>OZ020604.1:88470831-89070831 GCA_963971545.1 Philophylla caesio | reverse complement strand
CCTAACAATACATCATGCTCAACTTTGCTGTCGTGGACTACGCGAAGCCGCTGTTTTGTTTCGATGCTATCTACATGAACTGCGCCTATAAACCCACCTATTGGAATCGTTTTGTTATTACCTAGACCACGCAAAACGGAATTACATTTCTGCATATCTACTTTGCTAAGCATTTTGTAGACACTATCTGTGACAATTGAAACGTCCGACCCTGTGTCAACCAGGCAACTGACCTCGGCATTATTTAGGTCAATTACTTTAAAACGTCTACAGTCGTTCACAACTTGTACACTTTTTGCGGCTTGGGGACAATTTTTTGAAATATGTCCATTAGCGTTGCACCTAAAACTTTTTGTTTCAGCCTTACAGTTTTTCCTTAAATGCTCCGCTGAGCCGCAATTAAAGCAGTGATTAACTTTCGCACTTTGTAAACTTTTTTTGCCGCCACTGTACATATGTATTTTTACTTTTATCGTCACTTTTGTTTATGTGTTCGTACATTTCATTATTTTCATATAGCTCAGACCATGATTTACAGCTATACATAATGTATTTGAACTCGTTTTTAATATTTAACCCGTCAACTATATAACGAATTACGGAATCGGTGTCAATACTACCAAGAGCGCCTATTTTCTTCATTCGCAAAACGTATTCGTGAAAAGTCTCCTCCGTACCCTTTTTTCTCTCACAAAGCTTCTTATGCACTTCTGCACTTGCCCATTTCTTCTTAAATTCTGCTTCTAATGTTCACGGATTCTAGGTCCATTTGCGCCGTCTTTGTCATTTTGCCGCGCGCCTGCACATATTTTTGCTTTTCATTTAGCCCGTACGCTTGTGCGTTATTTTCAAAGTTCGAAAGCCAATGTTCAACGGGCATGCTTTGACCATCGACCTACTTTCGCAAAATTTTCGGCTGTAGTTTTAGGTTCGTTTTGTCTAATTTCATCGGCTTTAATTTTCAACGTAAGTAGTTGGCTGATTTCTCGGAGTGTTTCATTATTTTCGTCATTCTTAGCTTCCATCTTCTTATCACTTTTTATGTTCTTTGCTTCACTTGATAAATCGTCTTTACTTTCGGCCGTGGAGCCGACCACTTTTGTAAGTGCTTGCGACCGTGTATTATAATACTGTTGCTCTTTTTGTGGTATATTTTTTACCGCTTCTGCTCTTCTCATCGCATTGCAAATACACACGCGCACTTTGAACTTTTTTTTTTGTTAAGTTTTTGCCTATAACGGACTGGAAATCTCGTTGAGCCCCCAAATGTAAAGAGTGAGTTTATTAATAGTCTTTAATGAATGGATTAGTTCAATTACTAAATAAAATGATTAATATACTAGATCGAAAAGGAAAACAGGCTTAATTAAATCGACTTTAAAATGTTGTAATCTCGCGCTCGGTCAACTTCGCAACTTCAACTTCTCGAACGACTGCCCCTGCTTCTGCCCCGGTGCGTCCATCTTACTCTCTTTTTATGCTAACTATTCTCTGATGGCAGGGTTGCCTACCATTTTACATTCGGCCATCCGACTCTTCGTCGTCAGCCTCGGACGACATCAACTCTTCATTGGTCAAAACGTATTTCCACAACTTCATATTATCTGCGCTCGTACTCGTAACATTTGGACCTTCCACTTGGGCAGCTTTTCTAACGTCATAGCGGCCGTTGCGTTTAACTTTAATTACTTCATATGGGCCAAATAAGGGGCTTGCTAGCTTTTTGCCGGCGACAACCTGCGTACGCTTCACTGCCACAAGATCACCACATCTTGCGCTCGTTGTATTTCGAATCTAGCTTCCTCTCGTGTCTTTCGCCTTCCGATGTCAAAGTCGTTTATCATTTCTTGCTCTAGCAATAATAGTAACTTATCGCTGCTTTTGTTTTGAATTTTCACGCCAAACATTAATTCGAACGGCGACTTTTTTGTTGAGCAGTGAATATGGGAGTTTATTGCTTTTTGGACCTGCGGAACAAGCTTGTACCACTTCGACGAATCATCAGCAGATAGCTTGGAAATGATGGAAAGAATAGACCGATTGATACGTTCGATTTGGCCGTTACCACGGGCAACACCGGTTGTAGGCCAAACATGTTCGACACTATTTTCTTTCACAAACTCCTGGAACGCATTTGATGTAAACGCAACTCCTCGGTCACTTACTATACGGGCAGGTAAGCCGAATACGCTTGACCACTCATTCAACTTCTTAATAACTTCCTCGCAACCAGTATATGTCATCGTGAAAAGCCACACGAACTTTGAGAAGCCGTCCACCATAGCAAATATAAATTTATATTTTTTTGCTGTTGAATCCATAGGGCCTAAGTGATCGACGTGCAACGTTTGTAGAGGCCGATCCCCTTTGTCGATACAGCTGAGGTACCCTTCCTGCTTCCCTAGCTTCTTATTGTTTATTATACACCTTACACAGCTGCTAACAATTTCCGCTACTTTTCGCTCAAGGTGGGGTATCCAAAACTGTTGATGTACAGCATGCATCGTCTTCTGAATCGCAAAGTGGCCAACGTTGTGTGCTTCGGTTATTATCTCTCGCTCCATCGCTCTAGGCACGACCAGCAGATCGTTACCCTCTATACTCTTGTATAAAACACTACCCTTAAATTTAAATCCGTCGTACGGACCGTGCTTTATTAATTCTCGTATAGCGCTGATAAAACTATCCTTTTCTTGAGCCACTCTCAAACGTGCTGAAATATTATTACTAACTACGAAAACGTTCGGATAACGGCTAAAAGGCCTTCCAGATAGAGCACGTTACGTGCGTTCCGGCGAAGCACTCGACTGACAGCTAAGTATATTATATGTAGTTGAATGCAGAATGCCACATTCGCAACGCATCCGATGCCGCAACTTACAACAGTAGCCCAACTCTCTACTTTTGACGCATTGAAATCCGTCGCTAGTGTTAGCTGATTGGATTTATTCAATTATTTCCATTTTTTTTATAATCTTTACACAAAAGTAAATATCAGCACAACTTTAAGATATATTTGATTTGCATACAAAAAAACAAATAAACCGCCAATACAAAACAACTAATTTGTTTACATGCGACAACGCTTTTAATGTGGCGTACCTTTGCGTTTCTTACGCCTTGTCAGTTGAATGCCTCGTTGGAGCGGACTCAACGTATTCTATCTGGCAGGCCTTTAAGACAGTCAACATGCTTTAACTTATCGGCAGCTCGATGTTTAACCTCAAAGCCAAAGTCTTGCAGATGTAGAATCCATGGGGCTACTTCTCGCGGAACGTCTTTTTTCTTGACCGTGTGAGTGAATGCTATGCAGTCTGTTACCCATGTGAACTTAACGCCAAGAAGATAATGGCGAATGCAGTTGTTGGTCAAATTTTTACAGCAGCGTTGCGCCATAGCCTTCTTTTGATGCATCTGTATGTAACTCAGTAAGTGCATTTCTGCAGTAAATCTTGAGCACAGGCTCACGACACAGGGCGTCTTTTAATTGCCTTATCGACTCTAGTTCGGCTGCCTCGATTTCGAATGACACGTCTTTCTTCAACAAATTTGTCAAGGGGCGAGCCAACTGTGCATACCCTCTGATGAACTTTCGGAAGAACCCTGCTAAGCCTAGGAACGATTAAACCGCTTTAAGGTATTTCGGTGTGCAGAAATGTTTGACGGTGTCTGTTTTTTCGCTGCTGGGCCAAATTTGGCCATTCTCTACAGTATGCCCCAGAAAATCGATGTTTCTCTTTAGGAAGTGGCACTTCTTCCAATTAATCTTCAGGTCAAATCTAGCGGCTACTTCTAAGACCAGCTTTGACCAGTTTGTCTATGCACTCCTCATCTGTTTGAGCATAGACGATGATATCGTCCATGTGTAGTTGCATTACGTCTTGAACGATTAGCTCTTGGAACACGCAATTAACGAAACGTATGAACGCCGAGGAGGAGTTGAAAAAGCCAAAGGGAGCCCGATTGAACTCATATAGTCCCTCTTTCGTGATGAACGCGGTGAATTTTTTGTCTGATTCTTCAATCGGAACATGGAAAAACCCGTTTTCCAAGTCAATAACGCTGAAAACTCTAGCCGCTTACAGCTTCTCAAGCACGTCGTCGATAAGAGGTACCGGGAAGAAATCTTTGAGTACCATACTGTTAAGTTGCCGGAAGTCAACACAAACTCTAAATGATCCGTCCTTTTTCTTAACAGTTACTTGCGAAATTGGATGACGATTTGCGTACAATGCTACTTCAACCAATTGTCAACTTGTATTTTTATTGCTTCGCTTTCAACTGGCGGGTGGCGGCTGGGTTGCTGACGGAACGGTGTGATGTTCCCATCGGGTACAATCTTAAGCGTTACTGGGCACTCGACATACGACTTAACCGGCTGATACTCGTTAATGAGTGATTGAATCACCGGTTTGAATTGCGAAGTGGAGCTGATATGCACCATATTTTCTACCACATTGTATACTTTTAACTCGTTAATCTCATTGGAATTACCATACTCCGGTAGTGCAAATTTATACCCACTTTCATCAATTGTGACGCAAAATCTGGAGACAAAGTCGTAGCCTAACAATACATCATGCTCAACTTTGCTGTCGTGGACTACGCGAAGCCGCTGTTTTGTTTCGATGCTATCTACATGAACTGCGCCTATAAACCCACCTATTGGAATCGTTTTGTTATTACCTAGACCACGCAAAACGGAATTACATTTTTGCATATCTACTTTGCTAAGCATTTTGTAGACACTATCTGTGACAATTGAAACGTCCGACCCTGTGTCAACCAGGCAACTGACCTCGGCATTATTTAGGTCAATTACTTTAAAACGTCTACAGTCGTTCACAACTTGTACACTTTTTGCGGCTTGGGGACAATTTTTTGAAATATGTCCATTAGCGTTGCACCTAAAACTTTTTGTTTCAGCCTTACAGTTTTTCCTTAAATGCTCCGCTGAGCCGCAATTAAAGCAGTGATTAACTTTCGCACTTTGTAAACTTTTTTTGCCGCCACTGTACATATGTATTTTTACTTTTATCGTCACTTTTGTTTATGTGTTCGTACATTTCATTATTTTCATATAGCTCAGACCATGATTTACAGCTATACATAATGTATTTGAACTCGTTTTTAATATTTAACCCGTCAACTATATAACGAATTACGGAATCGGTGTCAATACTACCAAGAGCGCCTATTTACTTCATTCGCAAAACGTATTCGTGAAAAGTCTCCTCCGTACCCTTTTTTCTCTCACAAAGCTTCTTATGCACTTCTGCACTTGCCCATTTCTTCTTAAATTCTGCTTCTAATGTTCACGGATTCTAGGTCCATTTGCGCCGTCTTTGTCATTTTGCCGCGCGCCTGCACATATTTTTGCTTTTCATTTAGCCCGTACGCTTGTGCGTTATTTTCAAAGTTCGAAAACCAATGTTCAACGGGCATGCTTTGACGATCGACCTACTTTCGCAAAATTTTCGGCTGTAGTTTTAGGTTCGTTTTGTCTAATTTCATCGGCTTTAATTTTCAACGTAAATAGTTTTCTGATTTCTCGGAGTGTTTCATTATTTTCGTCAATCTTAGCTTCCATCTTCTTATCACTTTTTATGTTCTTTACTTCACTTGATAAATCGTCTTTACTTACGGCCGTGGAGCCGACCACTTTTGTAAGTGCTTGCGACCGTGTATTATAATAATGTTTCTCTTTTTGTGGTATATTTTTTACCGCTTCTGCTCTTCTCATCGCATTGCAAATACACACGCGCACTTTAAACTTTTTTTTTTTTGTTAAGTTTTTGCCTATAACGGACTGGAAATCTCGTTGATCGCACTTCAAATTTTGCTATATTTTATGTGGTTTATCGATTGAGCCCCCAAATGTAAAGAGTGAGTTTATTAATAGTCTTTAATGAATGGATTAGTTCAATTACTAAATAAAATGATTAATATACTAGATCGAAAAGGAAAACAGGCTTAATTAAATCGACTTTAAAATGTTGTAATCTCGCGCTCGGTCAACTTCGCAACTTCAACTTCTCGAACTTCTGCCCCGGTGCGTCCATCTTACTCCCTTTTTATGCTAACCGTTCGCTGATGGCAGGGTTGCCTACCATTTTACATTTATGTACATAAAAGTACATCAATGCAAGAAAAGCGTCTGTATATCCCACATTTATTCTATGTATGTTTGTAGACAAGTTAAGCTCTATATATACCTAAGAAGCAGTACATACCGATGTACATATGTATGTATATCGTTTAGGTCATTAAGACTCTTTTATTTACTGCTTTCTTTTATGCATATATAAATATATATATATATGATAGAGATTATGGCGAAAGAGGTTGTGGCACCCCCGACAAATAAAGTAAGACGAGAAGCGGCGAGGCAGAGTTGCCTGCGGGGTTGGAAGAGGCGGTGGAGTGTAGCTGGTAAGGGACGCTGGACATTTAGATTGATTCCCAGTCTGGAGAATTGGCTAGATAGGCGACATGGTGAAGTTAATTTCCACCTAACCCAAATTCTTACAGGACATGGTTGTTTCAAGTCTTATTTGCACATGTTCAAACACGACGATGACCCTTATTACACCTTTTGTGCAAATCAGGTGGTCGAAGACGCCGAATACTGTTTTTTCGTCTGTCCGCGGTTTGCAATAGAAAGGCATGACTCGAACACGAAGTTAGAGCAATCGCTTTCGGTTAAAAATCTAGTAGATACTATGCTCGAGTCCAAAGAAAATTGGTCTGTTGTTTGCAATTTAGCGAACAAAATCCTAATTAAACTGCGTCAAGCGGAGCAACTCCGCAGAAATTCATAGAAAGTCAATAGGCCGCTCGCCCTCCGCGAAGTAATACCTAACGGTAGTTTCACGGAGCGAGGGAAACGGAGCAGGGGTGGGTTTTTAGTGCGGTGAGCCGAAAGGCAAGTCCCACACTTCGGCTTTCAATGCTTCGTGCCACCTTTAAAAAAAAAAAAAAAAAATATAAATGTATATGTATATATTTGCGGCGAATTTCCATCGCAAAACAACAAAACAAGGTGTGTAAAGAACGTAAGCAGTGCGGGTCTCAATCCGCTCCAATATGAAGCTTGTATAAAAAAACATGCAGAAAATCTGATGTGGAAAAGTGTTCAAGATAACTTACTCACTGCTTTGCAGCTCACGTTGAAAGGCATTTCTTGTGGTTGTTGCAGTGGAGAGTTAACCTATTTGTGGAGACTAAGAGAAAACGTATGCCTACAGCTTTCCGTTTGGTGTTTTGTTGTTTTTACCTGTTTCAGTTTTTATGTTTTTTTTTGTTGGTCATTTTGACTTAGTTGCTACCGGCATAAAATAAGTATTGTTTTCCCTACGTGGGTTCCGTTTTACTTTTCAATTAACGAATATTTATGTATGAATGAATATTTTTTTTTTTTTTTTAATCTTTAAGTTTAATACCTTTGCAAGAGAAATTAATGCATAATTTTAATAGAAAACAAGTTAAGGTATTAGAATTTCACACTTAATTAATTTGCAGGATATAATTTTTTGGTAATTGGTTTTACTTTACGAACCTTAGCTTATACCTATGTTGATAGGTATGTATCATTAAAATTTGTTTTTTTATATATACTTATGTATATACATAGGTATTTTTCTTCACAAAAACCCGTCCTTTCGGTGGAAAGGTTATTGATGTAGGTTGCACCAATTTTTTTTAATCTTTTGAACCACGTAGTTTATTGAATAAACTGTGATTTATTTATATCTTTTAATATATATATATTTTTTTTTTGTAACTAACCGACTGAAGTATTACTTTCCTCCTCCGCACTTTAGGGAGGTGGCCAGCATGTGTCTGAGGACTGGTCCGATAGGTTAGGTTAGGTTGGAATGGCTGGGAAGAGAACCCTCCCTTGCACTTAGGCCTAGCGTGGCCCATTGTACTGCCATATGCGAATTCGCTCCTCAATTCTCCTGCACATCGGGCTCAAACCATTTTGTTGACTTGATGAATTTCGACAGTGCTTTCGGGTTAATTAGCGCTATCTCCGCGAGGCTTTGTAGAGGTGGTCTGCCAAGCGTGCGAAGTCTTCTTCTATTTAAAGCTGGACATTGGCAAAGTAGATGTTCCACGTTCTCTTCTTCTTCGTCGCAACTGCGACAGTGCTCCGGAGCATTTACTCCTAGTCTTTTCGCATGAGTACCGATTAGACAGTGTCCTGTAAGGGTTCTTGTTAAGGTAGAGACCTCGCTTCTTTGATGTGCGCCTTTTATCGTAGGACGGCCACGTGAGTTTGGAGATTTCGCAGTGTGGGAGAGTACCCCAACGTTCATTCGCCACCTTTGTGGTGTTGTGTTTAACTTGTAGTTTAAAAGTGGCAAGTGGTATACCTATCCTGTTCCTCCTCGGAAGGATCGGGGTGGTCGTACCTTTCCTTGCCAATTCATCCGCTTTACAGTTGCCCTCAATATCACGGTGTCCAGGCACCCATATGAGCTGAATTCTATAATGCTGAGCCATCTCGTTTAGAGATCTGCGGCATTCAGTGAGAGACTTTGTATTGTCTATACAGGAGTCTACCGCTTTCAGTGCAGCTTGGCTGTCAGAAAATATAAAGCTTGGTACACGCTACAGTGGTTGGGGAGTCTGAACGATGTTTCAAGTTTTAGTTCAGGGGAAAATACACCTCCCCCGACTTTCCCGTTGAGTTTGGAGCCATCAGTGTAAATGTTGATGGCCTTTTGTATGTGGTGTGGTCTTGTGTACCAATCTTGTCGGGTTGGTACGATGACTTCATAGTTCTTTATAAATGAAGCTGATGGTGTACCGTAGTCCTTATATGTTGGTATTTGAATAGGAGCCATTTTTCTTAGAATTACTGTGTGGCCAAGCATGCTCTGGGAACAGAAACCAGCTTCTCTAAGCCTCAGAGCTGTGATAACGGCTACCTCTTGAGCGACTACATCAAGAGGTGGCAAGTGTAGTACGATATAGGCAGTAATTTTCATCTTGGTGCTACGCTGAAAGAATCTGTATGTGAAGAGGATAAGGAGGAAAGAAATAAGAAATGCATAGAGAGTAAATGAGCTTTCAGCTTATTACCTTCTATTGTTTTTTTTTTGTGCAATACTCTATGCTGACAGGCTCAGTGCGAACTTTTGAGTGTCTCTAATTTAATCACAGGCTTTAGCAAACCCCCAGCTAATATGCCAGACGGTTTAAAAGCTGTATTTATTGACAAAAAAAAAATAAAACTTAATAAACCATCGACTTGATAGCTAGAAATCTCAAAGTAAGTACTTACTATAATTTAACTTTTGCGAAGCGTATATATGTAGCTGGATTTTTGGTTTCCTTGCAATGATCCGGCTTGGTCCGCGGTTGAATGGGAAAGGGAGTCAATACTTCGCGTGCAAAAGTCTTTGACTCTTAACTTTGACAAACACACAGTATATGTCAAAGGTGGTACTACTGGGGAGGTCGAGAAAAAAAAACTTCTTTCCACAACAAGCGATACTTGGAAGCATGAGTGACCATAGTAAATCCGTATAAAATCTCATAAGGAGAACGGTTAGTCGTTTGATGAATCGATATTTTCATGGCGTAAACGATACTACTTAAGTGTTCGTCCCACTGGGTATGGTCGTCTTTAATATAAGCACGTATTCCCGCAATCAACAAACGATTAAGGCGTTCGGATGCATTGCTTTGGGGAGAATACAGGGCAGTGTAAACGTGATTAACTCCATTCTCGGGTAAATTGAATGCAAGTATCACTTATAAGAGTTTTAGGCACTCCAAAGGATTGGAAAATTTCCCTTAACAAAAATTCTTGAATAGCGATGGAACTGAACTTACGTAAAGGACATATCCATAGGAATTTACTAAAATGATCTACGACGAGCAATAAACCTACATTTCCTTTCTGGCTGCGTGGATATGGTCCTAAGATGTCGACATAAAGTCGCTGAAATGGACGCACTGATATGGGTTGGCTTCAAATAGGCGGACGGAGAGTTTTATTAGGAGCCTTGGTAGCTTTGCAAATCTCACAGTTTCGTACATAGTCTCGCACCTGCTTAATCAAGCCTGGCCAGAACAAACAACGCCTAATGCGTTCTACGGTTTTGTTCATACCGCCATGTGCAGAAATGACCGAATCATGGGCTCGTTTAATAACTTCTATGCGAAGGTTTTCCGGTACCCAGAGCTTCCATGATTCTTCTTCTTGAGAAGCGTCCCCACTGCTATGTTCGGTACGAATATAAACATATTTATCTACCACACGTAAGTCGGGTAGTGTATCTTGTTCAGAAACAATTTTGGCTTTTAACTGTTCATACTCATCATCGAATAATCTATTTCTGGCCATATTATATCGAGAGCAGCTATGTGATCCCCTTGGGGAATCCGGGATAAAGCATCAGGAACGACATTTTCCTTCCCCTTCCGGTGAGATATGGTATATTTGAACGAATGTAGTTTTTACGCCTAGCGAGTCAAGCGTTCACTGAGGTTTTGCTGTCGAATTAGCCATACCAAACTTGAATGGTCAGTTATGATTTCAAAAGGTTGCAGCTCTAAGTAACAGCGGAATTTTTCGATGGCAAGAAGAGCTGCCAGACACTCTCGTTCCGTCACGCTGTAATTTCTCTGTGCAGAGTTTAATTTCTTCGACATGTACGCGATCGGCCTTTCGATTCCCTCATCGAATAACTGTACCAGTACTGCACCAATTCCATAATAACTTGCATCGCAATGAAGGACAATTTTTTTTCAAAAATCTGGATTTTGTAAAACATCTTTAATTGTTAACTCATTCAATACATAAGCAAACTTTCCCGGGTTTTATCACTAAGCGCATTGGAGAGCTCCAGGGACTAATTGGGGTTTGAATGACACCCAAGTCTAGTATTCGATCAATCTCGTCGTACATGAGTTTTTCGACGTTTGGGCTGACTGGGTAAAACGGCTGTTTGGCTGGTTTAGCATTCCCAACGTCAATCGTATGCTTTATTAAAGGTGTGCGTTCTAATCCTTGCGTTTCAAAACTCGGAAACATATTTTTTATACATTCCAACTGATGCTGTTGGATTTTTGTTAAAGGGAAGCTACTGTTATTACTCTCAGATTTATCTTTGCCACTATCAACAGGGTCTTCACAGTTTTCCGGGGCGTTAATAACCGAAGAAAATTGACCAGTCGATATGGACGAAATCAACCCCGGAGCCAAGTTAAATTCTTTCCAAAAGTCTATAACTAAAATTAACCGACTCTTAATAGTCGGGATAACGAAAGTTTTCAATGCTTTTCTTAAGGCTGGGTATTCAACCATTAAGTTTAAATAACCACAGACCGAATGTGGTTTACCGTCAGCAGTTTTTACCGTGGCCTTAAAGGGATGGAACTGTGAGTATTTGGAAATTTCTGTCTTCGCTAGATCTATTCCCACACAAGAAATATTGGCTCCAGTGTCCAGTAGGCCTACCTCCTTAAAATCTAAGAACTAAACTGTCGCATATAATCTATTATCGGTTTTGTTTTCAAACACAGCTGAAAGAAAAAGCTTCCGTGTAGGTTTAACATGCTTAAAATAATTACGTATTCTTGCGGTACTTCTTTTCGATTTCATAGTAGGTGGCTGACCAAATATTCTTTATTTTATTTCTAAATAGTTCTTTAGTCGTTCATGATACGGGATAATTTGGAAATGAATTAATTTTTCTTGAACCGTATAGATGGCTCTGGGTGACGTCGGATTTCATTTGGAGGGTTCAATTGGGGTGCGTCCGAGGTGGTCGAACTGCACCCCTCTTCAAGTTTTCCAAACAACGCGATGCTCAGGTTTGGCATTGAGGTTTGTACATTCCTCGCCACAGTCATAACAAAATATGCTGCGTTCAGCAAGGCAATCTTGCCTATGGTGCCCTTCTAAGGAACAGTTCCAGCATTTAGAAATATTGGTTTTCTGTATAGCCGCGACTCCCATTTCGGACTCTAAGTCCTCATCCACTTCCAGAAGGTGACCTTTCACGAGACTAGAAATATTCCGTCTGAAATTGGTGTCTGGTAACTATCTGGAAGGCTGAGCCCGTCGACAATTCTCGTCCGCTAAAAGATTCTCTCTCATTTGACAAAGCTTTCTCAAATGTGCAATAGAGCGAACATTTACATATAAGAGTTCGTGACAAATTTGGGGTTTTAGGTTTCGGCTTAAGATTTCAAATAACTCGTCTTCCTCTAAGGGGTCAGATAGTCTGTCACATTGAAGCAATATCTTCATAAAATGCTTCGAATGGCTCACCGGGCTTTTGTTCTCGGACTCTAATCTGTTCCCTAATATCAAAATTGGACCTTTAATCTCTATACTGTTATCGTATGGCCGCACAAAAATCCGGCCATTCAATAGTTTCGTTTTGCTTTTGGAAGCGCCAATACCATTCGCGGGCCTTTCCGGTGAGAAGTAATGGTAAATATGTACATATAAAGCAAATTAAAGCCCCCTTTTAAATGAATTTCGGTGAGGGATCAAACACGATAAATAAATTCTTCTACAGTTAATTCATTGGAAGATCCATTGTATTTAATATTCCAATGCTGGATTATATTTATCACTTTATCTGTACGAAAGCTCGATAAGTTTTGGTTATTATTAATAGGATTACGACTACCCTGGTAACGATAATCGTTATATGGGTGTCGATCACCTGGGTTAGGAAACCTGACTTGGTCGATATTTAAACCAGCTAAAATTCTACTATCAATTTCTTCTACCATCTGCGATATTCGATCGGAATCCAGTACCGCGATATAGTCGCGAGCTCGAGCATTTGAGTTACGTGGCGTATTAGTAACGTTAGTTACATTCCTATCCGCTGTCCCAACTGCTGGCATGGATACGCTTAGTGAACGAGGCCTTGCACTGCTTGCTGCGGATTCGCACCTTCAATTAAAGAATGGGAACTAGATGGAGTATTTTGTCGTCTATTGCGAGTTGCTCTTCTTTGCCCGCGTCCTCTAAAGCTGGCACCTTGTTCACTTTGAAGCCTTTGCTCCGGCTGCTTGACAGTAGTTGGTAAACAGTATTTAACATGACATAATCTTTTACAACAGGGACATTCATGGCTCTTTTCAAGTCACTTTCCAACACATTCTAGGTGATATACATACGTGGTTGCACAAAGTCGTGCTTCTCAGTCATTGTTTCCTGAGAAATGGCACAGTCACATAACTCTTTATTCACTGCAGACATGGCGGGAATATTATCTGTACTTCGGGTAACAGGCATTTTTTTTGTGATATATATGTATATACAAATTTATTTTTTTTTAAACCGTATTTCGTTTCCTCTTTTAGGGTTTACGGGTAACTAATGCGTTCGGCAACGTAATTGCGTGGTCGAGCTGGGATAGTGGTGACAAAAAAATTTGGGTTTGAATTAATTTTAGCAAAGATGCAACAACATGTTAACAATCAGCTTACCAAGTTAGGACTACACTCTTTGATCTACTATAAGAGTTAAATTAATATGTCTTCCTAAATCCTTTATAAGAAAAAAACGAACGTACGGTTGAATTATTCACGGTTTGTGGTCCGTGCTCTATACAGACTGTCAAAATTCCAGCGAACAATAATCCAAAAAAATACAAAACAAGTTGGGTAATCAGTCTTCCAGCGGCAAACATTAAAAGAATTAGATCCCCTAATATCCAATCAGATTGACGACAAAAATTAACAACGAAAATAAAAACTCTGTCTGTAAACGGTTGTCCTGTATGTGCATCTTGCTAAAAATTTGAACTTTAATATGTGTGCCTATCCGGCCCGCATAATACTATCCGGCCGAATACCGGATAGCTACCATTCGGCCGGATAGACATCCGGGCGATTAAAAAAAAAGCTGGATAAAAGAAACATATTTTTGAGTAATTATTTGCTTTATTTACTAAGAATCACATTAATTAAATATAATTAGATTAAGTATTAAATTTTTAATTACACAATAGTAAGTTAATGTAATTCAAGGAAAATGAATGAATAAGTACATTTAGTACTCATACTGCACTAAGGGCAAATTATGGTGAATAAACACTAATTTTTCTGCATTGAGAGGTAGCAGGCGGTTGCGTTTCTCTTCATAAATAAGTCCAGCTTCAGAAAAAAGTCTTTCGCTATACACACTGGTGTAAGGAGCAGAAAGGTAGATTTTGACAAACTTTGTTAAATTTGGGTATTGTTTGCCATTAGCTGCCCACCAAATAATAAGGGCAAAGTATTCCCGTAAAGGCGATCTTTTCTTCACCGATGCCATTTCTCGTTGCTAAATATTTTAGACTTATGTGTATATGTTGTATGTACTTCAAATAATAAGAGCACAAATAAAATTATGTGTTATAATTTATAACCCAAAAACAATCACGCACGTGTCTGTACTGCATGCAATCGACACAATAATAAAATGAATGATACAATTGTTAACTTCACTCATCAATGAAAAGACCCGAATCCTACCGAGTCCACGCGATCGTTCGCGCGACGCCTACGCAAACGGCTAAGTTTCGCCGGATATTCGGCTATCCGGCCACTTGGTCGGCCGAATATCCGGTATCCGGTATCCGGCCAAACTGCTATCCGTTTCATCTCTAATTAGAACGCACACCTTTAATAAAGCATACGATTGACGTTGGGAATGCTAAACCAGCCAAACAGCCGTTTTACCCAGTCAGCCCAAACGACAGACCGAATGTGGTTTACCGTCAGCAGTTTTTACCGCGGCCTCAAAGGGATAAAAACTGTGAGTATTTGGAAATTTCTGTCTCCGCTAGAACTATTCCCTTACAAGAAATATTGGCTCCAGTGTCCAGTAGGCCTACCTCCTTAAAATCTAAGAACTTAACTGTCGCATATAATCTATTATCGGTTTTGTTTTCAAACACAGCTGAAAGAAAAAGCTTCCGTGTAGGTTTAACATGCTTAAAATAATTACGTATTCTTGCGGTACTTCTTTTCGATTTCATAGTAGGTGGCTGACCAAATATTCTTTATTTTATTTCTAAATAGCTCTTTAGTCGTTCATAATACGGCAAAAGGTGATTTGGAAATGAATTAATTTTTGCCATAGCATGTTGAATCGAGACAGGGGCAATTACTTCTGATTCGTCCTTCTTGAACGGTATAGATGGCTCTGGATGACGTCGAATTTCATTTGGAGGGTTCAATTAGGGTCCGAGGTGGTCGAACTGCACCCCTCTTCAAGTTTTCCAAACGACGCGATGCTCAGGTTTGGCATTGAGGTTTGTACATTCCTCGCCACAGTCATAACAAAATATGCTGCGTTCAGCAAGGCAATCTTGCCTATGGTGCCCTTCTAAGGCACAGTTCCAGCATTTAGAAATATTGGTTTTCTGTATACCCGCGACTCCCATTTCGGACTCTTAGGCCTCATCCACTTCCAGAAGGTGACCTTCCACGAGACTAGAAATATTCCGTCTGAAAACAATTCTCGTCCGCTAAAAGATTCTCTCTCTGACAAAGCTTTCTCAAATGTGCAATAGAGCGAACATTTACATATAAGAGTTCGTGACGAACTTGGGGTTTTAGGTTTCGGGTTTAGATTTCAAATAACTCGTCTTCCTCTAAGGGGTCAGATAGTCTGTCACATTGAAGCAATATCATCATAGAATGCTTCAAATGTCTCACCGGGCTTTTGTTTTCGGATTCTATTCTGTTCCCTAATATCAAAATTGGACCTCTAATCTCTATACTGTTATCGTATGGCCGCACAAAAGTCCGGCCATGCAATAGTTTCGTTTTGCTTATGGAAGCGCCAATACCATTCGCGGGCCTTTCCGGTGAGAAGTAATGGTATATACATATAAAGCAAATTAAAGTCCCGTTTAAATGAATTTCGGAGAGGGATCGAACACGGTAAATAAATTATTCTACAGTTAATTCATTGGAAGATCCATTGTATTTAATATTCCAATGCTGGATTATATTTATCACTTTATCTGTACGAAAGCTCGATAAGTTTTTGTTATTATTAATAGGATTACGACTACACTGGTAACGATAATCGTTATATGGGTGTCGATCACCTGGGTTAGGAAACCTGACTTGGTCGATATTTAAACCAGCTAAAATTCTACTAACAAATTCTTCTACCATCTGCGATATTCGATCGGAATCCAGTACCGCGCTATAGTCGTGAGCTCGAGCATTTGAGTTACGTGGCGTATTAGTAACGTTAGTTACATTCCTATCCGCTGTCCCAACTGCTGGCATGGATACGCTTAGTGAACGAGGCCTTGCACTGCTTGCTGCGGATTCGCACCTTCAATTAAATAATGGGAACTAGATGGAGTATTTTGTCGTCTATTGCGAGTTGCTCTTCTTTGCCCGCGTCCTCTAAAGCTGGCACCTTGTTCACTTTGAAGGCTTTGCTCCGGCTGCTGGACAGTAATTGGTAAGCAGTATTTAGCATGACATAATCTTTTGCAACAGGGACATTCATGGCTCTTTTCAAGCCACTTTCCAACACATTCTAGGTGATATACATACGTGGTTGCACAAAGTCGTGCTTCTCAAGGTTCAATTAGAGGTACCATACCATAACGCCATAACCATAATCGTAGTCATAACCATAACCATATTTAAGCAATCGATTAGTGGTGCCATAACCATAAACAGCTGATATTTGCAATAAACTGAAAGTAAATAAAAATTTAGTAAAGTATGTAAAACGCGGACGCAAAATATAAATTAAAACTCATCAAAACAAAATAAACTGCACACGAAGAACAAAAATATCACAATAAACAAGGCGAATCAGCAATCATTTGTTTATGGTTACGGCAAAAACCAAAATTCAGTTGGTCGCTATGGTTATGGTTATGGTTATGGCGTTATGGTATGGCACCACTAATCGATTACAGTGTAACCCATAAGGTTGGTTGGATCAGCTGTTTTCTATGGTTATGGTAATGGCACCTCTAATTGCACCTTCAGTCATTGTTTCCTGACAAATGGCACAGTCACATAACTATTTAGTCACTGCAGACATGGCGGGAATATTCGCTGTACTTCGGGTAACAGGCATTTTTTTTTGTGATATATATGTAGGTTTTTTATATTACCCGATTGAACTTACGCTTTTTCCAAAGTGAAATTAATAAGCTCGATGGTTTTTATGTTGAGATTAACGTAGTTGTATAAAATAACTTAGTTCTATTTAGTATTTTTAATTGAAAACAGAGTCAACGTATTTGTTTGAACGTAAAGTTTACAGAATTCGGTTAAACGTTTACTTTGATGAATTTAATTGAATTTTGAATATATAGCGAATTATAAAATTTAGGAAAAAGTTAAAATTAGGGAAAATAGTTAAGTATTTAACACGTCGTATCAGCGGCACACGTCTTTGTTGGATTCGCATCAGTCTTCCACTGAACTTCATATCTTTGTCGCAATGTTCATCTCTTGTCGCATAAGTGATTGTCGTCTCTTTAACCCTTTAACTCCCACATATATGTATATACAAATTTATTTTTTTAAACCGTATTTCGTTTCCTCTTTTAGGGTTTACGGGTAACTAATGCGTTCGGCAACGTATTTGCGTGGTCGAGCTGGGATAGTGGTGACAAAAAAATTTGGGTTTGAATTAATTTTAGCAAAGATGCAACAACATGTTAACAATCAGCTTACCAAGTTAGGACTACACTCTTTGATCTACTATAAGAGTTAAATTAATCTGTCTTCCTAAATCCTTTATAAGAAAAAAACGAACGTACTGTTGAATTATTCTCGGTTTGTGGTCCGATACTCGACTCCGAGCCGGGTACCGAAAAAAATCCTTTTCATAAATGTTTGAAACCCCAACCAGAATTACTCTATGGAAATTAAATTTACTTCGACGGAATGTTAGACAAAACAAGTCGGAATCTTTTCTTTTCTAATTGGGGTTTGATTTTTTTTATTTAAATTTTTTTTATTTTTAAGCAAAGCTTTAACTGTTTTTTAAAATTTCAGGCCTGTGTTGCCCCACGTTAGGCGCCAAAATATGTAACCGGAAATTGATCTTAGAAGGGTTGTTCGTTTCCAAGCTAAACAACGGAAATTGCGCTTTTAGGATAGCCGATCGGGACCCGTTTATCTGGGCTAGCTTCAGTGGCTGGGGAGGTTCTTGGCTACCCTAATTGCTCTATATACTGCGGCACTATTTGTTTTTTTTAGAGTCCCGAATTAATTAAACAATATTAAGCTAGAAAAAGTAATAAAGTGAGGGAAAATAATTAACGAAAAGAAAAACGCACATATGGGCTGGTATTCTAACAAATGACAAACTCTTCAGAACTCTTAATGCGGGCTCTTTCAACTCTTCCGGATATGTAGCAAATCCAAGATGGAGTCGATCACTACCCACCCATCCATGGTTTTCGTTGGCTGCCATTTGTCGAAAACCCCAATATCCGCTTACGTTGCCAACCACTCAGTTTTCCCTACCAAGAAGAAACGGAAAAGTAATATTTAGCCACTCATGGCGTTCGTATGCTCAAATATTAACAAAGCTCGATTTAATGTAAGAATTCATGCATACACATTTTATTTCATTTTCGTTTTTTTTTCAAAGTAAACTTAATCTAGAAGAAGAGATCGTAGCTATTAATTACCAAAAACTATTAATCAATTTTATATAAAATAACCTAACTAATTTTAAGTTACTTAAACCAATCGCAAAATTTAAATGTCTTTATATATATTTATGTACATCAATGCAAGAAAAGCTTCTGTATATCCCACATGTATTCAATGTATGTTTGTAGACAAGTTATATAAACCTGGGAAGCGGTACATACCGATGTGCATAGGTATGTATATGGTTTAGATCATTTGGACTCTTTTATTTACTTCTTTCTTTTATGCATATATAAATATATATATATATATATGTGTATATATTTACGGCGAATTTCCATCGCAAAACAACAAAACAAGGTGTGCGGGTCTCAATCCGCTCGAAAATGAAGCTTGTATAAAAAACATGCAGAAAATCTGATGTGTAAAAGTGTTCAAGATAACTTACCCACTGATTTCCAGCTCACGTTGAAAGGCCTTTCTTTTGGTTGTTGCAGTGGAGATTTAATCTATTTGTGGAGACTTTGAGAAAACGTATGCCTACAGCTTTCCGTTTGGTGTTTTGTTGTTTTTACCTGTTTCAGTTTTTATGTTTTTTTTGTTGGTCATTTTGACTTAGTTGCTACCGGCATAAAATAAGTATTGTTTTCCCTACGTGGGTTCCGTTTTACTTTTCAATTAACGAATATTTATGTATGAATAAATATTTTTTTTTTTTTTGTTTTAAAATCTTTAAGTTTAATACCTGTGCAAGAGAAATTAATGCATAATTTTAATAGAAAACAAGTTGAGGTATTAGAATTTCACACTTAATTAATTTGCAGGATATAATTTTTTTTTTTTTTTTTTGGTAATTGGTTTCACTCTAAGAACCTTTGCTTATACCTATGTATGTAGATAGGTATGTATAGGTAAAATTTGTTCTTTTATATATACTTATGTATATTTCATAGATTTTCTTCACAAAAACCCGTCTTTTCGGTGGAAAGGTTATTGATGTAGGTTGCACCAATTTTTTTTAATCTTTTGAACCACGTAGTTTATTGAATAACTGTAATTTATTTATATCTTTTAATATACATTTTTTCTTTTTTTGTAACTAACCGACCGAAGTATTACTTTCCTCCTCCGGGGGAGGAAGGTGCTTGGTTTAAACAAAAATTTAGTTTTTTCTTAAGCTATAGCAGCTATTAAAAAAACGACGAGACCGCGTGGCCAGCATGTGACTGAGGACTGGTACGATATAGTTAGTAATTTTCGTCTTGGTGCTACGCTGAAAGAATCTGTATGTGAAGAGGATAAGGAGGAAAGAAATAAGAAATGCATGGAGAGTAAATGAGCTTTCAGCTTATTACCTTCTATTGTTTTTTTTTTTCAATCCTCTATGATGACAGACTCAGTGGGAACTTTTGAGTGTCTCAAATTTAATCACACGCTTTAGCAAACCCCCAGCTAATATGCCAGACGGTTTAAAAGCTGTATTTATTGACAAAAAAAAAATAAAACTTAATAAACCATCGACTTGATAGCTAGAAATCTCAAAGTAAGTACTTACTATAATTTAATTTTTGCTAAGCGTATATATGTAGCTGGATTTTTGGTTTCCTTGCAATGATCCGGCTTGGTCCGCGGTTGAATGGGAAAGGGAGTCAACACTTCGCGTGCAAAAGTCTTTGACTCTTAACTTTGACAAACACACGGTAAATGTCAAAGTTGGTACTACTGTGGAGGTCGAGAAAAAAAAACTTATTTCCACCCATGGTAGTATGAATATTTGAAATATCGCATGCGAGAATTTTTTAACGGGCAGGGTTGTTTTGGTAATATTAACACATACATATTTTTAAGAAACCGACCTCTCAAATTTATTATAATAAGTGGTTTATTGTTGATTTATTTCTTGAATACATACGTTCCACTGTTATTTTAATAGCGGACTATAGATATACGAAAAATAACACGGATTGTGAACTCTCTAAAAGCTTGAAAGGGGTAAAAATAAATGGCTATTAAATTCAGTGTTATCTGCAGTTCCGGGATTTGAATAGACTTATCCCGGGATATTCGGGAGTTAAAAATATTTAAAAACTTAAAAATAAAACTTATAACTCATTATAAAAACAATAACAAAAAAAATTTATATATAAATAAAATAAGAAAATATTATATTCGCAGTTATTCAGAGTAAAACACAAATTCACACGTATATACACATATTACAAAAAAAATGTGGGAATTGGACAGCAATCCAGACGGTATACAAGATAGTTTCCGTCGGAAAATTCAGATGTATATATATGCTCATGTAGCCAAGTTTCCGAAAAAGCAACAACGTCGTGGTCGTGAGAGCACATATCACGACGAAACTGAGCAGATTTTGTTCGCATTCCACTTACATTATGATAATGCACAGTGTATTTGTTGGTGGAAGCATTAATATCAGTAGTAGTACATGATAATGTATTTAATGTCAAACCCTTTTTTTTGCTGACATTGTTCGTTGAAAAAAACGAAACGGCCGCACATTTACGGTAGCTAGCCATAAGTCTGGATTAAGCAATTTATCACACATAGATGACGAGATTCCAAGCTTAAAATTTACCCTCTTTAACGAATCGCTTGGTGCATCTCTCTTAATTAATTTATAGCAAGGGATGTGTTTTCGGTCGATGTTTGCATGTTTGGCTGTGTATGATATGACATTCTCTGCTGTTACCGATGGCTTAAAAGAGGATAGATGTAACCATGTTAAGCGATCAGCAACTTCGAGTTCGGAGTTGACATTCGAACCAACAATGGTATTGCGTTGTTTTCTCTTATGTTTAAGAGAAGAAGCAGCAGGTCTAAAGATAACGCCGTCATCGGCGTCATTGTCAGCAGAATCCCCAGCAGTAGTTAGAGCGGGAGGTACTGTAAATGCAGCAGTTTGAGCGTAAGAGAAAGGAGCAGCAACAACAGCATCAGCAGCGCATGCATTATTAGATAGTGAAACGGTCGGTTACTGTTGAGCGAGAGAGTCACTAGCAGCGTCTATAACGTTGTTCTGGGGTGTGAGAGCGGACACAGCCAAAGTCAAATTGCTCGCTTTGCTGGCATTACTGGGGGCACTGGCCTTTGCCTTAGACCTTGTTACGACTTTGTTATTAGCAGTTTTGTTGTTGTTGCTCAGATATAGATAAGAGGCAATACTTGGAAGGCTATCGATTTAACGTCATAACTGACCCCATGTCGCTGAAGTGGTTAAACTCGATTGAAAACCCTTCCAGCCATATAGCGCGATGGGCCCTGGAATTGCAGCAGCACACGTTCAATGTCAAGGTTATTGGTGTTGTCTTCATACGTGTTGCAGCACTCTGGATCAGGGGCTTCAGCCCTAGACCGACCATACGTGGCGAAGAGTCACACTCTGCGCGAGGTACCCCTGCTTATACTAAATATGGCGGATCTAGAGAAAAAACTCGATAAAATCCGTAAGTTCTGGTGTCAATCGTACCGTGCCTTGGTTTTATTTAGCCTTTCCGAGGTAGCGGGGCTCTGCCTCGGATGACCTCGCCCTTCCCCCATTACATGGCTAAAGGAAAGCGGAAGCTTGCTAACATGTTGGGTAGTTGTGGAAAGAGGGACAGGTCGGAAACTACCGACTCCCCCAACGTCCACAACTCTCCAACGCGAAAGGCGGTACCGA
Organism: Philophylla caesio; assembly: GCA_963971545.1. Taxonomy (NCBI): domain Eukaryota; kingdom Metazoa; phylum Arthropoda; class Insecta; order Diptera; family Tephritidae; genus Philophylla; species Philophylla caesio. The sequence goes on along the minus strand of OZ020604.1, from coordinate 89,048,525 downwards.
CCGACAAAAGAGCCCAAGTGGCATCAACGAAGCCAACGGCAATGGAGACTTTTGCTTAGGTTGTTGGGGCTATGCCTGATCGGATGCCTGCAAAAGATGGGTGCAAGGTGGCACTAGTACCACCCAGTTACCCAAGGAGCTGTGGTCTCTGCAGCAACTACAGCTGATCCAGTCCGCCATCCTGGAAGCGGTGAGGCAACAGCGTAAGGGCTCCATAAAGCCCAATTTCAGCAGCTGTTCTTTTCGGCAGGGATGGCTGTCCATCAGCCATGGCCCCGGGAAGTGGCTCCCAAGCATCTCCAACTGGCATGTCTCCAATGAGGTATCCATGTCGGACCATCAACATATAAGGTTCAGCATAAAAGCCACAAGGGAGCCCAGCCAGTTTTACAGAAACCCAAAGAAAACAAACTTTATATTTATATTTTGATCATCTTCAATTTTAAGCGCTTGTTTAGTATTTTTTCCGCAGTTTTGAGTTTGAATTTTGCTGCAGGCGATCTTGAATTTAGCCACTCTCTTCGGAGTTTACGTTTTTCTATAACGAGGCGTTCGATTTGCCTGTTGGTTTGTTTTTCAAAGAAACTTTTGTCTGATGATGGCTGAGGTGTCTCTACTGTAGCAGCTGTTATAAGCAATGAGTTCAGAACGCTTATATTGTCGTCAATATCGTCCTCATTATTAATTTTAATGTTTGTGTGCACGTGGGTACTTAAAAACTTTTTGTATTTCAGCCAATTCGTTTTGTGTGATGTCAAGGGGGAGACGTTTTCGATTTTACATGGCTGTTCATCTAGTGCGATCATAACTGGTGAGTGATCAGAAGTTAGATCAACACAGGTTTCAGCAGTTTTTAAAGTTCTGTCAATGTTTTGAGTGATCGCAAAATCAAATAAGTCAGGTAATTTCCTAACATCTGTTGGCCAGTAAGTTGGCTGTCTAGGTGACACAAAATCAAGATGGTTTCGCTTATCCTTGATAGTGTTATAAAGCTGCCGACCTTTAGGGTTCGCAAGGCGTGAACCCCAGTAAGGATGTTTTGCGTTATAGTCTCCACCTGCCAGGAAGCGATCACCTAACGTGTTGAATAATTCTTTGAATTGATTGTCTGTAATTGAGAAGCGTGGCGGGCAGTATAATGCCGAAATTTTCAGATCAGTGCCACGATTTTTTAAGCATATTGAAGTGGCTTGCATGTAATTCGTGCTGTACGGTAAAAGTGAGTGATGTTTAAGTCTGTTTCCACCGTGAGCTTTACCGTCTGGGTGGTTTGTGTTATAAAATTTGTAGCCGGGTTAATAAAAGTTATGCATGTTTGTAAGATGCGTTTCTGATAAAAGCATGATATCTACACCGTTTTCTGTTAGAAATCTTTTGAGATCTAACTTATGTTGGTTTACCCCGTTTGCATTCTATATGCACATTTTGAGCTTGCTCATTTCTTATTGATTAAAGATTGTAGCATTTGCGTTTGCACTTTAACTAAGTCTTGGATCATACTTTGCATTGTTGACATGAATTGAGACATGCACTGTGTGAGGTTTAATATCATTGCCTCTAAGCCACTATGGGGTGTTATGCTTGGGTTAGCATTATCAGTGGTAGGTATGCTTGGGTTCGAATATTGATTGTTATTGATACTTGGGTTAGCGTTTACAGTATTGGTTTTTACAACATTTGCGTATGATAAAGTTGTTTCATATTAGGAATACTTGCGGTATTTTTACTGTATACTGTGGTATGAATGTTAGGCGCTTGGGGAATAATTTTGATTTGGCTTCCTTTCGTTTGAATGCGTGTCCCAAACACGGATTGTCGATGAACTCCTAGAGAAGCTTAAAATGAATGGATTCAACGCTTACGGTTATGCTGACGACCTTGTAATCTACGTTATGGGCTGAGATGAAGAGACACTAAGCTCTAGGCTTCAATCTGCCCTAAATCTCACGCTCAAATGGTGCAAAGGGTTGTCAATTAATCCATCAAGGTCCACCATTGTCCCCTTCACTAAGAAAAGGAAGGTGAACCTGACCAAACCAAAGTTGGGAGGTACTGAGCTTAAGTTCTCAAAAGAGGTAAAATACCTGGGAGTAACACTAGACAGTAAACTCAACAGGAACTCTCATCTCACAGAAATTACCAATAAGGCAACAAGAACGTGCTGACCCGATTGTCAAACTTACAGACTCCATGTTGCCAAAGCTATCCTTTACCAAGCCCAACAAAGTCATAATACTTGAAAGGGATACAAGTAAAGAGATAGTAAAAGCTATCAACAAAGGATCACAAGTTATCGAAGGATCCTAACTTATCGACAGGAGCACTGGGGCCGGGGTGTTCGGACCAATATTTCAAAGAAGTGTCCCGATGGGGTCATACCCAACCATATTCCAGGCGGAAATCCACGCGATAGAGTTGTTTGCTCACAAATGTTTTCTTATGTCTGACAGCCAGGCAGCCCTTAAGGCCCTTGACTCCTTCAAGACGGAGTCAAAGCTGGTACCCTGCTGCAGAACGGCACTGGACTCACTAGAAGCCAACAACATGGTCAATCTGCGGTTGGTTCCGGGTCATGAGAGCGTGGAAGGCAATGAAATGTCGGACTTCCTTTCAAAAAAAGGGGCCCAACAGAGCTTTTACGGCCCTCAACCGTTCTGCGGTCCCTCTAGAGGATACACTGCAGAAATTCTAAGAAAGTGGGTGGACTCAAGAATCGCAGCCCAATGGCACTCAGCAAAGGGGAACAGACAATCTAAAAGGTTCAATAATCCATCCCGTGGAACCTCTGAAAAACTTCTTATTCTCAGCGAAGAGGGTCTTAGAACTCTCACCGGCTACTTGACAGGTCACTGCAGGCTGAGATACAATCTTCATAAAATAGGACTCTCTGAGGTTGCAGACTGTAGGTTTTGTGGCCTAGGTGCGGAGCCTTCTGAACATATACTTTGTGAATGCCCAAGAATAAGCGGACTCAGGCTTATACACCTGGGGGAGTGATTATTATCTGCAACCAGAATATGGCCAACTACACTATATGATGCGGCTGCTGTGGTCGAGTTGGTAGCGGTGCGTGCTATAACTTGATGTGCCGGTGAGTTCGAAGTTCGAGTCTCAGTCAGGGCAAGCAAAATCTTAATCATAGAAAAAGTGTTTTCTAATAGCGGTCACCCCTCGACAGGCAATGACAAACCTCCGAGCGTATTTCTGCCGTTCGGAGTCGGCACAAAACTGTAGGTCCCTCCATTTGTGATATAATATAAAGACGTACACCACAAATGGTAGGAGAAGCTCGGCCAAACACTGACCTATATAGTGTAAGCGCGAAAATTATAAAATTATATGTATGATGCAGGAGGCGCAACTCTATCGTCATATTCTATGCCGATTACAGTACAGTGCCGTCAGAATACTGCCTGCTGTGACGCCAGCAGCCAACTGCAGTACAGCGCCACCAGCATAGCGCTGAATTCGACGTCAGCAGAAAACCGCAGCACACAGTACAGTGCCGCCAGGATACCACCTGCTGCGACACCAGCAGATCACCGCAGTACACAGCACAGTGCCACCAGAAAACCACCTGCTGCGCACGCGGACGAAGGATTCGTGCGCGATAAAATAAATGGGCTGTCTCTCGGTAACAGAGTACCAGCAGCTATTGTTCAATATCGCCTCAGAAGCTCGTGGCAAGTCTCATTGCGGACGACTTCAATGCCTGGGCAGTGGAATGGGGTAGCAGATTAACGAATAAGAGAGGGGAGATGCTCCTGGAAACATTCGCCCAGCTCGATGTTACGGTTCGGAATACAGGCTCTGCGTTGACCTTCAGAAAAATGGGTACTGGCTCCTTTAACAGATATTTCCCTTGCAAGCGATTCGCTGGCCCAGAAAATCAAATGGATGGTAAGCGAGGAGTACACCCACAGTGACCACCAGGCCATTATAGTAGATATAGCGGAGAAAAGAAAAAAGCAAATGCCATAGCTCACAGGGCCGAAATGGAAGGAAACGATACTCGATAAAGATGTCCTGAAGTATATGGTGAGAGAGCTTACAACCATTACATTACCAGCAGAAGAGGTGGTGAGTCATTTGGCTTATGGTCTAACTGAAGCTTGCGATGCATCAATGCTAAGGAGGTCATTAAATAAGAAATTCTCACCGTGCTATTGGTGGAACAGGGATATAGAACTGATAAGAAAACAATGCCTAACTGATAAATGGAAAATGCAGCGAAGCAGAGGGAAGCGAAAGTTTTCCGATAACCTTAATGCACTTAGAAAGTCAAGGAAGAGCCTTAAAGCTGGTATAAAAGATAGTAAACTGGAACATTTTAAGAAAATATGCGACCCAGCAGACATAAATCCCTGGGGTACTGCTTATAGAGTAGTGCTAACAAAAATTAAAAGCGTTAAATCACCAAGCATTACGTGCCCAGAAATGCTGAGAAACATCATAACAACCCTTTTTCCGCAAAGGGACGAGGACATACCATCAGTATTTCCTTGTTATGAGAAAAGTGACATCCCAAGGGTAACCGAAGAGGGGTTGCTAATTGCATGCAGGAAGATTCAAAATCGCAAAGCTCCAGGGCCAGGCGGCATACCAAATAAGGCCCTGAAGGCCGCTTTATAGCGCGGCCAGACATATTTGTGCATGATTTCAACTCATGACTTATAGAAGGTTATTTCCCAGAAAGGTGGAAGAAGCAAACGCTGGTGCTATTACCCAAGGGCAATAAACCCCCAGATGAGCCGTCGTCTTATCGTCCGATATGCTTACTGGACACGCTTGGCTAACGTCGTTTGCCGAAGAAAATGAGTCTCTCTCGATGAACCAGTTCGGTTTTAGAAAATCCCGTTCCACGATAGACGCGATTAAGACCGTTTTCGACGTTGCAGCGGACGCCATAAAGGGCAAGAGATGGCTTAGCGGGGAAAAGGAATACTGCACCATAGTAACACTAGACGTCAAAAATGCTTTTAACACCGCAAGCTGGCGATGCATAATAGAGACACTAATAAGAATAGGCACTCCAAGCTATATCATAAAAATAATAGGGAGCTATTTTACGAACCGTAAGCTTCTGTACAGAAACGACAATGGGCCGGAGATGTATAACGTGACAGAAGGGGTCCCACAAGGATCTGACCTTGGACCACTCCTGTGGAACCTTATGTAATATGGTGTCTTGAGCCTGAAAATGCCTCAACGTACAAAAGTGGTGGCTTTCGCAGACGATGTTGCCGTATTAGTTGTGGCAAAACCTCTACTTCAAATTGAAGCTGCAGCCGGAGAAGCGGTTTTAAAAAACTTGGCTTAACTTAATGCACCTAACGTTGGCGGACCACAATACCGAGGAACTTTTGATAAGCAGCAGAAAGACAGTGGAGTTTCTGAATATTCGCGTGGGGACAGAGATTTTTACGTCAAAGCCCGATATCAAATACCTGGGTGAAATGATTGACTCACGACTTAACTTAAAGTCCCGTTTAGAGTTCGTTTCAAAGAAAGCCTCGACAGTGTAGTCAAGCAAACAACGGAGGACCAAGGCACAGCAAACAAGTTCTTTAGAGTTGGGTTATTAGCTAAATCCTCCTATATGCGACCCCAATCTGGGCAGACGCTCTGATCGTAAAAAGCAATGCGAAAAAGATAACAACTGTCCATCGGCTAAGCGCCTTATGAGCGGTCTGCGGCTTCCGCACAATTTCAGACGAAGCCTCTTTTGTCATAGCTGGACTGATGCCAGTAGATATTATGACCCATGAAATGAAACGCATTTATGATAAACTTTCCGAAATCAATGGAAGAGTAAACCCAAAAGAAGTAAAGGCAGAAGAAAGGAAAAACTCAATGAACATTTGGCAGGCTCTTTGGAATAGCTCCCCAAAGGGCAGGTGGACCTACGAGCTGATACCAAATATCAGCAAATGGGTTAAAAGAAACCACGGTGACACAAACTTTCATTTACCACAGTTTCTCTCGGGCCATGGGGTGTATCGAAAATATTTAAACAAATTTGGGTACCATAGCTCCCCTTGCTGCCCAACATGCAGAGTCAGCGACGAAGACGCAGAACATGTTATGTTTCAATGCCCACGCTATGCTTCTCAAATCCGGGCAATTTTGAACGGAGAAACCTTCATTGACTCCATTCTTCAGTCAAATGAAAAGTGGAATGAAATATGCGCTCACGTAACGTGCATTCACATAGACCTGAGAAACGCAGAGATGGCAAGACGTCGCCAACGAAACACGTAAGGAGCAAATAAGCTAACCACCCCCGTGAGGTAATACCTGTTTTGGCAGTTCCGCGGGGAGAATGGTCGTGGTGGAGAGGGTTTAGTATCGTAGGTGTAGCCTAGAGGCTGCAAGTCGTGCATGCTGCTATGGCGGCATAGCAGTACCCATGAGAGTTACCTCTCCCCGGGCGTCAACCCAAAAAAAAACAAAAACCACCTACTGCGACGCCAGCAGCCAATCGCAGCACACAGTACCGCAGCACACAGTACAGTGCCGCCAGAAGACCGCCTGCTGCGGCGCCAGCAGCCAACCGCAGAACCGCGCCACAGCGGTTCATTGTACCGTTAGGAATATTAAGTTATAGTTAATATTAAGAAGAATTATTGAATTGCGAATTAAATAAATAGATGAAAGTTAAAAGAAAAGTACTATTTGCAGAGGCTCATACTATATAAATTTATTGTTACGAACCCTGGGCACGGCGAGTATACCCAGCAATAGAAAAGAAGCGCCGGGTCCGCCATAGCGCGAAAAGCTTCGTTACAGTTCCTTAACCCCAACAGCATTAAATATATGTAGATGTATGTATGTAGACGCATTGGTACATCAAGACAAAACAGCTGAATTCCAATTGCTCATTTCCTATTATCCCGCCCTTCGTTAATACACGTGCATTAGCAGATATGCATTAACACACACACTCACTATTAACGAATAGGCCGCTCAGTGCATCCCCTAGCACTGCAATATTAAAACACGTACATATTAGGGATGTAAATTTTTGGCATTTTATTGAACCTGGCATTTTCGAGCTCGGAAAACCAAATTTTAGGAAGTTTTGATTCGTAATTTTTAACTTGCAAAAAAAATTAACCTAGTCTGTAATCGACCTATTATAACAAAGTATTATTCAAAATATCATTAATACGAGTATAACAAAAAAGAAGACATTGTTGTAATTCATGTATTTTCTAACATACAAAGTAATTTATTCTTCAAGTACGAATATACGAGTACATATTTTTAATTACTGATTGAGACCAATATTGAAAATTTACCATTTAGTAAAAAAGAAATACACCAAGTAAAAATTAAATAAATCACCCATTCCATTTTAAGCGAGTATTACTCCTTATATTGATCAAAATGCTATCTTAAATAAATATAATCCTTAGGTGCTATTTTTAGCCCCCAATACAAAAACTATCAATTTATTTTACCAAACTTTCTGATAATTTTTATGCTCTTCGATTATTGGACTCTTGCGAGCTGCTAGTTAAAACTTGATGCAATTTATCTTTAAGACTTTCTGCCTTAGCCATCTCAAGCACCTCGTCGTTAGTGTTATTACTCGAACAGGATAGTCTCCAGCTCATTTATAATGTGTAACCGCAAAGTGATCTTGTTCGTTTCCAAGCTAAACAACGGAAATTGCGCTTTTAGGATAGCCGATCGCGACCCGTTTATCTGGGCTAGCTTCAGTGGCTGGGGAGGTTCTTGGCTATCCTAATTGCTCTATACACTGCGGCACTATTTGTTGTTTTTTAGAGTCCTGAATTAATTAAACAATATTAAGCTAGAAAAAGTAATAAAGTGAGGGAAAATAATTAACGAAAAGAAAAACGCACATATGGGCTGGTATTCTATAAAATGACAAACTCTTCCGCATATGTAGCAAATCCAAGATGGAGTCGATCTGCTAGGTCACTACCCACCCATCCATGGTTTTCGTTGGCTGCCATTTGTCGAAAACCCCAATATCCGCTTACGTTGCCAACCACTCAGTTTTCCCTACCAAGAGGAAACGGAAAAGTAATATTTAGCCATTCATGGCGTGCGTATGCTGAAATGTTAACAAAGCTCGATTTAATGTAAAAATTCATGCATATAAATTTTATTTCATTTTTGTTTTTTTTTTCAAAGTAAACTTAATCTAGAAGAAGATATGGCTATCTTTAAAGCAACAATATTACTCTTAGTCAAAACCGGTTGTCGAATAACACTTTAGTGCATAAAAATATAACAAACAGTTATGTATATCTAGTAAACCAATATTCCCTACGTTGTAAAGCTTAATAATGTGGTAGCTATTAATTACCAACAATTATTAATCAATTTTATATAAAATAACCGAAATAATTTTAAGTTACTTAAACCAATCGCAAAATTTAAATATCTTTGTATATATTTATGTAAAGAGTGAGTTTATTAATAGTCTTTAATGAATAGATTAGTTCAATTACTAAATAAAATGATTAATATATTAGATCGAAAAGGAAAACAGGCTTAATTAAATCGACTTTAAAATGTTGTAATCTCGCGAACGGTCAACTTCGCAACTTCAACTTCTCGAACGACTGCCCCTGCTTCTGCCCCGGTGCGTCCATCTTACTCTCTTTTTATGCTAACTGTTCTCTGATGGCAGGGTTGCCTACCATTTTACATTCGGCCATCCGACTCTTCGTCGTCAGCCTCGGACGACATCAACTCTTCATTGGTCAAAACGTATTTCCACAACTTCATATTATCTGCGCTCGTACTCGTAACATTTGGACCTTCCACTTGGGCAGCTTTTCTAACGTCATAGCGGCCGTTGCGTTTAACTTTAATTAATTCATATGGGCCAAATAAGGGGCTTGCTAGCTTTTTGCCGGCGACAACCTGCGTACGCTTCACCGCCACAAGATCACCACATCTTGCGCTCGTTGTATTTCGAATCTAGCTTCCTCTCGTGTCTTTCGCCTTCCGATGTCAAAGTCGTTTATCATTTCTTGCTCTAGCAATAATAGTAACTTATCGCTGCTTTTGTTTTGAATTTTCACGCCAAACATTAATTCGAACGGCGACTTTTTTGTTGAGCAGTGAATATGGGAGTTTATTGCTTTTTTGACCTGCGGAACAAACTTGTACCACTTCGACGAATCATCAGCAGATAGCTTGGAAATGATGGAAAGAATAGACCGATTGATACGTCCGATTTGGCCGTTACCACGGGCATCACCGGTTGTAGGCCAAACATGTTCGACGCTATTTTCTTTCACAAACTCCTGGAACGCATTTGATGTAAACGCAACTCCTTGGTCACTTACTATACGGGCAGGTAAGCCGAATACGCTTGACCACTCATTCAACTTCTTAATAACTTCCTCGCAACTAGTATATTTCATCGTGAAAAGCCACACGAACTTTGAGAAGCCGTCCACCATAGCAAATATAAATTTATATTTTTTTGATGTTGAATCCATAGGGCCTAAGTGATCGACGTGCAACGTTTGTAGAGGCCGATCCCCTTTGTCGATACAGCTGAGGTACCCTTCCTGCTTCCCTAGCTTCTTATTGTTTATTATACACCTTACACAGCTGCTAACAATTTCCGCTACTTTTCGCTCAAGGTGGGGTATCCAAAACTGTTGATGTACAGCATGCATCGTCTTCTGAATCGCAAAGTGGCCAACGTTGTGTGCTTCGGTTATTATCTCTCGCTCCATCGCTCTAGGCACGACCAGCAGATCGTTACCCTCTATACTCTTGTATAAAACACTACCCTTAAATTTAAATCCGTCGTACGGACCGTGCTTTATTAATTCTCGTATAGCGCTGATAAAACTATCCTTTTCTTGAGCCACTCTCAAACGTGCTGAAATATTATTACTAACTACGAAAACGTTCGGATAACGGCTAAAAGGCCTTCCAGATAGAGTACGTTACGTGCGTTCCGGCGAAGCACTCGACTGACAGCTAAGTATATTATATGTAGTTGAATGCAGAATGCCACATTCGCAACGCATCCGATGCCGCAACTTACAACAGTAGCCCAACTCTCTACTTTTGACGCATTGAAATCCGTCGCTAGTGTTAGCTGATTGGATTTATTCAATTATTTCCATTTTTTTTATAATCTTTACACAAAAGTAAATATCAGCACAACTTTAAGATATATTTGATTTGCATACAAAAAAACAAATAAACCGCCAATACAAAACAACTAATTTGTTTACATGCGACAACGCTTTTAATGTGGCGTACCTTTGCGTTTCTTACGCCTTGTCAGTTGAATGCCTCGTTGGAGCGGACTCAACGTATTCTATCTGGCAGGCCTTTAAGACAGTCAACATGCTTTAACTTATCGGCAGCTCGATGTTTAACCTCAAAGCCAAAGTCTTGCAGATGTAGAATCCATGGGGCTACTTCTCGCGGAACGTCTTTTTTCTTGACCGTGTGAGTGAATGCTATGCAGTCTGTTACCCATGTGAACTTAACGCCAAGAAGATAATGGCGAATGCAGTTGTTGGTCAAATTTTTACAGCAGCGTTGCGCCATAGCCTTCTTTTGATGCATCTGTATGTAACTCAGTAAGTGCATTTCTGCAGTAAATCTTGAGCACAGGCTCACGACACAGGGCGTCTTTTAATTGCCTTATCGACTCTAGTTCGGCTGCCTCGATTTCGAATGACACGTCTTTCTTCAACAAATTTGTCAAGGGGCGAGCCAACTGTGCATACCCTCTGATGAACTTTCGGAAGAACCCTGCTAAGCCTAGGAACGATTAAACCGCTTTAAGGTATTTCGGTGTGCAGAAATGTTTGACGGTGTCTGTTTTTTCGCTGCTGGGCCAAATTTGGCCATTCTCTACAGTATGCCCCAGAAAATCGATGTTTCTCTTTAGGAAGTGGCACTTCTTCCAATTAATCTTCAGGTCAAATCTAGCGGCCACTTCTAAGACCAGCTTCAGTTTGTCTATGCACTCCTCATCTGTTTGAGCATAGACGATGATATCGTCCATGTGTAGTTGCATTACGTCTTGAACGATTAGCTCTTGGAACACGCAATTAACGAAACGTATGAACGCCGAGGAGGAGTTGAAAAAGCCAAAGGGAGCCCGATTGAACTCATATAGTCCCTCTTTCGTGATGAACGCGGTGAATTTTTTGTCTGATTCTTCAATCGGAACATGGAAAAACCCGTTTTCCAAGTCAATAACGCTGAAAACTCTAGCCGCTTACAGCTTCTCAAGCACGTCGTCGATAAGAGGTACCGGGAAGAAATCTTTGAGTACCATACTGTTAAGTTGCCGGAAGTCAACACAAACTCTAAATGATCCGTCCTTTTTCTTAACAGTTACTTGCGAAATTGGATGACGATTTGCGTACAATGCTGCTTCAACCAATTGTCAACTTGTATTTTTATTGCTTCGCTTTCAACTGGCGGGTGGCGGCTGGGTTGCTGACGGAACGGTGTGATGTTCCCATCGGGTACAATCTTAAGCGTTACTGGGCACTCGACATACGACTTAACCGGCTGATACTCGTTAATGAGTGATTGAATCACCGGTTTGAATTACGATGTGGAGCTGATATGCACCATATTTTCTACCACATTGTATACTTTTAACTCGTTAATCTCATTGGAATTACCATACTCCGGTAGTGCAAATTTATACCCACTTTCATCAATTGTGACGCAAAATCTGGAGACAAAGTCGTAGCCTAACAATACATCATGCTCAACTTTGCTGTCGTGGACTACGCGAAGCCGCTGTTTTGTTTCGATGCTATCTACATGAACTGCGCCTATAAACCCACCTATTGGAATCGTTTTGTTATTACCTAGACCACGCAAAACGGAATTACATTTTTGCATATCTACTTTGCTAAGCATTTTGTAGACACTATCTGTGACAATTGAAACGTCCGACCCTGTGTCAACCAGGCAACTGACCTCGGCATTATTTAGGTCAATTACTTTAAAACGTCTACAGTCGTTCACAACTTGTACACTTTTTGCGGCTTGGGGACAATTTTTTGAAATATGTCCATTAGCGTTGCACCTAAAACTTTTTGTTTCAGCCTTACAGTTTTTCCTTAAATGCTCCGCTGAGCCGCAATTAAAGCAGTGATTAACTTTCGCACTTTGTAAACTTTTTTTGCCGCCACTGTACATATGTATTTTTACTTTTATCGTCACTTTTGTTTATGTGTTCGTACATTTCATTATTTTCATATAGCTCAGACCATGATTTACAGCTATACATAATGTATTTGAACTCGTTTTTAATATTTAACCCGTCAACTATATAACGAATTACGGAATCGGTGTCAATACTACCAAGAGCGCCTATTTTCTTCATTCGCAAAACGTATTCGTGAAAAGTCTCCTCCGTACCCTTTTTTCTCTCACAAAGCTTCTTATGCACTTCTGCACTTGCCCATTTCTTCTTAAATTCTGCTTCTAATGTTCACGGATTCTAGGTCCATTTGCGCCGTCTTTGTCATTTTGCCGCGCGCCTGCACATATTTTTGCTTTTCATTTTGCCCGTACGCTTGTGCGTTATTTTCAAAGTTCGAAAACCAATGTTCAACGGGCATGCTTTGACCATCGACCTACTTTCGCAAAATTTTCGGCTGTAGTTTTAGGTTCGTTTTGTCTAATTTCATCGGCTTTAATTTTCAACGTAAGTAGTTGGCTGATTTCTCGGAGTGTTTCATTATTTTCGTCATTCTTAGCTTCCATCTTCTTATCACTTTTTATGTTCTTTGCTTCACTTGATAAATCGTCTTTACTTTCGGCCGTGGAGCCGACCACTTTTGTAAGTGCTTGCGACCGTGTATTATAATACTGTTGCTCTTTTTGTGGTATATTTTTTACCGCTTCTGCTCTTCTCATCGCATTGCAAATACACACGCGCACTTTGAACTTTTTTTTTTGTTAAGTTTTTGCCTATAACGGACTGGAAATCTCGTTGAGCCCCCAAATGTAAAGAGTGAGTTTATTAATAGTCTTTAATGAATGGATTAGTTCAATTACTAAATAAAATGATTAATATACTAGATCGAAAAGGAAAACAGGCTTAATTAAATCGACTTTAAAATGTTGTAATCTCGCGCTCGGTCAACTTCGCAACTTCAACTTCTCGAACGACTGCCCCTGCTTCTGCCCCGGTGCGTCCATCTTACTCTCTTTTTATGCTAACTGTTCTCTGATGGCAGGGTTGCCTACCATTTTACATTCGGCCATCCGACTCTTTGTCGTCAGCCTCGAACGACATCAACTCTTCATTGGTCAAAACGTATTTCCACAACTTCATATTATCTGCGCTCGTACTCGTAACATTTGGACCTTCCACTTGGGCAGCTTTTCTAACGTCATAGCGGCCGTTGCGTTTAACTTTAATTACTTCATATGGGCCAAATAAGGGGCTTGCTAGCTTTTTGCCGGCGACAACCTGCGTACGCTTCACTGCCACAAGATCACCACATCTTGCGCTCGTTGTATTTCGAATCTAGCTTCCTCTCGTGTCTTTCGCCTTCCGATGTCAAAGTCGTTTATCATTTCTTGCTCTAGCAATAATAGTAACTTATCGCTGCTTTTGTTTTGAATTTTCACGCCAAACATTAATTCGAACGGCGACTTTTTTGTTGAGCAGTGAATATGGGAGTTTATTGCTTTTTGGACCTGCGGAACAAACTTGTACCACTTCGACGAATCATCAGCAGATAGCTTGGAAATGATGGAAAGAATAGACCGATTGATACGTTCGATTTGGCCGTTACCACGGGCAACACCGGTTGTAGGCCAAACATGTTCGACGCTATTTTCTTTCACAAACTCCTGGAACGCATTTGATGTAAACGCAACTCCTCGGTCACTTACTATACGGGCAGGTAAGCCGAATACGCTTGACCACTCATTCAACTTCTTAATAACTTCCTCGCAACCAGTATATTTCATCGTGAAAAGCCACACGAACTTTGAGAAGCCGTCCACCATAGCAAATATAAATTTATATTTTTTTGCTGTTGAATCCATAGGGCCTAAGTGATCGACGTGCAACGTTTGTAGAGGCCGATCCCCTTTGTCGATACAGCTGAGGTACCCTTCCTGCTTCCCTAGCTTCTTATTGTTTATTATACACCTTACACAGCTGCTAACAATTTCCGCTACTTTTCGCTCAAGGTGGGGTATCCAAAACTGTTGATGTACAGCATGCATCGTCTTCTGAATCGCAAAGTGGCCAACGTTGTGTGCTTCGGTTATTATCTCTCGCTCCATCGCTCTAGGCACGACCAGCAGATCGTTACCCTCTATACTCTTGTATAAAACACTACCCTTAAATTTAAATCCGTCGTACGGACCGTGCTTTATTAATTCTCGTATAGCGCTGATAAAACTATCCATTTCTTGAGCCACTCTCAAACGTGCTGAAATATTATTACTAACTACGAAAACGTTCGGATAACGGCTAAAAGGCCTTCCAGATAGAGCACGTTACGTGCGTTCCGGCGAAGCACTCGACTGACAGCTAAGTATATTATATGTAGTTGAATGCAGAATGCCACATTCGCAACGCATCCGATGCCGCAACTTACAACAGTAGCCCAACTCTCTACTTTTGACGCATTGAAATCCGTCGCTAGTGTTAGCTGATTGGATTTATTCAATTATTTCCATTTTTTTTATAATCTTTACACAAAAGTAAATATCAGCACAACTTTAAGATATATTTGATTTGCATACAAAAAAACAAATAAACCGCCAATACAAAACAACTAATTTGTTTACATGCGACAACGCTTTTAATGTGGCGTACCTTTGCGTTTCTTACGCCTTGTCAGTTGAATGCCTCGTTGGAGCGGACTCAACGTATTCTATCTGGCAGGCCTTTAAGACAGTCAACATGCTTTAACTTATCGGCAGCTCGATGTTTAACCTCAAAGCCAAAGTCTTGCAGATGTAGAATCCATGGGGCTACTTCTCGCGGAACGTCTTTTTTCTTGACCGTGTGAGTGAATGCTATGCAGTCTGTTACCCATGTGAACTTAACGCCAAGAAGATAATGGCGAATGCAGTTGTTGGTCAAATTTTTACAGCAGCGTTGCGCCATAGCCTTCTTTTGATGCATCTGTATGTAACTCGGTAAGTGCATTTCTGCAGTAAATCTTGAGCACAGGCTCACGACACAGGGCGTCTTTTAATTGCCTTATCGACTCTAGTTCGGCTGCCTCGATTTCGAATGACACGTCTTTCTTCAACAAATTTGTCAAGGGGCGAGCCAACTGTGCATACCCTCTGATGAACTTTCGGAAAAACCCTGCTAAGCCTAGGAACGATTAAACCGCTTTAAGGTATTTCGGTGTGCAGAAATGTTTGACGGTGTCTGTTTTTTCGCTGCTGGGCCAAATTTGGCCATTCTCTACAGTATGCCCCAGAAAATCGATGTTTCTCTTTAGGAAGTGGCACTTCTTCCAATTAATCTTCAGGTCAAATCTAGCGGCTACTTCTAAGACCAGCTTCAGTTTGTCTATGCACTCCTCATCTGTTTGAGCATAGACGATGATATCGTCCATGTGTAGTTGCATTACGTCTTGAACGATTAGCTCTTGGAACACGCAATTAACGAAACGTATGAACGCCGAGGAGGAGTTGAAAAAGCCAAAGGGAGCCCGATTGAACTCATATAGTCCCTCTTTCGTGATGAACGCGGTGAATTTTTTGTCTGATTCTTCAATCGGAACATGGAAAAACCCGTTTTCCAAGGCAATAACGCTGAAAACTCTAGCCGCTTACAGCTTCTCAAGCACGTCGTCGATAAGAGGTACCGGGAAGAAATCTTTGAGTACCATACTGTTAAGTTGCCGGAAGTCAACACAAACTCTAAATGATCCGTCCTTTTTCTTAACAGTTACTTGCGAAATTGGATGACGATTTGCGTACAATGCTGCTTCAACCAATTGTCAACTTGTATTTTTATTGCTTCGCTTTCAACTGGCGGGTGGCGGCTGGGTTGCTGACGGAACGGCGTGATGTTCCCATCGGGTACAATCTTAAGCGTTACTGGGCACTCGACATACGACTTAACCGGCTGATACTCGATAATGAGTGATTGAATCACCGGTTTGAATTGCGATGTGGAGCTGATATGCACCATATTTTCTACCACATTGTATACTTTTAACTCGTTAATCTCATTGGAATTACCATACTCCGGTAGTGCAAATTTATACCCACTTTCATCAATTGTGACGCAAAATCTGGAGACAAAGTCGTAGCCTAACAATACATCATGCTCAACTTTGCTGTCGTGGACTACGCGAAGCCGCTGTTTTGTTTCGATGCTATCTACATGAACTGCGCCTATAAACCCACCTATTGGAATCGTTTTGTTATTACCTAGACCACGCAAAACGGAATTACATTTTTGCATATCTACTTTGCTAAGCATTTTGTAGACACTATCTGTGACAATTGAAACGTCCGACCCTGTGTCAACCAGGCAACTGACCTCGGCATTATTTAGGTCAATTACTTTAAAACGTCTACAGTCGTTCACAACTTGTACACTTTTTGCGGCTTGGGGACAATTTTTTGAAATATGTCCATTAGCGTTGCACCTAAAACTTTTTGTTTCAGCCTTACAGTTTTTCCTTAAATGCTCCGCTGAGCCGCAATTAAAGCAGTGATTAACTTTCGCACTTTGTAAACTTTTTTTGCCGCCACTGTACATATGTATTTTTACTTTTATCGTCACTTTTGTTTATGTGTTCGTACATTTCATTATTTTCATATAGCTCAGACCATGATTTACAGCTATACATAATGTATTTGAACTCGTTTTTAATATTTAACCCGTCAACTATATAACGAATTACGGAATCGGTGTCAATACTACCAAGAGCGCCTATTTTCTTCATTCGCAAAATGTATTCGTGAAAAGTCTCCTCCGTACCCTTTTTTCTCTCACAAAGCTTCTTATGCACTTCTGCACTTCCCCATTTCTTCTTAAATTCTGCTTCTAATGTCCACGGATTCTAGGTCCATTTGCGCCGTCTTTGTCATTTTGCCGCGCGCCTGCACATATTTTTGCTTTTCATTTAGCCCGTACGCTTGTGCGTTATTTTCAAAGTTCGAAAACCAATGTTCAACGGGCATGCTTTGACGATCGACCTACTTTCGCAAAATTTTCGGCTGTAGTTTTAGGTTCGTTTTGTCTAATTTCATCGGCTTTAATTTTCAACGTAAATAGTTTTCTGATTTCTCGGAGTGTTTCATTATTTTCGTCAATCTTAGCTTCCATCTTCTTATCACTTTTTATGTTCTTTACTTCACTTGATAAATCGTCTTTACTTACGGCCGTGGAGCCGACCACTTTTGTAAGTGCTTGCGACCGTGTATTATAATAATGTTTCTCTTTTTGTGGTATATTTTTTACCGCTTCTGCTCTTCTCATCGCATTGCAAATACACACGCGCACTTTAAACTTTTTTTTTTTTGTTAAGTTTTTGCCTATAACGGACTGGAAATCTCGTTGATCGCACTTCAAATTTTGCTATATTTTATGTGGTTTATCGGTTGAGCCCCCAAATGTAAAGAGTGAGTTTATTAATAGTCTTTAATGAATGGATTAGTTCAATTACTAAATAAAATGATTAATATACTAGATCGAAAAGGAAAACAGGCTTAATTAAATCGACTTTAAAATGTTGTAATCTCGCGCTCGGTCAACTTCGCAACTTCAACTTCTCGAACTTCTGCCCCGGTGCGTCCATCTTACTCCCTTTTTATGCTAACCGTTCGCTGATGGCAGGGTTGCCTACCATTTTACATTTATGTACATAAAAGTACATCAATGCAAGAAAAGCGTCTGTATATCCCACATTTATTCTATGTATGTTTGTAGACAAGTTAAGCTCTATATATACCTAAGAAGCAGTACATACCGATGTACATATGTATGTATATCGTTTAGGTCATTAAGACTCTTTTATTTACTGCTTTCTTTTATGCATATATAAATATATATATATATGATAGAGATTATGGCGAAAGAGGTTGTGGCACCCCCGACAAATAAAGTAAGACGAGAAGCGGCGAGGCAGAGTTGCCTGCGGGGTTGGAAGAGGCGGTGGAGTGTAGCTGGTAAGGGACGCTGGACATTTAGATTGATTCCCAGTCTGGAGAATTGGCTAGATAGGCGACATGGTGAAGTTAATTTCCACCTAACCCAAATTCTTACAGGACATGGTTGTTTCAAGTCTTATTTGCACATGTTCAAACACGACGATGACCCTTATTACACCTTTTGTGCAAATCAGGTGGTCGAAGACGCCGAATACTGTTTTTTCGTCTGTCCGCGGTTTGCAATAGAAAGGCATGACTCGAACACGAAGTTAGAGCAATCGCTTTCGGTTAAAAATCTAGTAGATACTATGCTCGAGTCCAAAGAAAATTGGTCTGTTGTTTGCAATTTAGCGAACAAAATCCTAATTAAACTGCGTCAAGCGGAGCAACTCCGCAGAAATTCATAGAAAGTCAATAGGCCGCTCGCCCTCCGCGAAGTAATACCTAACGGTAGTTTCACGGAGCGAGGGAAACGGAGCAGGGGTGGGTTTTTAGTGCGGTGAGCCGAAAGGCAAGTCCCACACTTCGGCTTTCAATGCTTCGTGCCACCTTTAAAAAAAAAAAAAAAAAATATAAATGTATATGTATATATTTGCGGCGAATTTCCATCGCAAAACAACAAAACAAGGTGTGTAAAGAACGTAAGCAGTGCGGGTCTCAATCCGCTCCAATATGAAGCTTGTATAAAAAAACATGCAGAAAATCTGATGTGGAAAAGTGTTCAAGATAACTTACTCACTGCTTTGCAGCTCACGTTGAAAGGCATTTCTTGTGGTTGTTGCAGTGGAGAGTTAACCTATTTGTGGAGACTAAGAGAAAACGTATGCCTACAGCTTTCCGTTTGGTGTTTTGTTGTTTTTACCTGTTTCAGTTTTTATGTTTTTTTTTGTTGGTCATTTTGACTTAGTTGCTACCGGCATAAAATAAGTATTGTTTTCCCTACGTGGGTTCCGTTTTACTTTTCAATTAACGAATATTTATGTATGAATGAATATTTTTTTTTTTTTTTTAATCTTTAAGTTTAATACCTTTGCAAGAGAAATTAATGCATAATTTTAATAGAAAACAAGTTAAGGTATTAGAATTTCACACTTAATTAATTTGCAGGATATAATTTTTTGGTAATTGGTTTTACTTTACGAACCTTAGCTTATACCTATGTTGATAGGTATGTATCATTAAAATTTGTTTTTTTATATATACTTATGTATATACATAGGTATTTTTCTTCACAAAAACCCGTCCTTTCGGTGGAAAGGTTATTGATGTAGGTTGCACCAATTTTTTTTAATCTTTTGAACCACGTAGTTTATTGAATAAACTGTGATTTATTTATATCTTTTAATATATATATATATTTTTTTTTTTGTAACTAACCGACTGAAGTATTACTTTCCTCCTCCGCACTTTAGGGAGGTGGCCAGCATGTGACTGAGGACTGGTCCGATAGGTTAGGTTAGGTTGGAATGGCTGGGAAGAGAACCCTCCCTTGCACTTAGGCCTAGCGTGGCCCATTGTACTGCCATATGCGAATTCGCTCCTCAATTCTCCTGCACATCGGGCTCAAACCATTTTGTTGACTTGATGAATTTCGACAGTGCTTTCGGGTTAATTAGCGCTATCTCCGCGAGGCTTTGTAGAGTTGGTCTGCCAAGCGTGCGAAGTATTCTTCTATTTAAAGCTGGACATTGGCAAAGTAGATGTTCCACGTTCTCTTCTTCTTCGTCGCAACTGCGACAGTGCTCCGGAGCATTTACTCCTAGTCTTTTCGCATGAGTACCGATTAGACAGTGTCCTGTAAGGGTTCTTGTTAAGGTAGAGACCTCGCTTCTTTGATGTGCGCCTTTTATCGTAGGACGGCCACGTGAGTTTGGAGATTTCGCAGTGTGGGAGAGTACCCCAACGTTCATTCGCCACCTTTGTGGTGTTGTGTTTAACTTGTAGTTTAAAAGTGGCAAGTGGTATACCTATCCTGTTCCTCCTCGGAAAGATCGGGGTGGTCGTACCTTTCCTTGCCAATTCATCCGCTTTACAGTTGCCCTCAATATCACGGTGTCCAGGCACCCATATGAGTTGAATTCTATAATGCTGAGCCATCTCGTTTAGAGATCTGCGGCATTCAGTGAGAGACTTTGTATTTTCTATACAGGAGTCTACCGCTTTCAGTGCAGCTTGGCTGTCAGAAAATATAAAGCTTGGTACACGCTACAGTGGTTGGGGAGTCTGAACGATGTTTCAAGTTTTAGTTCAGGGGAAAATACACCTCCCCCGACTTTCCCGTTGAGTTTGGAGCCATCAGTGTAAATGTTGATGGCCTTTTGTATGTGGTGTGGTCTTGTGTACCAATCTTGTCGGGTTGGTACGATGACTTCATAGTTCTTTATAAATGAAGCTGATGGTGTACCGTAGTCCTTATATGTTGGTATTTGAATAGGAGCCATTTTTCTTAGAATTACTGTGTGGCCAAGCATGCTCTGGGAACAGAAACCAGCTTCTCTAAGCCTCAGAGCTGTGATAACGGCTACCTCTTGAGCGACTACATCAAGAGGTGGCAAGTGTAGTACGATATAGGCAGTAATTTTCAACTTGGTGCTACGCTGAAAGAATCTGTATGTGAAGAGGATAAGGAGGAAAGAAATAAGAAATGCATAGAGAGTAAATGAGCTTTCAGCTTATTACCTTCTATTGTTTTTTTTTTGTGCAATACTCTATGCTGACAGGCTCAGTGCGAACTTTTGAGTGTCTCTAATTTAATCACAGGCTTTAGCAAACCCCCAGCTAATATGCCAGACGGTTTAAAAGCTGTATTTATTGACAAAAAAAAAATAAAACTTAATAAACCATCGACTTGATAGCTAGAAATCTCAAAGTAAGTACTTACTATAATTTAACTTTTGCGAAGCGTATATATGTAGCTGGATTTTTGGTTTCCTTGCAATGATCCGGCTTGGTCCGCGGTTGAATGGGAAAGGGAGTCAATACTTCGCGTGCAAAAGTCTTTGACTCTTAACTTTGACAAACACACAGTATATGTCAAAGGTGGTACTACTGGGGAGGTCGAGAAAAAAAAACTTCTTTCCACAACAAGCGATACTTGGAAGCATGAGTGACCATAGTAAATCCGTATAAAATCTCATAAGGAGAACGGTTAGTCGTTTGATGAATCGATATTTTCATGGCGCAAACGATACTACTTAAGTGTTCGTCCCACTGGGTATGGTCGTCTTTAATATAAGCACGTATTCCCGCAATCAACAAACGATTAAGGCGTTCGGATGCATTGCTTTGGGGAGAATACAGGGCAGTGTAAACGTGATTAACTCCATTCTCGGGTAAATTGAATGCAATTATCACTTATAAGAGTTTCAGGCACTCCAAAGGATTGGAAAATTTCCCTTAACAAAAATTCTTGAATAGCGATGGAACTGAACTTACGTAAAGGACATATCCATAGGAATTTACTAAAATGATCTACGACGAGCAATAAACCTACATTTCCTTTCTGGCTGCGTGGATATGGTCCTAAGATGTCGACATAAAGTCGCTGAAATGGACGCACTGATATGGGTTGGCTTCAAATAGGCGGACGGAGAGTTTTATTAGGAGCCTTGGTAGCTTTGCAAATCTCACAGTTTCGTACATAGTCTCGCACCTGCTTAATCAAGCCTGGCCAGAACAAACAACGCCTAATGCGTTCTACGGTTTTGTTCATACCGCCATGTGCAGAAATGACCGAATCATGGGCTCGTTTAATAACTTCTATGCGAAGGTTTTCCGGTACCCAGAGCTTCCATGATTCTTCTTCTTGAGAAGCGTCCCCACTGCTATGTTCGGTACGAATATAAACATATTTATCTACCACACGTAAGTCGGGTAGTGTATCTTGTTCAGAAACAATTTTGGCTTTTAACTGTTCATACTCATCATCGAATAATGCTGGAGAATCCAAATCTATTTCTGGCCATATTATATCGAGAGCAGCTATGTGATCCCCTTGGGGAATCCGGGATAAAGCATCAGGAACGACATTTTCCTTCCCCTTCCGGTGAGATATGGTATATTTGAACGAATGTAGTTTTTACGCCTAGCGAGTCAAGCGTTCACTGAGGTTTTGCTGTCGAATTAGCCATACCAAACTTGAATGGTCAGTTATGATTTCAAAAGGTTGCAGCTCTAAGTAACAGCGGAATTTTTCGATGGCAAGAAGAGCTGCCAGACACTTTCGTTCCGTCACGCTGTAATTTCTCTGTGCAGAGTTTAATTTCTTCGACATGTACGCGATCGGCCTTTCGATTCCCTCATCGAATAACTGTACCAGTACTGCACCAATTCCATAATAACTTGCATCGCAATGAAGGACAATTTTTTTTCAAAAATCTGGATTTTGTAAAACATCTTTAATTGTTAACTCATTCAATACATAAGCAAACTTTCCCGGGTTTTATCACTAAGCGCATTGGAGAGCTCCAGGGACTAATTGGGGTTTGAATGACACCCAAGTCTAGTATTCGATCAATCTCGTCGTACATGAGTTTTTCGACGTTTGGGCTGACTGGGTAAAACGGCTGTTTGGCTGGTTTAGCATTCCCAACGTCAATCGTATGCTTTATTAAAGGTGTGCGTTCTAATCCTTGCGTTTCAAAACTCGGAAACATATTTTTTATACATTCCAACTGATGCTGTTGGATTTTTGTTAAAGGGAAGCTACTGTTATTACTCTCAGATTTATCTTTGCCACTATCAACAGGGTCTTCACAGTTTTCCGGGGCGTTAATAACCGAAGAAAATTGACCAGTCGATATGGACGAAATCAACCCCGGAGCCAAGTTAAATTCTTTCCAAAAGTCTATAACTAAAATTAACCGATTCTTAATAGTCGGGATAACGAAAGTTTTCAATGCTTTTCTTAAGGCTGGGTATTCAACCATTAAGTTTAAATAACCACAGACCGAATGTGGTTTACCGTCAGCAGTTTTTACCGTGGCCTTAAAGGGATGGAACTGTGAGTATTTGGAAATTTCTGTCTTCGCTAGATCTATTCCCACACAAGAAATATTGGCTCCAGTGTCCAGTAGGCCTACCTCCTTAAAATCTAAGAACTAAACTGTCGCATATAATCTATTATCGGTTTTGTTTTCAAACACAGCTGAAAGAAAAAGCTTCCGTGTAGGTTTAACATGCTTAAAATAATTACGTATTCTTGCGGTACTTCTTTTCGATTTCATAGTAGGTGGCTGACCAAATATTCTTTATTTTATTTCTAAATAGTTCTTTAGTCGTTCATGATACGGGATAATTTGGAAATGAATTAATTTTTCTTGAACCGTATAGATGGCTCTGGGTGACGTCGGATTTCATTTGGAGGGTTCAATTGGGGTGCGTCCGAGGTGGTCGAACTGCACCCCTCTTCAAGTTTTCCAAACGACGCGATGCTCAGGTTTGGCATTGAGGTTTGTACATTCCTCGCCACAGTCATAACAAAATATGCTGCGTTCAGCAAGGCAATCTTGCCTATGGTGCCCTTCTAAGGAACAGTTCCAGCATTTAGAAATATTGGTTTTCTGTATAGCCGCGACTCCCATTTCGGACTCTAAGTCCTCATCCACTTCCAGAAGGTGACCTTTCACGAGACTAGAAATATTCCGTCTGAAATTGGTGTCTGGTAACTATCTGGAAGGCTGAGCCCGTCGACAATTCTCGTCCGCTAAAATATTCTCTCTCATTTGACAAAGCTTTCTCAAATGTGCAATAGAGCGAACATTTACATATAAGAGTTCGTGACAAATTTGGGGTTTTAGGTTTCGGCTTAAGATTTCAAATAACTCGTCTTCCTCTAAGGGGTCAGATAGTCTGTCACATTGAAGCAATATCTTCATAAAATGCTTCGAATGGCTCACCGGGCTTTTGTTCTCGGACTCTAATCTGTTCCCTAATATCAAAATTGGACCTTTAATCTCTATACTGTTATCGTATGGCCGCACAAAAATCCGGCCATTCAATAGTTTCGTTTTGCTTTTGGAAGCGCCAATACCATTCGCGGGCCTTTCCGGTGAGAAGTAATGGTAAATATGTACATATAAAGCAAATTAAAGCCCCCTTTTAAATGAATTTCGGTGAGGGATCAAACACGATAAATAAATTCTTCTACAGTTAATTCATTGGAAGATCCATTGTATTTAATATTCCAATGCTGGATTATATTTATCACTTTATCTGTACGAAAGCTCGATAAGTTTTGGTTATTATTAATAGGATTACGACTACCCTGGTAACGATAATCGTTATATGGGTGTCGATCACCTGGGTTAGGAAACCTGACTTGGTCGATATTTAAACCAGCTAAAATTCTACTATCAATTTCTTCTACCATCTGCGATATTCGATCGGAATCCAGTACCGCGATATAGTCGCGAGCTCGAGCATTTGAGTTACGTGGCGTATTAGTAACGTTAGTTACATTCCTATCCGCTGTCCCAACTGCTGGCATGGATACGCTTAGTGAACGAGGCCTTGCACTGCTTGCTGCGGATTCGCACCTTCAATTAAAGAATGGGAACTAGATGGAGTATTTTGTCGTCTATTGCGAGTTGCTCTTCTTTGCCCGCGTCCTCTAAAGCTGACACCTTGTTCACTTTGAAGCCTTTGCTCCGGCTGCTTGACAGTAGTTGGTAAACAGTATTTAACATGACATAATCTTTTACAACAGGGACATTCATGGCTCTTTTCAAGTCACTTTCCAACACATTCTAGGTGATATACATACGTGGTTGCACAAAGTCGTGCTTCTCAGTCATTGTTTCCTGAGAAATGGCACAGTCACATAACTCTTTATTCACTGCAGACATGGCGGGAATATTATCTGTACTTCGGGTAACAGGCATTTTTTTTGTGATATATATGTATATACAAATTTATTTTTTTTTAAACCGTATTTCGTTTCCTCTTTTAGGGTTTACGGGTAACTAATGCGTTCGGCAACGTAATTGCGTGGTCGAGCTGGGATAGTGGTGACAAAAAAATTTGGGTTTGAATTAATTTTAGCAAAGATGCAACAACATGTTAACAATCAGCTTACCAAGTTAGGACTACACTCTTTGATCTACTATAAGAGTTAAATTAATATGTCTTCCTAAATCCTTTATAAGAAAAAAACGAACGTACGGTTGAATTATTCACGGTTTGTGGTCCGTGCTCTATACAGACTGTCAAAATTCCAGCGAACAATAATCCAAAAAAATACAAAACAAGTTGGGTAATCAGTCTTCCAGCGGCAAACATTAAAAGAATTAGATCCCCTAATATCCAATCAGATTGACGACAAAAATTAACAACGAAAATAAAAACTCTGTCTGTAAACGGTTGTCCTGTATGTGCATCTTGCTAAAAATTTGAACTTTAACATCTGGTCAAAAAACCCAAACATCTTTGACGCGGTCCAGATACTCGACTCCGAACCGGGTACCGAAAAAAATCCTTTTCATAAATGTTTGAAATCCCAACCAGAATTACTCTATGGAAATGAAATTTACTTCGACGGAATGATGGACAAAACAAGTCGGAATCTTTTCTTTTCTAATTGGGATTTGATTTTTTTTTATTTAAATTTTTTTTATTTTTTAGCAAAGCTTTAACTGTTTTTTAAAATTCCAGGCCTGTGTTGCCCCACGTTGGGCGCCAAAATATGTAAACTCCAATTGATCTTAGAAGGGTTGTTCGTTTCCAAGCTAAACAATGGAAATTGCGCTTTTAGGATAGGCGATCGGGACCCGTTTATCTGGGCTAGCTTCAGTGGCTGGGGAGGTTCTTGGCTACCCTAATTGCTCTATATACTGCGGCACTATTTGCTTTCAGAGTCCCGAATTAATTAAACAATATTAAGCTAGAAAAAGTAATAAAGTGAGGGAAAATAATTAACGAAAAGAAAAACGCACATTTGGGCTGGTATTCTAACAAATGACAAACTCTTCAGAACTCTTAATGCGGGCTCTTTAAACTCTTGCGGATATGTAGCAAATCCAAGATGGAGTCCATCACTACCCACCCATCCATGGTTTTCGTTGGCTGCCATTTGTCGAAAACCCCAATATCCGCTTACGTTGCCCACCACTCAGTTTTCCCTACTAAGCGGAAACGGAAAAGTAATATTTAGCCACTCATGGCGTTCGTATGCTCAAATGTTAACAAAGCTCGATTTAATGTAAGAATTCGTGCATACACATTTTATTTCATTTTCGTTTTTTTTTCAAAGTAAACTTAATCTAGAAGAAGAGATCGTAGCTATTAATTACCAAAAATTATTAATCAATTTTATATAAAATAACCTAACTAATTTTAAGTTACTTAAACCAATCGCAAAATTTAAATGTCCTTATATATTATATATTTATGTACATCAATGCAAGAAAAGCTTCTGTATATCCCACATGTATTCTATGTATGTTTGTAGACAAGTAAAGCTCTATATAAACCTAGGAAGCGGTACATACCGATGTGCATATGTATATCGTTTAGGTCATTTGGACTCTTTTATTTACTTCTTTCTTTTATCCATATATTAATATATATATATATGTATATATATTTGCGGCGAATTTCCATCGCAAAACAACAAAACAAGGTGTGTAAAGAACTTAAGCTGTGCGGGTCTCAATCCGCTCTGATTTAATCTATTTGTGGAGACTTTGAGAAAACGTATGCCTACAGCTTTCCGTTTGGTGTTTTGTTGTTTTTACCTGTTTCAGTTCTTATGTTTTTTTTGTTGGTCATTTTGACTTAGTTGCTACCGGCTTAAAATACGTATTGTTTTCCCTACGTGGGTGGCGTTTTACTTTTCAATTAACGAATGCTTATTTTTGTTTTTGTTTTAAAATCGTTAAGTTTAATACCTTTGCAAGAGAAATTAATGCATAATTTTAATAGAAAACAAGTTTAGGTATTAGAATTTCACACTTAATTAATTTGCCGGGTTTCTTTTTTTTTTTTTTTGGTAATTGGTTTTACTCTAAGAACCTTTGCTTATACCCTATGTAGATAGGTATGTATCATTAAAATTTGTTCTTTTATATATACTTATGTATATTTCATAGATTTTCTTCACAAAAACCCATCTTTTCGGTGGAAAGGTTATTGATGTAGGTTGCACCAATTTTTTTTAATCTTTTGAACCACGTAGTTTATTGAATAAAATGTAATTTATTTATATCTTTTAATATACATACATATATTTTTGCTTTTTTTGTAACTAACCGACCGAAGTATTACTTTCCTCCTCCGCACTTTAGGGGGGAGGAAGGTGCTTGGTTTAAACAAAAATTTAGTTTTTTCTTAAGCTATAGCAGCTATTAAAAAAACGACGAGACTGCGTGGCCAGCATGTGACTGAGGACTGGTACGATATAGGCAGTAATTTTCGTCTTGGTGCTACGCTGAAAGAATCTGTATGTGAAGAGGATAAGGAGGAAAGAAATAAGAAATGCACGGAGAGTAAATGAGCTTTCAGCTTATTACCTTCTATTGTTTTTTTGTTTTTCCAATCCTCTATGATGACAGACTCAGTGGGAACTTTTGAGTGTCTCAAATTTAATCACACGCTTTAGCAAACCCCCAGCTAATATGCCAGACGGTTTAAAAGCTGTATTTATTGACAAAAAAAAAAATAAAACTTAATAAACCATCGACTTGATAGCTATAAATCTCAAAGTAAGTACTTACTATAATTTAATTTTTGCTAAGCGTATATATGTAGCTGGATTTTTGGTTTCCTTGCAATGATCCGGCTTGGTCCGCGGTTGAATGGGAAAGGGAGTCAATACTTCGCGTGCAAAGTCTTTGACTCTTAACTGTGACAAACACACAGTAAATGTCAAAGTTGGTACTACTGGGGAGGTCGAGAAAAAAAAACTTATTTCCACCCATGGTAGTATGAATATTTTAAATATCGCATGCGAGAATTTTTTAACGGGCAGGGTTGCTTTGGTAATAGTAACTACTAATTAACTAGTAACTAGTTCACATTTAATAAACATTTTATAGTCCGACCAATTTTTATTTGAAACACGTAAGTAGTGAAATCCTTGAATAAGAAGGTTAGCCAGAATCCGTTAATTTATTAGCAAATATCCTTAGCGTGGAATGTACCAATGGGCCGGCCTTGCAAATCTTCTAACAGATAATAATGGTTTCCAATTTTTTCTTTAACTCTTGCTTTGATAAATTTTGGACTTAGTTTCGAATTGCAATTTTTAGAAAAATCGCTTTGTACAAAATTTCCTCGATAAATTTCTTGACCTAGTCGAAGGAAAGAGGTTTGGCTCGGAGGTTTTATTGCCTTGAATTTATCTCGAAAGCTTTCTTCATGTTTGTTTGTATCTCGCTTCTTAACAGTGCTGTACTATCAGAATGTCTTATTGGAAAATTAGACTCCTCTAGCATGCATAGACCTCTTAACAAGCGATACTGGGAAGCATGAGTGACCATAGTAAATCCGTATAAAACCTCATAAGGAGAACGATTAGTCGTTTGATGAATCGATATTTTCATGGCACAAGCGATACTACTTAAGTGTTCGTCTCACTGGGTATGGTCGTCTTTAATATAAGCACGTATTCCCGCAATCAACAAACGATTAACGCGTTCGGATGCATTGCTTTGGGGAGAATACAGGGCACTGTAAACGTGATTAACTCCATTCTCGGGTAAATTGAATGCAATTATCACTTATAACAGTTTCAGGCACTCCAAAGGAGTTGAAAATTTCCCTTAACAAAAATTCTTGAATAGCGATGGAACTGAACTTGCGTAAAGGACATATCCATAGGAATTTACTAAAATGATCTACGACGAGCAATAAACCTACATTTCCTTTTTGGCTGCGTGGATATGGTCCTAAGATGTCGACATAAAGTCGCTGAAATGGACGCACTGATATGGGTTGGCTTCAAATAGGCGGACGGAGAGTTTTATTAGGAGCCTTGGTAGCTTTGCAAATCTCACAGTTTCGTACATAGTCTCGCACCTGCTTAATCAAGCCTGGCCAGAACAAACAACGCCTAATGCGTTCTACGGTTTTGTTCATACCGCCATGTGCAGAAATGACCGAATCATGGGCTCGTTTAATAACTTCTATGCGAAGGTTTTCCGGTACCCAGAGCTTCCATGATTCTTCTTCTTGAGAAGCGTCCCCACTGCTATGTTCGGTACGAATATAAACATATTTATCTACCACACGTAAGTCAGGTAGTGTATCTTGTTCAGAAACAATTTTGGCTTTTAACTGTTCATACTCATCATCGAATAATGCTGGAGAATCCAAATCTATTTCTGGCCCTATTATATCGAGAGCAGCTATGTGATCCCCTTGGGGAATCCGGGATAAAGCATCAAGAACGACATTTTCCTTCCCCTTCCGGTGAGATATAGTATATTTGAACGCCTGTAGTTTTTACGCCTAGCGAGTCAAGCGTTCACTGAGGTTTTGCTGTCGAATTAGCCATACCAAACTTGAATGGTCAGTTATGATTTCAAAAGGTTGCAGCTCTAAGTAACAGCGGAATTTTTCGATGGCAAGAAGAGCTGCCAGACACTCTCGTTCCGTCACGCTGTAATTTCTCTGTGCAGAGTTTAATTTCTTCGACATGTACGCGATCGGCCTTTTGATTCCCTCATCGAATAACTGTACCAATACTGCACCAATTCTATAATACAGGAATACGCGGAATTTTTCGATTGCAAGAAGAGCTGCCAGACACTCTTGTTCCGTCACGCTGTAATTTCTCTGTGCAGAGTTTAATTTCTTCGACATGTACGCGATGGGCCTTTCGATTCCCTCATCGAATAACTGTACCAGTACTGCACCAATTCCATAATAACTTGCATCGCAATGAAGGACAATTTTTTTTCAAAAATCTGGATTTTGTAAAACATCTTTAATTGTTAACTCATTCAATACATAAGCAAACTTTCCCGGGTTTTATCACTAAGCGCATTGGAGAGCTCAGGGACTACTTGGGGTTTGAATGACACCCAAGTCTAGTATTCGATCAATCTCGTCGTACATGAGTTTTTCGACGTTTGGGCTGACTGGGTAAAACGGCTGTTTGGCTGGTTTAGCATTCCCAACGTCAATCGTATGCTTTATTAAAGGTGTGCGTTCTAATTAGAGATGAAACGGATAGCAGTTTGGCCGGATACCGGATACCGGATATTCGGCCGACCAAGTGGCCGGATAGCCGAATATCCGGCGAAACTTAGCCGTTTGTGTAGGCGTCGCGCGAACGATCGCGTGGACTCGGTAGGATTCGGGTCTTTTCATTGATGAGTGAAGTTAACAATTGTATCATTCATTTTATTATTGTGTCGATTGCATGCAGTGCAGACACGTGCGTGATTGTTTTTGGGTTATAAATTATAACACATAATTTTATTTGTGCTCTTATTATTTGAAGTACATACAACATATACACATAAGTCTAAAATATTTAGCAACGAGAAATGGCATCGGTGAAGAAAAGATCGCCTTTACGGGAATACTTTGCCCTTATTATTTGGTGGGCAGCTAATGGCAAACAATACCCAAATTTAACAAAGTTTGTCAAAATCTACCTTTCTGCTCCTTGCACCAGTGTGTATAGCGAAAGACTTTTTTCTGAAGCTGGACTTATTTATGAAGAGAAACGCAACCGCCTGCTACCTCTCAATGCAGAAAAATTAGTGTTTATTCACCATAATTTGCCCTTAGTGCAGTATGAGTACTAAATGTACTAATTCATTCATTTTCCTTGAATTACATTAACTTACTATTGTGTAATTAAAAATTTAATACTTAATCTAATTATATTTAATTAATGTGATTCTTAGTAAATAAAGCAAATAATTACTCAAAAATATGTTTCTTTTATCCAGCTTTTTTTTTAATCGCCCGGATGTCTATCCGGCCGAATGGTAGCTATCCGGTATTCGGCCGGATAGTATTATGCGGGCCGGATAGGCCGGATACCGGATAGTTACCGGATATCCGTTTCATCTCTAGTTCTAATCCTTGCGTTTCAAAACTCGGAAACATATTTTTTATACATTCCAACTGATGCTGTTGGATTTTTGTTAAAGGGAAGCTACCGTTATTACTCTCAGATTTATCTTTGCCACTATCAACGGGGTCTTCACAGTTTTCCGGGGCGTTAATAACCGAAGAAAATTGACCAGTCGATATGGACGAAATCAACCCCGGAGCCAAGTTAAATTCTTTCCAAAAGTCTATAACTAAAATTAACCGATTCTTAATAGTCGGGATAACGAAAATTTTCAATGCTTTTCTTAAGGCTTGGTATTCAACCATTACGTTTAAGTAACGACAGACCGAATGTGGTTTACCGTCAGCAGTTTTTACCGCGGCCTCAAAGGGATAAAAACTGTGAGTATTTGGAAATTTCTGTCTCCGCTAGAACTATTCCCTTACAAGAAATATTGGCTCCAGTGTCCAGTAGGCCTACCTCCTTAAAATCTAAGAACTTAACTGTCGCATATAATCTATTATCGGTTTTGTTTTCAAACACAGCTGAAAGAAAAAGCTTCCGTGTAGGTTTAACATGCTTAAAATAATTACGTATTCTTGCGGTACTTCTTTTCGATTTCATAGTAGGTGGCTGACCAAATATTCTTTATTTTATTTCTAAATAGCTCTTTAGTCGTTCATAATACGGCAAAAGGTGATTTGGAAATGAATTAATTTTTGCCATAGCATGTTGAATCGAGACAGGGGCAATTACTTCTGATTCGTCCTTCTTGAACGGTATAGATGGCTCTGGATGACGTCGAATTTCATTTGGAGGGTTCAATTAGGGTCCGAGGTGGTCGAACTGCACCCCTCTTCAAGTTTTCCAAACGACGCGATGCTCAGGTTTGGCATTGAGGTTTGTACATTCCTCGCCACAGTCATAACAAAATATGCTGCGTTCAGCAAGGCAATCTTGCCTATGGTGCCCTTCTAAGGAACAGTTCCAGCATTTAGAAATATTGGTTTTCTGTATACCCGCGACTCCCATTTCGGACTCTTAGACCTCATCCACTTCCAGAAGGTGACCTTCCACGAGACTAGAAATATTCCGTCTGAAAACAATTCTCGTCCGCTAAAAGATTCTCTCTCTGACAAAGCTTTCTCAAATGTGCAATAGAGCGAACATTTACATATAAGAGTTCGTGACGAACTTGGGGTTTTAGGTTTCGGGTTAAGATTTCAAATAACTCGTCTTCCTCTAAGGGGTCAGATAGTCTGTCACATTGAAGCAATATCATCATAGAATGCTTCAAATGTCTCACCGGGCTTTTGTTTTCGGATTCTATTCTGTTCCCTAATATCAAAATTGGACCTCTAATCTCTATACTGTTATCGTATGGCCGCACAAAAGTCCGGCCATGCAATAGTTTCGTTTTGCTTATGGAAGCGCCAATACCATTCGCGGGCCTTTCCGGTGAGAAGTAATGGTATATACATATAAAGCAAATTAAAGTCCCCGTTTAAATGAATTTCGGAGAGGGATCGAACACGGTAAATAAATTATTCTACAGTTAATTCATTGGAAGATCCATTGTATTTAATATTCCAATGCTGGATTATATTTATCACTTTATCTGTACGAAAGCTCGATCAGTTTTGGTTATTATTAATAGGATTACGACTACACTGGTAACGATAATCGTTATATGGGTGTCGATCACCTAGGTTAGGAAACCTGACTTGGTCGATATTTAAACCAGCTAAAATTCTACTAACAATTTCTTCTACTATCTGCGATATTCGATCGGAATCCAGTACCGCGCTATAGTCGTGAGCTCGAGCATTTGAGTTACGTGGCGTATTAGTAACGTTAGTTACATTCCTATCCGCTGTCCCAACTGCTGGCATGGATACGCTTAGTGAACGAGGCCTTGCACTGCTTGCTGCGGATTCGCACCTTCAATTAAATAATGGGAACTAGATGGAGTATTTTGTCGTCTATTGCGAGTTGCTCTTCTTTGCCCGCGTCCTCTAAAGCTGGCACCTTGGTCACTTTGAAGGCTTTGCTCCGGCTGCTTGACAGTAATTGGTAAGCAGTATTTAGCATGACATAATCTTTTGCAACAGGGACATTCATGGCTCTTTTCAAGCCACTTTCCAACACATTCTAGGTGATATACATACGTGGTTGCACAAAGTCGTGCTTCTCAGTCATTGTTTCCTGACAAATGGCACAGTCACATAACTATTTAGTCACTGCAGACATGGCGGGAATATTCGCTGTACTTCGGGTAACAGGCATTTTTTTTTGTGATATATATGTAGGTTTTTTATATTACCCGATTGAACTTACGCTTTTTCCAAAGTGAAATTAATAAGCTCGATGGTTTTTATGTTGAGATTAACGTAGTTGTATAAAATAACTTAGTTCTATTTAGTATTTTTAATTGAAAATAGAGTCAACGTATTTGTTTGAACGTAAAGTTTACAGAATTCGGTTAAACGTTTACTTTGATGAATTTAATTGAATTTTGAATATATAGCGAATTATAAAATTTAGGAAAAAGTTAAAATTAGGGAAAATAGTTAAGTATTTAACACGTCGTATCAGCGGCACACGTCTTTGTTGGATTCGCATCAGTCTTCCACTGAACTTCATATCTTTGTCGCAATGTTCATCTCTTGTCGCATAAGTGATTGTCGTCTCTTTAACCCTTTAACTCCCACATATATGTATATACAAATTTATTTTTTTAAACCGTATTTCGTTTCCTCTTTTAGGGTTTACGGGTAACTAATGCGTTCGGCAACGTATTTGCGTGGTCGAGCTGGGATAGTGGTGACAAAAAAATTTGGGTTTGAATTAATTTTAGCAAAGATGCAACAACATGTTAACAATCAGCTTACCAAGTTAGGACTACACTCTTTGATCTACTATAAGAGTTAAATTAATCTGTCTTCCTAAATCCTTTATAAGAAAAAAACGAACGTACTGTTGAATTATTCACGGTTTGTGGTCCGATACTCGACTCCGAGCCGGGTACCGAAAAAAATCCTTTTCATAAATGTTTGAAACCCCAACCAGAATTACTCTATGGAAATTAAATTTACTTCGACGGAATGTTAGACAAAACAAGTCGGAATCTTTTCTTTTCTAATTGGGATTTGATTTTTTTTATTTAAATTTTTTTTATTTTTAAGCAAAGCTTTAACTGTTTTTTAAAATTTCAGGCCTGTGTTGCCCCACGTTAGGCGCCAAAATATGTAACCGGAAATTGATCTTAGAAGGGTTGTTCGTTTCCAAGCTAAACAACGGAAATTGCGCTTTTAGGATAGCCGATCGGGACCCGTTTATCTGGGCTAGCTTCAGTGGCTGGGGAGGTTCTTGGCTACCCTAATTGCTCTATATACTGCGGCACTATTTGTTTTTTTTAGAGTCCCGAATTAATTAAACAATATTAAGCTAGAAAAAGTAATAAAGTGAGGGAAAATAATTAACGAAAAGAAAAACGCACATATGGGCTGGTATTCTAACAAATGACAAACTCTTCAGAACTCTTAATGCGGGCTCTTTCAACTCTTCCGGATATGTAGCAAATCCAAGATGGAGTCGATCACTACCCACCCATCCATGGTTTTCGTTGGCTGCCATTTGTCGAAAACCCCAATATCCGCTTACGTTGCCAACCACTCAGTTTTCCCTACCAAGAAGAAACGGAAAAGTAATATTTAGCCACTCATGGCGTTCGTATGCTCAAATATTAACAAAGCTCGATTTAATGTAAGAATTCATGCATACACATTTTATTTCATTTTCGTTTTTTTTTCAAAGTAAACTTAATCTAGAAGAAGAGATCGTAGCTATTAATTACCAAAAACTATTAATCAATTTTATATAAAATAACCTAACTAATTTTAAGTTACTTAAACCAATCGCAAAATTTAAATGTCTTTATATATATTTATGTACATCAATGCAAGAAAAGCTTCTGTATATCCCACATGTATTCAATGTATGTTTGTAGACAAGTTAAGCTCTATATAAACCTGGGAAGCGGTACATACCGATGTGCATAGGTATGTATATGGTTTAGATCATTTGGACTCTTTTATTTACTTCTTTCTTTTATGCATATATAAATATATATATATATATATGTGTATATATTTACGGCGAATTTCCATCGCAAAACAACAAAACAAGGTGTGCGGGTCTCAATCCGCTCGAAAATGAAGCTTGTATAAAAAACATGCAGAAAATCTGATGTGTAAAAGTGTTCAAGATAACTTACCCACTGATTTCCAGCTCACGTTGAAAGGCCTTTCTTTTGGTTGTTGCAGTGGAGATTTAATCTATTTGTGGAGACTTTGAGAAAACGTATGCCTACAGCTTTCCGTTTGGTGTTTTGTTGTTTTTACCTATTTCAGTTTTTATGTTTTTTTTGTTGGTCATTTTGACTTAGTTGCTACCGGCATAAAATAAGTATTGTTTTCCCTACGTGGGTTCCGTTTTACTTTTCAATTAACGAATATTTATGTATGAATAAATATTTTTTTTTTTTTTGTTTTAAAATCTTTAAGTTTAATACCTGTGCAAGAGAAATTAATGCATAATTTTAATAGAAAACAAGTTGAGGTATTAGAATTTCACACTTAATTAATTTGCAGGATATAATTTTTTTTTTTTTTTTTGGTAATTGGTTTCACTCTAAGAACCTTTGCTTATACCTATGTATGTAGATAGGTATGTATAGGTAAAATTTGTTCTTTTATATATACTTATGTATATTTCATAGATTTTCTTCACAAAAACCCATCTTTTCGGTGGAAAGGTTATTGATGTAGGTTGCACCAATTTTTTTTAATCTTTTGAACCACGTAGTTTATTGAATAAAATGTAATTTATTTATATCTTTTAATATACATACATATATTTTTGCTTTTTTTGTAACTAACCGACCGAAGTATTACTTTCCTCCTCCGCACTTTAGGGGGGAGGAAGGTGCTTGGTTTAAACAAAAATTTAGTTTTTTCTTAAGCTATAGCAGCTATTAAAAAAACGACGAGACTGCGTGGCCAGCATGTGACTGAGGACTGGTACGATATAGGCAGTAATTTTCGTCTTGGTGCTACGCTGAAAGAATCTGTATGTGAAGAGGATAAGGAGGAAAGAAATAAGAAATGCATGGAGAGTAAATGAGCTTTCTGCTTATTACCTTCTATTGTTTTTTTTTTTCAATCCTCTATGATGACAGACTCAGTGGGAACTTTTGAGTGTCTCAAATTTAATCACACGCTTTAGCAAACCCCCAGCTAATATGCCAGACGGTTTAAAAGCTGTATTTATTGACAAAAAAAAAATAAAACTTAATAAACCATCGACTTGATAGCTAGAAATCTCAAAGTAAGTACTTACTATAATTTAATTTTTGCTAAGCGTATATATGTAGCTGGATTTTTGGTTTCCTTGCAATGATCCGGCTTGGTCCGCGGTTGAATGGGAAAGGGAGTCAACACTTCGCGTGCAAAAGTCTTTAACTCTTAACTTTGACAAACACACGGTAAATGTCAAAGTTGGTACTACTGTGGAGGTCGAGAAAAAAAAACTTATTTCCACCCATGGTAGTATGAATATTTGAAATATCGCATGCGAGAATTTTTTAACGGGCAGGGTTGTTTTGGTAATATTAACACATACATATTTTTAAGAAACCGACCTCTCAAATTTATTATAATAAGTGGTTTATTGTTGATTTATTTCTTGAATACATACGTTCCACTGTTATTTTAATAGCGGACTATAGATATACGACAAATAACACGGATTGTGAACTCTCTAAAAGCTTGAAAGGGGTAAAAATAAATGGCTATTAAATTCAGTGTTATCTGCAGTTCCGGGATTTGAATAGACTTATCCCGGGATATTCGGGAGTTAAAAATATTTAAAAACTTAAAAATAAAACTTATAACTCATTATAAAAACAATAACAAAAAAAATGTATATATAAATAAAATAAGAAAATAT
Organism: Philophylla caesio; assembly: GCA_963971545.1. Classification (NCBI taxonomy): domain Eukaryota; kingdom Metazoa; phylum Arthropoda; class Insecta; order Diptera; family Tephritidae; genus Philophylla; species Philophylla caesio. Next base: position 89,011,372 of record OZ020604.1, on the reverse strand, counting down.
TATATTCGCAGTTATTCAGAGTAAAACACAAATTCACACGTATATACACATATTTTAAATAGAATTTAACGTAACATTTACGTAACATCTAAATTAAAAAAACACTATAAAAATTGTTCTTGCATTTACATACAATCAGAATATTCCCCATCAAAACAACAAAAGGTCAAACCACCCCCATTATTAGAAATACCAAAAATGGTTGACGACAAAAAACCCTAAGGCACACCTGCAGAAGTTACGCGCTCAAAACATGGTGCAAAAGCTAAAAATATAAATATACTTCAGCCGCAAGATTTATTTCCGACAGTGATAGGCTCATAAGATACTGCAATAGATTCTCTTCAGATAATTCAGAACCAGTCCTTGAAATAAAAAATAATAATCTTGATAACTTTTGGACACACCTACACGCGGCGTATGATTCAATTGTCGAAACGGATGATTCTATTTGCCCGACAACTTTAAATCTTTAGCTTAAATTATTTAACCCCAAAATCAAGAAACAAGTTCAGGCATATACCTCAAAGTGCCAGCATGTGACACATAAATATTTGAAGGTGGTCATGAACAATGGTCGTCCTTCTGGGACATGTATATCCCAGGCAAAAAAATTTTACCACCTCAGGTAGAAAACAAAAGGTCAAGCAGGCGCTATAAAAAGAAGATACCAAAATGAAAGAGTACTAGACAATCATGTAACGATTTTAAAATTGTTTTTCTTATTCCTACATACTTAAAGACTGTGAGAGCAAATAGAATTGCGTATATTGCCACAAAAAGCACCACTCTATGCTCGACTTAACCTATTTTTCAAAAACACCCCAAAAGGGTTCAAACGTTAAAATAACAACAGGGGTTGTTGCAATATCAAGACCTGAAACCCCTAATGCTCGAAATCCAGAAAATATTGAACAAATGAAATCAAATTTTTATTACCCACAGCAGTCGTATTCATCGAACACCGAGGTAACTGTTTAAACCCAATAACGAATTCAAACTTTTAAATTTCGGGAATGGGTGGTAGAGTAATTCAAAACTCAAACAAAATCTGCTCATTAACCCTAATTTCCCTCAATACGAGTATAAGAATAAAAGCTCAAGCTATAGTTCTCCCGCAACTTACCAACATGCTTCCAAGCTATAAAATAAACAATATGGTTCGACAAAGATTCGCATAACTCAAGTAAGCAGATCCCAACTGCCACATCCCATCAAATAGATATTTTATTAGGCAGCGACCAACGTATAGAAAAAATTTTAAAATCGTTACTAGCCCAAAATACGACTTCTGATGGATTTTAAGTGGAAAAATCCCAGAAATAATCTCCACTTTCACCACTCAAGTGGAAGAAATCTCCAATGAATTTCTTAATATGCAATTGAAAAAATTTTGGGAGATAGAAGAACTCCCCCCACTCATATAATAGTGCCAGAAAATCAGTATAGTGAAGATTGCTATAAAGCCACAACAACGAGATCAAATAATGGTCGGTACGTCGTACGACTACAACTCAAGCCCCAACCACTGTATTCCAGCAGTTTCTGGGTATGGAAAAAACCATTCTTAGGACCAGTTTTTCAGTGCAAGTTGAACTCTGTTTGTCGTTTAAACTCAGTATGCAGTTTTTCAGTCAACTTTAAACACCCGCTTCAATGCCTGAAAATGCACAAGTTCTGGCAATTCTTTAAATGAAATTTTATATACGGGACCCACACTACAACCCGATTTAATGCTTCTGATACTCAATTGGCGTATGATCAGTTATGTATTCAATGGAGGTGTTGGAAAAATGTATCGACTAATACGATGAAGATTTTCAGCGCATTGTCTTCCGCAACTCCACCAACAGTCCAATACGCGACTATAAACTAAAACCAGTTACCTTTGGTGCTAACTGTGCCCCCTTCCTAGCCATTCAAACACTCCACGAGTTGGAAAATGATATACAACCAAACTTACCCCTAGCAGCTATAATGTTAAAAAACATACTTATGTAAACGATATATTGTCTGGAAGTCATAGCCTTCCGGAAGCATGCAAATCACTATCACAAGTTATTCCAGCTTTCAATTCCCCGATAATTTAATGGAATGCGATATCTAATCAATTCTCATACACTCATTAAGTCGACATCATTCGCAATAACTAAAAGTCAAATTCTGTCGGCTGTGGCAAAACTTTTCGCAGGATGGCTTTCGCAATTATAATACAAGCGAAAACCCAAATTCAAGAATTATGGATAGACGGAACAGACTGCGAAGAGCAAGTCAAACCCCTACGCTTATTAACATGGTCTCAGTTTGCAAGTAACCTAAACACTATTTCGAAGATACGAATCTCCCGCTGGGTGAAATTTTCTCCCGACAATAAAGTCGAACTGTACGGGTTTTGTGGCACCTCAGAAAAGGTCTATTGGGCAACAATATATGTGCGCACAAAAATTAATAGCACGATCTCAAGCCATTTATTAGTAGCCAAAACAAAAGTAGCTCCTCTTAAAACACACAGTCTACCACGACTTGAACTCTGAGACGCGTTACTTCTCGCAAAATTATCATCAGCTCCTCAGAAATAAGATCCAAAAAAAGCCGAATTCTCCATATAATACAATAACGCATGAAGATCTGCATATAGCAAAGGTCTCGCTCATTACCGCGCTATTTCAGCCGCAAAATCTCAAAGCTAAGAGAATCAAAACCCATTGCTAAAAAGAGCTCACTCTTAAAATTTAATACATTTTTGACACGAAGGGTCTGCCAATGGACGGCTGGAGAACTTAAGCATAATGCATATTTCAGTGTAAAGTCTTCACATCGCATAAACAATAGATGCGCACGCAGATCATGGCAGCTCTTCCACTGGAACGCTGCAACTCCCCTTTACTATTTCGATGGGCTATGTGGCCGTCTTTCTATGCTTTACGATAAAAGCGTATTTATTTCCGAAAGTGATAGTCTCATAAGATACTGCAATCGATTTGCTTCAGATTATTCATAATCAGTCCTTGAAATAAAATATAACAATATTGATAATTTTTGGACACACCTACACGCGGCGTATGATACAATTGTCGAAAAGGATCATTCCATTTGACCGACAACTTTAAATCTTCGGCAAAAGCTATGATTTTAGATCAGCTTAAATTATTAAAACCAATTTGCGCACCTACTCCACCCCAGAGAGTAGAAGCACCTCAAAATCAAGAAGCAAGTTTAGGCATATACCTCAAAGTGCCAGCATGTGGCACATAAATATTTTATGGGGGTCATGAACAATGGCCGTCCTTCTGGGACATGTTTAGTGCCGTGTGCATAAACCTTCTACAATTATCCCAGACAAAGAAATTTAACCACCTCAGGTACAAAAACCCAAGCCAGAAATTTCAATTCTCACAACAGGAGCTTCAATAGATCGCAACATTTGTCTCTGAACAAAAGAAATATGCGTCATGCGAAATATGTAAAGGAGGTCATACTTTAATATCTTGCGAGAGATTTAAGAACTTGCCAATACATGAAAGAAATATTTTTATTCGAAGTGCCAAATTATGCACAAATTGTTTTTCTCATTCCAACATACTTAAAGACTGTGAGAGCAAATATATTGGCATCTATAAATCACACATGGTTAATATTCGTAATTTAAGCTCTAAGATTGGCATGCATCCCATCTGTATCCTGGGTGATTTTAATTTAGGCAACATTTCCTGGTCTAACCTTAGTAACCACTTTAGCGCACTTATATATATATATATAATTTTGGCGCGTACACTATATAGCTCAGTGTTTGGCCGAGCTTCTCCTACCATTTGTGGTGTGTGTCTTTATATTCTACCACAAATGAAGGGACCTACAGTTTTGTGCCGACTCCGAACGGCAGATGTATTTAATGAGAAGCTTTTTCATGGCAGAAATACCCTCGGAGGTTTGCCATTGTCTGCCGAGGGGTGCCCGCTATTAGAAAAAACTTTTTCTATTATTAAGATTTTGCTTGCCCTGACTGAGATTCGAACCTCGAACTCACCGGCATATCGAGTTATAGCACGCACCGCTACCAACTCGACCATAAGCGGCCACTTAGCGCCCTTACCCGAACTAATGTCGTTACTGATTGTGAACTTACTGTTACAGATAATCTTTTGAGTTTAGGTTTATTCCAAATTAATGGCTTTCTCAATAAACTACATCGTATTTTAGATCTAATATTTATAAGTGATAATGTAAATCATTTTATTTCGGAATGTCTTACACCTATCTCGCCGCCGACGAGTCATCATATTCCTTTAGTAGTTCGTTTCGAATTTTATGAATTCTTTGATGCTCTTACTGTAAGTAATCGGTCTATTCTTATTTATAATTGTTGTGATTTTGTGCACTTAAATTCACTTCTGCTAAGTTATGACTGGGACTTTTTACTCTCTAGTTTAGACACTGTAAATGCCTTCAAAATATTTAAATCTGCCGTATTTGAACTTTGTGTCAGCGTTGTTCCTCCCGTTCATGGCCATAAATATAAAATACCTTGGTACACTCGGGAACTAAAACATCTCAAAAATCTAAGAAATAAATTCCATAAAAAATTTAAGTCAACTGGGCTCCAAATGTACTTGGATCGCTACCATTTCCATTAAAAGAGTTTTAGGACTCTCGATAAGTCTCTTTTTAAACAGTATATCAGTAACTACGAATCTTGTATTAAAGGCAATCCCAAATCATTCTGGAGATATATCAGATCCCTTAATACTAATTCAACAATACCTTCCTCTGTATTTTTTAACAATAAGGTTGCAACTACTCCTGTTGAGGCAGCCAATATTTTTGCCGATTTTTTCTCTGCCAATTTTGTCTCCGAAAATGATGCTAAACATGAGTGCGATACTCTTTCTGTGTGCTCACTTAACTTCGGTTCCCTAAGGTTACTGGATGAGGATGTTGCTAAAGGCATTTCATCGCTGAAATCATCAGCTCAGATGGATTCAGATGGATTATCTGCTATCCTTCTTTAAAAGTGTTCATCGCTGGTTAAACCCTTAACCATGATCTTCAACTTGTCCCTCTCATTTGGAATTTTTATTGATGACTGGAAAAAGTCTTTTATTACCCCAATTTTTAAAAGTGGCAATAAGAACGATGCTTCTAACTACAGACCAATTTCGATGTCATCGTCCGTCTCTAAGCTATTTGAGTGTGTAGTTAAAGAAAAGCTTGTCTATTCTGTTAAGAACCTCATCTGTCCCAACCCACATGGCTTTGTTAGTGGCCGCTCGACAGTATCCAATCTTGCGGTTTTCAATAAACCTACTCCATCCCAGAGAGTAGAAGAACCCCAAAATCAAGAAGCAAAGTGCCAGCATGTGGCACATAAATATTTTAGGCGGGTCATGAACAATGGCCGTCCTTCTGGGACATGTTTAATGCCGTGTGCATAAACCTTCTACAATTATCCCAGGCAAAAAAATGTTTCCACTTCAGGTACAAAACAAAAGGTCAAGCAGGCGCTATAGTGAAACATTTCACATTAAATGACTACCATTTTAACCTGGATTTGGCGGCATTAAAAGAATGATACGAAAATGAAAGAGTACTACTCGACAATTAATTAACGATTTTAAGGAACTTGTTAAAGATTCAAAGAGAAACAAGCGAAGAATATATAAAATTACAGGCCACTGTCACAAACTGTCTATCAGTGTTAGCAACTCCAAATATTTCCACAGATAACTGGGACCCAATTCTAATCAATGTTTCGTGGCAGCTATGCCAGAAAGTCGTTACTTTTATGGGAGCAACCACCCTCTTCCCGCAAAAGATGCCCGACATGGCAAAAAATTAAAGATTTTCTAACTAGCCAGTATGAAATAGCAGAGAGTGTAGATAAAAAAAGCGCCAAAACTAAAAACACACAAATCGATCTACATAGTGCGTCACAAAACCCCAAGCCAGAAATTACAATTCTCATAAAAGAAGCTTCAATAGATCGCAAGATTTGTGTCTGAACAAAAGAAATATGCGTCACGCGAAATATGTAAAGGAGGTCATACTTTAAGATCTTGCGAGAGATTTAAGAACTTGCCAATACATGAAAGAAATATGTTTATTCGAAGTGCCAAATTATGCACAAATTGTGTTTCTCATTCCAACATACTTAAAGACTGTGAGAGTAAATATTTATATTGGCGTATATTGCCACAAAAAGCACCACTCTATGCTCCACTAAACCTATTTTTCAAAAACACCCCAAGAGGGTTCAAACGTTAAAAGAGAAACAGGGCTTGTTGCCATACCAAGACCTGAAAACCCGAAAGCTCGAAATCCAGAAAATATTGAACAACCATGCTGCTCCAAACAGCAAATATAAAAGCGTTTTATTCACAAATTTTTATTACCCACAGCAGTCGTTTTCATCGAACACCGAGGGTAACTGTTTTAACTCAATAACGAATTCAAACTTTAAATTTCTGGAATGGGTGGTAGAGTAATGCAAAACTCAACAAAATCTCCTCATTAATCCTAATTTCCCTCTATTCAAGTATAAGAATAAAAGCACAAGCTATAGTTCTCCCGCAACTTACCAACATGCTTCCAAGCTATAAAATAAACAATATGGATCGACAAAGATTCGCACACCCCAAGTTAGCAGATCCCAACTGCCACACCCCACTCAAATAAATATTTTATTAGGCAGCGACCAAATTCCGCAAATTATGCTTGAACGTATAGAAAAAATTTCAAAATACAAACTTCAGATGGATTTTAAGTGGAAAAATCACAGAAAGAATCTCCACTTTCACCACACAAGTGGAAGAGATCTCCAATGATTTTCTAAATATGCAATTGAAAAAATGTTGGAAGATAGAAGAACTCCCGCCCCACTCATATAACAGTGCCACAAAATCAGTATTGTAAAGATTTCTATAACGCCACAACAACGATATCAAATAATGGTCGGTACGTCGTACGACTACAACTCAAGCCCCAACCTCTGCATTGCAGCAGTTTCTGGGTATGAAAAAAACCCTTCTTAGAAAAGGCACAAGCCAACATACGATGGTGTCCTGGAAGAGTATATAAATTTATAAGGTAAGAGTAGTCTTCAATGCCTGAAAATGTACAAGCTCTGGCAATTCTTTAAATGAAATTTTATATACGGGACCCACACTACAAAGCAAGCGAAAACCCAAATTCAAGAATTATGGAAAAGACTGCGACGAGCAAGTCAAACCCCTGCGCTTAGTAACATGGTCACAGTTTGCAAGTAACCTAAACACTATTTCGGAGATACAAATCTCTCGCTGGGTGAAATTTTCTCCCGACAATAAAGTCGAACTGTACGGGTTTTGTGGCACGTCAGAAAAGGTCTATTGCGCAACAATATATATGCGCACAAAAAGCAATAGCACGATCTCAAGCCATTTATTAGTAGCCAAACAAAAGTAGCTCCTCTTAAAACACACATTCTTCCACGACTTGAACTCTGAGACGCGCTACTTCTCGCAAAATTATCATCAACAGTGCAGAAACATTTAAACATGACCAGTCAAAAATTATATATATCGTCAGACTCCGAAATAGTCTTACTCTGGTTAGAAAAACCTCCATCTCCTCAGAAACAAAATCCAAAAAAAAGCCGAATTCTCCATATAATACATTAACGCATGAAGATCTACATAACGCAAAGGTCGCGCTCATTACCGCGCTATTTCAGCCGCAAAATCTCAATGCTAAGGGAATCAAAACGCATTGATAAAAGAGTTCACTCTTAGTATTTAATACATTTTTGGACACGAAGGGTCTGCTTCGTGCCAATGGACGGCTAGAGAACTTAAGTCTTATGTATATTTAAGTGTAAAGTCTTCACAATGCATAAAGAAAAGATGCGCACGCGGATCATGGCAGCTCTTCCACTGGAACGCTGCAACTTCTCGCTCCCCTTTACAATTACGAAGGGCTATGTGGCCGTCTTTGTATGCTTTACGATAAAAGCGTATTTATTTCCGAAAGTCTCATAAGATAGGGAAAATAAAAAAAACGCCAAAACTTAAAAACACACAAATCTATCTACATAGTGCTTCACAAAACCCCAAGCCAGAAATTGCAATTCTCATAACAGAAGCTTCAATAGATCGCAACATTTGTCTCTGAACAAAAGAAATATGCGTCATGCTAAATATGTAAAGGAGGTCATACTTTAAGATCTTGCGAGAGATTTAAGAACTTGCCAATACATGAAAGAAATATGTTTATTCGAAGTGCCAAATTATGCACAAATTGTGTTTCTCATTCCAACATACTTAAAGACTGTGAGAGGAAATATAATTGCGTATATTGCCACAAAAACCACCACTCTATGCTCCACTTAAGCTATTTTTCAAAAATATCCCAAAAGGGTTTTAATGTTAAAAGAGAAACAGGGCTTGTTGCAATGTCAAGACCTGAAAACCCGAAAGCTCGAAATCCAGAAAATATTGAAGAATCATGCTGTTCCAAAGAGCAAATATACAAGAATTTTATTCAGCAAATGAAATTAAATTTTTATTACCCACAGCAGTCGTATTCATCGAACACCGAGGATAACTGTTTAAACTCTAACTAATTCAAACTTTTAAATTTCGGGAATGATTGGTAGAGTAATTCAAAATTCAAACAAAATCTGCTCATTAACCCTAATTTCCGTCAATACGAGTATAAGAATAAAAGCACAAGCTATAGTTCCTCCGCAACTTACCAACATGCTTCCAAGCTATAAAATAAACAATATGGATCGACAAAGATTCGCACACCTCAAGTTAGCAGATCCCAACGCCGATTAACACAAACGAAGCGGATACTGCTTCTAATACTCCCGAAACGACGAACCGGGTGGAAAACGTAGAAAAGGGCACTGACCCATTTAAGAGGAGTGCAAGGCTTGCGCATTCTCCCCCGCTAACTCCCATGGGAGGAGCAGCCTTTTGCGAGACGGCGCAAGGTACGAAGGTGACTGATTCTGCCAAAATGCAGGCTGGAACGTCAACCAACAAAAGAGAAAGCGCTTTTTGCAAGCTTGGGGTCGAGATAAATACTCTCCTTGGTATACTCGAAGAAAACGGAGGTAAAGGCCGGACCATTCACCAACCGATGAGAGATGCTATCAGCAAAATCAAGCTTTTGTACAACAAAGCCAAAATGGTGAGTTTCAGATGCAGCACCTATGGCGAAGCGAGCTCTGATAACAGCACGCAGACTTCGCCATGGTTCAGAACCCCATTAGAACAACCTCAGAGGAAAGCAGGTGCAGAAGCTGCTGTCCCGCCTGTAAGTAAACGGACAAAGCAGTGCCCTAAGAACCAACCCCAGGCAAGATCTAAAACAGAAGTCACTGCCCAGGCTACAGGACAGCCAGCCAAGAAAATAAAACTCAACGAATGGGTTGAAGTAAAGAAGAAGGCCAAGAATGACAAAAAAGTTGGTAGAGCAAATATCATTAAAAAAATCAAGACCTGATTCCAAGTTCCTGTTTTAAAAGTTCAAATTTTTTGCTTTATGCTGATGATTTGAAGCTTTTTCGTAGTATAACCTGCGAGACTGATTCTCATCTCCTACAACAGGACTTAAATAATCTTGTCGAATGGAGTCGCAGGAATAAACTTTCATTGAATATTAATAAATGTTTCCATATGTATATTTCTAAATCTCCGCAGTTTCGGTAATCGAGCTATTTTATTTTTAATCACCAACTTATTTCAGTTAAAGATTTTGTCGATCTTGGAGTTGTGTTCGAAACCCGTTTTACTTTCAGAAATCACATATGTTATGTCCTACCTAAGGTTTACAGTAATCTTGCTTTTTTACGCCGCTACTCAAAAGATTTTAAATATCCGTATACTAGGAAACTTCTCTACAGTACCTTTGTTCGTTCAAAGCTTGAGTATGCCGCTATTATATGGAATCCGATTTATAATTGCCATGCTACTCGAATTGAAAAGGTGCAACGTAAGTTCATTCGCTTTGCCCTTCAATCAATAAAATTTGAAGAGCCGCTGCCCCCATATAGTGCTCGCTGTATGTTAATAAGCTTGAAATCACTGAGAGTAGAAGAATAATCCAGTCTCTAATGTTTGTATATGATGTAATTAATAGTTTCGTTGACTGTTCCGAATTACTCGGGCTGATCAGTTTTAATATACCGAGCAAAGTTCTTCGTTTCCAAAAACCGTTTTATCTTTATGTGGTCACAGCCAATTATTTTTTTCATGCACCAATATTTAGGGCGCTTTTAGAGTTTAGTAAAATTTCAAAGAGATTAAATATTGATTTTTCATAACCGAGATCTTTTTTTAAATCAGCCATTGACGATCTGTACCGCTAGTTTTAAGAAAATTGTATATGTAAATACCTCTTGTCTGTAGGATATACTATGTCATAGACTGAATAAATAAATAAATAAATAAAAGTCAGACGCACACAGAAAGGAGATCTTCTGATAGAGCAAACAAAAGCCTGCCAAAATTCAGCTGACTTAAAAACTATCGTAGGAACGGCGATAGGAGGCGATGCCTCGGCCAAAGCACTCACGCACCGCATAACACTGGAGTGCAAGGATATAGACGAGGTTACTACTAAAGATGAGGTAAACTGCGCTATAGAAGCCCTCGCGGGGCTAGAAGATATTAATATATCAGACATCGTGCGGCTAAGGGCAGCATACGCTGGAACTCAAACAGCTACCCTTAGCTTGCCAGCTTAGCCCAGAAGGTGAACGTGTGCATTTGCAAAAGTGCTTTAAACGCCTGGAGTATGGTCACGTGTCTCGAAACTGCACTAGCGAGATAGATAGATCGAATCAATGCAGAAAATGCGGCGTCGAGGGACTTGTCGCCAAAGACTGTAAAAACAGCCCACATTGCGTTTTGTGCAAATCAAATAATAGGGATAACATTGACCATATAGCAGGTAGCTATAAATGCGCTGCTTTCAGGAAGGCCTTAACTAACCGACGCATATGAGAATAATCCTAATAAATTTAAATCACTGCGAAGCTGCGCAAGATCTATTATCGCAGACGGTGAAAGATTTAAGAGCTGATTTGGCAATCATCAGCGAACCGTACAAGAGCAAAGATGATGGATCTTGGGCCAGCGACAAGAAAAAAAGCACTGCTATTTGGCTTTGCGGTGCATATGCATACCAAGAGATGCTTAGCGCGGAAGAAGGATTCATGCGTTGCAAAATAAATGGGACACACATTATCAGTTGCTATGCAAGGTCAAGCCTCTCAAAAACAGAGTACCAAAAACTCTTGCGCGATATTGCCCTGGAAGCACATGGCAAGTCTCCATTAATCATCGCAGGGGACTTCAATGCCCAATGCGGATCTGCGCTAACCTTCAGGAAAATGGGAACGGGGTCTATAATAGATATATCCCTCGCAAGCGATTCGTTGGCCAACAAAATCAAATGGAGGGTAAGCGAGGAGTGCATCCATAGTGATCACCAAGCCATTATAATAGATATAGCAGAGAAGAGACAAAAGCTAAAGCCAAAGTTCACAGGGCAAAAATGGAAAGAATCTATGCTCGATAACGATGCTTTGGAGTATTTGATCGAAGAGTATAAACCAATAGCAGGGCCGGCAGAAGACGTTGTGAGGAACTTAACTTTTGGCCTAACTGAAGCATGCGATGCGTCGATACCAAGAAGGTCACTTAACAAGAAATTCGTCCCGTGCTATTGGTGGAAGAGGAATATAGCACGGATAAGAAATAAATGCCTCACTGCAAGACGTAAATGCAGCGCAGCAGAGGAAGTTCTGAATTTCCCGAAAACCTAGCTGCTCTAAGGAAGGCAAGGAAAGGCCTTAATGCAGCCATAAAAGCAAGCAAACAGGAACATTTTAGAAAAATTTGTGACGAAGCAGACATCAATCTCTGCGGCACCGCTTATAGAGTAGTGCTTTCAAAAGCGCAAAAAGCGTAAAGTCACCAAACATTACTTGCCCAGTAATGTTGAGAAACCATAACAATCCTTTTTCCTCAAAGGGTCGAAGACATCCCATCAGTCTTTCCCCGTTATGAAGCAAGTGAAATCCCAAGGGTAACTGAAGAGGAGTTGCTAACTGCATGCACGAAGATCCAAAATTGTAAACCTCCAGGGCCGGACGGTATACCAAATAAAGCCCTGAAAGGCGCTATCATAAAGCGCCTAGAAATATTTGTGCATGCATTCAACGCGTGCCTTATTGAAGGCTGTTTCCCAGCAACATGGAAGAAGCAAACATTATTGCTGCTACCTAAAAGCAACAAGCCCCAGATGAGCCGTCGTCGTACCGTCCGATATGTTTACTAGACACGCTTGGAAAAATTCTTGAAAGAATAATATGCAATAGACTTATTTACGTTGTTCTCCGAAGAAAATGGGTTCCTGTCGATAAACCAGTTCGGTTTCAGAAAATCCCGTTCCACGATAGATGCAATCAAAACAGTAGTTGACGTTGCGGCTAAAGCAATAGAAGGCACAATGTGGCGTGATGGGAAAAAACAATACTGCGCCATAGTAACATTAGACGTTAAAAACGCTTTTTATACCGCAAGCTGTCGAAGCATCATGGATACATTTTTAAGAAAAGGCATTCCAAGCTATATCCTCAAAATTATAGGAAGCTATTTTTCGCATCGCAAACTCCTCTACAGAAGCGATAACGGCACAGAGGTGTATGGAACCTTATGTACGACGGCGTCTTAAACCTGGAAATTCCTCCACGCACAAAAGTCGTTGGTTTTGCAGACGATATCGCGGTTGTAATTGTTGCAAAACATTTGCAAAAAATTGAAGCAGCAGCTGGCGAAGCTGTACTTAAAATGAAAATATGGCTTCAATCAATGCACCTAACGCTGGCCGACCATAAGACCGAGGCACTTTTAATAAGCAGCAGAAAGGCAGTGGAGTTTCTGAATATTCGCGTGGGGACAGAGGTTATCACATCCAAGCCTGTTATCAAATATTTGGTTGTGATGATAGACTCCTGACTCAATTTAATGCCCCATTTGGAGTACGTCTCTAAGAAAGCATCTAGAGTGCAGTCAAGCTTATCGCGCATTATGCCAAATAACGGAGGACCGAGACACAGTAAACGAATCGTCTACAGTAGGGTCATTAGCTCAATCCTACTGTATGCGGCCCCAATCTATGTCGACGCGCTGCTTGTGAAAAGCTACGCGAAAAAGATAACAACTGTCTATCGGCTAAGCGCCTTACTAGCTGTTTGTGAATTTTGTACAATTTCAGACGAAGCATCTTATGTTATAGCTGGACAAATTCTAGTAGATATTATGGCTCCTGAAATGAAACGAAATTATGAAAGGCTTACCGGGAGTAACGGAACAATAAACCCAAACGAAGTAAAAGAGGAAAAAGATGCCGATCAATGAACACCTGGCAGAATCGTTGGAATAGCTCCCCAAAAGGCAGGTGGACATATTAGCTGATACCAAATATCAGCAAATGGAAGGAGAGAATCCATGGTGACACAAACTTTCACCTTACACAGTTCCTCTCGGGGCATGGGGTATATCGCAAGTATTTAACTCAATTTGGCTATGATAGTTCCCCTCGCTGCCCAACTTGTAGAGACAGCGAAGAAGACGCAGATCACATTATGTTCCAATAAAAAAATTTTTGGAGATATAAGAACTCACAGTGCCAGAAAATCAGTATTCTGAAGATTTCTATAAAGCCACAACTACGAGATCAAATAATGGTCGGTACGTCGTACGACTATAACTAAATCCCCAACCTCTGCATTGCAGCAGTTTCTAGGTAGGGAAAAAACCCTTCTTAGAAAAGGCACAAGCCAACATACGATGGTGTCCTGGAAGATTACATAAATTTAGAACATATGGAGTACCTTGCCAATAATGCTTTAGTAAAGCCAGATCAAGGTAAGACTAGTCTTCAATGCCTGAAAATACACAAGTTCTGGCAATTCTTTAAATTACAATTTATATACGGGACCCACACTACAACCCGATTCAATGCTTCTGATACTCAATTGGCATATGATCAGATATGTATTCAATGGAGGTGTCGGGAAAATGTATCGACAAATAGTCATGCACAAAGATGATTAAGATTTTCAGCGCATCGTCTTCCGCAACTCCACCAACAGTCCAATACGCGACTAAAACCAGTTACCTTTGGTGCTAACTGTGCCCCCTTCCAAGCCTTTCAAACACACACATACTTATGTAGACGATATATTATCTGGAAGTCATATCCTTCCGGAAGCATGCGAATCACTATCACAAGTTATTCAAGCTCTCAGGTTGGCAGGTTTCCAATGGAAATAGATAACTGTAAACCACACCGAAATATTAAAAAATATTAGCAAAGAAAATTTGCTGGATGCTAATTTTCTATAATTTGGAAATGAAAGTGGAAAGCGATATCAGATCAATTCTCATGCACTCTTGAGTCGATATCATTCCGCAATAACTAAAAGTCAAATTCTGTCGTCTGTGGCAAAACTTTTCGACCCCGCAGGATGGCTTTCGCCAAGTATGAGACGAGCAAGTCTAACCCCTGCGCTTAGTAACATGGTATCAGTTTGCAAGTAACCTCAACACTTTTTCGGAGCTACAAATCTCCAAGTGGGTGAATTTTTTTCCCGACAATAAAGTCGAACTGTACAGTTTTTGTGACGTCTCAGAAAAGGTCTATTGCGCGATCTCAAGCAATTTATTAGTAGCCAAAACTTAAGTAGCTCGTCTAAACACACTCAGTCTACCACGACTTGAACTATCTGACGCGCTACTTCTCGCAAAATTATCAATTACAGTGCATAAACATTTAAACTTCACCAGTCAGAAATTATATATGTGGTCAGACTCCGAAATAGTCTTACCCTGGTTAGACAATTCTCCCTACACATGGAAAACATACGTTTCCAGTCACATATCCCAAATCCTTGATTTAGTAGGGCCAGCTTCTTGGTAACATGTTGCCAGTGCTGATAATTCCGCTGATCTCGGCATAAGAGGCTGCAAACCCCTTCACGTGGCCACTATCCCACTATGGTGGACAGTCTTCAGCCTCTCAGAAATAAAAAGCCAAAAAAGCCGAATTCTTCTTATAATACAATAACGCACGAAGATCTGCATAACGCAAAAGTCTCGCTCATAACCGAGTTATTTCAGCCGCAAAATCTCAATGCTAAGCTAATCAAAACCCATTGATAAAAAGAGTTCACTCTTAGTATTTAATACATTTTTGGACACAAAGGGTCTGCTTCGTGCCTATGGACGGCAAGGGCACTTAAGCCTAATGTATATTTAAGTGTAATATCTTCACAATTCATAAACAAAAGATGCGCACGCGGATCATGGCAGCTCTTCCACTGGAACGCTGCAACTTCTCGCTCAACCTTACTATTACTGGTGTTGACTTTGCCGGGCCTCTCCAGATGAAAGCTTAAGTTACAAGGCCTTCCACCTTTACGAAGGGATATGCGGCCGTCTTTGTATGCTTTGCGACAAAAGCGGTGCACCTCAAGCTATGTTCTGATCTGACAACTGCAGCTTTCCTCTCTGCATTCGCTCGCTTCGACGGAGTGAACTTCCTTGAAAAAATATGAGCGACAACCGTTAAACCTTTGTAGGAGTTCAAAGAACCGAAAAATTAGCGCGTTGTGAGAATCCGCCGTTAAGAGTTTTAAAACTCATTTCTAGAAAATTGCTGGCAATTAAAAATTCACGTTCTAGGAATTTACAATAGTACTAGCTCTAAGCGTAGCCGATCTAAACTCACGGCCCCTCTCCACAATCCCGCAAGATCCCTCCGATTTACGGACCTCATTCCTGCGCATTTCTCCAGAGGCGTGCCACTTCTGACCATACCCAAACCAGAAACGCAGTCTGTTTCCTTAATAAATAGATAGGAACGAGTTAAAATGCTCCATCATGAATGCAGTCGACGATAGAAGGAGGAATGTCCTAAAGAGCTCCATAAAAGATATCGATGGAAAAATACTTAAGAAGCCCAAGAATTGAAGAATGCGTCCTTATTCACGACTTATGTCTACCCCCTACCGAATGGCGGCTCGGTTGCATAGAAAAGGTATATGAAGGTTCTGGCGGTCATATTAGAGTAGTTGATTTACGTACGCAAACCGGCAAGCTAACTCGACCGCTCGTTAAGCTATGTTTTCTCCCAACCGCCAGTAATACCGCGACCACGATCTTCACGAATAAATGTGACTACCCGCAAAATCCGAAATTAAACAAACAAAAAATAAGAAATAAGAAACCGCAATAACGAAATTAAAACGCGAAAACGAAAAACACTATGAATCTGCGTACTACTGTAAAATATCTTCATTCATGGTCAAACATGCAGGTTTTCACTAAACTCCTTTTTTTCCAATATAAAAGATATATGGACGCGGAATTGAGCGAAGCAACTCCTGCAACTATGGCGGCACCGACATCTCCGCCTCGGCGCAACACCATTACGACGGTATCCGTAGCCATTGTAGAACAGGGAGCGGACATACCGCAAAAACCTTCCGGTGTTCGATGGCCTCTATTCCGTCGTCTTCACCCGTTGCGCGTATGTGCTATTTTCAGAGGTATGCAACCATACCAACGCCATCTAGTAAACCAAGCGCACGGGTTTTGTCTTATCTGCCTTGCACTGTCGCATATCATCAGAGTATGCAGCTATGAAGTACATTGCCAGTTGTATGATAGACGGCATCACACCCTACTGCATCGTTTGACCAGAGCGGCGGTACCGGCTCCTCGCAGCAGCAGACGTCGCAGATTGCAGGTTGAACAATCAACACGGCCTCGTCATCAACAGATGCATCGTCGGCTTTACTGGAGACATCCAAAGACTGGACGCCTTTCGTCAGCTGTACATCAAAATACTCGTCGCCCAACTTGGCTAGTCTGAATATTCGCCTAGGGGCCCCGGACGGCTAAATGAGAAGTCTGGCAACCACGATCAACGTACTTCTTACGCACATTTATACCATGTACACACTCACCTATACTATAATACTTAGCTTTTATTCATAACCTTTCGTTTGTGATCGGATGTATCCCCTTTCTCTTAATAAATATTGTAATTTAATTGAAACCATTACGTTTCATTACTCAAAAATAGATATCCTACTTTTCCACTTGTTATTTATGTACAACCAGTGTCAAATGAAAGTACTCAGTTTTTGTATACAACATTCGCAATTTTTTATATGTATGTGAGGTATTCACGAAGTCCAGAAAATCCCCTAGTCTCTTTTGCCAAAGAAGCATATTAGCTCAGGCAAGCAGTTGTTACGTTAAATGTTATTAAGGTAATCTGCCCTTCTTCCTAAGCCCCAGGCCATATGTTCAACGTTATGGGTATGCGCACATTTATATTTAAAGATAGGTAGTATGCTAGTAAACTGCGAATGCATGAATGAGCGATGACTGTACATGTGCGTGGCGAATAGAAAAATTTGCTACATCCCTTAGATCGTACAAGTTAAAGATTTATAGTTTACTTTACATAAAAAAAATCTTTTTATTTGGTCAACACGACCTTATTAATTGAGTTTATTTCTGAAACTGAATTTACAATTGTTCTTAACCTAAGAGCTAAGCTAAATGCACCGGACGGTTGCAACAGGATTCCGAGAATTCGCCAATTTCGGCTGCGCGTGTGCTGACACAGCGTCTGGGCTGTGGTGTGGGAAAAGTTGTGCAATTCGGCTGCGCGTGTGCTGACACAGTGTCTGGGCTGTATTGCTGACGAATGAGTTTTATTTATTGGCACTGTTAACGTATGCCAGGTTAACACTTCCCCTCTTAAAAACGTTCGTCCTCGAGCGTTGTTAAAAATAAGGTAAGTTGTTGAAATTTATGAATGTCGGGATATCATTAGATGGATCTTTAAATTGAGTTATGCGGTGGTTTGTGGAAGTGATCTGGATAGCATCGTGATTTGATGAAATTATTATCTTGTTTTGAGATTTTTTCCAAAGTTTGCAAAAAATTATTATTGCGATTGAGGTATCTGCAACGGCTCCAAGCGAAAGTGAGCTGTTGGATATCGTCGCTGCCTTTAGGATATTTATTCTGCGAATGTTGTTTATGTGAAATTCTTTCAAGGCTTCCAGGGAAAGTAACTCAATTCGATTTTTCTCAATTGGTGCAGGTTGCAGGACTGCTGGGATTGCGGTAAATGGAATTAAGTCGTAGTTTATATAAGTTTGGTTATTTATTTTCAGCGTTGAATTATGAAAATTAATAAGCTGCGTTCCTGTCAAGTTTGTGATCGTTCCGTCTGCATCTAGTTGTCCTTTAAAATTATTGAGCAGCAAAGTTCCAGTTTTAATTTCTTCAATTTGTGGAATGTGGTGCCCGTTGCTTTTGGTGCAAGTTGAATTAGAACTATTAATTATTCTAGGTGTACATGTGTTATTACTTATATTAACTATTTGATTTTGTTTACAAATTTCAATTTTCTTATAGCTATCGCATATTTCTTTTATTCCATATATTTCTTTCTTTCCTTTTAAAATTTTATTGTATTCAATATCTATAATAGATTTATCCGATTTGACAACAGGTCTTATAATAATTTTTTGAAAAGTTTCCTTAAAAGTTAATGGTATCTTTACCAAGTAAAAGATGGTCATATTTTTGCTTACAATATTAATATTTGAAAATTCCAATGCTTCTTCGGCATTTTTGAATGGAATTTCATCATTTTCTAGCTTTTCTAAAGCGATTTCAATTTCATTTTTATTTAACATCAATGTGTTCAAAATATCTTTTTTCGCCCATTGTATGGCGTACTTAACGTTAATTAATTCTTCCTTTATTAATCTTATTCTATTTTGTAAATTAATAATTGTTTCATTTTCTACATAAGTATCTTTTCTTATATTGTTAAAAAGTTTATTTACTATTCTAGTAAAGTTATTTAATTTTTCGTTAAAAATTTCATTAATAAGTACTTGCTTATTATTATTGTTATTAATTTCATTTAAATTGTTGTATATTATTTCCAGATCTTCGTGATCAGGGGAACCGGCGATAAATTTCCAAGCCGTTCCTAACATGTTTATTGATCTTTTTGATCTTCTTTCAATTGGTTTTATTGTATCTAAAATTTGGAGGGTTTGGGTTAATTCGTGCTTTAGGGTGGGATAGAGGATATTGTCAGTAGGTATGTCCGAATAAACGAATTTGGTTAAGTCCGTAAGAAATTGTTCGTATTTACCAAGGTCGATTACATGTATTAGCCTGAAGGCTCCGTTCTGGATTTTCGCTAGTCCGTCGTTTATAGTCACTAATTGTGCCGTGGAGTAGTCGTAAATGTCTATTGTCGCAGTGGCAGAGGATATTAAAAGACATCTGAAAAATAAAAAAATTAGTTTTGATTTTTTATATTACTTTTATGGACTATTTTTCCTGATTCGGTTAAAATTGTGGAATTTTTGTCTTCCTTTACTATTTCTTTTTTAAATTTGGGGGATATTTTTGTTCCTAGTCTCTTGTTTATTTTAATGTAAATGGTTTCTCCGGGGTGATAAATTTGTAAAGGATGGCGTTTTTTGTTATGATATGTAAGATCTTTTAGCTGTTTAGTTCTCAATTCCGAGATATTTTCTTCCCTTGCCTTTTGGAATTGACTTGGGTCCGTGGAGACTCTTCTCCCGAAAAATACCTCTATTGGTTTTTTCTTTGTGGTTGAGTGAATCGTAAAATTGTATTCGTATACGGAATTATCAAGGAGTTCGGCGAATGATGTGAAATTGCGTTCTGCTTTTAAACAACGCATTATTTCCGAGAGTGTTGAGTGGAAACGTTCCACTTGACCATTAACGGAACTTGTATAAGGCGGTGTTTTAAAAATTTTTATGTTAAGGGTATCTTCCATTAAAAATTTTATGGTGGCTGAGTTAAAGGTTGTTTCGTTGTCAAATACGACAGATTCTGGTACGCCGAATTGGAAAAGTAGCTCTCGAAGAGGTTCCTTTACATGTTCTATTGCTCTTGATTTCAGTATTTTGGTTTGTGCGTATTTCGAAAATTTGTCTATTGCAGTCAAAACTATGGTTTTGTTTGTCATGTAGATATCGATGTGTAAAATTTGTCCTGGGTACTGAGGTATAGGTGTTTCTCCTAATTCTGGTTTGCTAGGGTGGCGATCATACTTGTTTTCTTTGCACACTGAACAATTTTGGATTATTCTATTGATCTTTTTCGTCATTGATGGAAAGTAGAAATTCTCGAGAATTTGAATTTTATTTTCTCGACAATTTCTATGTGCTCTTTTGTGGGTCTTGATAATGATCTCTTCTTGTTCTTGATCATTTGTAACGTCTTGAACTTGAAGCTGTGTGAAGCGGACTTTGTAATTCCTGAAGTGTATTGGGTATATTTCTTGGATTTTGCCCATGGTTAGTTCATCTGTTTTTATACAGTTAACTACAGAGGGATTAAGATATCTTTTGAGGTGATTTATTAGTATATTTGAATTGTATTCTGGTTCTTCAAAAATATGTCTGTGGAACGTAGGAAAGATAATTTTAAACTGGTAGGTTGAAGTTGTCCCTGTTTTTAAAAATAGTTGACTTTTAAAAACGTTTATTGGGGTTTCTACATGGGGAATTAAATAGTCAGAAGAACTTTCGTCGCTGTGTTGAGTTATGGATAAGGAGTTTATTGGTTCGGGTGGCATGTCGTCTTCGTCGATATTAATTGAGTAAATTGGCGTCATGTAGTCTTCTTTGAAATTAATTGGATTAGCTAATGTCATGTGGTCTTTTTTGGTATTAATTGATTTAACTGACTTGGAAGAAAGCTGATTTATTTTTACTCTAAAATTGCCTTTAATTTTCATGAAATTATCCTTGACATGGATAACAGCTTCGAGATCTTTAAGACTGTCGTTTCCAAGGATACCATGAAATGAGCTTAGTGTTGGAAGGAGGTAAAATTTCAATTTAGTGTCTGTATTAAAAAGGTTTGTAAAGGTGTGTTCCTTTATTTCAATATCACCAGCTATTGATTTTGCAAAAAAGTTTGACTCATTTTTAATAGGATTTGGCACAATATAAGGTTGTATGTAATTTTTTGTTGATCCTGTATCAATAAGAAATTTTACTATGTCTCCACTCTTCAGTCTGCATTCAAAGTAGGGCAGAGAAGAGTGATTCATTCTAAAAAATGTAAATCAGTGGTGTCGATATAACTGTCATCTTGTCGGTCTTCGTCGTAATATCCTGCGTCATTATTAGTCTGCTGGTCGGTTGTCGTGTGAGGGTATTCGTCCTGGTTTGTGTTTTGAAGGGTATCTGAGTCTATGTGGTAATTTCTTTGTATCTTGTTTGGTACCGGTGGGTTACTGGTAGGGGGTCTTTTGTTAGATGGGTCATTAGGACGAGGTCTGTTCATGTAATTTAGATTTCTTGTGCGTAGCGATTGGTCGATGTCCATCGGTTCTGGTCGCGGTAAGGGTTTTTGGAATGGTCGCGGTGGTGGATTATTCGGTTGTTGCGAATATGGATTTGGTTGTTGCGAATATGGATTTGGTTGTTGCGAATATAGATTTGGTTGTTGCGAATATATATTTGGTTGTCGCTGGGACATATAATTAAGTTGCGGTGGTCTATAGAGTGTGGTTGGGTTCAACCTTTGTTGGGGCATGTATGCCAATTCGGGGTAGAACTCATTATTCATTCTTCTGGGAGGGAGGGGTGCACGAATATCTTGTCCTTTTCTAGCTTGGCTATTGTTGTTTAAGGCATAAAATGATCTGAAGTTTTGGTTTTCTAACTTTAAACAGAGGTGGAGAGCCTGCGGGAGGTCTGCTGGTTCTCTCATTCCAAGGAGTCGGGGTAAATCTCCTTTAAGTCCTCGAATGAAGGTGTCAAGGGCTTTGTCCCTATACGTGCGCGTTAGTAGATGCATGGCTTCTACGCCGACTTCCATGCATCCTAGCTTATTGAGGATTAGGGAAAGGTGAGAGTAGACTCGCTGATAAAATTCTTGGATAGTAGAATTTCCTTGCACAAGCGAGGTCATTTGGTACTCGAGTGTACCTAAGTCGCGCTTGTCTGCGTAGTGAAGGGTCAAGCATTTGGAAATAGCTTTCCAATCGAGTGGAGTATTGTATGACTCCAAAGCAATGTCAGCATTGCCAACAATTTTATTGCGTATGACGTTGAGGATCCCATAGTACTTGGGGGTTCCTCTTTGGGGCTCGTAGATCTGAAGGATTCGATCTACACTTTTTTTCCAGGAGTTGAACTCGCCTGGTTTTCCTGAAAATTCGCGGAGGCATCGAATAACGTCCGGTATTTTGTCTAACTCGGAGACATTATTTGAAAAGTTTGCGTCAATGGATATATCAGTAAAATTGGAAAAGTTCGCATTAGGATTAAGGGCGGCTTGAACTAGGTTTCGCCCTTCTTGTCTGAATATGTTATTCACAACACCTGTTACAACGTTTGTTAATTGTTCCATGTTGAAAGTATTTGCGTTAGAGGAGGAAGGAGTCGGTTGGGTAGGAGGTGTATTTAGCACGGGAGGTCGGACGAGGTATGAAGGGTTTGCCATTAAAAAAAATTGGTTAAAAAAGTTTGTATTAAGTTTAAGTTAATTAGTTAGTCTTATTATTTTAATTAAATTTAATTTGTTTTATTATTATTATTTTTTGTTGGTTACTCCTTCTAGGAAAGAGGGCTTTTCTACCCTGGAGGGTCCCGTAGGATTCGCAGGATTAAGCAGTGTTATGGAATTTTTTTGTTTTTGTTATTGGCTGTACAAGCCGTTAGTTATGAGTATGATTTTTATTTATTTTAAGTAACTCCTTCTAGGAAGGAGGGCTTTTCTATCCTGGAGGGTCCCGTAGGAATCGCAGAATTAAGCAATGTTATATGGTTTGGTTCTTGTTGTTATTGGCTGTACAAGCCGTTTGTTATAAGTATGATTAATATTTGTTTTTAGTAACTCCTTCTAGGAAGGAGGGCTTTTCTATCCTGGAGGGTCCCGTAGGAATCGCAGAATTAAGCAATGTTATATGGTTGTATTTTTTGTTGTTATTGGCTGTACAAGCCGTTCTTTAAAAATTAAAATTTTTACTGTTCTCTTAAAACTAAATGAAATATATGTATCTGTATGTTCTCTTTTTTTCTGGATAAAAATGTTTGATTCACTTAATTTTATTCTTTGCTCTTTATATTATTTAAAGATTTTATTTTTAAGAATATTTTCAATTTTTTCTTTTGGTAAGTTTCAACTACTCTGATATTTTTCAAATTCAAATTTTGACATTTCACTTTTCACAAATTATTCACTTAATTTCAAATTTACTTAATATATGTAACTTACATTAGGATTCTTATCATAATGGTGCGGCGGCTGACGTCTCGCGTCTCCTGTTTGCAACTGCTACTGAGGGGCCCTTTCCTGCACACTTTTTCCTTTACTGTGGGGTGGTATTCCTGGGCGGTGATGCTCTTATGCGTTTCACCGGATCCTGGGGCCTAGGCTGCTGCTTCCTTTTTTCCTTGCGCCTTGTACAATAACCGCGTGGACGTTAAGGCTGTAGATGGTCGGTTTTTATTTTAACGATTGCGACTTTAAATGCGAATTTGTTAAATCACTTAGTCTTGGCGTTTTTTATTAGTCCTGTAAGGACTTTTACCGACACACACACGATATTAGCAACAACGAAGGCCCCACGTTGGGTGCCAGTTAAAGATTTATAGTTTACTTTACATAAAAAAAATCTTTTTATTTGGTCAACACGACCTTATTAATTGAGTTTATTTCTGAAACTGAATTTACAATTGTTCTTAACCTAAGAGCTAAGCTAAATGCACCGGACGGTTGCAACAGGATTCCGAGAATTCGCCAATTTCGGCTGCGCGTGTGCTGACACAGTGTCTGGGCTGTATTGCTGACGAATGAGTTTTATTTATTGGCACTGTTAACGTATGCCAGGTTAACATACACAGAGGGTTATAATTTTGGTATCTTATTTTGCTGTGAATCAGTGGTGCACACCGGAGCCGTATACGGTCGACGCAGGCAACGAGCGCATGGTCTGCGGAAGTTTGTATTGTTATTTGAGGCAAGCGCACGCATACTAAGACAAAATTGATACGCTTGTATTGGTAGCTCTGCCAATATTGTGCATCACTGCTGTGAATACACATTTCTATGATCGCATGAGTGTATGCGTCGAATGAGCATCGCATTAACAATCGCGTCAGTCGAGTAAAGAGAAGAAATGAATGTGCGTATGCAGCCATCTTATATGTAAGCGGCCGCGTGTATTTATGTATGTAAACTGCAAAAGATGCTTACATTTTTTGGTTATTTCTAGCGCGGGAGTTAATTAGGTGCAGGTTTCCGATCAGCAAGCTTACAGCTTTTGCCATAGCTCTCGGGCCAGTGCAAAACATATATGTTCATAACACGATTCAAACACAGCGAATTTAACTATGTTGGACCAGTTTAACAAATCAATCTAGCCTACGAAAATCGTCTGTTATTAAGACTTATAAGAGTATCAGCCTTTTTGTCTGCATGTGTACGAAGGCTATTCATCTGGAAGCACCTTAAAAATAGAGACACTTCATTTCTACAAGAGAAAGATCTGTATTTAGATTGCGGAACAATGTTCAGTAAGCACTGGCAAACAACTTAAACTTTGTATCGAGTGAAAGTGAAAACTCTCTGAATATTTGGCTGCCGGATTAGCCAATGAAGGAACTATTTTTATTCCTCCCGCTTCACCCCACTTTGGAGGTTTGTGTGAAGTCGGCTAAGCATCATCTTCAGCCAATTATGCGATACCGCATTCAAACCTTCAGGAAATTTGTACACTTCTACCTCAAATTAAAAGCTGCTCGAGTTCGTGTCCCTTGTGCGCATTAGCAAGCCACCCTGACGACAACCAGACTTTTACACCTGCGCACTTTCTCGTCGGCGAACAAACAATCTGCGTTTCTGAAAAGAGCTTGCTATCTGACAAAATTTACGCTCTAAGTAGCTGGAATTTAGTTGAACAACTTAAACAACATTTCTAACAACGAGGGAGCGGCGAATATGTTCATACACTTATCAGTTCAACACATTATCAGTTGCTATGCAAGGTCAAGCCTCTCAAAAACAGAGTACCAAAAACTCTTGCGCGATATTGCCCTGGAAGCACATGGCAAGTCTCCATTAATCATCGCAGGGGACTTCAATGCCCAATGCGGATCTGCGCTAACCTTCAGGAAAATGGGAACGGGGTCTATAATAGATATATCCCTCGCAAGCGATTCGTTGGCCAACAAAATCAAATGGAGGGTAAGCGAGGAGTGCATCCATAGTGATCACCAAGCCATTATAATAGATATAGCAGAGAAGAGACAAAAGCTAAAGCCAAAGTTCACAGGGCAAAAATGGAAAGAATCTATGCTCGATAACGATGCTTTGGAGTATTTGATCGAAGAGTATAAACCAATAGCAGGGCCGGCAGAAGACGTTGTGAGGAACTTAACTTTTGGCCTAACTGAAGCATGCGATGCGTCGATACCAAGAAGGTCACTTAACAAGAAATTCGTCCCGTGCTATTGGTGGAAGAGGAATATAGCACGGATAAGAAATAAATGCCTCACTGCAAGACGTAAATGCAGCGCAGCAGAGGAAGTTCTGAATTTCCCGAAAACCTAGCTGCTCTAAGGAAGGCAAGGAAAGGCCTTAATGCAGCCATAAAAGCAAGCAAACAGGAACATTTTAGAAAAATTTGTGACGAAGCAGACATCAATCTCTGCGGCACCGCTTATAGAGTAGTGCTTTCAAAAGCGCAAAAAGCGTAAAGTCACCAAACATTACTTGCCCAGTAATGTTGAGAAACCATAACAATCCTTTTTCCTCAAAGGGTCGAAGACATCCCATCAGTCTTTCCCCGTTATGAAGCAAGTGAAATCCCAAGGGTAACTGAAGAGGAGTTGCTAACTGCATGCACGAAGATCCAAAATTGTAAACCTCCAGGGCCGGACGGTATACCAAATAAAGCCCTGAAAGGCGCTATCATAAAGCGCCTAGAAATATTTGTGCATGCATTCAACGCGTGCCTTATTGAAGGCTGTTTCCCAGCAACATGGAAGAAGCAAACATTATTGCTGCTACCTAAAAGCAACAAGCCCCAGATGAGCCGTCGTCGTACCGTCCGATATGTTTACTAGACACGCTTGGAACAATTCTTGAAAGAATAATATGCAATAGACTTATTTACGTTGTTCTCCGAAGAAAATGGGTTCCTGTCGATAAACCAGTTCGGTTTCAGAAAATCCCGTTCCACGATAGATGCAATCAAAACAGTAGTTGACGTTGCGGCTAAAGCAATAGAAGGCACAATGTGGCGTGATGGGAAAAAACAATACTGCGCCATAGTAACATTAGACGTTAAAAACGCTTTTTATACCGCAAGCTGTCGAAGCATCATGGATACATTTTTAAGAAAAGGCATTCCAAGCTATATCCTCAAAATTATAGGAAGCTATTTTTCGCATCGCAAACTCCTCTACAGAAGCGATAACGGCACAGAGGTGTATGGAACCTTATGTACGACGGCGTCTTAAACCTGGAAATTCCTCCACGCACAAAAGTCGTTGGTTTTGCAGACGATATCGCGGTTGTAATTGTTGCAAAACATTTGCAAAAAATTGAAGCAGCAGCTGGCGAAGCTGTACTTAAAATGAAAATATGGCTTCAATCAATGCACCTAACGCTGGCCGACCATAAGACCGAGGCACTTTTAATAAGCAGCAGAAAGGCAGTGGAGTTTCTGAATATTCGCGTGGGGACAGAGGTTATCACATCCAAGCCTGTTATCAAATATTTGGTTGTGATGATAGACTCCTGACTCAATTTAATGCCCCATTTGGAGTACGTCTCTAAGAAAGCATCTAGAGTGCAGTCAAGCTTATCGCGCATTATGCCAAATAACGGAGGACCGAGACACAGTAAACGAATCGTCTACAGTAGGGTCATTAGCTCAATCCTACTGTATGCGGCCCCAATCTATGTCGACGCGCTGCTTGTGAAAAGCTACGCGAAAAAGATAACAACTGTCTATCGGCTAAGCGCCTTACTAGCTGTTTGTGAATTTTGTACAATTTCAGACGAAGCATCTTATGTTATAGCTGGACAAATTCTAGTAGATATTATGGCTCCTGAAATGAAACGAAATTATGAAAGGCTTACCGGGAGTAACGGAACAATAAACCCAAACGAAGTAAAAGAGGAAAAAGATGCCGATCAATGAACACCTGGCAGAATCGTTGGAATAGCTCCCCAAAAGGCAGGTGGACATATTAGCTGATACCAAATATCAGCAAATGGAAGGAGAGAATCCATGGTGACACAAACTTTCACCTTACACAGTTCCTCTCGGGGCATGGGGTATATCGCAAGTATTTAACTCAATTTGGCTATGATAGTTCCCCTCGCTGCCCAACTTGTAGAGACAGCGAAGAAGACGCAGATCACATTATGTTCCAATAAAAAAATTTTTGGAGATATAAGAACTCACAGTGCCAGAAAATCAGTATTCTGAAGATTTCTATAAAGCCACAACTACGAGATCAAATAATGGTCGGTACGTCGTACGACTATAACTAAATCCCCAACCTCTGCATTGCAGCAGTTTCTAGGTAGGGAAAAAACCCTTCTTAGAAAAGGCACAAGCCAACATACGATGGTGTCCTGGAAGATTACATAAATTTAGAACATATGGAGTACCTTGCCAATAATGCTTTAGTAAAGCCAGATCAAGGTAAGACTAGTCTTCAATGCCTGAAAATACACAAGTTCTGGCAATTCTTTAAATTACAATTTATATACGGGACCCACACTACAACCCGATTCAATGCTTCTGATACTCAATTGGCATATGATCAGATATGTATTCAATGGAGGTGTCGGGAAAATGTATCGACAAATAGTCATGCACAAAGATGATTAAGATTTTCAGCGCATCGTCTTCCGCAACTCCACCAACAGTCCAATACGCGACTAAAACCAGTTACCTTTGGTGCTAACTGTGCCCCCTTCCAAGCCTTTCAAACACACACATACTTATGTAGACGATATATTATCTGGAAGTCATATCCTTCCGGAAGCATGCGAATCACTATCACAAGTTATTCAAGCTCTCAGGTTGGCAGGTTTCCAATGGAAATAGATAACTGTAAACCACACCGAAATATTAAAAAATATTAGCAAAGAAAATTTGCTGGATGCTAATTTTCTATAATTTGGAAAGGAAAGTGGAATGCGATATCAGATCAATTCTCATACACTCTTGAGTCGATATCATTCCGCAATAACTAAAAGTCAAATTCTGTCGTCTGTGGCAAAACTTTTCGACCCCGCAGGATGGCTTTCGCCAAGTATGAGACGAGCAAGTCAAACCCCTGCGCTTAGTAACATGGTCTCAGTTTGCAAGTAACCTCAACACTTTTTCGGAGCTACAAATCTCCAAGTGGGTGAATTTTTTTCCCGACAATAAAATCGAACTGTACATTTTTTGTGACGTCTCAGAAAAGGTCTATTGCGCGATCTCAAGCAATTTATTAGTAGCCAAAACTTAAGTAGCTCGTCTAAACACACTCAGTCTACCACGACTTGAACTATCTGACGCGCTACTTCTCGCAAAATTATCAATTACAGTGCATAAACATTTAAACTTCACCAGTCAGAAATTATATATGTGGTCAGACTCCGAAATAGTCTTACCCTGGTTAGACAATTCTCCCTACACATGGAAAACATACGTTTCCAGTCACATATCCCAAATCCTTGATTTAGTAGGGCCAGCTTCTTGGTAACATGTTGCCAGTGCTGATAATTCCGCTGATCTCGGCATAAGAGGCTGCAAACCCCTTCACGTGGCCACTATCCCACTATGGTGGACAGTCTTCAGCCTCTCAGAAATAAAAAGCCAAAAAAGCCGAATTCTTCTTATAATACAATAACGCACGAAGATCTGCATAACGCAAAAGTCTCGCTCATAACCGAGTTATTTCAGCCGCAAAATCTCAATGCTAAGCTAATCAAAACCCATTGATAAAAAGAGTTCACTCTTAGTATTTAATACATTTTTGGACACAAAGGGTCTGCTTCGTGCCTATGGACGGCAAGGGCACTTAAGCCTAATGTATATTTAAGTGTAATATCTTCACAATTCATAAACAAAAGATGCGCACGCGGATCATGGCAGCTCTTCCACTGGAACGCTGCAACTTCTCGCTCAACCTTACTATTACTGGTGTTGACTTTGCCGGGCCTCTCCAGATGAAAGCTTAAGTTACAAGGCCTTCCACCTTTACGAAGGGATATGCGGCCGTCTTTGTATGCTTTGCGACAAAAGCGGTGCACCTCAAGCTATGTTCTGATCTGACAACTGCAGCTTTCCTCTCTGCATTCGCTCGCTTCGACGGAGTGAACTTCCTTGAAAAAATATGAGCGACAACCGTTAAACCTTTGTAGGAGTTCAAAGAACCGAAAAATTAGCGCGTTGTGAGAATCCGCCGTTAAGAGTTTTAAAACTCATTTCTAGAAAATTGCTGGCAATTAAAAATTCACGTTCTAGGAATTTACAATAGTACTAGCTCTAAGCGTAGCCGATCTAAACTCACGGCCCCTCTCCACAATCCCGCAAGATCCCTCCGATTTACGGACCTCATTCCTGCGCATTTCTCCAGAGGCGTGCCACTTCTGACCATACCCAAACCAGAAACGCAGTCTGTTTCCTTAATAAATAGATAGGAACGAGTTAAAATGCTCCATCATGAATGCAGTCGACGATAGAAGGAGGAATGTCCTAAAGAGCTCCATAAAAGATATCGATGGAAAAATACTTAAGAAGCCCAAGAATTGAAGAATGCGTCCTTATTCACGACTTATGTCTACCCCCTACCGAATGGCGGCTCGGTTGCATAGAAAAGGTATATGAAGGTTCTGGCGGTCATATTAGAGTAGTTGATTTACGTACGCAAACCGGCAAGCTAACTCGACCGCTCGTTAAGCTATGTTTTCTCCCAACCGCCAGTAATACCGCGACCACGATCTTCACGAATAAATGTGACTACCCGCAAAATCCGAAATTAAACAAACAAAAAATAAGAAATAAGAAACCGCAATAACGAAATTAAAACGCGAAAACGAAAAACACTATGAATCTGCGTACTACTGTAAAATATCTTCATTCATGGTCAAACATGCAGGTTTTCACTAAACTCCTTTTTTTCCAATATAAAAGATATATGGACGCGGAATTGAGCGAAGCAACTCCTGCAACTATGGCGGCACCGACATCTCCGCCTCGGCGCAACACCATTACGACGGTATCCGTAGCCATTGTAGAACAGGGAGCGGACATACCGCAAAAACCTTCCGGTGTTCGATGGCCTCTATTCCGTCGTCTTCACCCGTTGCGCGTATGTGCTATTTTCAGAGGTATGCAACCATACCAACGCCATCTAGTAAACCAAGCGCACGGGTTTTGTCTTATCTGCCTTGCACTGTCGCATATCATCAGAGTATGCAGCTATGAAGTACATTGCCAGTTGTATGATAGACGGCATCACACCCTACTGCATCGTTTGACCAGAGCGGCGGTACCGGCTCCTCGCAGCAGCAGACGTCGCAGATTGCAGGTTGAACAATCAACACGGCCTCGTCATCAACAGATGCATCGTCGGCTTTACTGGAGACATCCAAAGACTGGACGCCTTTCGTCAGCTGTACATCAAAATACTCGTCGCCCAACTTGGCTAGTCTGAATATTCGCCTAGGGGCCCCGGACGGCTAAATGAGAAGTCTGGCAACCACGATCAACGTACTTCTTACGCACATTTATACCATGTACACACTCACCTATACTATAATACTTAGCTTTTATTCATAACCTTTCGTTTGTGATCGGATGTATCCCCTTTCTCTTAATAAATATTGTAATTTAATTGAAACCATTACGTTTCATTACTCAAAAATAGATATCCTACTTTTCCACTTGTTATTTATGTACAACCAGTGTCAAATGAAAGTACTCAGTTTTTGTATACAACATTCGCAATTTTTTATATGTATGTGAGGTATTCACGAAGTCCAGAAAATCCCCTAGTCTCTTTTGCCAAAGAAGCATATTAGCTCAGGCAAGCAGTTGTTACGTTAAATGTTATTAAGGTAATCTGCCCTTCTTCCTAAGCCCCAGGCCATATGTTCAACGTTATGGGTATGCGCACATTTATATTTAAAGATAGGTAGTATGCTAGTAAACTGCGAATGCATGAATGAGCGATGACTGTACATGTGCGTGGCGAATAGAAAAATTTGCTACATCCCTTAGATCGTACACAGAGGGTTATAATTTGGGTATCTTATTTTGCTGTGAATCAGTGGTGCACACCGGAGCCGTATACGGTCGACGCAGGCAACGAGCGCATGGTCTGCGGAAGTTTGTATTGTTATTTGAGGCAAGCGCACGCATACTAAGACAAAATTGATACGCTTGTATTGGTAGCTCTGCCAACATTGTGCATCACTGCTGTGAATACACATTTCTATGATCGCATGAGTGTATGCGTCGAATGAGCATCGCATTAACAATCGCGTCAGTCGAGTAAAGAGAAGAAATGAATGTGCGTATGCAGCCCTCTTATATGTAAGCGGCCGCGTGTATTTATGTATGTAAACTGCAAAAGATGCTTACATTTTTTGGTTATTTCTAGCGCGGGAGTTAATTAGGTGCAGGTTTCCGATCAGCAAGCTTACAGCTTTTGCCATAGCTCTCGGGCCAGTGCAAAACATATATGTTCATAACACGATTCAAACACAGCGAATTTAACTATGTTGGACCAGTTTAACAAATCAATCTAGCCTACGAAAATCGTCTGTTATTAAGGCTTATAAGAGTATCAGCCTTTTTGTCTGCATGTGTACGAAGGCTATTCATCTGGAAGCACCTTAAAAATAGAGACACTTCATTTCTACAAGAGAAAGATCTGTATTTAGATTGCGGAACAATGTTCAGTAAGCACTGGCAAACAACTTAAACTTTGTATCGAGTGAAAGTGAAAACTCTCTGAATATTTGGCTGCCGGATTAGCCAATGAAGGAACTATTTTTATTCCTCCCGCTTCACCCCACTTTGGAGGTTTGTGTGAAGTCGGCTAAGCATCATCTTCAGCCAATTATGCGATACCGCATTCAAACCTTCAGGAAATTTGTACACTTCTACCTCAAATTAAAAGCTGCTTGAGTTCGTGCCCCTTGTGCGCATTAGCAAGCCACCCTGACGACAACCAGACTTTTACACCTGCGCACTTTCTCGTCGGCGAACAAACAATCTGCGTTTCTGAAAAGAGCTTGCTATCTGACAAAATTGACGCTCTAAGTAGCTGGAATTTAGTTGAACAACTTAAACAACATGTTGTTAGGGAGCGGCGAATATGTTCATACACTCTAGGCTCGCTCAATCTCATCGCAATCTGACAGTTGGCGACGTTGTTTTGCTGCAGTATAGACTAACTGTGTCAGGATACTGCCCATTAGCGTCCTGCCATCCATGCCGTGGCAGATTGATTAGTAAGAGTAGTTTTATGCAACTTTTGAAGCGTCATAATTCTAAAGTGAGTTTGCTACCATTAATAAAACCAGCCAAGCTAGGGAAAGAACAACCCTATGTGCACGAAAAAAAACCACTGACAGATTTTAGAACATTCGTTCTTAGTGGGGGAAAATATTCGGTATTATATAATTTATTCTTTATTTTTAATTAAAACTTTATATTATAATATAGTATTGTTTATTTATCCATTTTTGATGAACTGTCAATAAAGTAAGCGAAGTTGTTCTGAATTAATCTCTCGACATTTGACATTCAGCCGGATATATCATCCTTGCAATTTTTTTTTATGCTATTAATGTTTATTTTTCAACGGTGCTTGCTGAAGGGAAACTCGATGAGAATTAAAAAAATACACTACTTAATTTCTTGGAGAGATTGAACCTACACGGAGCAGCTGCCACAGCGTCAGACGAATCACAACAGGTAAATTTTGAAAATTTTCGTTCAAAAGAAAATTAGACTATATTTAGTTATTAAACTTATCAAACTGTTGTTTTTATACACGAACGTACTTGTACACAAGGGTATTATAACTTTGTTCACATAACGGTTGTTTGTAAAAGAAGAAAATAATCGACATAGATATAGACATATATGTATATACTAAAATGATCAGAATGAAAAGAGGAATCGATTTAGCCCTGACTGTCTGTCTGTCCGTCCGTCCGTCTGTCCGTGGTTACAATAACTTGAGTAAAAATTTAGATATCTCAATAAAATTTGGTACATAGATTGCTCTTTGACAGGGTAGGTTGGTATTCAAAATGGCCAAGATCGGTCAATAACCACGCTCACCTCCATGTAACGGAAGTTTTTGAAAAATGCAAACACTCCGTTTTTTCGGTATCTACTATAGCAAATTGAGTGAAATTTGTTATTTGGAGCGATTTTGAACTTAGAAATTAGGTATTTATAAAATTTTAAAAAATGCCCGTTGCTACGCCAACTTATGAAAAATTTTCTGTATCTCAAGAACAGTATTAGTTCTCGTCACAAAATTTCATGGTCATATTTTCCTTGAAATCGCTATTATTATAAGTATCGTAAAAAATTTTTGAAATCGGATCATAACCACGGCCACCTTCCATATAACGGAAGTTTAGGAAAATGCTTATTTTTTTCGGTATCTATTAAAACAAATTGAGCGAAATTCGGTATTTGGACTAAGAAATTTTGTATTTATAAAATTTTGAAAAATGGGCGTCGCCACGCCCACTTAGGAAAAAATTCGTGTATCTCAATAACGGTGTAAGGCATCGTCACATTTGAAGAACCAATTTTTCTCAATATCGCTGTAATTATCGTTAAAAATTTTTGAACTCGAACCATAACCTCGCCAACCTCTCACATAACGGAAATTTTGAAAAATGCCAAAATCTCATTTTCTATTTATCTATTAGAACATATTAGTAAAAATTTGATATTAAGAGAGTTCCCACGCCCACTTATAAAAAAAACGTCTGTAGGTATTTCAATAACGATTTAAGGTATCGTCACAAACTTTGGTGAGCATATTGTCCTTGATATCACTAGCATCACCGTCAGTTATTTTTTAAATCGGACCATAACCACGCCCAACAGGAAATTTTGAAAAATTCAAAAAACTTCGTTTTTCAGTATTTATTGGAAGAAATTGAGTAAACATTAATACTAGCTGCGATTTTAAACAAAGAAACGGGGTTTTTATGAAATTATGGGCACCGCCCATACAAAAATAATTCGCGAGGGTGCATAAAAATCGGTTTTGCCCGAATTTAGCTTTTTTGCTTGTTTCTTATTACTTTTCTTCAATTAAACAAATTCACACCGGGGCGTTACTAGCCGATAGTTGCGTCCGCGTGAATATAATCAATATCATCATCATTATAATTTTTGCTATCATTATCATATCGATACCTAGGGTGACTGCTTGATTCAATTATAATTATAAAATGTTGGTTAAATAATGACAGCCAAATTTGGTTCTGTGTTACAAAAAAAGTAGAAATGGGACAAAATGTAATCCTTACCGAACTGGAAAAACAAATCACCATTCGCCGTTTTCCTAATTTTTCGGACGGCGTCGCTGAAACTTATTACGCTCTCTTCCGTCTTAACCATGCTAAGGATGTCAGTGTATGAGCAATCTCTAACGCTTTTAACCACAATGGCATCAGGACGGGCACTCTTGATTTTTTGGCGCATTTGTCTCACGACTTTCGTCCACTCCAGTTCATGAGCCTGGGGGCACAGTTTTCCTGCTGGGTTTTTTGTGATCTTCCTTTTCCTATGTTCCACTCTTCGTTAGCCTTTTGGTTGCCAAGTCTCATTTTTTTTGCTTATTTTTTCCTCATTCGAGGAGAAGGAGCACATGCGCGCTTTGCCGTGGGCTGACTCGGTCTATCGACAGTCAAGCCCCCATCGTTAGAGTCTCTAAACCTTTTTCGCTGTTTAAAGGGTTCAACTTTGGACTCTGTATTTCTTCGCAGAGCTTTGATATGCTGGATAAGACATTTTTCATTTGTTGGTTTACATGTATCTGCCCGTCCATCATTCGTCTAAGCTCCTCTATCTTGCTTTTCATTGCAATCGCCGCACTTGTGCTCTCAGGACCGCCTACCCTGCCAGCTTCGCACGGTACGACTTCGCTTTCTCTCCTTTTCCTATGCAAATCACTAATTTTCTTTTACTTTTGTTGGTGTTGGCGAATAAAAGTCGCCTTTCTTTATTAATATTTGAAATAAGTGTTTTTTTTTTTCAAGCCAAGCGACCATGAATATTATTACTCCTAAAAACTCTTCGCCCTGTCTCATCAGAAACTTGGGTGTGTTGAGCTGCTTTAAGCTAGGCGTAAAGCTTTGTGCTGCTGATAAATGCTGATTTTCGTTGTTTGATTCGAGTATTTCGCGTTCCTCTTTTTGCGTTAGCATCTTTGGTTCACCATAAAGGGTAAACATTTTCTATACTGCCGCGCACCTTACACCGTTTTATTACATTTTCCATCGTTTGACGACATCGGCTAAGCATATCACACATGTGTTTTGTAGATTTTGTTTGATTGTGAGTGTCACAAGCGCACGTTGCATGGGATGTGGTGAGGCAATTAATACAGTAGCGGTGCACCCGCGCCGACTCCTATCGCTCGTCCGGCGTCATCGCACGGCAATACCGCAGAGAATGTTTGCGGCAGCACAGCCGACATTTGCTGTAATCCTGTGATCTGGAAATACATATACGAATGAAATTATTAGCAATGCTTAAGGGCATAGATGGGAATGCGTTATATGAGAAATAATATATTGAGGGAACTAGTGGATGAGTATACAAGTTTACGCTATGGAAGTGGTAATATAAAGGGTGTTTTTTTTACAGG
This sequence comes from Philophylla caesio, assembly GCA_963971545.1. NCBI lineage: Eukaryota > Metazoa > Arthropoda > Insecta > Diptera > Tephritidae > Philophylla > Philophylla caesio. Next base: position 88,975,353 of record OZ020604.1, on the reverse strand, counting down.
TTTGTTTTTCGAATAGAGATAAAACTGGCATTTTGTGGTCAAATCTGGCAACTCTAATGTCATTTATGTTCAGTTTGGTTTGCCATTTCATCATGAACAGGTTGACAAAAGAACAACGCTTGCAAATCGTGCAAATTTATTTCGAAAATAATGGTTCAGTTCGCGAAGTTTACCGTGAGCTCCGTCCATTTTATGGTCGACATAATCGTCCATCAGAGCAATTAATTCGGTTAACCATGGATCGTTTTCGCACTACGTTTACTCTATGTGATAATACGCATCCGCAGAGACGTCGAACAGTGCGCACCGAAGAAACAATTGCCGCTGTAGAGCAAAGTGTTGAAGAGGACCCGAATGAATCGATTCGCCACCGTGCACAGCAATTGGAGCTTTGTCCATCAACTTTATGGAAGATTTTGCGCAAAGATCTTGGCTTGCGACCTTACAAGATCCAGCTTGTGCAAGAATTAAAGCCGCGAGACCATGCAATGCGTCGTGATTTTGGTGTATGGGCCGAAAATGAGATTGATCTCGATGCTGATTTTCATCGCAAAATTTTGTTCAGTGATGAGGCTCATTTTTGGTTGAATGGCTACGTCAACAAGCAAAATTGCCGCATTTGGAGTGAAGAGAATCCACATGAGACCCTTGAAACGCCATTACATCCACAAAAACTGACTGTTTGGTGTGCTCTATGGGCTGGTGGAGTCATTGGGCCATACTTCTTCCGTAATAATGCTGGAGAGGCAGTTACCGTTAATGGAGACCGGTATAGAGCCATGATAACCGACTATTTTGTTCCCGAATTGGATGGCATGAATGTGGATGAGTTGTGGTTCCAACAAGACGGCGCTACATGCCACACAGCGCACGTCACAATCGATTTATTGAAGGAAACATTCGCTGAGCGCATAATTTCGCGGAATGGACCTGTCAATTGGCCACCAAGATCGTGTGATTTGACACCATTGGATTATTTTCTTTGGGGATATGTGAAGTCGCTCGTCTACACCAACAAACCAGAAACGTTAGGGGAATTGAAAGCCATTCGTGGCGTTATTGCCGACATACGGCCCCATATGCTCGAAAAAGTGGTTGAAAATTGGACCTGTAGAATTGGCTTTATTCGAGCCAGCCGCGGCGGCCACATGCCCGAAATCATATTTAAACATTAATGGCATAAAATTAGCCTTCCAATAAAGCCAAATTGATGGACCTTAAAACGATTTTCTTGTGTTTAATTTCAATTCGAAGTTCTATACCCCTAAAAAAAACACCCGTTACAGAGTTTCGTTATGTTACGTGTGACGATTCCGCCTTGGGTACGGATGTCTACGCCGTCGGGATCTTGTGATGCTGGAGAAAGAGGGCGAGAGTTCAACACCTCTTCTATTCCAATCAGGAGTGTGTCAAACTCTTCGTAAGTGTATTTGTGGTTTCCAGCAACCTTGGTGAAATGCGTTTTAAAACTGTTCACTGCTGCTTTCCACAAACCGCCCATATGAGGAGCGTACGGCGGAATGAATTGCCATGAGAGGCCTCGGATGGCATATTTGTTGGCAATATCTTGCGAGATTTCCGCAAGGAAAGAGGACCATTTCTTTTGAAAACTTCGTTGAATAGCCTTTTTTGAGAAACACACTAAGACGCATACAACATACAGCAAAATCCACTCCAGTGGTTTGAAATGGAAAAGAATTCGAAACGCGTTCTGGGGGCAGAGCAGCCATCATTTGCGACTTATGTGAAGCGTATTTTTTTTAGCGAGAAATATAGCGAAATGGAAATAATGAAAACACAGTGATTAGTTTTATAATCTAATTTGAGTTTATTTTTTGTTTATGTGAATTTTTAACAATGTTACCTGATGACGTGGTCAATGCATTTTTTCGATGTCTGCCAGAACCGCCTCACGGTCAACATTCGTCAAGTTTCCCCACCGCAAGCACCGTACGGCGGGGGGCATTAACCGACATCATCCGTGCCCCGTATATGAGTGTGCATGTGTTTTTTTTTTTTCGGTTACGACCAGGGAGGGGAATCTTCATAGATACAAGCAGCCCGTGCTGTCCGCATGCCCGATTTGCCTCCTGGCACCTACGGACTAAACCCAACTCCCTTCGTACGCTGGGACTCTGCGGGACTATCAATTCCGATATTACTTCGCAGGGCAGGCACTGGACGTTATTCTTCGGCTTCACTCAGCGTACGTTATTACACTGCGCGATTTGCATTTCGCTCGTCTATTCTAAGACGTTTCATTACTAACGTGATTATGTCTGCACACTTATTCCATACATCGTCTTCGGACAACATGGCATTCAGCAAACTTTCGGGGGACACGGCTTCACCTATATATTGTTCCAGGTGCTTGCGTTCATTATTAAATCTGTGGCAGTCCATTAGTATGTGCTCTGCGCTTTCAACTTTCCCGTCGCAATGTAGGCAGTAGGGACTATCGGCATGTTTGTACTTATGTAAGTATTGGCGGAGACAGCCATGCCCGGTGAGGAACTGCGTGAGGTATCTCCGTGTTTCCTTTTTATCCAATCATATACCTTTGGGATCAGTTTCTTGGTCCATCGTCCTTTCAAGGAGGTGTCCCACCTTTTTTGCCACTCGTCGATACTCTGTTGCAATATTTTGCTGCGATCACTTGGGCAGCGCTTGATTTCTGCTGCCGCTCTGGCAGCTATGTCTATCGGACATCTTCCAGCTAGCAAATTTGCGGCCTCGTCTCACACTGTCACGAACGCAGAACATACCCTTAGTGACGCTAGTCTGTGTACTGAGGCTGGTGCTCTCATGTATGAGGTTACTGGAGTAGCGATTGCCCATACTAGGGCCGCGTACATCAGGATGGACGAACTGACCGTTGCGAGCAGTTTCCTCCTTTATTATTTTGGACCTTTTATGTTTGGCATGAGTCTTGCCAGAGCCGTGCTGACTTTTCTCGCCTTCTCGCTAGCATAATTCAGATGTTCTTTGAAGCTCAGACGCCGGTCGAGTATGACACCGAGGTATTTGATAGTTGGGCTGGATTCTACGGTGTGACCTCCTATTCGTATCTGAATATTTTCAACTCTTCTCCGGCTGGTCATTAGCAACGCTTCGTTCTTATGTTCCGCTAACCCTAATACTGCTGTTTTGAGCCAAGCTTTGGCGGACTCTATGGTTTCAGGGCTCATGCGCGCCACGTCTACTAAGTGTTTTGCGACCACTATATCCGCGATATCATCAGCGTATCCTATAATGAACACTCCCTCCGCTTTTTCTATTCTCAAGAGGCCATCATACATTATGTTCCAAAGAAGTGGTCCAAGGACTAACCCCTGGGGCACACCTAAAGTAACATGGTGCTTTTTTGGTCCTTCGTTGGTGTCGTAGAAGAGCTCTCTGTCGATGAAATAGCTTTTCATTATTCATCATTGCCATCATCGCCGTTATTATTCGGGTCCAGTTGGCAGAATTGAATGCGTTTTTCACGTCTAACGTGATTACAGCGCAGTACTGCTTTGCTCCTTCAAACCATCTCGAGGGCTTTGCGCACAATCTCACACACAGCCGATATCGGGTCGACAGTTGAACGCTTCTTCCGGAAGCCATATTGCCACCTTGAGAGGCCCTGATCACCTTCCATGGTATTTTGAATCCGCGCGCATATTATTGCCTCAAGTATTTTTCCTGCACTGTCCAGCATGCATAAGGGCCTATATGATGATGGCTCTTCCGGTGGCATGTTGCCTTTGGGCAGTAGGACTAGCCGTTGTCGCTTCCATTTGTTTGGGAAAATGCCTTCCTGAATTCACTTCGTGTATAATCGGCATAAAAGTTCTGTTTTCTCCTTAATTATGTATTTCAGCATCCTATTCGGAATGCCGTCCATGGCTGGCGACTTATTGCTTTTTATTTTGTCTGTAGCGGCGATCAGTTCATCCTTCGTAACTGGCAGGATTTCCACGATTTCTAACGTTAAATCTTGCGGCGTTCGGCATAAAACTTGTTGCGGGAAGAGCCCAAGAACGATGCGCTTCATTATTGTAGGACACACTGGTGGCTTGGCCTTGCTCCCTTTCAATTTTCTTAGGACAGTGTTATAGCCACTACCCCAGGGGTTATCATCGACGTCTTTTATGAGTTCTAGAAAGGCCTGACGTTTGCTTTGCTGTATAGCTTTTCGTACCTGTCGCTTGCTTTTGTATGCGGTTTGGAGACGTTGGTATTCAGTGGAATTCCTGGTTCTCTGTCTTTGGTGTTTACGTCGCAGTTTAAGGCATTCAGAGCGCAGTATCGCGATTTCTTCTTTCCACTAGTAGGCTCGGGTTCTTCTGTTTCCACTTTTTTCCGAGGCATCGATGCGTCGCAAATATCACTGACCATCTTCATTATTTTGTTAGCGCAGGTATCGGTATTTTCATTTCCTCCATCTAGCGCGTCTGGCAGCAGCTCTGTCATGTATTCTATCATACTGCTATCCAACAATTTCGTTTTCCAGCCGATGTTCTGCACCTTCCGGGTTTTGTTTTTCTGTGCGTTGCTTCGCTGTGGATGAAGTTCAAAGCGTATCGCAAAGTGATCACTATAGGTGAAGCTCTCTGAAACTTCCCATTTAATTCTATTAAATAACACAGGGCTGCAGAAGGTCAAGTCGATAATCGATCTTGCGGTACCTTTCTGATACGTATTTTTGTTTCCATTGCTTAGCAGTACGATGTCTAGATTAGCAAAGGCTTCGAGTAAGGTTTGGCCTCGGGGGGTTGTTTTTGAGCTTCCCCATTCCACTGCCCATGCGTTGAAATCTCCGGCGATGATGACTGGTGTTCTGCTGGTAGCATCGGATGCCAGGCGCCTAAGCATATTTTTATAGCCTTCAAATGATTCACTTGGGGGCGTGTAGCAGCTGTAGTAGTGGATTCCCCCAAATTTCGCATTAATGAATCCCTCCTGTTGATTGTTGCCTATGGCTTCGAAGGGGAGAGCCCCGCATGCCCAGACCGCAGCTTTCTTTCTTTTGTCCTGCAGCCAGTTTCCTTCTATAAGCGGTGCTCTATAGTTAAGATTTATTTGCAGGCATTTCATCATATCTTCAGTTGGTTTACTGCTTTTTTATACGCCGGCCACCTGAAGCTGGATGGTTCTGTGTGACGCCAGTCCCTGGTTTACAGATGGCGCATTTTGGTTCTACCGTACACTGCTTGGCAAGGTGACCTTTCTCTCCGGAGCGTAAACATGACCCACTACGGTCCTCCGTCGATTTACAGTGCGTTGCGATATGTCCAAAATCGAGGCATCGGAAGCATCTGAGGGGACTGACCTGCTCCCGGATTAGGCAGTTAACCAGCCCACTCTGATTAGTCCCGCTTCAACTAGAATTTTCATATCTCGGACTGTCGCACTTATTGTCGCTGTTTGCGTGCCATTTCTCGTCGGCTTCTTTAAATTTGTTCGCCATCTGGCCAGACTTATCACAAATTCGACTAGTAAATCTCCTTTCGCTGTTTTTCTGGTTCAGGTTACATTCTCGCCGAGTTCTTTCATATCAGGCTGCTGCTTCATTTCCCTGATAACGGCTGCATACGTCATTTCACTCGTTTTCGAGATGATTGCCGCGTCGGGTCTGGCCAGTTTTCTTGCAGTTTTGCTGATTTTTTTCGCGTTTTTCACCAAAGTCCATTGTTCGCCATTATTTTGTTTCTCGGTCTCCTAGGCCTCTTTGCCGGGGTTCTTTGGCACTGCGCTGATTTCGTTCAGATCCCGCTTTTTCCACTCATTTTCTTTTTGCACGTGTTGTTCCCTTGTACTTGTATTGCCGGGATTACGTTTATTACGCTGAGTTGTTGCCTGGCTATGTAGCTTAGCGATTTCTGCAACCAGGTCTCGCACGGGTTGATGGATAGTTCTTCTGCCGCCGCCTATCATGCTTAGTAGCAGGTTGGTTTTTACTCCTAGCTCCTTCATGGGGTGCTTTTTGCCACAATTGGATCATTTTCGGTGCGTGATGCCATGCGGCTAATATCCGGTGGAGAGGAGTGCGCGAGTTACGTCACCTGGTCATTCCACTCAGAAAGACAATATAATTGAAGTGGACTGGGCTTCGTAACCTAACACCCAAAATATGTGGTATTACACCATCCCATAAAATGAGTGCAACGCCACCTAGCAATAATAAGCAACAAGAAACATACTGCTGACATATCACTATTGTGTCATTGCACCATTCCATTTCACAAGCAAATTGCTTATTAGCTTGCAATGAAATGAGTGCAACGACACTTATGCAAACAGTAGAACGTAAGAATTACTAATACGAACAACAAGAAATATCTTGTTGACTAGGCAATAAAATATAATAAATATAAGCCAAATTAGCTTTTAACGTTCATTGTAATGTATCGCTTAATTAAATAAACACCTAAAAAACAAAAGATTTGTTTTTTTTAAGCCACGACAATTGGCATTCCTTATCTGGCGCAGTCGAAAAGAAATCAATTCTAAAGAATTGATAGAGTCGGATGAATCCTTAAGGATCATCAAAGTAAAAACGGGTAACAACTAAAGTTGTCGGGCAAATCCTTAAGGACTGCTCAAGTTCATACCGCCGCGAACTCAGCCGAAGTTGATCGCTTAACCGTGCAAATCCTCAAGGATTGTTCGCATAAAATAACGTATAAAAAAAAAAACTCAACCGAAGTTGAGATAAGTCATGTAACCGGGAAAATCCTCAATAATTTTTCCAAATAAAATTTGTGGAAAAAACTCAGCGCTAAAAAAAAACAAGTGCCGTTGTTAAAAACCCACTAACAAACATCATAAACATGACGGAAAACCAAGCAGCCTGCCAGCAACCCCTTAGCATTCCAGTAACGGAGCTAATTAAGGAAGCATCAAGAATCAAAGAATTTAGAGGGGACCAGTCGTACGATGTATCCGCCTTCACCAGGAAAGTGGAACTTATTCTTCCGCTATTTCACGAGAACGCATCACTACAGGAATTCATATTTCAACGATATATGTATAAGGACCAAAATACAGGGAGCACCGTTGAACGCACTAAGGACCCTTGGATCATCACCAACGTGGGATGAAATCAAACAAGAACTGATAAGAAATTTCGGCATAAAGGAAACATACCACAACCTCTACCACCAAGCTATCAACACAAGAAATTATAATGTGAGTGACTATTTTTATTATCTTAGAAATATTTTAGATAAGCTTAACACTAAGTATGAACAGGATAATAATAAACCACCAGAGTTCGCTCCACAAATAAATGAATCAATAATTTTAAAAACATTTTTGAATGGCATAGACCCAAATTTAGCTAGCATAATATACAGTCGAAACAAGACATCACTAAGGGAAATGTATTATTTACTAGAAGAGACAGGAATGATCAAGAGATATGACAGCAAAACAAGTAGGTCGAACATATTTACCCAAAATAACCGACAAAACGAGTCAACACAGCAATCTTCCCAGTTTGGATCTATGCCAAATACAAAAACTCATGGACAAGTAACTAATTCCGACTCTTCAGGAAAACTAAGACAAAAGAAAGCCAATTCTGGGCAATTCAACCGCAATTCCCAACAGAGTAGGCGATTCCAGAATAATACAAGTAGTAAAAATTCAGGACAATACAAAACAAATCAGCCTGAATCCATGGAAGTGGACAATATAGAAAGTAATCACGAAGAGGGTGAAAATTTTCAGTCTCAGGCCGGCACCATAACTTACCGTTAGTCAAACTAAACATCGGCAATGACAAAATAGTATGCTTAATAGACACAGGCTCAAATACATCCCTTCTCGGGGAAGACAAACTCCCGAAATATATATATATATAGGACATTAGATGGAAATATAGGAGTTAATACCGAAGTTATCACACCACTACCAACACAATTTAACGAAAAAAACCTTATGAGTTGGAAATTGACGAAATTAGAAAACAAAAAATTTGACGGAATACTCGGACAGAATATACTAAAACCAATGGACGCAATAATTAACCTTAAAGATGGATACATCGAGACCCACAATGTAAAGACGAAGTTCATCGATACATGTCCACATAAATACGAGGACATACATACACACACTTGAAACTACAAAAGTAGACAACACGATTATGCAAAAGCTAATGCGTGAAGACATAAACGACGAAGTTAAAGGTTTACTTCAGAAAATAGTCAACGACAACGCTGATTTATCCTTCCAGGAAGGACAAAAAAGTTCCCATACACATGAAGTAAATCATGAAATCATTACAACAACTCATTGGCCCGTATATTCTAAAATATACCGATATCCTCAGATTCATGAGAAAGAATTAAACTAGCAAATAAAAGAAATGTTGGAACATGGTAATATAAAGGAAAGCTGTTCACCTCATAACTCTCCACTGTGGATTGTCCCCAAAAAAGTGGATAAATCCAGCAAGAAAAAATGGCGTCTCGTTATAGACTATAGAGCCTTAAACGATATTACTGTCAGTGACAAATTTGCTATACCCAACATCGAAAATATACTTGAAAAATTGGGAAGAGCCCTATACTTCACAACATTAGATCTGGCTAAGGGTTTTCACCAGATTCTCATAAAAAAGAAGACAGAGCGAAAACCGCATTTTCCACGCCTCTAGGATATTACGAGTTTATCCGTATGCCTTTTGGATTGAAAAATGCCCCAGCCACTTTCCAGAGGCTAATGAATTCAGTCTTGAGGGACTACATTAACAAAATATGTGTCGTTTACCTGGACGACATCCTTATATTTAGTACCACAGCACAAGAACACATGGACAACATTAAGAAAATCATCGATAGGCTAAGGCAACATAACTTACGAATCCAAATAGACAAATGTAACTTTTTCGCTACAAACACGGAATATCTAGGGCATATCCTGACAACAGATGGAGTCAAGCCAAATCCAAAAACTTAAGCTGCCGCAAACAGCAAAACAAATAAAATCGGTTTTAGGAGCAACTGGATACTACCGTAAGTTCATAAAAAATTACGCTAAAATAGCTCAAGCTATGACGAAGTACCTAAAAAAGGACACAAGGTGAATGTACACGACACACAATATATGGACGCCTTTTACAAATTAAAACATTTATTAATTTCTCCGCCGATACTGAAGTATCCAGACTTCAAAAAGAAATTCGAAATCGTTACAGACGCTAGCGACTACGCTATAGGAGCTGCATTAATGCAAGCAGGTCATCCGATATGCTATGCAAGTAGAACTTTGAATGACCATGAGAAAAAATATTCAACTACGGAAAAGGAACTTCTTGCTATAGTATGGGCAGTCAACTATTTTAGACCCTATGTTTATGGTAGAAAGTTCGATTTATTAACAGACCACCAACCACTCAAGTGGCTACAAACGATACAGAGGGAAGGACATTAACCCAAGAGTACAAAGATGGATACTGAAATTGGGGGAATACGATGTTAACATCGGTTACATTAATGGAAAGGAAAACTCCCTAGCTGACAAACGCCGACGCACAAACAGAGGATAACATAGACAACATGAGCACTCGTGCAACAATACATTCTCAGGAGGAAGAACTCAATGATCACTTTCCAATTCTAGATACAGTAGTTAATCGCTTCTCCACCCAACTAATCCTAACGGAGTATAAAAGTAGAAAGATAGAAATTTTCGGTAATAGAAGAAAGATATTTATTAGCTTAGATGATATTAACAGCGGTTTTATGTCCGACATCTTCCGAAGATTCCTCAAAACAGGAAAAGAGGGAATTTTTTCCGAACTTCCCGACAGTGAATATAATATCGTACAACAAAAATGAATAGAACTGTTTAATGGAAGAATTAAATTCTTCAAATGTTCGTACCATGCTAAAGAGATGCGGGACGAAGACGAATCATTCAGATACATAAAAAATTATCACTTCACCGAAACTGGCCACTCAGGCATTAATGAGAATTATGAAGGATTAAAAAAGCTCATATACTATAAAAATTTAAAACAACTTATGTATTCAAAAATTCATCAACAATTGCGATATATGTTGCCAAAGTAAATACGATAGGAAACCATTAAAACCAAAATTCCATGTGACAGAAACACCAAAGGACATGAATGAAATAGTACACTTGGACTATGACCTTTATTGACAAATTTTTAAAATTTGCTGTAGCACTCTTCTTAGAAGATAAGAACAGCATTACGTTTGTTGAAACATTACGAATGTATTTTGCAATGAGAGGAAAACCTAAATTATTTATAATTAATTCTGTAAACGTAAAAAACTTTTTAAGAGAGGAAGGAGTTGAAGTTCATTTCACCAAACCGAACAGTTATACAGGGAATTCAGATATAGAAAGGCTCCACAATACAATCGGAGAAAAATTTAGAATCATGGAATTAGAATATCCAAATTTATCAACAAGGTAGAAAATGTACAAAAGTATCCAAACCTACAATAATAATATTCATTCCATACTGAAAGAAAGACCTGCAGACATAGCGTTAGGAAAAATTGACAAAAAGACAATCCATGATAGAATAAAAGAGTCTAAGGCGAAACACATTAACAAAGTTAATATGAGAAGAGAGGGTTATAACGAAGAAAGATCCACAGGACACGTAAAAAATTATAGAGCACTAAGGCATAAGCATGAACCTAGATATAGAAAACTACCTCTCCAAAACACCGATGCAAGTAATATTAAAAGACCAAGAAAATTTACAGGTACTATCAACATCAATAATAATACTACTACTACTGGTAACGAAAACGACCGCAACAATTATAACTGAGGACTTTACAAGCGAAGACGGTTTTGCAGAAATTAAACTCGACAATATACAGGTGATGACGGACTTTGACATCATCCTCCACATAATCAGACCACAAGAAATAGAAAATATTATTGACGATCTTGAAAATTTAGCAAGAGACTCGAAACTAACCGAAAAAGAACACATTTTAACACAGGAATTTTCCGCACTACGAAGTAAGCTTAACAACTTATTACCACACAAACAGAAAAGAGGACTTATCAACATACTAGGTACAACAATGAAATGGCTGTACGGAACCATGGACGACGATGACAGACAGAATATAGAGGAGCATCTCAAACTTATTGACACAAACAACCACAATGCTATAGATGCTTTAAACAATAATATACAAATTAACGATAATTTTAACAAAACACTCCAAAATATTCAAAAAGCCATTGAATCAGACAGAAAACAAATTTCCCATAAACTCAACTCACTACAGTATGAAAATCGAGACATACATAAACAACTCATATACCTAAACATACTGCTGAGAATTAAAACGCTCAGTAATAGCATAGAACACATTCAAAACAACTTGGCAGCTAGAGGAGATAAACATATACAATGTAGATATATTTAAACTAGAGAATATCGAACTAGGAACAGCCGTTTCCGCAGATAACATAATAATTTCAATAAAAATTCCGACAAACACAACTGTAGCAAAACATTAAAAAATCAGAAGAACTACAATTCAAAAGTGAACATGTATTAGAAATAAGTAATATAAAATACATTTATTCAAAAGAACTTAAAAATCTCAAACTCATGTGTAATCAAGAAGAACTACAAGAAAATTAAAAATAATAAAGAAGAAATTATTAATAAATAATTAATAAATTATTAATAAATAAGAAATTATGGAAATTGAAAGAGGCTTAATAATTGTAAAAAACACAAAAGGAATTAAAATAAATAGTACATGTAATGAAAGAATTCTGAATCTAATAGGAACTAAGCTAATTTTATTCAATGATTGTAAAATTCATATTAAAAACGAAACCTTTAAAAATTCGAATAAATCATTTTCACAAAAATATGTAGTACATTACCTTGAATCAAATATAAACCTCGCACAGCTCGAACCAACGTTTGATGATCTAATTATTAACCAAATTGAAAACGATCAGAAAATTTAAGAACTCACATTCCACAAGAAATCATATCAAATAAACATTTGGCTATCAATTTCATCCATTGTAGTAATTCTAATAGTTTTATTCGCAATTTTAATTCATTTTACAAATAAACATAAAGCCATTGAACATAACATTATTGCAAAAACCCAGGAGTGTTTTCAATCAAAGGAAGGGGAAGTTACGTCACCTGGTCATGGTGAAGTGGACTGGGCTTCGTAACCTAACACCCAAAATATGTGGTATTACACCATCCCATAAAATGAGTGCAACGCCACCTAGCAATAATTAGCAATAAGAAATATATTGCTGACATATCACTAATATGTAATTGTGTCATTGCACCATTCCATTTCACAAGCAATATGCTTATTAGCTTGCAATGAAATGAGTGCAACGACACTTATGCAAACAGTAGAACGTAAGAATTAGCAATAAGAACAACAAGAAATATCTTGTTGACTAGGCAATAAAATATAATAAATATAAGCCAAATTAGCTTTTAACGTTCATTGTAATGTATCGCTTAATTAAATAAACACCTAAAAAACAAAAGATTTGTTTTTTTAAGCCACGAAAATTGGCATTCCTTATCTCGCGCCCAAAGTTGTCTTAAGACTTCTCGTTGCCCCGTGTGGAGCTGCTTCCGGTTCCTGTAACATTAACCGGGGACGCTTCGCGAAAGGGTTTATTACAGACTCGCAGTCGTTGGTACCAATGCCCGTATTTTACCAATCCATGGTATATTACCAATCCATGGTATTTCGCCCTGGGGGGGGGGGGGAGCATCTAGTCACACTCATGGTTTAGGTTTTGTTTTTTGTTTTTGAATTGTTTTTATTAATATTATTATTATCGCTTTTATTAGTGTTTTTGGTTATATTTTGTTTAAATTAAATTTATATAATTTGTTTGTGCCTACCTTTTAATTCAGTTATTACCTTTGTTGTTGATATTATTAGTTAATTATATGTTGCGTATTAATTTAGTTATATGCAGATGTTATGGTTATTCAATTTAAATTAATTATTTTAATTTGAATACTTTTCAAACACTATTAAATTTATTTTATGTATTTAAGGCCCGCCCTGATGTTCCAGAGCTTAGAAGCCTTTTAGGATCACTGTACTAGTCCAGTGCTTTCGCAACTGTTTGGTTTATAACCTTACTAACAGGTGTTCCTATTTTGAAAGGGAAGCTGAGCTGTATTTGACAACTGGCTTTTGGCACTTTTGCTTTTTAGCTGTGTCGTTGTTTCACTATTTTTCACACAAATTATTTTCGCGCGTGTTTCTAAAAAGAACGAAAAAAACACAAAAAAGTTCAAATTTTACGCGTATTTTGTTGTTTTCTGTCGAAAACCACTACCACCCGCACACCGGAGTAAGTTTTATGGCGAATCCCTTTAATAGTTTTCCTGTTTTCGCAAATCTTTTGCTTTCTTCTAGAGCGATTTTCAAAACTCGCTGCTCCGCCGAAGTCTTTCGAGGGTTCTCAACCTCTTCATTGCTTCTGCTATTGCATCACTAACTGTCTTCCATTTTTCACTGCTTTGTAGCATAGACGCTACGAGCGATTCGGGTGTACAAATTACCCCGGTTATGTTACGAATTTTCCGTGAGATGTCATCAAATCGCGTACACTAGAAGAATACGTGGTGGACGCTTTCTGTTGCATCTCCTCCACAGTAATCGCACATCTGGTCCGGTTCGTGTTTGAAGCGGTATAGATATGCTTTACAGCACCCGTGTCCCGTCAGGAACTGTGCTAAGTAGAAGTCTACTTCGCCGTGCTTTCTGGTCAACCAGCTTTTTAAATCTAGAATACAGCGGTATGTCCAGCGACCCTTTTTTGCGTTACTCCATCTGTTCTGCCAGGTATGCGTGCTGGCCTCTCTTGCAAGGGATCGCTCTATTTTGTTATCCGCAATGATTGCCGCTTCGTTCACTAGTATATAGATAGGACACATCCCCGCGATTACTAGTACTGCTTCATCGGAAACCGTTTTAAAAGCGCAGCACACGCGGAGCTCGCATAGGCGGTATGTTGCCTTTATGCCACGCATGTACGATGCGCACATAGATACCGAGCGCCAGACTGGCTCCTTACTGTGCCTGCAATTAATTGTCGTCGTCGTTGCTTTGGACCGCGTGCATTTAGGATTATCCGCGGTAGTGCTGTTACTGTGGCTGATGCTCTTTCGTTGACGTATTCGAGGTGCGATTTTAACGATAGCCTCCTGTCTATTATTATGCCCAGGTACTTAACTGCTGGCAGTGTTGTTATATCGTGGTCGCCAACTTTTATTGTGACTGACTCCACCTTTTTCCTGCTGGATATGAGCACTGATTCTGTTTTCTGCTCCGCCAGTTTAAGTCCATTTTGCGCCAGCCACGACTGAACTAATGCCATAGCTCTATTCGTGGTGTCGCAAATTTCGCTCAGTTGTTTACCCGTAGTAATCAAGGCAATGTCGTCTGCGAATCAGATTATTTTTGCCTCGTTTGGCAGTTTTAACGCAGGACCCCGTCGTACATGACGTTCCATACTAATGGTCCAAGTACGGAACCTTGGGGAACACCGCCTGTGACTTTCAAGTTTCTCGCGCTCGCTGATGTTGCGTACTCCAAAACGCGTCCTTCAAAATAGCTGCGCATGGTTTCTCGTAAGTAGCTGGATATTCCAATACGGTCCAGCGCATTTAGATTTTTAGCCCAGTTGGCTGTGTTGAAGGCATTTTTAACATCAAGAGTCACCATTATGCAGTATTTTTTTGATCTCTCTAGCTATCGAGTACCACTAATCGCCTCTTGTGCTATTTTCGTAGTAAAGTTTACGGCGTCTACAGAGGATCTCCTTTTTCTGAACCCGAACTGGGTTTCAGATAAACCGTGTGCGGCATCAACTTCGCTTTCAAGGCGGTTGTATATTATACGCTCTAGGATTTTACCTGCAGAGTCGAGCAAGCATATTGGTCTGTAGCTAGATGGCTCCGTAAGGGGTTTACCTGGTTTGGGCAAAAGTACCAGCGTTTGTCGCTTCCATATCGATGGGAACGTTGCCTTCGCCGAGCAGGTATTAAATATATCTACTACTGTTGATGTTACGTGGGTAAAGGCCGGTTTTAGCACCTTATTTGGAATTCCCTCAGGACCCGGAGACTTTTTGTCGTCGAGTCTCTTTAGCGCTTGAATATCTTTTTGAGCGGTAACCTTGCGGAAAACGTGCTCTCTAGTTTTTTGGGGTATATGAGACCAGCTTTCTTTGCTCTGGAAAAAGTATGTTCACTGTTTGTCTTAGGAATTGTGGACATGTTGGAATAGAGTCTTTTACTCCTTTTAATTTCTTTGTCACAATTTTGTATGCTGTTCCCCAGCTTCATCACAGAGTTCAAGGAAGAATTGACGCTTGCTTTCTTTAATTGCAATCTTCAGTGCGCGCCTCGCTAAGCTGTACATTTCTCTGAAGTCTGTTAAGTGTGGTCTTCGTTTTGCTCTTTGGAAGCATCTTCTGGACTTGATTCACTCTTCTCTAGGGTTTTGTATGTCCTCGTTCCGCCCATAAACCGGAGAGTGTTGCTTGGTGGCAGACTTGCGAGACATCGACGCATTGCATGTTGTTCGAATATTATTCATAAACTTTATGCACTTGTTGTTCGCACACCCCGTGTATTCTGTAGTTTGTAGCATTTCTTTGAACACCCCTTGGTCGAGGGTGCTGATTTTCCACCCTTGGCGCTTTAGTCGCTGTTGTCGTTTAACAGGTTTGCTACTGTTTAATTTTATATCGCATATAATAGCCGAGTGATCGCTTTAAGTGTAGCATGCGCTTATACTCCATTTGGACCGCGTGTAAAGGTTGGAGCTTACGAGTGTGATGTCTATGACGGAGCCGAAGCCATTTCTCGAAAAGGTGTGTTCTGCGCCGGTGTTCGGTATCGCCACATCTAAGCAGGCAAATGCTTCCAGCAGCGCTCTTCTCTTTGGAGTCGTTCGCTGTGAGACCCACTCTGTGGCCCAGGCATTAAAGTCGCCTGCAATTATGAACCGCTATTTGGTTATGGTATCTATAGCTATTTTTTCGACAATTTCCTCAAACATGTTTAGAGGGGTACTTGGCGGAATGTAACAGCTGTATATATAAATATCGTCTATTTTACCGCGTATGAAACCTCTTTCACTCAGTATATTTTCTATATATGTGGTATTTTGTCCACATGACCATATTGCGGCTTTCCCAACGATGTCCTGAGTCCAATTGACCGACTTTCTCTTGTAAGGGTCGCTCAGTAGTGATATGTCGACCTTTAAGTCGAGAACTGTTTTCGACAGGAGTTCATGCGCGGCTTCGCAGTGGTTAAAATTTAGCTGCAATAATCTCATAGTGGTTTTAATTTTTGTATCGCTTCTTTATATGCTGGACATTTAATGCCACCACTAGAGTGGTCAGTGAGTATTTCTCGTTTCTTTTCGCACAATAAACATTTTGGGGGATTCGTGCACGTCCTCGCTACATGGCCGTCTTCTCCGCATTTAAAGCATGCACTTTTATAATTTATTTGGTTGGAGCAGTTCTTTGCTATGTGGCCGAAGTCGTGGCATTTAAAGCAGCGTTTAGGCTACATTTTTGCGCGAATGCGGCATACAACCCAGCCAATCCGGACTTTGCCGCTTGCTAAGAGCGTTCTCGTTATTTCAGTGGGCAAAAAAACCGTTGCTGTCTGCGTTCCACCGTATGCTTTCCGCATTGATTTGATGCTCGAGAGCTCTACATTGAAGCTAGGAAGCTGATAGTTTAGCGCTAGGCACACTTCCTCGATGGTGGTTATTTCTTCCATACCGTGTATTTCCAGGACGGACTCTTCCCTGAGGCATTTCACTTTTGCTTTTCCTGCGAAAACTTGCCCCATCGCTACTTTTAATTTCGCTGTGTTCTCATCGGGTTGCTTAGCAAGTTGGAACAGGAGATCACCGTTCGCAGTTCTCCGGATTTTGCGAACCATCGTGTTCATTCCACTCAGGGATTCTTCTCTTTTAACAGCCTTCAAAATGTCCGCGTATGAACATTCGCCGTACTTTTCACGGTGAGGGCATCTGGCCGTATTGGCTTGGGTTTTTGGCGCTTCCGTTTTGTAACTGTTTGCCACGGTTCGCTTTTAACTATTGTTCTGGCTCCTCCAACGACCGGCTTTTCAGCTGCAACGACATTGTTTGTTGTGTTTACAAAAACCCCTTTTCCCTTTTTAGCTGGGCCCTGTGGAGGAGATGATTCACTTGCAGCTTGTTTGCGATACCTTTCTGCAGCGCCATGTGCAGTTTTTCTTAACGAAGGAGCTGTCTGCGATTGCTTTGCATCCTTTACGCTTGTGTTTGCTTCTTTTCTTTCATCTGCGACTTGCTCGTAAGAGATCGCAAATCTCTAAAATTTTAGTTAACTGAACGTTTGCCGCTTTCCATAATATTACTGAGTTCGCCAATGAGCCTACCAAGACAAAGGAAGGCATTTTCCTCGTTATTGCCACCGCTTCTTATCTGCTCTGGGTGGGCGACGCAGAGAGCAGGTGCGATGAACGAAGGAGCTAAACGGGGTGGAGAATGTCCCAGTCGCGCGAAGGGATCTTGGGCGATTCCTTCTGCAACTTGCAGACTGGTGGCTGGCGGAGATTTCTCCATTGCGCTGACTTGTTGCATCCGAGACACCTTGCATTTATCGACGACACCAACCTTCTTGTAGTATGGACACACAGCCGTACCGAGGAAAATAAGGGTAGTTCACAATTGTGCTGAATAAGAACAGCTGATTTGTGGGCCTTAAAATTCGCGGGAGAGCGTAAGTATTTGGCGCTCATTAACCCACTTTTGTTGCTTTTTTTTTTGTTTATTATTTTAAACACTTAGATTTTGTCTTGTGTCCCAGGTAGCGCTCTCGCCGTTGTCTTAAACGAAGCACTATACTTTCGCACTCTTCACTGGTTTAGAAAGCGGGTAAAATTCGCACTTTGACTGCACTTTCGGGTTCTTAACTCAGGAGCCTTTTTTACACGACCGATCGGAAAAACAAAGTGCACATTTATATGTGTGCATGTTTTTTTTTTTTTTTTTTACGAGGAGGAAGCATCGAAAGCCTAACCGTCACCGGTTTGTCAGTGTGGGACTTTAACCCGAACTAAACCTCCTACTGTCTGAGTACCATTCCCCCGGTACTACCGTCAAGTATTTCGTCGGAAGATGGTTTGAGCTTACGCTCAACGTTCTTGAAAGTCCGGATAACGTTTGTAGCAAGTTGTTGCGTTGGGGATTTAAATTGCCCCTTTTCGCTTTCGAGCTATTTTTTTTTTTTTTAATTATTATTGCTTCTACTTGGTTTCGGAACGGATCGACTTATGTGGACTAATTTCTAGTTTCGTTTTCCTTCCTGCCTTTTATCTTGCATATTTGACACTATTGTATAAACCGTATGCCCTTCAATGATACACGTCGTTCGGAACGAACGGGGTTCAGAGCCGTTCAGTTTTTCTTTTGTCTTCCTCTTGTCTTGTTTTTTATGTTTTCAGGTATTTCAACTATTATACGAGTACATAATGTTTTTCATAAAATTTTAAAGTTTATTAGTTACCTTGCCCGCCGGTCGGAACGGACGAGGTTCCGAGCCGCTCGGTTATTCTGTTGACATCTTGTGGTGTTTCATAGTTTCTGCTTGGTTAACTGCTTTGCAGCGGTCGGAACGGACTGGGTTCCGAGACGCCTACTCACTTGGTGCGCTTTTTCCTGCTTTATTTGAACCTAACTGAAAAACATTAATTTTAGAAAAAAGTGTAACTGCATATATACATATACTATATACATATATATATATATATTCAAACATTTCGAAAGTAGTATATTGTACGTTGAGATCCGTATTTAGAGCCACACTGCTTAGATGCCACTGTCACCGAACTTTTTGATGCAAGCAGTCGGAACGGACTAGATTCCGAGCCGCCAATTCGATGAGTCCATCGATCGGTAAGAAACTATGTGTTTCTGCGGAGTCGTTCCGCCTGACGTAGTTTTGATATTACAATATTTGCCATGTTGCAGACGGCGGACCAGTTTTTGGTCGATTCGAGCATTATATCGATCAAGTTTTCTACTTTGGCCAGTCTCCCCACCTGTGAGTTTAGGTAATTTCTTTGTTCATCAAAATATGTGCAGGCAAAAAAGCAGTGTTCACCATCTTGGATATCATCGCCTGCGCAGAGAGTGCAGTTTGGATCATCATCGATCTTGAATCTATAAAAGTAGGATTTAAAACAGCCATGCCCCGTAAGCATTTGGGTTAACTGGAAGTTTACTTCTCCATGTTTCCTGCTTAACCATTTTTCTACTGAAGGTATGAGACGGTGTGTTCAGCGACCTTTTTCTGTCTGGTCCCAACGGCATTGCCACTGTTGCCAGCAGATCTTGATTTCTTCTTCGCGATTCGCCTTATTTACGGATCTTGCCAACGTCTGCGTCGCCAGAATATCCATTGGACATAGCCCAGCAACGACCAACGCAGCCTCTTCGTATGTAGTTCGGTAAGCGCAGCATACCTTAATCGCACAGAGCCTGTACAGGGCCTTCGCTTCGCGTGCGTATGTCTTCTTAAAGGCTTCACCCCAGATTTGAAACCCGTACAGTAGGACACTTCTTACAACATTGGCATATAACTGTCTTGTTGCTTTGGACCTCCGATGTTCAGCATCAGTCCCGAAAGCGCTACTGCGACTTTTTCCGCCTTCCCGACTGCATATTCAATATGCGGCTTAAATGTTAATCTAGCATCCAGAATGATTCCGAGGTATTTCAAATCTGGAGCTGATTCTACTTCATGGCCACATATTTTTATTTTCGGTACTTCTCGAATCTTCCTGCTGCTAATTAGGACTGTCTCGGTTTTTTGCTGTGCAAGCTCGAGGCCAGCATCGAGTAGCCAGTTTTGAACCCTAGTGATTGATGATGTATTTTGGAACGATTTATAACACTGAAGATGGCACAACGCCGAAACCGGTTTGTTTCAAAACCAAATTTGACAAGGATCGACGGAAAATCGTTCCAAAATACATCAACTTTCAACCTTGTCGGAGTAAAAAAAACAACAAAAAACCTAGTGATTGAGTTGTTTGCGCTCTCTTCTATCTCTTTTATGTGCTTAGCTACGACCACAATGGCTATATCATCGGCAAAACCAACGATTTTCACTCCTTTTGGTAGCTGTAGTTTCAATATGCCATCATACATTATGTTCCATAGCGTTGGGCCCAGCACTGAGTCTTGTGGTTCTCCGCCAGAAATCACATATTCCTTTCTCCCTTCGTCGGTGTCATAGAGTAGTAATCGGTCTGACAAGTAACTGCTTATGATTCTTCTGAGGTATGCTGAAATATCGAACGCACTGAGAGCCTCTGTTATTTTCCGCGAGTTTGCGGTGTTAAATGCGTTTTTCACGTCGAGCGTAATTATCAAGCAGTATTCTTTGGATACCCATCTCCATCTCTCACCGCTAATCGCTTCTTTTGCTATTAGTTTTATCAAATTGGCTGCATCGACTGTGGACCGCCCTTTTCTTAATCCAAATTGTGTTTCTGAGAGGCCTCCGTTCGCCTCGATGGCTTCTGAAACTCTATTGGTAATTATGCGTTCCAGAAGTTTCCCCGCCTTTGGTAGCAGCACGAGTCGCTGGTATTTCCATATTTTAGGGAATATGCCATCTGCAAGGCATTCGTTAAAAGTGTTAGCAACTGCCTGAGTATTCGCTTTTACTGCAAGTTTAAGAACTTTATTTGGAATTTCATCAGGGCCTGGGGCCTTTTTGTCTTTAAATTCTTCAACCGCAAGAAGCACCTCTCCGGCAGTGATCAGGGGGAATTGACACTCAGCATGGGAGAGGGTATCTCTATTTAATGCTTCTTGGCCCGCAAACAGTGTGCTCACTATTTGGCTCAGTTGGTCGGCGTTTGTGAGCTGTGGTTGGATCGATGCCTGGAGCTTTTTAGTGACCACTTTGTAAGCCATACCCCAAGGATTTTGCTCGGCACTGTCGCAAAGCTGGAGAAAACAGTTCTTCTTGCTTGCCTTAATGATCTGCTTTAATTCTTTGCGTTTAGCCCTGTAGTGCATTTGTTGTTCCGCATAATTTGCGTTTTTTCTGGCCCTTTGGTAGTCGCGTCTTGCTCTATTGCATTGTTGACGAATATCTGCTATCTGCGAATTCCACCAATATACTGGGGGACGTCTGTTCGATGGGCTCTTTCCTCTCCTCTTCATTGAAGCATCACAGGCGTTCGATATGGTGGTCACGAGCGTGTCGGCCATCTTCGTAGCTCCCGGCGTTAGGGTCACTTCGGACATCATATTCTTTAGCGCCTCTTCATCTAGAGAGTCGATTTTCAAGCCCACTGATCTCCTTTCAAGACGAGGCCGTGTTTGCTTTACTTCATTTATAGTGCATATAATTGCATGGTGATCGCTGTGCGTATATTTGTCACTAACCTCCCAATGGACATTGCGGGATAGTCTGCTAGTTATGAATGTTAAGTCTATTATAGATTCGCGTCCATCTTTTGTGAATGTTGCTTTGCTGCCGGTACGTAATAGCGCTACCTCCAGGGTGGAAAAAGCTGTCTGTAGTGATCTGCCTTTGGCGTTTGTTTTACGACTTCCCCATGTTTGGGCCCAAGCATTGAAGTCTCCCGCGATTACGACCGGTGTTCTAGTTCTTGCATCGCTAACAAGGTTATCTACTATTGTTTCGAATTCCTCGAGGCTGAAGCTAGGTGGTATGTAGCAACTGTATAGTATGATGCCTGAAATTTTCACGCAGACGAAGCATACGTCTGATTTCAGTTTTTCTATTGAAAGCGGTTTATAAGCACAACTCCATACTGCTGATAGCCCTGCATTGTCTTTGGCCCATAGTTGACCGTCTACCACTTTTTATGGTTCACTCAATAGCGCTACATCGATTTTCATTTCTATTACAGACTGCTGCAGTAATTCTTGTGCCGCCTTGCAGTGATTTAGATTTAGTTGCAAAAGCTTCAAAAACTGCCTCTACAAAGAAAGGGCACCCTCTTCCACCTGTCCTCTGCTTTACATTCGTCAAGTTTTTCCTCGCGCAGATAGCACACCTCATTTCTTTCTTGCAGTCACGGGCCATATGACTTGAGTCACCGCAGTTGAAACACGATCCTTTCATATCATATGGGGATCTACAGTTACGTGCTACGTGTCCAAACTCTAAGCATTTAAAGCATTGCGTCGGCTGTGTTTTTTGTCGGATTCGGCAAACCACCCATCCTACACGAATTTTCCCTGCTGCTATTACTTTATTTGCAGATGCAGCTGGGAGGAGTATCGTCGCTATCTTTGTACCACTATATGCCTTTTGCATAGATTTCACTGAGTCTTCTTTTAGCTTGATCCCCTCGAACTCTTTTTCTAAAGCGGCGCAAATCTCTTCTTCCGTTGATACTTCATCCAGATCTTTAACCTCTAACGCAATTTGCGACGTGAGAGTCTGGACAGAGACGTTTTCGCCAAGTGCTTCTTCGACAGCTCGCTGTACCTCGGATGTGTGCGAGTCTGTTGGTTTCTCCAGCTGAATGAGTAAGTCCCCATTGGTGGTTTCTCTTATTTTTGTTACCATCTCTCCTAGGTGTTTCAGCTTTGGCTCGTTACTGACAGCCCGCAATATGTCTGCGTATGACCTTCCCCCACGATCCTTTATTATCAAAGCATCTGGCCGTGGGTGCTTAAGTTTTAGCTTCTTCCTCCTTCCTACGGTTTGCCACTCTGCCCTCCCCTCTCCTTCCATATTTTTACTGTGTTGAACGCTTGGCTGCGATGGCGCGTCTGTGACTCCCCTTTGAGATCGCCGAGTGGAGTCGTTTACCGCGGTTGTTTGGCTCCCGGTATTTGTTTTTTCCTTAGGAGTTGGGGGTTTCGCTTTCTCATACAAAGCAGAGAGTTCGCCAATAACATCGCACATGGGCTGATGGATGGATCTTCTTTTTCCACCCTCCAGCATGTCATTAAGCTCGCGAATCTTTGCTCCGAGGGTAACCCATGCTGATGGCTGATAATTCATTAGAAATGAAATGTTATTCGTTTATAAAGGTATCTAGTTTTTTAGAAATAAATTTAATATACAAAATTTTAATATATTTTTTTTTTTTTTTAATAAAAATTTATTATTTTGAATATTTTAAGGGATAAGCTTTAAAATAAACTATTAAAAATTTATATTTATTATTAAAAATGTATGTATAGAATTAGCAATCATTTATAGGTTTGTTATAAATTATTTTATTATTTATTTATATTTTAATTATTTTTATAAAAATTTTTATTTAAATAAAAATTGTTAATTAATAATGATAAAATTAGTATATTATATTGTTAAAATAATTTAAATTGATAAGTTTATATAAAGAATTCGGCAAATTTTATTCTCGCCTGTTTAACAAAAACATGTCTGTTTGTATTATATGAAAAGTCGAACCTGCCCACTGAATTTATTTAAATGGCCGCAGTATTTTAACTGTGCAAAGGTAGCATAATCATTAGTCTTTTAATTGAAGGCTGGTATGAATGGTTGGACGAAGTATAATCTGTTTCATTTAAATTTATTATTGAATATTATATTTTAGTTAAAAAGCTAAAAATTTTTTAAAAGACGAGAAGACCCTATAAATCTTTATATTTTTTAGTAATTAAATTTTATTGGTTTATTTTATTTTTGTACTATATAATATTTTGTTGGGGTGATATTAAAATTTAATAAACTTTTAATTTTATAATATCATTTATTTATGATTTATTGATCCGTTAATAACGATTATAAGATTATGTTACTTTAGGGATAACAGCGTAATTTTTTTGGAGAGTTCTTATTGATAAAAAAGTTTGCGACCTCGATGTTGGATTAAGATATATATTTAGGTGTAGCTGCTTAAAAATAAAGTATGTTCGACTTTTAAATTCTTACATGATCTGAGTTCAGACCGGCGTAAGCCAGGTTGGTTTCTATCATTAAAAAATATTAATATTTTAGTACGAAAGGACCAAATATTAGAATTATAAAATTTTATTTATTGAATATTATTAATATACTATTTTGGCAGATTAGTGCTATAAATTAAGAATTTATTTATGTAATTTTTATTACAAATAGTACTTGTTTTTTATAGAATATATTTTATTTTTTGTTAGTAGTATAATTTTAGTAGTTTGTGTTTTAGTTAGAGTAGCTTTTTTAACTTTATTAGAACGTAAGGTATTAGGTTATATTCAGATTCGTAAAGGACCTAATAAAGTTGGTTTAATAGGAATTCCCCAACCTTTTTGTGATGCAATTAAATTATTTACTAAAGAACAAACTTATCCAATTTTATCAAATTATATTTCCTATTATTTTTCTCCTGTTTTTTCTTTATTTATTTCTTTATTATTTTGATTATGTATACCTTTATTTGTAAAATTATTTTCTTTTAATTTAGGTTTATTATTTTTTTTATGTTGTACTAGTATAGGTGTTTATACAGTTGTAATTGCTGGTTGATCTTCTAATTCTAATTATGCTTTATTAGGTGGATTACGAGCTGTGGCTCAAACTATTTCTTATGAAGTTAGAATAGCTTTAATTTTATTGTCTTTTATTTTTCTTATTGGTAGTTATAATATATTAGATTTTTTTTATTATCAATGTTATATTTGATTCATTATTATTTTATTTCCTATAAGACTTGTTTGATTTTGTATTTATTTAGCTGAAACTAATCGAACTCCTTTTGATTTTGCTGAAGGTGAATCTGAATTAGTTTCTGGATTTAATGTAGAATATAGAAGAGGAGGATTTGCTCTTATTTTTTTAGCTGAATATGCAAGAATTTTATTTATGAGAATATTATTTTGTGTAATTTTTTTAGGTTGTGGATTATTTAATTTAATATTTTATTTTAAATTAACTTTTATTTCTTTTGTATTTATTTGAACACGTGGAACTTTACCTCGATTTCGTAATGATAAATTAATATAATTCGCTTGAAAGTGTTTTTACCTTTTTCTTTAAATTATTTATTATTTTTTATTGGTTTTAAGTTATTATTGTTTTATTTTATATTGTTAATTTTTTTTAGTAAAGTTAATAGAAATTTTAATTTCTATCTTATGTTTTCAAAACATAAGCTTATTCAAGCTCATTAACTAATTAATTAAATTATCTCATCATTTATTGATTAATGGATTTAAAATTATAATATAAAAAATAAATTACTGTTAAAATTTGTCCGACTAATACATAAGGATCTTCTACAGGGCGAGCTCCAATTCATGTTAATAAAATTACTGTAACCACTATAATTCAAAATAAAACTTCATTAATTGGATAAAATTAAATACCTCGGAATTTTCTTAAATGATAAAATGGTAAAATTGTTAAAATTGCAATTGATAAAATTAAAGCGATAACTCCTCCTAATTTATTAGGAATAGAACGTAAAATAGCATAAGCAAATAAAAAGTATCATTCTGATATGAATAGGTGTAACTAAAGGATTTGCTGGGATAAAATTATCTGGGTCACCTAATAAGTAAGGATTGATTAGTGTTAATAATAGTAAACATTTAATTATAATAGTAAATCCTACAATATCTTTAAAAGAAAAATATGGATGGAAGGGGATTTTATCAATATTAGAATTTAATCCAATTGGGTTATTAGAACCTGTTTGATGTAAAAATATAAGATGAATTAGTGTTATTGCAAGAACAATAAATGGTAAGATAAAATGGAATGTAAGAAATCGTGTTAATGTTGCGTTATCTACAGCACTAAATCAATTCCTGAATATGGAATTGCTGATAATAAATTTGTAATAACAGTTGCTCCTTAAAAAGATATTTGACCTCAAGGTAAAACATATCCTATAAATGCGGTTGCTATTACTAAAAATAAAATTTCAACTCCTACTAGTCATGTTGGTGTGAATAAATAAGATCCATAATATATGCCTCTTCCTACATGTTAATAAATACAAATAAAGAAAAATGATGCTCCATTTGCATGTAAGGTTCGTAATAATCAACCATAATTTACATCTCGACAAATATGGTTTACTCTATTAAAGGCTATATTAATATCTGCTGTATAATGTATTGCAAGGAATAATCCTGTTAAAATTTGAATTATTAAACATAATCCTAATAAAGATCCAAAATTTCATCAGGTTGAAATATTAATAGGTGCTGGTAAATCAACTAAAGCATTATTGGTAATTTTAAATAAAGGATGTTGGGTTCGTAAAGGTTTATTCATTAGTAAACCCTTTAACGGGCAAGGCCGCAAATTTTGAAATTTTTTTTTTTCGATAGCTGCAGTCAAAACAAAAATACAACTTTTTTAAATTTTTTGTTAATATTTTTTTTTTGCTATTTATTTAAGAAAATATCCTTTGTGACAGATATGTTACATTGCCTTGATCTAATCTAATTTATGACAAATGATATGCACGGTAACAGTTATTATGCTTGTTGTAGCACAATGCAATTCCGCATTTCTCACACATTGTTTGGGTAACTCCTTGACAATTAGGCATCTTGCATCTTATCCTCTTCTCCGTCCATATTGGCCAATGACCAACTTGATCAAGTCGCAAAGCTTGTGGAGGGGCATGCTGCGCTGGTCCCTTGCGTTTTTTCGCTTGTATTTGTGGCTCGAGAGACCTAGTGTTTTTGACGTTGATTTTTGTTCCATACTTTAAAAGTGTTTCCGCAATCTGTAGGCGAAATTCTGCCGCAGGCAACAACTTTTCTGTGTTATTTGATCGATTTTTTTTATAAAGAAGCCAAGCGTTTGCCATCACTAAATCTAATAGATGATAAAACACTCGAACTTGCCATCGTGTACTTCGAAGTTTAATTTTATATCTTCCCATGATGGAATCAATAATATCTACACCACCCATGTGCGCGTTGTATTTCATCAACAAAAGTGGATGCGAGATTTACAATCTTATTATCTCTCCACGAAACTGTTGAAATGTCGATTCCTTCTACATGACACACGTACTCTATGCTAGATCCTCTATCTTTTTTCATCATTTCTTTTTCGCTTACTAACTTACAATTGGGGATTTATTTCGTGGAATCATACGTGACAGTCTCATGACTACATTGGAAGAAGCTTCCAAATCCGGCTCGTTATCCCTAACGATATTTTCTTTGCCAGTTTCCGGCCCAATTTTGTAAGCAAATCCAGTTGACCCGCAGAGAACAAATATTTTGTAGCCCCATTTATGAGGCTTGTTTGGCAGGAAGCGTTTCAAAATGTTTCGGGCTTTTGTGGAACATATTTGTTGATCGACGCTTAGATGTTGTTCAAGAGGCACTTTTGCGAAATTCTTATTTAACTCACCCAGGATTGGACGTATTTTGTACATTCTGCCAACATTTTTATCAGTCGATGGCAAATTTTTGCTGTTGTCGTTGAAGTGTATGCGACGTCGTAAATTTTCAAATTTTTTAAGCGGTATCGCCTTGTATCATTGATGTACCAATTTTACTCCAGTGACTAGGTACATTAGGAAGTTGTACTAAGGACATCATATAAACCACTCCAATAAATTGCTGAATATCCATTTCTGATACACGAAATGGATCATTAACGTCCTTTTGAACAACATACAAATTTGTTTCATTCGCAATAAACTTTATCAATTCCTTTGGAAATAAATAAAAGAAATATTCAATTGGCCCGTCGAGAATCTTTATATCATCGGGCAAGGATGTATTGCCCGTAAAACGCAATTGGTGCTCTTCCAAAACTAAATTCCTTTTTTTCCAGAGAATGTCATTGTAACGTTTTTTTTTGTTTTTGGCAGAGAGTGCCCAAAATGGACGGAACATCATTCGACGGATCTGAACACAATTCCATATTTTCATTTTCAATATCTTCTAATATATTCTCAACCACTTCATCAAAATCATCCACATCAGTATGTACCAACCCTTCATCATAATTAGGGTCATCCACATCATCATCATCATCATCAAAATCGAGTCCATCTTCACTTTCGTCAAGAACTTGTCGAATTTCATTATTGCTTAGACATTCTGCTAAAAATATATTGGGGCTGTAAGGCAATGTGACATATATGCAACAAACAATAAATACAATATTGAAAAGCCAAATGAAATTTATTTTCAATTGCACTTAGTAAAATCACTAAAAGTCATTTAATTTCAAGTATTTAAAAAAGCAAACACGTTTTTCACATTCACAAAACTTGGCTTTCGTCACCAAATTTCAGCACTTGTTGCGAAATACCAAACTTTGTGCACTAAACTTTTTGCGCAAAAATACGTTACTATAGGTATGTCGCTCTACCGTATTACTTTTAAATGATTCACAGCTTGTACCAGTTGTGTTACAAAAACCAATATGACTATATTAAATAAGAATGGTTAAATTACAGTCAAAAATAGGGTTTGTAACATTTCTGTCACATGGCCAGGTAAAGGGTTAATGTATTAATCGAAGAGGACCATAGAATAATTTAGTAATTTTTACTACTGCAATTAATGTAATTAATAGATTGTTTATTAATAAAATAGTAATTATATTTGTGGGGTAATTATATAGTTTATAAAGATTTAATGAATTTTCTTTTGAAGATAAATTTATTGAATAATTTATTAATATTTCACTATGAAAAAAATGGAATAAATAATTTATCAATAAATATTCTAATAAATGTTAATGATAAAAATATTACTATGCATAAAATAGGTAATTTTATTGATAATGAAAATATTTCATTTGATGCTAGCGATGTAACATAAATAAATAAAACTAGTATTCCCCCTAAAAAAATTAAGAATAAAATATAAGAAAATCAAAATGTTTTTACTATTAATCCTGTTATTAAACAAATTTGAATTGTTTGTAATAGTAATATTAATCCTATTGCTAATGGATGATTTATTTGAATAAAAATAAATCTTGAAATTGTAGTTAAAATATATAATAATAATTGTATAATATCAGGAGGTAGTTTATTTTAAAATATTAATTTTGTAGATTATTGAAGTTTTAAAAGATAAATTCTTATTTTTGATTTAAAGACCAATGTTTTTATTAAAACTAATGATAATAATTTTATATTGAGGATTACCTTGTTTTTTATTTTTAATAGGAATTTTTGTTTTTGTATCAAGTCAAAAACATTTATTATCTATACTTTTAAGATTAAAATATATATTGTATTAATTCTTTTTTTTTATTATTTATTTATTTAAATTTAATAGATTATAATAGATTTTTTAGAATAATATTTTTAATTTTTAGAGTTTGTGAGGGAGCTTTAGGTCTTTAAATTTTAGTTTCAATAATTCGTACTCATGGAAATGATTATTGTCAATCTTTTAATATTTTACAATGTTAAAATTTATTTTAATATTATTTTTACTTTTCCTGTTTGTTTTATTAATAATTCATTTTGAATGGTACACAATTTATTATTTTTTTTTACTTTTGGTTTTATTTTAATAAATTTTTTTACTAATTTATTTTTTGGGTTATGATTTAATTTCTTATGGGTTAATTTTATTAAGATTATGAATTTGTACTCTTATAATTAATGCTAGAGAATCTATTAATAAATTTAATAATTATAGTAATTTATTTTTATTTAATGTTTTAATACTTTTATTATTTTTAATTTTAAGTTTTAGTAGAATAAATTTATTCATAAATTATTTATTTTTTGAAAGTAGATTAATTCCTACAATATTTTTAATTTTAGGTTGAGGTTATCAACCTGAACTCTTACAAGCTGGTGTATATTTATTATTTTATACATTATTAGTTTCTTTACCTATCTTTAAACTTTTACCACCACTTCACAAACACACTGGTAGGGGGCGTCACTCACCACAGTCACGGCGTTTTCCTTTTAATTAAAATGAAAAAAAGGGGGTTTAAAGTAAATTAAAACTTTATTTCAAAATAAAATGGGGGGTCGCTCGGAAAAATATGTCCGGTCGGTATCACAAACGTTATCGAATGCTCTGATTGTTTTCAAATTTTCTTCTTATTTCCACGACATTCGCCACAGGGTGGCTCATGTGAACATCCTGGCCCCCCTAGGCGAATTAATTGCCTAGCAATCGCTGCAGCTGTTGCAACACCTCTACCACGTCGCTTAGGCCTGTGGAACGCTGACGACGGCTGCTTATAGCTGGTTGGGGCCGGGCGGTCGGAGGTTACCACCTTCGTCTGGTCGCTGCTGGTGGTGGATGTAGCGGTGGTTGCTGTTGGCGTCGATGTGGTGGCTGCGGTTGACGCCGACGATTTGGTGCGCTGACCTCGGTGCGCCTGGGTAGGCGATGGAAGAGGGTATGATGCGGTTTGTGGCATATTTGGCACAAACTTAGTGACATGCACTCTTGCGTCGTGTGCGTGAGCGCCATGCAATTTAGGAAATGCCCTTGGGCTCGGGCTACTTGCTGCCGCTGTAGAGCTGGCATGCCCCTAAATATGGGGTAGTGACGCAGGAAGTGCCGTTGAGCGCACAGGCCGCATCTTAAACGGCGCTGTTCCTGGCCGTTCGCCTCAATGGGGGTTGCCGATGATCGGCGCACGCTGGTGCGGGGTGCGGCTACTGGAACTGCCGGACCTCTGACGACTGCAGAGCGAGGTTGACGAGTTAGGGCACGGGATTGTGTAGGTGACGTGCGGTCGACTTGCTCGATAGCTTCGGCGATCTCGTTCATGTCGTACTCCATTGATTTCTGTGGAAAAAAGGAGGTATTTTTTATGTATGTAT
This sequence comes from Philophylla caesio, assembly GCA_963971545.1. Lineage (NCBI taxonomy): Eukaryota > Metazoa > Arthropoda > Insecta > Diptera > Tephritidae > Philophylla > Philophylla caesio. Next base: position 88,944,533 of record OZ020604.1, on the reverse strand, counting down.
ATACGGGGTTAAATATTATGTAATGAGTGAGTTCAGCAGTGGTGCATTTGATTTGGGTCTTGTGTTCGTATTAATTTCATATACGATTATTGGATTAAGTATACGTAAAGTGTGAGTTTGGTTTATTTTTTTACGAGTTTACGGCTCAATTTTATTAATTTGCGGGGTTTGCGGTCAATTCTTCAGCGGCGGGAAGAAAGCACAGTTTTACAAAAGGTCGAGTTAGTTTTCCCGATTGTGTGCGGAGATCAACGATTCGGACATGGCCATCAGGCCCGCAGTGTAATTTTTCTATTCGTCCGAGTCGCCATTCTGTGGGTGGAAGACATTCGTCTTTTATAATGTCGCAATCTCCGATATTTGGTTCCGTTTGGCTAGTTTTCCAACGATATTGCTTTTGAAGAACTTTGAGGTAGTCTTCTTTCCATCTGCGGCCGAATTCCTGATGGAGGATTTTAATTTTTTCCAATCGGTTCACTAAACTAAGTGAGTCTGTGCTCGGTTCGGGTATTGCGAGGATTGGGGCTCCTCTTAGAAAATGCCCAGGGGTTAGCGCTGTTAGATCTGACGGATCTTGTGAGAGAGTTGAGAGTGGCCGTGAACTGAGGGCAGCTTCAATTCGAGTAAGCAATGTTACAAACTCGTCGAAGTTGAACTTATGACTGCCTGCGGTTTTTTTGAAATGGATTTTAAAGCTTTTCACTGCTGATTCCCATAATCCGCCCATGTGTGGAGCGTTTGGTGGGATAAATTGCCAATCAATGCCTTGGGTTGCATATTTTTTGATGATTTCAGGGGAGACATCATCTATGAATTTGATAAATTCCCTTTCTGTGGCTCGTTTAGCTCCGATAAACGTTTTACCGTTATCGCTCATCATTTTAGAAGGGTAGCCTCGCTTGCCGACAAAGCGAGCAAATGCCGCGAGAAAAGCCGCCGTGGTCAGATCTGAACATAGCTCAAGGTGTACCGCTTTTGTGCTAAAACACACAAAGACGGCCACGTACCCTTTAGTGTAGGTTGAGGACCTTAACATAGAGGCCTTTATCTGGAAAGGCCCAGCAAAGTAAACACCTGTGACTGTAAAGGGTGGAGCGAAATTGCAGCGTTCAGGTGGTAAAGCTGCCATGATCTGGTTCCGCATTTTTTGTTTATGTATGGTGCATACTTTGCACATGAAAATGCACTTCTTAATTTGGGGCTTGAGGCGCAGGATATAAAATTCCTGTCGGATCATTTGTTGCATCAGGGGATGCTCAGCGTGTAGCATAAGCTGGTGAAGAAAGTTTATAAATAATTTGGCAAACGGGGATTTTTCGGGGATTATTATGGGGTGCAGTTCGCTATATGTAAGACTAGAATTTACCAGTCGTCCATCGGCACGAATCAACCCGGTTGAGTCTAGGTATGGGTTCAGTACTAGCAGTGAACTCCTTTTATCAATCGGCTTAGAGTTTATTAACTGTGATTTTTCACGGCTAAAATATCGTGTTTGAGTATACGAGATTAGGCTTACCTTTGCCTTGTGGATGTCGGAATGCTGGAGTTGGGGTAAATGAGAATTGGGTATTCTCTTGACCTTATTTTTAAGTCGTTGTATAAACTGGAACATATAGGCTACTACTCTTAGTGCCCGAGAGAATGAAGAGAATCGTTCCAGTATATCAGCATCATTTTGTGTGATGTGAAAATTTTCAATTTTTCGACTTTCTGGGGGTATAATATTGTGTGAAGGGGACTTTAACCAGAATTCGGGGGATTCTGTAAGCCATGTTGTGCCGTTCCACCAAAGAGAGGAGGTGGTGAGCAGTAGAGGTCTGCATCCTCGTGTGCCGAGATCGGCGGGGTTATCACCCCTGGCGACGTGTCGCCAAGTGGCTGGACCAACTAAGTCGAGTATTTGAGAGATTCGGTTGGAAACATATGTCTTCCAGTTATATGGGGGGTTTTCCAACCACGCTAATACAATCTCTGAGTCTGACCAGAGATATAGTTTTCGGTCATTTAATTTGAGGTGTGATTGGACGAGTGCAATTAATTTTGCTAATAGAACTGCGCCACATAGTTCGAGGCGGGGTAGGCTTAGAGTCTTTATCGCCCCCCTTTGCCTTTTGCCACTAAGAGACGGGATGATACTTTATTATTGTATTCAGTGCGCACGTAGATTGCAGCACAATATGCCTTTTCTGAGGCGTCACAAAAGCCGTGTAATTCGACATTGTGATGGGGTGAGAAGTTTATCCATCTTGGAATTCGTATCTCTGAGATTGTGGGTAAATTATTGGCGAAATGATGCCATTTTATCAAACGTAGAGGTTCGACTTGTTCGTCCCAATCGGTACCGTCTAACCAGAGTTCTTGTATGAGGATTTTTGCTTGTATCATTATTGGCGAGAGCCATCCTGCGGGGTCGTAAAGTTTTGCCACCGAGGAGAGAATTTGTCGCTTGGTTATGGCGGATAACGCAGATATTGACTCGAGAGTGTACGAGAATTCATCTGCTATCGCATTCCATTGTATGCCCAGCGATTTTGTTGTACTTGCCTTTTCGAATTTAAGGAAGTCAGTGTCTAACAAGTCCTCTTTTTTAATATTTTTCAAAATATCGGGGTGATTTGAGGTGATCTTTTTTAGGGAAAAGCCTGCTGAATTCAATGATTCAATCACTTGGTTTAGTGATTCACAAGCTATCGATTAACTATGGCTTCCTGACAGAATATCGTCCACGTAAGTATGTTGTTTTAATACTGTGGTTGCCAGAGGTTGGGATTTTTCGGTATCTTTTGCCAATTCGTGAAGTGTTCGAATGGCTAAATAGGGTGCGCAATTTATTCCGAATGTTACTGTTTTTAATTTGTAGTCGCGGATGGGACTATCACTTGACTTGCGGAAGACTATTCTCTGGAAATCTTGGTCATCCTTGTGTAATAGGATTTGCCTGTACATTTTCTCTACATCGCCATTGAACACATATTTGAACATGCGCCAATTTGGTATTAACAGCATGAGATCGGGTTGTAATGTTGGCCCTGTATAGAGAACGTCATTTAGAGAGTTGCCTGAACTTGTGCATTTCGAGGCATTGAATACTACTCGTAACTTTGTGGTTAATTTATCAGGTCTTAATACCGCGTGATGGGGGAGGTAAAATGAGAGGTATTTACCTTTATGAATTTTTTCATAAGAAGTGGTTTCTTCCATATGATTGAGATCAATGCATTCTTCCAAGACAACATCGTATTGTGATTTAAGCTCGCCTTTTTTCATGAGATTTTTTTCCATACTTAAAAATTGTTGGATAGCTGAGGACCGGGAGTGGCCTAAGGCGAGAGTGTCTGGATGATCTGGTTTAAATGGTAACCGAACGATATAACGACCATCTTTGTTTCGAGTTGTCGTGGCTTTATAGAAGTCTTCGCAAGTCCGATCTTCTGGTTTGATTTGAGTAGTTGGGGGGAGTTCTTCTATCTCCCAGAATTTTTTTAATTGTGTATTTAAATATTCATTTGAAATATCTTCAACACGAGTAGTAAACGCGCAAATTTCTGGGCTAATAGAGTATTTGAAATTTTTTCAATACCTTCGACAATAATTTGTGGTATTAAATCACTGCCAGTTAGGAAATCGATTTGAGATGGGGTGTGACAATTGGGATCAGCTAACGTGAGGTGGGAGCATTTTTCCCAATGTCTTTTATTTACTTCGTAACTTGAAAGCATGTTTGTGAGTTGCGGTAGAACTATGGCTTGAGCCTGTATTCTTATGTCCGCTTTGGGTGATATTAGGGTTAGTGAACAAATTTTATTTGAATTTGCATAACTCTTCCACCCATACCCGATATTTGGAAGTTTGAGTTTTTAATTGGCAGTTTGAGGCGATTTTGAGCTTTTGATGATATAAATGATATTTGTGATCCTTGATCAATTAATGCTCTTAATTTGAAAATTTCTCCTCGATGTTCGATGTAGCTTATCGCTGTGGGTAAAAGTATTTGGCTTTCATTTTCGGAATGAAGCGCTTGTACATTTGATGCTTTAGAGCAGCAGGGGTGTTCATCCCTATTTTCGGGATTTTGGGTGTCGGGATTTGAGTTGGTTGCTGTTGCAACAAGTCCCGTAGTTCTTCTTGTATAATTTTGCTTCATATTTGGGAAATTATTAACATGAAGCATCGAGTTGTGTCTTTTTTGACAATATACGCAGTTGAATTTGCTTTCACAGGTATTTGTCGTATGGGAATATGAGAGGCAATTTATACAGAGTTTCTTTTCTCTGACATGATTATTTCTGTCTTGAACTGACATTTTTTTGAAGTTTGGGCAGCTTCTTAATTAGTGGCTGGCATTACAGAGATCGCATAACCAACTTTTCTTTTGCTCTGATACGAACGATTGTGGTTTGCTGAAGCTTCTGTTATGTTGATTATTATTTTTGTATTGGGGTTTTGAGAAATTCATTTTGAATTCATTGTCTGTTTGGGACGGCTTAACTCTCTCTGCGATTTCATATTGGGTTGTAAGAAAATCGCTCATTTGTTGCCATGTTGGGCATTTTTTCCGGGAAACTAGGGATTGTTCCCATAAGCGCAGTGTTGCGGCTGGCAGTGTTGCGGCACAAATATTTACTTATATTGCGTCCCACGCTTCAACTGGGATGTCTTGCGTCTTTAGAACCGATAGGCAGTTTGTGACGGTTGTTTGTAATTTAAGAAACTCTTCAAAAGTTTCTTTCTGAATTTTAGGGAGATTCATTAAAATGGTCACTTGGTTATCGACCAGGACCCTTTCATTTTCGTAGCGGGATTTCAATGCTTCCCACGCTAAATTGAAATTTTCGTCACTCAATTGGAATTTTTTCACAATTGATCCGGCTTCGCCTTTCGTTTTGTACCTGAGGTGGTACAATTTTTGTGCTTGTGATAACTTGGGGTGGTTTATGTATACTGCCGTAAACATATCCCGAAATGCTGGCCACTGGTCGTAGCCGCCATTAAATATTTCTGTGTCACAAGCTGGCACTTTGAGGTAGATGTATGGGGTATCATCTTGTGCATTTTGTCTCTCTACTCTCTGGGGCGGAGTAGGTGCCGCCACTGGTTGTATTAGTTTAAGCTGATCGGAAATCATTGCTTTTGTCTCTTCGTATTGATCGAGACAGGCTTCGTATTTGGCGAGTGCCGAAGATTTAAAATTTTCCGGTAAATCGGAATCGTCAGTCTCGATTACTGCATCGTAGCATGATTGCAGACGTGCCCAAAAATTATCAAGATTCGAATTTTTTATCGTTAAAACCGATTCCGAATTTTCTTGTATGGGGGCAGAGGAGAATCGTGTACAGTATCGAATTAAATTGTCACTCTCTGTAATACATTTTGTAGCCGAGACATCTTTGGCTTTCTTTGGTCTTGCCCCTTGTTTTGAGCGTGTAGCTTCGGCGGGGGTGCCTAGGGCTTTTTCTTCGTCACACATTTTTGGAATTTGCAAAACCTGAGGAGATTTGGGTTTTGACTTGTCAGATTGCATTTAATAATTTGAGTGTGAGTGTGTATCGGAGTTAATTCTGGAAACTTTATTTTTATTTATTTCCTTTTAGCCGTAAAAAAAAATTTTTTTTTTTTTTTTTTTTAAGAAATTTGAGAATTTAAATAAATATTTTATTTATTTTGTTAAAGGTGTATACCCTTTATTTTATGTTTTGTTTTTCAATGCCTTTTTCCGCGCACGTATTTTGCTCTGCCTTACTTTATGTATGGAATGCCCAATGGGGTATAAAATAAAAGTTGGAATGTAGGTATGTGTATGTGTGAGAAGAGAGCACAGTAAAAGTACTGTATGTAAATATGTAAATTATTATTTTTTGTTACCGGTATAAGGGGCGAGTAAGAAATTGCCGTAAGAGCAATGTACATATGTATTAAAAACCGGTATGCACAGAGCGCGAAATTTAATGCGAGTATATGTACATATGTATGTATGTACGTAAATATATATTTTTATGTACTGGATTCAAAGTGCTGGAATATTTAAGGCAATGTTTTGTATGAATGTATGTATGTATGTATGTATATACTTTAATGTGTGCAGTAAGCGCGGTAACTTGAATTACTTGCACTTTTTATTAAATTAGATGTCCTTTGCTTCGGTGTTATTATTACAATACTGCTTTTACTTGTTTTATCAAAAGGGGTATTGCCGGAATTTATTTTGCAAGACAATGCTTGAATAATATGTTTGGGGTATTTGAGGTGTGTATGAGAACACAAAATCTAAGCAAAGGAAACTATTTTTGTTTGTTATGTACGTAAGTATGCATACATAAATGTGTATGCAATTTTGAGATAAAATTGAAATAGATATGTACAACTCACTTTGTAGCGCTTCAAAGGGGTTTGGGTTTTGTATTTTATGTGTGTAGCTGCTACTGCCGAAAAATGCCTTTTGTAAGGGTTATATTTCCTCCTCCTACGTCGTCCAGCTCTTGATGCCCGTGTCCACTTTTTTGTATATTGTTAATTTAATTTTTGTTAATTTAGTTTTTTTTTTCTTTTTAGTTTCGCGCCCGTTCTATTTTCTGTTTTTTGTGGTGTTTTTATATTTATGTATGTGCACTGTATTGGTTGCCACTATTGAATATGGTTGTATATGTATACATATGTATATGTAGTTATTTATTTTAATTATATTTTTTAATAGGTGCCTTTCTAATAGGCCGAAGGACCATCTCTAAACTTTTACCACCACTTCACAAACACACTGGTAGGGGGCGTCACTCACCACAGTCACGGCGTTATCCTTTTAATTAAAATGAAAAAAAGGGGGTTTAAAGTAAATTAAAACTTTATTTCAAAATAAAATGTTGGGTCGCTCGGAAAAATATGTCCGGTCGGTATCACAAACGTTATCGAATGCTCTGATTGTTTTCAAATTTTCTTCTTATTTCCACGACATTCGCCACAGGGTGGCTCATGTGAACAACCTATATTATTGGGATTTTTTTATTTATATAATAATTTTATGACATTAAATTAATTTTTAATAAGTAGTTATATATTAAATTATGATTTATTATATTTATCAATAATTTTAGCTTTTTTAGTTAAAATACCTATATTTTTAGTTCATGTATGATTACCTAAAGCTCATGTTGAAGCACCTGTTTCTGGATCTATAATTTTAGCACTAATTATATTAAAATTAGGGGGGTATGGATTAGTTCGAATTTTTTCATTTTTACAATTTAGTGGTTTAAAATACAATTATATTTGAATTAGATTAATTGGAGGTGTTTTAATTAGATTAGTTTGTTTACGTCAAACTGATTTAAAGGCTGTGATTGCTTATTCATCTGTTGCTCATATAGGAATTATTTTAAGAGGGTTAATAACCTTAACTTATTGAGGATTTTGTGGTTCATATGTTTTAATAATTGCTTCTTTTCTTCTGGTTTATTTTGTTTAGCTAATATTACATATGAACGATTAGGAAGTCGTAGTTTATTAATTAATAAATTTATAAATTTTATACCTTCTATGACTTTATGATGATTTGTATTAAGTTCTTGTAATATGGCAGCTCCGCCTTCATTAAATTTATTAGGAGAAATGTCCTTATTAAATAGAATTGTAAGTTGATCTTGATTAACTATAATTTCCTTATCTTTTTTATCTTTTTTTAGTGCAGCTTATACTTTATATCTGTATGCTTATAGACAACATGGAAAAATATTTTCTGGAAGTTATTCATTTATATAATATATAATTTTGGCGCGTACACTATATAGCTCAGTGTTTGGCCGAGCTTCTCCTACCATTTGAGGTGTGCGTCTTTATATTATACCACAAATGGAGGGACCTACAGTTTTGTGCCGACTCCGAACGGCAGATGTATTTAATGAGAAGCTTTTTCATGGCAGAAATACCCTCGGAGGTTTGCCATTGTCTGCCGAGGGGTGACCGCTATTAGAAAAAACTTTTTCTATTATTAAGATTTTGCTTGCCCTGACTGAGATTCGAACCTCGAACTCACCGGCATATCAAGTTATAGCACGCACCGCTACCAACTCGCGCACAGCGGCCACTCATTTAGAAGAGGAAAAATTCGGGAATTTTTTTTATTATTTCTACATTGATTTCCTTTAAATTTATTAATTTTAAAAAGAGATATTTGTATATTTTGGCTTTAATTTAAATATTTTATTATAAAATGTTGATTTGTGGTATCAATGATATGGTTTTTATCATTTTAAATTGTGAAAAATAATTTATCAATTTGTAGAATTATATTTTTAATTTTGGTTATATTTAGATAAAAAAATTTTTTTTACCTATGTTTTTTTTAATAAATGATTTAGTTTATTTTTTTGAATGAGAAGTTATTAGATTAAATTCTATAATAATTGTTATAACTTTTTTATTTGATTGAATAAGTTTGTTATTTATATCTTTTGTTTTATTAATTTCTTCTTTAGTAATTTATTATAGAAAAGAATATACAATAGGTGATTTAAATATTAATCGATTTATTATATTGGTTCTTATATTTGTTATGTCAATAATATTATTAATTATTAGTCCTAATTTAATTAGAATTTTATTAGGTTGAGATGGGTTAGGATTGATTTCTTTTTGTTTAGTGATTTATTTTCAAAATGTAAAGTCATATAATGCAGGAATATTAACTGCCTTATCTAATCGTATTGGAGATGTTGCTTTTTTACTTGCTATTGCTTGAATATTAAATTTTGGAAGTTGAAATTATATTTTTTATTTAGAGTTAATAAAAAGCAGATTTGAAATAGAAGTTATTGGAGGTTTAATAATATTAGCAGCAACAACTAAAAGTGCTCAAATTCCTTTTTCTTCTTGGCTACCTGCTGCAATAGCAGCTCATTAGTTCATTCTTCAACTCTTGTAACAGCAGGAGTTTATTTATTAATTCGTTTTAATATTTTATTATGTAATAATTGATTAGGGCAAATTCTTTTATTATTATCTGGTTTAACAATAATTATAGCTGGATTGGGTGCTAATTTTGAATTTCATTTAAAAAAAATTATTGCTCTTTCTACTTTAAGACAATTGGGTTTAATAATAAGAATTTTATTTATAGGTTATTATAAATTATCATTTTTTCATTTATTAACTCATGCTTTATTTAAGGCTTTATTATTTATATGTGCTGGGGCAATTATTCATAATATATGTAAATAATTCTCAAGATATTCGGTTAATAGGGGGGTTAAGATTTTATATGCCTTTAACAAGAGTTTGTTTTAATGTAGCAAATTTAGCTTTATGTGGTATGCCTTTTTTAGCTGGGTTTTATTCTAAGGATATAATTTTAGAAATTGTTTGTTTAAGTTATTTAAATATTTTTAGATTTTTTTTTGTTTTTTATTTCTACAGGTTTAACTGTTTGTTATTCTTTTCGATTAATTTATTATGCAATAACAGGTGAATTAAATTGTAGATCTTTAAATATATTAAATGATGAAAGATGAATTATACTTCGGGGTATAAGAGGTTTATTATTTATAAGAATTATTGGTGGTAGAATCTTAAGATGATTAATTTTTCCAACTCCTTATATAATTTGTTTACCAATTTATATAAAATTATTAACATTAATAGTTTGTATTTTAGGGGGAATTTTAGGGTATTTAATTTCTAATGTTTCTTTATTTTATTTAAATAAATCATTAAGTAATTATTTAATAATTTATTTTTTTGGATCTATATGATGTATACCTTATATTTCTATATATGGTATTATTAGATATCCTTTAATTTTCGGTAATATTGTAATTAAGTCATTTGATCAGGGTTGATCTGAATATATAGGGGGTCAAAATTTGCATAATAATAGTTTAAAAATTTATCTTTTATTATTTGTATTGTGAACTATTTTTTTATTTAATTTTTTTTTAGTTTTATTCAAATAGCTTAAGATTAGAGTATAACATTGAAGATGTTAGGGTAATTATAAAATTTTTCTTGATTTTCATACTTCCTTAATTGGAATTTTTATTCAATATTATCATTAATAGTGATAGGCCTCTTTTTGGCTTTAATTAATATAAATTATTAGAATAAGGGTACTATTACCTAAAATTAGGTCGAAACTAATTGCAATAAATCGCTTCATATTCAAGGTAGATTAAATATCAATACTTTTTGAATGCAAATCAAATGTTATAGTTAACTACAACCCCATTAATTAGATCAATTCAGTATACCTTGGTTTCATTCATGATATAAACCAATATTTAAAATGATAATAAAAATAATAGAAGTTAAAGATCATATTATAATATTTCATATTTTAATAATTAAAATTATTGGGAGAATAAGTGCAATTTCTACATCAAAAATTAAAAAAATAATTGTAATTAAAAAAAAATCGAAGAGAAAAAGGTAATCGAGAAGATGATTTAGGGTCAAATCCACATTCAAATGGTGAGCATTTTTCTCGGTCCGTTAAAGTTTTTTTTGATAAAATAGATGCTAAAATTATTACAATATTTGAAATTAAAATTAAAGTTAATGTTATAATACTAATTGAAAAAATTATCTATACTACTAGTTAGTAGTCCTTATGATTGGAAGTCAAATATACTAATATACTATATAGATAATTAATTAACCTCCTCATCAATAAATTGATACATATAACAGTAATCAAATAATATCAACGAAATGTCAGTATCATGCAGCTGCTTCAAATCCAAAATGATGTCTTTTAGAAAAATGATTGTTAATATGTCGAATTAAATATACTAAAAGAAAAGAAGTTCCAATTAATACACGAATTCCGTGAAATCCTGTTGCTATATAAAAAGTGGATCCATAAACAGAATCAGCAATTGTGAATGGGGCTTCAATGTATTCATAAGCTTGAAGAATTGAAAAATAAATTCCTAATAAAACTGTAAAAAATAGTCCTTGTGTTGTTTGTGAATGATTATTTTCTATTAATCTATGATGGGCTCATGTAACAGTTACTCCTGAAGCTAATAAAATTGCCGTATTTAATAAAGGAAGTTGGAATGGATTAAATGATTTAATTCCTATTGGGGGTCATAATGCTACTAATTCAATAGCGGGAGATAAACTACTATGAAAAAATGCTCAAAAAAATGAAACAAAAAATAAAATTTCTGATAAAATAAATAGAATTATTCCTCATCGTAATCCTGTAGTTACTGAAAATGTGTGAAGTCCTTGAAAAGTACTTTCTCGTACAACATCTCTTCATCACTGATACACTGTTAAAATAGTAATGATATTTCCTAATAAAAATAATGAATTATCATATTGGTGAAATCATTTTACTAATCCTGAAACGGTCGTTATAGCTCCAATTGCTCCTGTTAAAGGTCATGGGCTAAAATCTACTAAATGAAAAGAGTGATTAGCGTGTGTTGACATTAATTTACTTCTCTAGAATATAAAGTTCTTAATACAGCAAATACATATGATTGAATAATAGCTACAGCTGATTCAAGAATTAATAAAGCAATTTGACCAATAATTAATAATGAAATGATAAAATATGAGAGAGAAGGTCCAGTATTTCCTAAAAGAGTTAATAATAAATGACCTGCAATTATATTAGCTGCTAGTCGAACGGCTAATGTTCCTGGTCGAATTACATTTCTAATAGTTTCAATACATACTATAAAAGGTATTAAACTTGCAGGTGTTCCTTGAGGCACTAAGTGTGCAAATATATGTTGAGTATGATTAATTCAACAATAAATTATAAAACATAATCATAATACAAGTGCTAATGATAATGTTAATGTTAAATGACTTGTTCTTGTAAAAATATATGGAAATAATCCTCTAAAATTATTAAAAATAATTAGTGAGAACAATGAAACGAAAATAAAAGTAGAACCAGAATGGCCTGTATGTCCTAATAATGTTTTAAATTCTTTGTGGAGTGTTATTAAAATAGAATTTCATATAATATGATAACGTGATGGTATTAATCAATAAATTGATGGAATTAAAAATATTCCTAAAAATGAACTTATTCAATTAAGTGATAAATTAAAAATACTTGATGATGGGTCAAATACTGAAAATAAATTTGTTATCATTTTCAATTAAAGGAATTTCTACAATTTTTTTTTTAAATATTAGATTTAGGTGATTTAGGAATTAGTAAAAAATAAAATAAAAGTTATTGAAAAAATAATAAATAAACTTAGTCAACCAATTGGGGCTGTTTGTGGAATTAAAAATTTTTAAATAAAATCAATAATTTTAGTTTGACATACTAATGTTATATTTTAACTAATTTTTTATTTCATTAGAAGTAATTGCTAATTTACTATAAAGTGGTTTAAGAGACCAATACTTGCTTTCAGTCATCTAATGATGAATTATTTCTATAAGTAATTCATTTAATAAAATAATTTATAGGAATTCTTTCGATTACAATTGGTATAAATCTATGATTAGCTCCACAAATTTCAGAACATTGACCATAGAATAATCCTGGTCGATTAATTAAAAAATTTGTTTGATTTAGTCGACCAGGAGTTCGATCAACTTTTACTCCAAGAGATGGAATTGTTCAAGGATGAATTACATCTGCAGCTGTTACTAAAATACGGATTTGTGAATTTATTGGTAAAATAACTCGATTATCAACGTCTAATAATCGAAATCCATCGATGTTTAATTCATTTGTTGGAATTATATATGAATCAAATTCAACATTTAAAAAATCTGAGTATTCATAAGCTTCAATATAGCTTTTAAAGTTACTGATGGTTCATTAATTTCATCTAATAAGTATAATAAACGAAGTGATGGAAATGCAATAAATAATAATACAATAGCAGGAATAATTGTTCAAATTATTTCAATAGTTTGTCCATGTAATAAATTTCGGTTTGTATAATTATTAAAAAATAGTATAAACATTAAATAACCTACTGAAGTTGTAATTATTACTAAAATTATTAAAGCATAGTCATGAAAAAATGTTAATTGTTCTATAAGAGGGGAGGCACTATCTTGAAGGCCAAGAGAAGCTTATGTTGTCATTAATTTCTAATAAAAGTAAACTACTTTATTTATGAAGCTTAAATCCATGGGACTAATCTGCCATATAAGAAATTAATTAGAATAGGTAATTCAGAATATCTATTTGCAGATGGAGGTGTATTTTGTAGTCATTCAATTGAAGAGGATAAATGTATAGGATAAATTACTTGACGTTGTAAAATTAAACTTTCTCAAATAATAAATAAGAAAAATAAATAATAATGAAATAGAAGAACCAATAGTTGAGATAACATTTCATGTTGTATAAGCATCTGGATAATCTGAATAACGTCGAGGTATTCCTGCTGATCCTAAGAAGTGTTGTGGAAAAAATGTTAAATTTACTCCAATAAATAAAATAATGAATTGACTTTTTAATCATTTAGGGTTTAAAACTAATCCTGTAAATAAAGGGTATTAATGAATAAATCCTGATATAATTGCAAATACTGCTCCTATTGATAAAACGTAATACATAAGTGTCATGAAGAATAATATCAACTGATGAATTAGCTAAAATTACTCCTGTTAATCCTCCTACTGTAAATAAAAATACAAATCCTTAAGCTCATAATATGGCAGGAGAATAATGTAATTGTGTTCCATGTAAAGTAGCAAGTCAACTAAAAATTGTAATACCTGTTAGTACTGCAATAATCTTTGTAGCTGAAGTAAAATAAGCTCGAGTATCTACATCTATACCTACTGTAAATATATGATGAGCTCATACAATAAATCCTAATAAACCAATTGCTAATATTGCATAAATTATTCCTAGAGAACCAAATGTTTCTTTTTTTCCTGATTCTTGACTAATAATATGTGAAATCATTCCAAATCCTGGTAAAATTAAAATATATACTTCTGGATGACCAAAAAATCAAAATAAATGTTGGTATAAAATAGGGTCTCCTCCTCCAGCAGGGTCAAAAAATGATGTATTTAAATTTCGATCCGTTAGACGTGTGCGCTCGTGCTGTAAGGGTGGCCGGAAAGACCGTGTTTCCGGTCCACTCGCGATAGGAAGTGGTGTATCCACTTCACGTGCGCCACGCTCTATATCCAGACGGAAGACCTAGTTTCCGTTCCAGAGTCAGAGGCGTAAAGCGATAGTGAACCGTCTGCCTCCGCTTCCTCGACCTGCACACTCCAGGGTTTTTTGGGGCTGCCAGCATATTGCCTAGAGTCGTAGGTTGCCTCCTCTCAATTTTCTTGAGGTCGGGCCCGCCAAGATTCGCGCTTGCCGTTAGACTCATCGAAGTGAAGGGTGGAATGGTGCTTTCCACCACACCACCGGCATCGTCCCATTTTACAGTCTTTTATTTGATGTTCCATGGCTACGCATTTGGAGCAATAGCGCCCCAGCAGTGCCTCTCGCAACCTTTCCTCCGGTGTCTTCATACGATAAACAGGACATAACCGAATAGGGTGTCTGGCGTCGCAGAGTCGGCAAGCTTGGGAAAAGCGGTGGGCGTTTCGTTCGGCTTTTTTGCGGAGCGTGGTAAATGGCGTAATTTTTCCTAAAAGTGTTTAATATGAAACATACAAAGATCCCTTTTTGATATGCTACCGGGTAGCGAGTGGTCGAAAGGAGAAAAGAAGTTTGCTCTATGTGAAAATGCGTGATTCAGCCAGTGTGAATTCGGCATAATATATGCGAGTACGTTTACTCCATGGAAATATGGCATAATGTACATCCCTTTAATATGTCAACTCGATTATGGGTAGCACTGGCGCCCTTGCGCAGGGCTGCATGGGCTGACAAATTAAAATAGTGCGACGTTTGAATAGATTATTTAGAAATGTTTTGATTTTGCAGATAATGTGTTTTGTTGAATTGCAACAGTGTTATATTTTTGCAGACAGTTTGGCCGCCCAAAACGTTGAAATGCCAGTGTAGTTGTACATATATTACATATAGGCAGGGTAGCTTATGTGAAAAAAACTTACTAAACAAACAAAGTTTGTTAATGAAAAACGCAGATGGAGCCCTTTCTATTACTGATCATGGCTAATTAATTTCCGATACCATAATGCACTCGTCAATATTGGGTTTGATAAAAGTACTCGATAGTGTTGAAAATATTGCATGAGGTTGTTCAGTTATCCTTCGCATTGGAAGGTATTTTGTTATCTTTGCATCAATATGTATCTACCATCGACCATTTCGTTTGTGGAGAGTTTGATGACTTCCGTGAGTGGCTGTCATTTCATTCACGAAAAAGAAAAAAACGTGCAGCTGCGAGTAGTAAGTAGGTAAATAAAACTACTTTAATTATATATATAAGTACATCATCGATAAGTCTGCGTCGAAAGTGGAGCGGTAATAGCTAAAGTAATAATAACAGCGAAAGAAAACGGCTTTTTGTCCGCTATTTCAGCGAATTTTTGTTTGGAGCTAGGTTTTCCTCTTTGATAACGACTAAGTTTCCGATATCCAAATTTTACATTGAGTGTTTCCACTTAATTCGCTTCTGTAGCTCAGGTAAATATTCGGACTTCCAACGTCTGCAAAAAGATTGATGAAGAGCTTTAAGTTTATGCCATCTATAGACTATAGAGGCCGGATTTTCAGATGTATCTATTTCCGGTGGGGCCAGTATGCTGCTTGTCCACGGAAACTTCGCTGAAATATGACGCTATATTTTGAGTAGGATTAATAGTGCTTGTCCGCCCGGTCAATATCCAACCGAACACTGTTTCCTGTGCTAAGAGAGTACTTAACAAGTTTTTCTTCAGACCGTTTAAATTAATTTCTGGATAAATGTCTCCTCCAAGCACAAGGTCTACTTGTTCACCAACAAAACACCTGTATTGGTATTCGCATAGCAGTACTGAATGTTAATGTTGCCATTATCTTTTACATTACTTAGATCTCGTCGTGCTTGGGCCTGCTTTGACGTCGATAGAGTATCATCCGAGGAGCTTGGAGGTGTCCAACGCATATTTGCCTTTGGCTGAGCTGTCTGAATATGAAGAAGCTTGCGGTGTCGCGAGTGACATGTGTTGCAATTGAAAGCACTTGTACATTTTGACACAGTATGTCCAAAACTCAGGCAGTTCAGGCAAGAGTTATTCTTCTTCAAAAACTCAATTCAATCCGCTGGTGTTAGTTTAAGAAAGCGTGAGCAGCCGCGCAGTTTGTGCTTATTCGTTTTGCACATTTTGCAGGTGAACTTAGTCACGCTTGCTTGGAAGACGCCAAGCCGTTTAGTGGGGGCTTCTGAAGGATGTCTGGAAACTTGAGGCTTTGGCGCTCTAGAGTATTTGGACTCCTTCAAACCTGATAAAGTTTTTAATGTTTGAAACCTGTTGGAGAGGACCTTGTCCATATCCTCCCACTTTGGTATGTTATTTTTGTGGTCTATGGTATATTCCCATAGAGCCAGTGTGCTTTCAGGGACGATAAACAATTATTTATGTCTCGCTGCAACATTTTTATTGAACTACCACACTCATTGTCAATTGAACGTAAAATGAAAAGTGTTTTTAGTTGTGTGTTTACAAGGATACGTTTATTTTCATACCTCTCACACAGATTTTTCCAAGCTGTCTGGAAGCCTTCATTAGTTAATGGACATTTTCGAACGATGTCTTTGGCCTCCCCTTGGGTCTTATGATTAAGGTGAAATAAAATTTATTAAAAGTAAATCAAACACGCGTTTTCGTATCTCCTTACATTTTTTTTTATACTTATGTCAGATTTTTCAAGTAAAAAATGCTACAGTTTTGATGAACATAAAAGCACTATTTCGTCGTCCCAATTAAGATGTATAGTTTTATGTATATCACCCCATTTTTCATCATGCAAGTAGAATATAAGTACGTACAACATGAATTTTATCACAATCGGTTTAGAAATGCGAATATTATAAATAGACCGACTCCAGCGCCACCTATAGCAGAGGTCTTGTTCTTCCCCTTACCAATACATTTATAGAATATAACTGAAATCGGACAATAAATACGATTTTTTGTTATAACGCGACAACAACGCCGCCTATCGACGTTCTCTCTTCTCAACATTTTTCTTGGGCAAAAACAAACACAACTTAAAAAAGTCTACTTATGGTGATTCGGACAATCCATTTTCGAATTATGGGCGTTTAGCAACTTACTTTCATATGTTGTATATAGAGATAAGCAATAAATATCGCTCCCATACAACCGATCGTTCAGATAGAACGATTTGGGAGTGTAACTGTAATTGTGAATGGATAGTCCGTCGACCAATATTTCCTGCTCGTCAACGAAGACGTGGCATTGTTTTAGTTACGTAATTTTTATGTGAATGTAATACACTTAATATTCACTGAAAATGCGCCACCAAAAATATCCAAAGACACGGTACAAAAAAATTTGTGAAAATAACAAAACGCACTTAATGTAATACACTCAAATTAGAATACCTACGTGTGGCCGTAGTTGTGGCTTGATTCAAGTTTGTGTTGTTTTCAATGACACCACACTCGTTGTCTTGCAATTGGAAATGTGTTGATTACATGGTAATAAAGTGGTGTTTTCTTGTGGTCTGCTGAAATAACGAAAAATTCGCACATTAAGGCAGAGGAAGTTGGCCAATATAGCTTAAAGCCAGAAGGACTTACCCAGGATTATCCGGTGAGTTCGTTTCAAGCTGCAGGCGACCATTGCAGGCCCCGTGGCTAAGTTTTTTCACTGTGTTGCTAGCCATTTTTCCATAGATTTTCCACAAATTTTATAAATTATATTTTTCATACTGGAAGCACAAACGAACGAGACAAATAAAAATCCGTTAAAGCTGTGATTATTGTCAAATACAGCTGATCTTGTCGCCCACACTGGGAACAATAGCGAAGCTACCCTGCGTATCTAATATTCACACCACCCACAGGAGTCTAAGACATATAAAAAAAAATATTTATACATAAATAAAAAATAATAATAATATAATCTAATTAAACCAATAATAAATATAAATTTAAAAATAAATAAAAACCAAACTTAGGAAAATACCTACAAATGAAAACTAAAATAAATTTTATAATAATCAAATAAAATATTATAAAGATAAAAATAAAGTCAAAACAAAATAATATACATATATTCTTAAGAAAATTTATTTAAACCAGCATAATAATCGAAAATATTTTTGTATAAACTACATAAATTAAATAAGTTAAAACTAACTTTAAAATAAAATCAAGCCAAGCCTTGACTGATATTGGCGAAAAAACTGCGGTGCGAAATCTCAAATCGTAGTTCGGTGGGAGAAGAGCTTCCAGTGGATCAGTTCGCGTTCACCACAGTGTGGTAAGCTGCGCGCAGAGCGAAGTGTAATGGAAAAAGTAAGTCCAATTGCACGCAGCGCCAAAGTGGCAAGATCGCCTGAGAGGACAACTTCTCCGAATGTTGTCAGAGCGGTTGCTGATAACTTAGGAACCTCCGAGTCTAGGAGCGATCCTACCGCTGTAGAGTTTGCAACCATCAGCTGCTCTCCAGCAGGTGACAGTGAAGTGGGGAACGCTGCCTCCCCCTTGGACAATACCAACGCTTTAAGCCTGCTCGGTTCCAGGATTGATGAGCTGGCTAAAATGATGGTACTCCAAAGGCACGTAAATCAGCAAATGAGAAACATGGTCTCAACACTGGCTGACTCACAGAAAATGGCGAAGTCGGAGAGCTTGAAACCAGCAACAAAAAGATGCTTAGGTGTAAAAATAGACAAGGCGGACCAGAATATTATCTCCACGAGTACCAGAAACTCACCCTAAAGGCGATGCTAAGAAAGGCAATTTACCTAAGTCCACTGCGAAGTCAAATGAGAACGAGGCTTGGGCTGAGGTGCGCAGAACCGACCTTTTCGGAAATAGTGCGTAGGGATACCCCAAAATCAGTTGCAAAAGAAAAACCTGACGCTTTTATAATTTCCAAGAAAGGTGAAACGTCCTATGCCGACATACTTCGGAAAATAAAATCTGAGCCTAGCTTATCCGAGTTCGGAAATCTCGTCACCCGTATCCGCAAAACACAAAAAGGAGAGATGTTGCTACAGCTTAATACCAGGGGGGAGGCAGGTAGGTCCCAATATAAAGACCTGGTTAAAAAAGTGGTGAAAGACGAAGCTGAAGTGAGAGCCCTTACACACGAGATAACCGTTGAGTGCAAAGACCTGTACGAAATATCTACCAGAGAAGACGTTGTGCAGGCAATTTACGAGCAATTTGCGTCCATAAATGTAGATGTCTCGGCAGTGAAAAGTCTTCGCAAGGCATATGGCAGCACACAAATCGCCACGCTAAGTGTGCCTGCGAATACCGCAAGTACCCTTCTGTCGAAAGGTAAGGTGAAGGTAGGCTGGGTTGTGTGCCGTTTACGAAAGGTGTTGCAGCCAACACGCTGCTTCCGATGCTGGTCGTTTGGCCACATTTCAAATGAATGTACAAGTTTCGATAGATCCGAGCTGTGCAAAAGGTGCGGTGGCGCAGGGCTCGCAGCGAAGGGCTGTGTAAATACACCTTAGTGCCTGCTATGCCAGCACGGAAAAGAAGAACTGTCTTACCATGTCTCGGGAGGTAACAGGTGCCCATACAAACGAGCAATAGCCAAAATGCTAAAATGAAGCTTATACAAATAAAATCAAACCATTGCCAAGCTGCTCAGGACCTACTGAAGCAAACGGTGGCAGAGACGAAGACGGACGTGGCTATTATATCAGAGCCATACAAAATCCCCACAGCTTATGGGTGGTTTGCCGATGCAACCAAAGGAACAGCAACTTTCCCATACAAAGTGCGCACCCTGAGTTTACAGGTAAGGGTTTTGTTTGGGCGGTTATCAAAGGTTACCACATTTGCAGTTGTTATGCACCACCAAGCTGGATGCAGCAGGACTTTCAGGAGTTACTGAACAAAATAGTTGAGACAGCATCCGGTCGACATCCTTTAATAATCGCTGGTGACTTTAATGCCTGGGCTACAGAATGGGGTAGCAGAAGAGCAAATGCAAGGCGTGCAGCCCTGCTAGAAACTGCGCTCCTCTAGACCTCGTATTGGCGAATCGCGGAAATATCAGCACATACCGGAGAGATAACAGAGAGTCTATCATTGACATAACACTAACGAGTGGCTCACTGGCTGGATGCACAAAGTGGATGGTCAGCGAGCATTACACTTATAGCGACCATCAAGCAATCCTGCTAGATATCTCTAGAGACAACCGCGCCGACCAAAGCGGCCACGGTAATAAACACCATCACCGCTCTTGGCGCCCGGCCACTCTTGACAAGGACCTGTTTACTCTTGTCTTAAGAAAAGCATCCAACAAGATGTCTCCAGAACAAGAAGCAGTAAGGGGAGCCTGCGAGCTGGTTTCCGACCTCACAATGGCATGCGACGCAGCGATGTCACGTAAAATGTTTAATTCAACCCGTAAACAGCTGTACTGGTGGAACGATACCATCAGGGAGCTAAGAGCGAGTTGTCTTAGAGAAAGAAGAAGTTATCAGAGGCAAATAGCGATGCCAGGACATGAACGTAGACGAGAAAGATTCAAAATTTTAAGAAAGAAATTGAAAGAAGAAATTCGGAGTAGCAAAAAAGCATCATTTAAGATTCTTTGCGACGAAGCAGACAAAAACCCCTGGGGAAACGCTTATAAGGTTGTAATGTCAAGAATTTGTAAGGCGCCTCAGGAAAAATGCCCACTGATGGAAATCGCCAAAGCGATCGGTGACCGCAAAGCAACTGGCCCTGATAACATCCCGAATAAGGCTCTCAAAATGGCCATTGCGTAAGACCCGCAGTTGTATGCCAGAGTGATGGAGTCCTGTCTTCAGCAAGGAGTGTTTCCGCAGGTGTGGAAAAAACAGAAGCTCGTGCTTCTCCCGAAACCAGGCAAACAGCTGGGTTTACCTTCATCCTATCGACCGATCTGCCTACTCGACAGCTTGGGTAAGGTTCTGGAGAAAGTCATATATAACCGCTTGTTACGGTTCACTGAAGACGAAATGGGATTATCACCACGTCAGTACGGCTTCCGTAAGCGAAGGTTGACCATAGATGCAATACAGGAAGTAGTCTCAATTGCCACAAATGCAATTGCTGGTAGAAGATGGAGAGGGGGCGATAAACAATACTGTGCCACAGTAACACTCGATATTAAAAACGCCTTCAACTCTGCAAACTGGGAACACATCCTAACAGCACTCCTAAATACATTACCATGTACTACTACTGATATTAATGCTTCCACCAACAAATACACTGTGTATTATCATAATGTAAGTGGAATGCGAACAAAATCTGCTCAGTTTCGTCGTGATATGTGCTCTCACGACAACGACGTTGTTGCTTTTTCGGAAACTTGGCTACATGAGCATATATATACATCTGAATTCTTCGACGGAAACTTTCTTGTATACCGTCTGGATCGCTGTCCAGTGGAGTATTATTAGCTATTAAAGCAGGACTATGTAGCAGTAATGTATCTTTGAATTTGTATAATAACCTTATAGAACAAATTTGTGTCAAGGTAAAATTTGCATTAAATCATTCCATTTTTTTTTTTGTTATCCTACATTCCACCTAATAGTACTTACGATATTTATGAGAAACATCTTAATAATTTAACATTTGTATGCGATAATTTAACACAAAATGATGAAGTAATATATCTTGGAGATTTTAACTTAGGAAACATTTCATGGTTATCCTATATAAATAATTTAATACTTTCTAATGTTAAATCTGAAATCGAATTACTGTTTATAAGTACCGTATTTTCGTATGGCCTAAAACAGATTAATTCAATTCCGAATGATATTAATCGAATACTAGATTTAGCTTTTATCTCTGCTGAATTGAATTCATCTTGCCAACAATGTCTATCGCCCATTTTAAGTAATAGCCAATACGATAAAGCACTTTTAATAGATTTCAAGTTTTATAAATTTGATAAACTACCGTCGAATACTTCTTCGAAACGAAATTACTATAAGGCGGATATTCTAAAGATAAGTCATCACATTGAAAGCACAGAGTGGTCCTTTTTGAACTCTTTCGATGATCCGTCCATGTCTTACAGTATTTTATGTGACAAACTGTTATTTGCCATCTCTCGCTTCGTCCCCATTCAAAGTTTAAAATCGAATAATAAAGCTCCGTGGTTTAATTCAAGACTTTGTCACCTAAAAAACATAAAAAACAAAGCATATAAGACATTTAGAAAAACAAATAATGCAATTGATCGAGATAACTTACTCCGTTTAAAAAAGGAGTTTACCAATCTCCATAATTACCTATTCAAGCACTATATGTTTAAAGTCGAATCAGATTTTAGAATTAATCCCTCCCGCTTTTGGCATTATATAAACAGTAAACGGAAAACTAATGGCTTTCCTACATGTCTAATTTATGACGGTACTGTATCGGACAACATACTTGATTCGTGTGAACTCTTTGCCAAATTTTTTCAAAAGGTATACGAAAAGTACGACTCGATGGGCGACTTTAACTTTGAATCATCCACCTCAGAATCGCCTGACAATTTCACCGTAACTTCAAATGATGTTGAACATGCAATTTCAGAACTGAATAATAGCTCATCAACTGATCATGAAGGATTCTGCTCATTATTTTTCAAACTATTCTCCTCTTCTCTTGCCACACCATTTGCAATGCTCTTTAATAAGTGCCTTAATAATCGATCTTTTTAGATGCTTGGAAATTATGCTCAATCACACCAACCTTTAAATCAGGTAGCCGGAATGAGGTATGCAATTATCGACCAATAGTTAAACAAAGCACAATATCAAAGTTATTTGATTCCATCGTTAAGGTAAAACTATTGAATAGAATCAACGATCACATTTGCGAGAACCAACATGGCTTTGTACCATTACGATCAACTTGTACTAATCTAGCGTTGCTCACTAATAATATCATCAACGCCTTTGTAAATCAAGCACAACTAGACGTCGTTTATACTGATTTCTCAAAGGCATTCGACAAAGTGGACCATTATATTCTCATTAAGAAGCTTAGCGATTACGGTATAAAAGGAACACTTTTAAAATTCTTTTCTAGCTGCTTAAAGAAAAGGAAATTGTTTGTAAAAATGGCATCGTTCAAATCAGAAACAATGATTAATGCCTGGTCTGGAATACCGCAAGGTACTCACTGTGGTCCTCTTCTCTTTTTGAAATTTATAAATGATTTACCAAACATATTCCATTCTGCAAAATGTTTAATGTTTGCTGATGATGTCAAGTTATTTATGAAAATCCAATATATAAGCGACTGCCTTAATCTTCAACAGGATCTTAGAAGGTTTCAGGAATGGTGTACACTAAACCACCTTTATTTAAATATTCAAAAATGCTGCGTTGTTTCATACAAGAAAAAGCTTAACTCTATAGACTTTGATTACCACTTGAATGATCTTAAGCTCACTCGTAAGGAAGAAATTAGGGACTTGGGCGTAATTTTCGATTCAGGACTAACGTTTTCTAACCATGTAGACTATATTATTGCGAAGGCGTATTTCATGATTGGATTCCTTCGTCGCAATACCGAAGATTTTTCGGATCCCTTGACACTAAAGGCACTCTACGTCTCTTTAATTCGAAGCCGCCTAGATTATTGTTCACTGATCTGGAACCCATACTATTGGTCCCATGTAAGCAAAATCGAAAGAGTCCAAAAAGTGTTTACCAAGAATGCATTATATATACTGCGCTGGCCTAATGGGCTACCCAGTTATTTAGGCAGATGCAAATCGCTCGGTCTGCAAAGCCTTGAAGACAGACGTATCTATTTTTCATTATTATTCGTGTACAATTTAACGCACTCAAACATAAATTGTAATGAATTACTAAAATTGATAAACTTTCATACCAATCACCACGATTTGAGACGGGTACGTTTATTCGAAGACAAAGTCCATAAAACAAACTATGCCTTTAATGAAATAAATAAATAAAAAATAAAAAAACTACAGGTTCCGGCATACATATTTAATATTATTAGAAGCTACCTGGAAAATAGAGTTTTGGAATATTCTACCGACGCCGGAACTAAAAAGTATTCCGTTACAGCGGGGGTTCCCCAGGGCCCAGTTCTAGGTCCAATATTGTGGAACATAATGTACGACGAAGTCTTCCGCCTACCGCGCCCCGACTGAGTAGACATAATCGGGTTCGCTGATAACATTGCACTTGTAGCAGTAGGTAAGCAAATATCAGATGTCGAAGTCAAAGTGAACGCCACAATAGAGACGGTCACTAAATGACTAGATAGCGTAGGCTTATCTCTAGCAGCAGAAAAAACAGAAGCTGTTTTAATAAGTAGTCGGAAGAAACCTGAGGTGGCGGTATTTAAAGTAAATAGCCACACTATTCGATCCTCCCGCCAGTTAAAGTACCTTGGTGTGATTATCGACGATAGGTTATGTTTCGGACCACACGCAGATTATGTAACAAATAAGGCGTCAAAAACTTACGGTGCTCTATCAAGAATTATCCCAAACATAGGCGGACCTAGAAGCAGCAAACGTTCCATTTTAGCTACAGTAATCAGCTCAGCCTTGATGTATGCAGCGCAAGTCTGGGCTAAGTCATTGAAAGTAAAAGCCTACCGGAAGCCTTACGAGACTGTGTATAGGCTATGCGCACTACGAGTGACGTGTGCGTATAAAACAACTTCGGATGACGCGGCAATGGTCGTCGCGGGTATGACTCCCTTCGATATACTGGCTGAAGAAAGAGAGAGAATATTTCAGCGGAGAAAGCAGTTCGACAACGATGAGGTAATTGCTGTCCAAGAAAAAGCGTTATCCTTAGAAAAATGGCAGGAGCGCTGGGATAACTCCGAAAAAGGAAGATGGACACACACCCTTATCCCCAACATTCAGAAGTGGGTCAATCGAAAGCACGGGGAAGTCAACTTTCACCTAACCCAATTCCTTACTGGCCATGGCTGCTACAGAAAGTACCTTAACCGCTTCGGGCTGGACGATTCCGCCCTCTGCCCAACGTGCAATGTAGACGAAGGTGCGAGGCACGTATTATTTTCTTGCCCACGATTTTCAGCAGTTACGATTATCATAAGTACTCTATCTGCAGATCCCCTTAGTCCGAATAATATAATCGATACAAGGCTTAGCTCTATCCGAGATTGGGAAGCAATAAGTGGCGCTATAGCAGAAATACGCAAAAAGCTAAGGTACGCGAAGTGGTCCCGAAAAAACCGGTGAGATTTCTACCGCTTACACAGCTTACTGCATCATTTGATTTTGCTCGGAACCACGTCCGTTCCGACAGAAACGATCGCTAGGGAGATTTTATGTAATTTACATCGTCAAACTGTGAATAATACACGTGTTGGAACTGAACGCCTGTGCAATCAGGACGGATATGGATCTCGTTCGCCGGACCATCCAAACAAAGTTTAGCCCCGTTAGATATAGCTCGGAACCTCGTCCGTTCCGACAGCTACGATTGAAGACATGCTCTGCGAATGACCAGCAAAACTACATCCGGGTCCTTCTACCTGCTGAACCGATGCTGCCGTAGAAAATGCCCACCAGAATCTACGGCTGCACAGCATACAACATAATGGGTGCCGCTTGGAACCAAGTTCGTTCCATCGGTTTCGCCAGGTTGTGGACGGTAAGGTAAAGTGAGAAGAAAACGCGGGTTGGAACCGAACGCTTTCCTCCAGCAAACACGATGCGGATCTGGATCTCGTTCGTTGGACCACCCACACAAAGCTTAGTGCCGCTAGATGTTGCTCGGAATCTCGTCCGTTCTGATAAATATGACTGGATACAAGCTCTTCGATTGATTTTTAATTTGTGGTTTGTATGGGAGGTCCCACGTCCCATTGTCCAATTGGACCGAATTGTAAAACTAAACCACCCGGGGCGCCACCCAAAAGCATAAAAAAAAATTTATGCAAATCGGTCCAGTCGTTTAGGAGGAGTTCAGTCACAACACACGTACAGTAGAATTATATATATAAAGATATATGTGTATATATGTATATATGAAATAAGTTTAGCGGATTCCCTGATAATGAGAAAAAAGAGCGGAGTCACTTACTTGGGCATTCCTTTTGTTTTATTTTCGTGTTTTACCAACCCTGATTTTTTGATGGCACTGTACCGCGTCGTTGAATAACTGGTGGAATCGTTCGTTGCTGGGCTGTTGTTCGCCCGTTGTTGGTGTTGTTCTGCGTCCACTGCTCCGAAGCAAGCTACCCCTTTTGTTTAGACACTTGTTTGACGTATTTTTATACCCGAGCGTACTTTTACACAAGGGTATTATCACTTTGTTCGCATAACGGTTGTTCGCAACAGCAAAAAATAATCGAAATAAATATAGACATACATATATATACTAAAATGATCAGAATGAAAAGAGGAATCGATTTAGCCCTGACTGTTTGTCCGTCCGTCCGTCCGTCTGCCAGTGGTTACAATAACTTGAGTAAAAATTGAGATATCTCAATGAAATTTGGTAAATAGATTTCTCTTTGGACAGAGTAGGTTGGTATTAAAAATGGTCAAGATCGGTCAATAACTACGGAAAATTTTGAAAAATGCAAAAACTCCGTTTTTTCGGTATCTATTACTGCAAATTGAGTGAAATGCGTTATTTGAAGCGATTTTGAACCAAGAAATTAGGAATTTATGAAATTTTGAAAAATGGGGTTTGCCACGCCCACTTATAAAAAAAATTTCTGTATCTCAGTAACAGTATTAGTTATCGTCACAGAAGTTGGTGGTCATATTTTCCTTGAAATCGCTATTATTATCGTAGTAAATTTTTGAAATCGGATCATAACCACGCCCACTTCCCATATAACGGAAATTTTGAAAAAAGAAAAAATTTGTGAACATATTGTTCTTGATATCACTTGTATCATCTTCAATAATTTTTGAAATCGGACCATAACCACGCCCAACTTCCATACAACGGAATCTTTGTTTTTCAGTATTTATGGGGAGAAATTGAGGAAAGTTTAATACTAGCAGCGATTTGAAACAAAGAAACGGGGTTTTTATGAAATTATGTGCACCGCCAATACAAAAATACATCGCGAGGGTATACATATAAAAATCTGTTTCGCCCGAATTTAGCTTTTCCTACTTGTTTTTTTTAATTTTGTAATACAACTTCTTTTGTTATCTATGCCCCTTTTTTAAATCCTTTTGGTTTTTTTTTTGTTATGCGGTAAGTATGTATTAAACCCCTTTTATTTTTCAGAACCCTTTTTTTTGTTTTCACTCAGTCAAGTATTAGGTAAGTAGCAGAGAAATACTTGTATATGTAAAAAAAATGACTTAATATATTTTTATGAGTTTCATTTTTTTTCAGTATTTGGTTGTTCTCTTTTTGCACGGAAAGTATGTTTGTTTGTATGTTTTCCACCTTTGGTTTCCGATATTTTTCCTTTTGCGGTAGGTATGCTTTTTGTTTCTTGGCAATAACACTGTTACCTCGCCCTCGTTATATTGTGTACATATGAAAGTTTACAAGTTTTATATAAAATTTAATATTTATTATTTTTCAAGTCCGCGTTACAGCATTATTGCCATAGATAATATGATACGAAACTCTCTTTCGCTGCTACTGAATTGGTCCCCTGAACTCACGGTTTGAGCTGGCAACAATACCGAATCAGGGGACCACGAACAGCTGATACACAAAAAGACGGGCTACCAGAGGGAAATGCGTTAAAAAAGCTATCAAATCTGTGTAATTTTATTTGGATAAAAAATAGAGTTTATGTTATTATTTTACGAAAGGTTGTATTTAAATCTCTAAGTAAAGAGATAAATTTCATAGCTTAGAAATAAAAAGTATTTAGATTTTAGCTTTACTTGAAAATATGGTTTTTTATTAAAAAAAAAAATATCATGAATATATTTTTTCAAAGAGAACTGGACATTTATTGCATTTTAAATTACCGCAATATACATAAATATTTATATAAAAATACGCATCTTGTTTTAAGTTTATATTTTTGGCTTTGGGATAGCTGATTGTACATATAACATATATATGAATTTCATTGATTTGATGTTGTTTTCATGTTGATTTCAATAGTTTGTGATTTTTTGGTAACATATTATAGTATTATAAAGTGTATTATTCCTTGTATTCATAGCATTTGCATTTATTTTATTTACATACTTCAACGGTGGTGTGAAAACTGAAAAATCCCCAAAAAATAAAATGAATACTCTCAAACCACATTTCTTACATAGGGGACTATAGGAAAATGTTATAAAAAATGCGGATATTGGCAGCGCTCTCACGAAGCAAAGAGTTTCGTATCATATCATTTTTGATTATTGCTTAGAGTCAAAACCAACAGTAACTACAGTAAAATTCGCTTAGCTGCCCCTTCGCTTAGCAGCACATTCCGGATAAGAGCACTTAAACTCGTTATGGCTGCATTTTATTGCAGCATTTGTATGAAATTATCTCATTTAACTGCATTTTGCTTAGCTGCACTTTCGTCCTAGCAGCCGCGATGATTGTGTTTTACAATTCAATTTCCCATAGAAAAAATTTCGTTTACCAACACTTTCAAAATCGGTATCTTATAATCATGTTTATCGAATTTATTATTGTGTAAGTAATCGATGAAATCACATCACTAAAACAAATTGAAGTGTAAAACATTTCAGGCTTTTTCAATGTGTAAAAAAAAGTTAAAAATTATAGAGTCCGTGCAAACAACGTAAAAGAACAAACCTAAAATAGATCAAAATGGGAAAAAGAGTTGGAGGTTTGTCAATAAAGGAAAAATTAAAAATTATAGAGTCCGTTCAAATAAACAGGTGCTAGTCAAACAATACAATTGTGACATATCGACAATAAATCGCATTTTAAAACAAGAAGACGAAATAAAACTGCACGCAAAAACGAGCGACCATAAAGATAATGATGAAGAAGGAGCCTCCTGTTACACCAATACGGTTTTGCCTGATATTTTAAAGAATTATGAACCAGAGAATATCTTCAACGCCGATGAAACAGGCCTTTATTTTAAAGCTTTACCCAACGCAACATTTTTTCGAAACTGCGATCAGCCAAAAGGCCGCAAAAGCCAAAAATCGCGACTTACTTTGCTGCTGTTGTGTAATGATACTGGTTCATACAAGAAAATATATGTCATTGGGAAGTCGCAAAACCCTCGCTGCTTTCGCAATGTTGAAATTCCTTTGCCGTACTTTGCGAATAAAACCGCGTGGATGACATCAAATAAATGGAAGCAAATTTTGTTATCGCTTGACAAGGAGATGAAAAAGCAAAACAAAAAAATTGTTCTGTTTGTGGATAACGCTGCTTGTCACAAAGTAACGTGCCAACTGGAAAACATCCATATAGAATTTCTTCCTCCCAACACAACCGCGTTGATTCAGCCACTCGATCAGGGCGTTATTCATTCTTTTAAAGTGCAATATAGGCAAATTATTGTCAAGAAACAATTGTGTGCGCTGGAGCGAGAGATGTCTGTGAAACAATTTTTGAAGTCTCTTACTGTTTTGGATTCACTTTATTACATAAAGCGGGCATGGTGGATGGTCAAGCCTCAGACGATTGCAAATTGCTTCAAAAAGGTAATAAACCATAAATTACCAGATGTTTCTGCTATTTAATCATCAATTATTATATTTTAAGGCGGAATTCTGTACCACGGCTAATGAAATTGATTTAGAAGACACTATCGAGAATATTTTTCTTGATACAGTGCCTACCTAACAGGGCTGCATACATTAACTGTGATGCCGATCTGCAGTGTTATGGCCAACTTACTGAGGAGGATATTATTGGAAACATAGATGATTTGCAATGTGAAAGTGGTGCAAGCACAGAAGATGACGAAGGTGATGACAACAACAATGACGTCAGTTCTCCTACAAGAAAAGAGGCTCTTTGCGCATTGGACGTGCTGCGACGATATTGCCCTAGTCAGACCAAATATAATGAGTATTTTTATGAAATTGAAGATGAAATTTTGAAAAATTACATAACAAGCCTAAACCAGAGCAAAATTACCGATTTTTTTACGTAAACATTTGTCTACATGTCTTAAAAAGGAAATGATTTTTCCCAGCTTAAGTATCTATGTACATACTTACATATGTATGTGGTAATGAATTCACTAAAATGAGTACCTTATGTGTTCTAAAAGAACCTTATATATGCATACATATTTTTTCTTGATTTAATAAGTGTGATCTCTGAATTTTTAAATAAAACTAACGATTAATAATTAATCTTGAGGGAAATTCGGAAAAAAAAGGTAACCAATTGGGGTAACTGCATCATATATAAAGGTAAAAAAAATCCGCATAACTGCCTCTTGTGTGCAGGTAAAAGATTTGGGATAAGTGCACATTTCGCTTAAGTGCACAAAAATGTGTGCACTGAACTTCAGTGCAGCTAAGCTAATTATACTGTAGTTTTAAGTGAGAGACTGACTTCGTAACCATACGATCCAAAATGCTTTTAGCTACAATGTTTTTATACTTTCGCTCTACATGTTTATTATTGAAAAATACGAGAGACATAATGTCACTCGTCACTCCCTAAGAATCTGCAATAATCTTGTTACAAGTCTAATATATAGGATATAAATATTGCATATTTAAATTATGGTTAAAATCTTTTTAATAATTAAATGTAAAGTGCTTATGAAGTAGATATGCCTACGAGTTATGCTTTTTTCTTTCGTTTAAACTGAGATTTATATTTTCTTACATTTCTGTTTTTAAATCTTACAATATAATGTTCGTTATCATTTTCTGCTTTGAAATTTGTGTCGATAGAAACGTCTTTTCGATTACTGTTAACATTCTGAATTCTTTTTTCTTTTACAGATTGCAGATCTATTTTCGGAAGAAGTTTATTAAAAAATATGTTATATGGGGTTTCACCAGTAGTAGAATGAACAATATTGTGATTGTATATAAACACTATATGTTCGATTTTGTAATATTTCAACTCATGGTTATCTGAAGTATTTTTCATTTAGAGTTTTATGTAGGAGCTCGATATAACCAAGGCCAGTTTTACCAGTAGTTACTTCTAATTGCTTATCCCATTCCCAAATGTCGACTACAAACTTTTCTCTTGTCTCGTAGACAGGAGGTGTGACTTTGAGAGGAATTTTACACATTATGTGATAATTTTTACAGTGATTACATTACATTCGCATTCATTTATTTTACATAGTTTGGAAAATAATATTTTGTTTTAAATACTTTAGCTACCTTTTCGATACATTGATGAAGCCCTTCGAGATGTATTCGTAAAAGCTTTGTTTTAAAATCAGCGTATTCGAGAATATTTTCTAATAATTTGGTTGCTCGTACTAACGGTAGCGAACGGTAGATGTTTTGGAAATCTATAAAATCATTATCATTCGGCATATAAATAGCTACTGTAGAATTTAAAAGATATTTTCTAATTATTTCTTTCACTAACTCGATAGTGAGTTCGGTATACATATGTTATGATATTTCAAGTATTATTAAACATGTATTTAGTGTTAAAAGAATTTTCGGTACCTCTAATAAGTTTTAATTGCCGTTTAAATACATTTAAAGCCCTTTCTGTAATTCTAATAAAGCTTTCCGCATTTTCTTCAACCGAGTGAATAGTTGTTACATTTGAAGCATCTTCGCCGATTTTACATTCATGAATTACAATTCTCGATAGCGCATCCGCCACAAAGTTTTCTTTCCCCGCTATATTTTTTATTTCAAAATCGAACTCATTCAATTTTATTTTCCATCTCTGTAATTTTGAATTTGGCTCCTTTAAATTATGAAGCCATTGCAAAGGAGGGTGGTCAGTGTGAATGAGTAACTTCCTGCCATATAAGTATGGTCTGACATACTTTGTTGCCCACACTAAAGCGAGCAGTTCTTTTTCAGTCGCAGAATAAACGAGTTCATGTTAGTTCAAGGTACGACTAGCATAGCATACCGGATGTCCATCTAGACTAAGCACAGCACCAAGAGCCTTATTCGGAGCATCGGTTTTGAGAGTAAACTTTTGTTTATAATCATTGTAGGCCAGTATTGGATATTCTTCGTTACTTACATCGATTTTGTTGCCTTTTTTTAAGCAATGAGTTGAGGGTTTAGTTATTTTCAAAAAATCTTTTATTAATTTACGGTAAAAACCTGCTAATCGCAGAAATTGTTTTATCTGCTTTTCGTTTATAGGTACGGGGTATTTAAGGATTGCGGCCACTTTATTAGGATTCGGCTTTATGCCATCGCGTGTTATAATGTGACCGAGAAATTCTGTCTCTTGCTTAAGAAATTCGCATTTATTTAATTGGATTTTTAAATTATCTCTATTTAATCTGTCGATAACTTTACTAAGCGAATCGCTATGCTCTTGTAACGATGTACTGAAAACAATTATATCGTCTAAGTATACCCTGCAGTATGTGTCGATCAAACCATCCAGCACCGTATTCATCAGCCGCTGGAACGTTGCGGGTGCATTTTTCAACCCAAAGGGCATTCTGAAAAATTCATAATGCCCATTTTGTGTTGAAAACGCTGTCTTTTTGCGATCTTTAGGGTCCATTTCAATTTGATGGAACCCTTTTATTAGGTATAGATACTTATCGCTGTGGCCGCTGTGGTCGATATAATATAAAGACGCACACCACAAATGGTAGGAGAAGCTCGGCCAAACACTGAGCTATATAGCTTTTTTCGGCACTACCCAAATAGATGCAGAATATGGTGAACTGCTGTGGCAAATAATGCCTTGCTCTAACATATCCTTAATTTGCTTATTTACCTCCGCTTTGTGAACTTCTGGATATCGATAAGCTTTTGTATAAATCGGGTTATCATGTACATTTTTTATTCGATGTTTCACTGAACTCGAAAATGTTAATTTTTCACCTTCTTTATAAAATAATTTACTTTATTTATCTAAAAGCGTTTGTAATTTTTCACTTTCTTACGTATTGAGATGATCGAGCATAGAATTGTATTTTGTTTTGTTTATTGTCAACCATTTCCAGTGTATATTTTATTACAATGGACCCTGTGACCGTTTTTAAAGTTATTGGCTCGGAAGAAACAACTTTGCTATTTAAAATTTTTGGTTTACTAGGTATACAGATGAGCCAGTATCAATCAAAAATCGTATAACTGGTTTTGAATTTCTAGTTGAATTCTTGGCAATTTTCCGAGGCCTCTAAACGAAAATTTTGTTCATCTTGATCCTTTGGGGCAGGTGCACCGAATCTTCTAATGCGAGACTGATTAGAATTAGCTCGCTGCGTACTATAAGGAAGTCCCTGTGGAGGATTTTGCTTATTACAGTGCGGCAATGTTTGCATTTTACTAATCGAATAGGGGGGTTGGTGTGCGCCATTAAAACTAGTAGCTGGAATACATATGAATTAAAGGTAGGATAATTAGGTGCATAGCTTTGAAAATGATTATCTTGCCGCATGTTATGTGATTTGTTATAAAAATGAGGTTCAATTTGCGTATTGTTTTGTTTTTTTTTTTTAATTTTGTTTACATTCAACACTCTTTTCATATTCGTCATTCTCTTTCAGAATTCGTATAGCTGACTTTAAATCGTTTGCTGAGTTAACATTAATCAAAGCAGTAAGGTGATTTGGTAGTTCTATTTTTAATGTTTTTAAGCTTATTTGTTGTAGTTCTGTATTCAAAAAGCTTTGAGTAGAAGTACTTAAATTACTTAAATTAATGCGATCTCTAATTTTACAAATTTCTTGGTTAATTGTTTTACACTAGTATTAAGCTTAATGTTATTTATTGATAATATTAAAGTAGTAATAGGGGTATGCTCGATGAATTCAGTAATTAACAGCTCACGCAAAGTACGCCAATCAGATGGTTGTTCTCTTCTTATTACGTCCAAAGCTGCTCCGCGGAGTGTGCTTATTTTGCATTGGAAGTAAAACGGTTTCTCCTCAGCCGTAAGAGTAGTGAATGGTGGAATAATGCTATCAATGCTTCCAATGTATAGTGAGTATGGTTGCCAGATAAAAATGTATGTTTAACTTGACAGTTGCAAAAAAAAACTGGATTTTTCGGGACAACACATTTTTATTAAAAAAAAATATACATCTCTATAAAACAAAAAAGTAACAATTCATTTCTTAAAAAAGCGTACTACATACTACAATATGATATCAATTTGCATATTTTTTATTAGATTTAGCGACCTTTATAAGTTTGCTCCCATTTTCCGTTTTTAAAAAATTAAAAAATTCATTGCATGTGTAGTTTAAATTTTGCCTTATTAAAAGCTCTGCTCTTATTATATCGGGAAGCATTTTATTTCTTTCCTTAGAATATAAACTCTTAAATATACTGAAAATTTTTTAACAAAATGCGTTACTTATAGGTATCGATAGTATAAAAGAAATTATTTTTTTCAAGTTTTTCATTTCATTTTCATTACATTTTTGGAAAAAAAAAGACCAAACTTGTCATTGGGAATATCTTTAGGCAATATATCATACACACTACGTAGACAACCATAATCTTTGTATAATTCATCACAATTAATTTCATTTTTCAAATTAATATTTGATATCTCCTCTTCTAATTGAGACCAAGTAATTAGTTTCGTTTTTAAACAAAAAAAAAGAAATCTGTTCCATAATTGAGTTGTCTCTATAATCGTATCTTTCTTCTAAATACTTTAAAGACACTTTCAAGAATGATTCTGCTTCTTGTTCGAATTTATGTTTATCGTATTCATTAATTTTTGTCAAAAGAGCATTTGCTTTAGCGCCAAAAAATTTATCATTTAGTCTGGTTTTGAGACTGATTCTAAGCTTTTGCATTACACTGTCTGTATCAACGATAGTGCATGAATCAGATTCCAGATCTCGAATTGCAGAGTCAAAATCTTGCAAAACGTTATGCGCAAAGTACAAAAATGCTTCTGATAATCCTTCTTCGAAACATTCTTCGCTTTCATTTAAAATATCGAAACTTGATACGCCACATGTAATAAATTCCCATAGTTCTTTGCGACAATTTTCCTTCTGCTTCAAAATAAAATATCTTTTCACAGCCGGCAAATCAATAAGCAATATATTTAGCGCAGGAAGTAAGGAAAGCCAGCGAGTTGGTACATGGCGAAGAAGCGAATTGTATTCCATGTTAGCAAACTCGAAACACTCCTTTAGCTTTTTAGTTTTACACGAAGAAGAACTGAATTCATTAAATATTTTAATAACAATATTTTCAATGTCAGCTGTTAAACAGTTCAATCCAGCCTTAACACAATTATTAATAACGTGGCAGTTGCAGTTCGATTTCAATATGTTTTTGTTCTCTTCTAAAAGTTTTTGGTAAACCGAATTATGAAAACCATAATTGACGGAGGCGTTATCCGCACTAAACGCAGAAATTTTGTTCATTTCTAATTGAAAATTTCTATTTCTACGACGTTTACTTTGAAAAATGGCCATTGATGTACAATTTTCATCTTCATAAAAATCCAACAGCTTCTTACAAATACCTGTTTTAGGATCAAAATATTGAACCACGTAGGCAAACATTTTTGTATTTCCCAGACTGGTAGCATCATTACCTATAGCAAAGTAGTGATTATTTTTTAAATCAATCACGACCTGCTCTTGTGCATATGGTCCCAAAACATTTCGGGTTATAGCTGCACTTTTTGTACGACCACAAGTTATTTTTGCTGCTATGTTGCTGTCAGGGAAAATACATTTGTCCACTTTGGTATGGCAATCCAGACTATTGTAACTCAGTCCATGTTTAACATTATGGAAAATATTTGTTAGTTCAGCCGTTGATATTAATAAATCTTCGGAAGTAGTTGATTCTTTGGTCATAAATTTGCTCACACTTCCTGCAATTTTATTCGAATTTTCAATATGCTGATGTCTTTTTGTGCGTAGATGTTTTTCTAGTGCTCTAACCCCCTCATATTTGATGGAAATGTCCACCAAGCAAAATTTACATTTTGCAGTGTGTTCGTCTTTTTGTTTTATCCACTTACAAAAGTCAGGAAGATCTAACCACCTCTTTGAAAACACAGTTAATCTCTTTTTTGTTGCAGGTTCACGTTCTTCTTCACTTTCAGACATCTTTCTATATAAAAATCTATTTAATAACTATAAAATACTTATGGTTTAACAAACTTAAATACTTACAGTTTACATTGCACGCAGTTTCTTTCTAAATTTGCACAAAAACAGCTGTCATGAAATAGTGATGGTAGTTTTTGCAATATGTGAAAACAATCGATTTTTTTTGTAGTTACAAATGTGAACTTGGAAAGTTAATTTGATTTGCATTTACGTATGTACATACATTTTTATTTGCTATTATTGAAATCTTTTTGAAAAACATACTGTTTTTCTGGACAAAAACCTCTTCGTCTGGACTCTGGACCGAGATGTAAAAATCGGGACAATCCAGGCGAATCCCGACCACCTGGCAACCCTAATAGTGAGAGATATTTTTTGTCTCCATCGAAAGGGGAGATTAACTATACACTTTTCACAACGCGGTCTCTTTTCTCGATAGCTCCTTCCCTAATTGTCGCTATATTTATATTCAGCAATTCATTTTGTGAGCATAATTCATTTAGTTCATCGTCTATCATATGATATAAGTTCGTTGTTATTGCAGGATTTTTTTGTTTTCTCTTTACAGTTGTGACTTAACTTTCATTTGACCTTATTTAGGCTTTTAATTTAGCGTAGTGTCTTTGCACGTTTTGTTTTTGTTTTTTTTTTGTGTTTTTACAGTTGCGACTTAACTTTTATTTTACCTTATTTACTTATTCAGGCCTTTTAGCGTATTGTCTTCACACGGATTTTTGTTTTTTTTTTGTGTGGTAAGATACTTGAATTTTTTAGTGTGGGTTGTACTTTCAATTATATGTGGTTTTTTTTTGTAATATTAGGTTTTTATTATTCGGTTTTATATAAAATGTAATATTTCTTATTTTCCAAGTCCGCGTTACAATATTATTGCTTAGAGTCAAAACCAACAGTAACTAGTTTTAAGTGAGAGACTGACTTCGTAACCATACGATCCAAAATGCTTTTAGCTACAATGTTTTTATACTTTCGCTCTACCTGTTTATTATTGAAAAATACGAGAGACATAATGTCACTCGTCACTCCCTAAGAATCTGCAATAATCTTGTTACAAGTCTAATATATAGGATATAAATATTGCATATTTAAATTATGGTTAAAATCTTTTTAATAATTAAATGTAAAGTGCTTATGAAGTAGATATGCCTACGAGTTATGCTTTTTTCTTTCGTTTAAACTGAGATTTATATTTTCTTACATTTCTGTTTTTAAATCTTACAATATAATGTTCGTTATCATTTTCTGCTTTGAAATTTGTGTCGATAGAAACGTCTTTTCGATTACTGTTAACATTCTGAATTCTTTTTTCTTTTACAGATTGCAGATCTATTTTCGGAAGAAGTTTATTAAAAAATATGTTATATGGGGTTTCACCAGTAGTAGAATGAACAATATTGTGATTGTATATAAACACTATATGTTCGATTTTGTAATATTTAAACTCATGGTTATCTGAAGTATTTTTCATTTAGAGTTTTATGTAGGAGCTCGATATAACCAAGGCCAGTTTTACCAGTAGTTACTTCTAATTGTATATTCAATTGCTCACACCACTGTTTTTGATTTATGTTGTTTATCCCTTGGTCTATTTTTAAATTTTTCGGTGGGCCCATTACATTAAATACTTTCAATAGGACCTTCTTTATTTCTAACCAGTTTAACATACTTATTTCTTCTACTATAGCATATTTAATATCTAACATGTTAAGTAGTGATGCTTATCCCATTCCCAAATGTCGACTACAAACTTTTCTCTTGTCTCGTAGACAGGAGGTGTGACTTTGAGAGGAATTTTACACATTATGTGATAATTTTTACAGTGATTACATTACATTCGCATTCATTTATTTTAGATAGTTTGGGAAATAATATTTTGTTTTAAATACTTTAGGTACCTTTTCGATACATTGATGAAGCCCTTCGAGATGTATTCGTAAAAGCTTTGTTTTAAAATCAGCGTATTCGAGAATATTTTCTAATAATTTGGTTGCTCGTACTAACGGTAGCGAACGGTAGATGTTTTGGAAATCTATAAAATCATTATCATTCTATAAAATCATTATCATTCGGCATATAAATAGCTACTGTAGAATTTAAAAGATATTTTCTAATTATTTCTTTCACTAACTCGATAGTGAGTTCGGTATATGTTATGATATTTCAAGTATTATTAAACATGTATTTAGTGTTAAAAGAATTTTCGGTACCTCTAATAAGTTTTAATTGCCGTTTAAATACATTTAAAGCCCTTTCTGTAATTCTAATAAAGCTTTCCGCATTTTCTTCAACCGAGTGAATAGTTGTTACATTCGAAGCATCTTCGCCGATTTTACATTCATGAATTACAATTCTCGATAGCGCATCCGCCACAAAGTTTCCTTTCCCCGCTATATTTTTTAATTCAAAATCGAACTCATTCAATTTTATTTTCCATCTCTGTAATTTTGAATTTGGCTCCTTTAAATTATGAAGCCATTGCAAAGGACGGTGGTCAGTGTGAATGAGTAACTTCCTGCCATATAAGTATGGTCTGACATACTTTGTTGCCCACACTAAAGCGAGCAGTTCTTTTTCAGTCGCAGAATAAACGAGTTCATGTTAGTTCAAGGTACGACTAGCATAGCATACCGGATGTCCATCTAGACTAAGCACAGCACCAAGAGCCTTATTCGGAGCATCGGTTTTGAGAGTAAACTTTTGTTTATAATCATTGTAGGCCAGTATTGGATATTCTTCGTTACTTACATCGATTTTGTTGCCTTTTTTTAAGCAATGAGTTGAGGGTTTAGTTATTTTCAAAAAATCGTTTATTAATTTACGGTAAAAACCTGCTAATCGCAGAAATTGTTTTATCTGCTTTTCGTTTATAGGTACGGGGTATTTAAGGATTGCGGCCACTTTATTAGGATTCGGCTTTATGCCATCGCGTGTTATAATGTGACCGAGAAATTCTGTCTCTTGCTTAAGAAATTCGCATTTATTTAATTGGATTTTTAAATTATCTCTATTTAATCTGTCGAAAACTTTACTAAGCGAATCGCTATGCTCTTGTGACGATGTACTGAAAACAATTATATCGTCTAAGTATACCCTGCAGTATGTGTCGATTAAACCATCCAGCACCGTATTCATCAGCCGCTGGAACGTTGCGGGGGCATTTTTCAACCCAAAGGGCATTCTGAAAAATTCATAATGCCCATTTTGTGTTGAAAACGCTGTCTTTTTGCGATCTTTAGGGTCCATTTCAATTTGATGGAACCCTTTTATTAGGTATAGATACTTATCGCTGTGGCCGCTGTGGTCGATATAATATAAAGACGCACACCACAAATGGTAGGAGAAGCTCGGCCAAACACTGAGCTATATAGCTTTTTTCGGCACTACCCAAATAGATGCAGAATATGGTGAACTGCTGTGGCAAATAATGCCTTGCTCTAACATATCCTTAATTTGCTTATTTACCTCCGCTTTGTAAACTTCTGGATATCGATAAGCTTTTGTATAAATCGGGTTATCATGTACATTTGTTATTCGATGTTTCACTGAACTCGAAAATGTTAATTTTTCACCTTCTTTATAAAATAAGTTACTGTATTTATCTAAAAGCGTTTGTAATTTTTCACTTTCTTAAGTATTGAGATGATCGAGCATAGAATTGTATTTTGTTTTGTTTATTGTCAACCATTTCCAGTGTATATTTTATTACAATGGACCGTGTGACCGTTTTTAAAGTTATTGGCTCGGAAGAAACAACTTTGCTATTTAAAATTTTTGGTTTACTAGGTATACAGAAGAGTCAGTATCAATCAAAAATCGTATAACTGGTTTTGAATTTCTAGTTGAATTCTTGGCAATTTTCCGAGGCCTCTAAACGAAAATTTTGTTCATCTTGAACCCTTGGGGCAGGTGCACCGAATCTTCTAATGCTAGACTGATTAGAATTAGCTCGCTGCGTACTATAAGGAAGTCCCTCTGGAGGATTTTGCTTATTACAGTGCGGCAATGTTTGTATTTTACTAATCGAATAGGGGGGTTGGTGTGCGCCATTAAAACTAGTAGCTGGAATACATATGAATTAAAGGTAGGATAATTAGGTGCATAGCTTTGAAAATGATTATCTTGCCGCATGTTATGTGATTTGTTATAAAAATGAGGTTCAATTTGCGTATTGTTTTTTTTTTTTTTTTTTAATTTTGTTTACATTCAACACTCTTTTCATATTCGTCATTCTCTTTCAGAATTCGTATAGCTGACTTTAAATCGTTTGCTGAGTTAACATTAATCAAAGCAGTAAGGTGATTTGGTAGTTCTATTTTTAATGTTTTTAAGCTTATTTGTTGTAGTTCTGTATTCAAAAAGCTTTTAGTAGAAGTACTTAAATTACTTAAATTAATGCGATCTCTAATTTTACAAATTTCTTGGTTAATTGTTTTACACTAGTATTAAGCTTAATGTTATTTATTGATAATATTAAAGTAGTAATAGGGGTATGCTCGATGATTTCAGTAATTAACAGCTCACGCAAAGTACGCCAATCAGATGGTTGTTCTCTTCTTATTACGTCCAAAGCTGCTCCGCGGAGTGTGCTTATTATGCATTGGAAGTAAAACGGTTTCTCCTCAGCCGTAAGAGTAGTGAATGGTGGAATAATGCTATCAATGCTTCCATACTCACGTTGCCAGATAAAAATGTATGTTTAACTTGACAGTTGCAAAAAAAACTGGATTTTTCGGGACAACACATTTTTATTAAAAAAAAATATACATCTCTATAAAACAAAAAAGTAACAATTCATTTCTTAAAAAAGCGTACTACATACTACAATATGATATCAATTTGCATATTTTTTATTAGATTTAGCGACCTTTATAAGTTTGCTCCCATTTTCCGTTTTTAAAAAATTAAAAAATTCATTGCATGTGTAGTTTAAATTTTGCCTTATTAAAAGCTCTGCTCTTATTATATCGGGAAGCATTTTATTTCTTTCCTTAGAATATAAACTCTTAAATATACTGAAAATTTTTTCACAAAATGGGTTACTTATAGGTATCGATAGTATAAAAGAAATTATTTTTTTCAAGTTTTTCATTTCATTTTCATTACATTTTTGGAAAAAAAAAAGACCAAACTTGTCATTGGGAATATCTTTAGGCAATATATCATACACACTACGTAGACAACCATAATCTTTGTATAATTCATCACAATTAATTTCATTTTTCAAATTAATATTTGATATCTCGTCTTCTAATTGAGACCAAGTAATTAGTTTCGTTTTTAAACAAAAAAAAAGAAATCTGTTCCATAATTGAGTTGTCTCTATAATCGTATCTTTCTTCTAAATACTTTAAAGACACTTTCAAGAATGATTCTGCTTCTTGTTCGAATTTATGTTTATCGTATTCATTAATTTTTGTCAAAAGAGCATTTGCTTTAGCGCCAAAAAATTTATCATTTAGTCTGGTTTTGAGACTGATTCTAAGCTTTTGCATTACACTGTCTGTATCAACGATAGTGCATGAATCAGATTCCAGATCTCGAATTGCAGAGTCAAAATCTTGCAAAACGTTATGCGCAAAGTACAAAAATGCTTCTGATAATCCTTCTTCGAAACATTCTTCGCTTTCATTTAAAATATCGAAACTTGATACGCCACATGTAATAAATTCCCATAGTTCTTTGCGACAATTTTCCTTCTGCTTCAAAATAAAATATCTTTTCACAGCCGGCCAATCAATAAGCAATCTATTTAGCGCAGGAAGTAAGGAAAGCCAGCGAGTTGGTACATGGCGAAGAAGCGAATTGTATTTCATGTTAGCAAACTCGAAACACTCCTTTAGCTTGTAAAAGCTTTGTTTTAAAATCAGCGTATTCGAGAATATTTTCTAATAATTTGGTTGCTCGTACTAACGGTAGCGAACGGTAGATGTTTTGGAAATCTATAAAATCATTATCATTCGGCATATAAATAGCTACTGTAGAATTTAAAAGATATTTTCTAATTATTTCTTTCACTAACTCGATAGTGAGTTCGGTATATGTTATGATATTTCAAGTATTATTAAACATGTATTTAGTGTTAAAAGAATTTTCGGTACCTCTAATAAGTTTTAATTGCCGTTTAAATACATTTAAAGCCCTTTCTGTAATTCTAATAAAGCTTTCCGCATTTTCTTCAACCGAGTGAATAGTTGTTACATTAAGCATCTTCGCCGATTTTACATTCATGAATTACAATTCTCGATAGCGCATCCGCCACAAAGTTTTCTTTCCCCGCTATATTTTTTATTTCAAAATCGAACTCATTCAATTTTATTTTCCATCTCTGTAATTTTGAATTTGGCTCCTTTAAATTATGAAGCCATTGCAAAGGACGGTGGTCAGTGTGAATGAGTAACTTCCTGCCATATAAGTATGGTCTGACATACTTTGTTGCCCACACTAAAGCGAGCAGTTCTTTTTCAGTCGCAGAATAAACGAGTTCATGTTAGTTCAAGGTACGACTAGCATAGCATACCGGATGTCCATCTAGACTAAGCACAGCACCAAGAGCCTTATTCGGAGCATCGGTTTTGAGAGTAAACTTTTGTTTATAATCATTGTAGGCCAGTATTGGATATTCTTCGTTACTTACATCGATTTTGTTGCCTTTTTTTAAGCAATGAGTTGAGGGTTTAGTTATTTTCAAAAAATCGTTTATTAATTTACGGTAAAAACCTGCTAATCGCAGAAATTGTTTTATCTGCTTTTCGTTTATAGGTACGGGGTATTTAAGGATTGCGGGCACTTTATTAGGATTCGGCTTTATGCCATCGCGTGTTATAATGTGACCGAGAAATTCTGTCTCTTGCTTAAGAAATTCGCATTTATTTAATTGGATTTTTAAATTATCTCTATTTAATCTGTCGAAAACTTTACTAAGCGAATCGCTATGCTCTTGTGACGATGTACTGAAAACAATTATATCGTCTAAGTATACCCTGCATTATGTGTCGATTAAACCATCCAGCACCGTATTCATCAGCCGCTGGAACGTTGCGGGTGCATTTTTCAACCCAAAGGGCATTCTGAAAAATTCATAATGCCCATTTTGTGTTGAAAACGCTGTCTTTTTGCGATCTTTAGGGACCATTTCAATTTGATGGAACCCTTTTATTAGGTATAGATACTTATCGCTGTGGCCGCTGTGGTCGATATAATATAAAGACGCACACCACAAATGGTAGGAGAAGCTCGGCCAAACACTGAGCTATATAGCTTTTTTCGGCACTACCCAAATAGATGCAGAATATGGTGAACTGCTGTGGCAAATAATGCCTTGCTCTAACATATCCTTAATTTGCTTATTTACCTCCGCTTTGTAAACTTCTGGATATCGATAAGCTTTTGTATAAATCGGGTTATCATGTACATTTGTTATTCGATGTTTCACTGAACTCGAAAATGTTAATTTTTCACCTTCTTTATAAAATAATTTACTGTATTTATCTAAAAGCGTTTGTAATTTTTCACTTTCTTAAGTATTGAGATGATCGAGCATAGAATTGTATTTTGTTTTGTTTATTGTCAACCATTTCCAGTGTATATTTTATTACAATGGACCGTGTGACCGTTTTTAAAGTTATTGGCTCGGAAGAAACAACTTTGCTATTTAAAATTTTTGGTTTACTAGGTATACAGAAGAGTCAGTATCAATCAAAAATCGTATAACTGGTTTTGAATTTCTAGTTGAATTCTTGGCAATTTTCCGAGGCCTCTAAACGAAAATTTTGTTCATCTTGAACCCTTGGGGCAGGTGCACCGAATCTTCTAATGCTAGACTGATTAGAATTAGCTCGCTGCGTACTATAAGGAAGTCCCTCTGGAGGATTTTGCTTATTACAGTGCGGCAATGTTTGCATTTTACTAATCGAATAGGGGGGTTGGTGTGCGCCATTAAAACTAGTAGCTGGAATACATATGAATTAAAGGTAGGATAATTAGGTGCATAGCTTTGAAAATGATTATCTTGCCGCATGTTATGTGATTTGTTATAAAAATGAGGTTCAATTTGCGTATTGTTTTTTTTTTTTTTTT
The DNA here is from genome assembly GCA_963971545.1 of Philophylla caesio. NCBI lineage: Eukaryota > Metazoa > Arthropoda > Insecta > Diptera > Tephritidae > Philophylla > Philophylla caesio. Next base: position 88,900,245 of record OZ020604.1, on the reverse strand, counting down.
TTAATTTTGTTTACATTCAACACTCTTTTCATATTCGTCATTTTCTTTCAGAATTCGTATAGCTGACTTTAAATCGTTTGCTGAGTTAACATTAATCAAAGCAGTAAGGTGATTTGGTAGTTCTATTTTTAATGTTTTTAAGCTTATTTGTTGTAGTTCTGTATTCAAAAAGCTTTTAGTAGAAGTACTTAAATTACTTAAATTAATGCGATCTCTAATTTTACAAATTTCTTGGTTAATTGTTTTACACTAGTATTAAGCTTAATGTTATTTATTAATAATATTAAAGTAGTAATAGGGGTATGCTCGATGAATTCAGTAATTAACAGCTCACGCAAAGTACGCCAATCAGATGGTTGTTCTCTTCTTATTACGTCCAAAGCTGCTCCGCGGAGTGTGCTTATTATGCATTGGAAGTAAAACGGTTTCTCCTCAGCCGTAAGAGTAGTGAATGGTGGAATAATGCTATCAATGCTTCCAATGTATAGTGAGTATGGTTGCCAGATAAAAATGTATGTTTAACTTGACAGTTGCAAAAAAAACTGGATTTTTCGGGACAACACATTTTTATTAAAAAAAAAATATACATCTCTATAAAACAAAAAAGTAACAATTCATTTCTTAAAAAAGCGTACTACATACTACAATATGATATCAATTTGCATATTTTTTATTAGATTTAGCGACCTTTATAAGTTTGCTCCCATTTTCCGTTTTTAAAAAATTAAAAAATTCATTGCATGTGTAGTTTAAATTTTGCCTTATTAAAAGCTCTGCTCTTATTATATCGGGAAGCATTTTATTTCTTTCCTTAGAATATAAACTCTTAAATATACTGAAAATTTTTTCACAAAATGGGTTACTTATAGGTATCGATAGTATAAAAGAAATTATTTTTTTCAAGTTTTTCATTTCATTTTCATTACATTTTTGGAAAAAAAAAGACCAAACTTGTCATTAAGAATATCTTTAGGCAATATATCATACACACTACGTAGACAACCATAATCTTTGTATAATTCATCACAATTAATTTCATTTTTCAAATTAATATTTGATATCTCGTCTTCTAATTGAGACCAAGTAATTAGTTTCGTTTTTAAACAAAAAAAAAGAAATCTGTTCCATAATTGAGTTGTCTCTATAATCGTATCTTTCTTCTAAATACTTTAAAGACACTTTCAAGAATGATTCTGCTTCTTGTTCGAATTTATGTTTATCGTATTCATTAATTTTTGTCAAAAGAGCATTTGCTTTAGCGCCAAAAAATTTATCATTTAGTCTGGTTTTGAGACTGATTCTAAGCTTTTGCATTACACTGTCTGTATCAACGATAGTGCATGAATCAGATTCCAGATCTCGAATTGCAGAGTCAAAATCTTGCAAAACGTTATGCGCAAAGTACAAAAATGCTTCTGATAATCCTTCTTCGAAACATTCTTCGCTTTCATTTAAAATATCGAAACTTGATACGCCACATGTAATAAATTCCCATAGTTCTTTGCGACAATTTTCCTTCTGCTTCAAAATAAAATATCTTTTCACAGCCGGCCAATCAATAAGCAATCTATTTAGCGCAGGAAGTAAGGAAAGCCAGCGAGTTGGTACATGGCGAAGAAGCGAATTGTATTCCATGTTAGCAAACTCGAAACACTCCTTTAGCTTTTTAGTTTTACACGAAGAAGAACTGAATTCATTAAATATTTTAATAACAATATTTTCAATGTCAGCTGTTAAACAGTTCAATCCGGCCTTAACACAATTATTAATAACGTGGCAGTTGCAGTTCGATTTCAATATGTTTTTGTTCTCTTCTAAAAGTTTTTGTTAAACCGAATTATGAAAACCATAATTGACGGAGGCGTTATCCGCACTAAACGCAGAAATTTTGTTCATTTCTAATTGAAAATTTCTATTTATACGACGTATACTTTGAAAAATGGCCATTGATGTACAATTTTCATCTTCATAAAAATCCAACAGCTTCTTACAAATACCTGTTTTAGGATCAAAATATTGAACCACGTAGGCAAACATTTTTGTATTTCCCAGACTGGTAGCATCATTACCTATAGCAAAGTAGTGATTATTATTTAAATCAATCACGACCTGCTCTTGTGCATATGGTCCCAAAACATTTCGGGTTATAGCTGCACTTTTTGTACGACCACAAGTTATTTTTGCTGCTATGTTGCTGTCAGGGAAAATACATTTGTCCACTTTGGTATGGCAATCCAGACTATTGTAACTCAGTCCATGTTTAACATTATGGAAAATATTTGTTAGTTCAGCCGTTGATATTAATAAATCTTCGGAAGTAGTTGATTCTTTGGTCATAAATTTGCTCACACTTCCTGCAATTTTATTCGAATTTTCAATATGCTGATGTCTTTTTGTGCGTAGATGTTTTTCTAGTGCTCTAACCACCTCATATTTGATGGAAATGTCCACCAAGCAAAATTTACATGTTGCAGTGTGTTCGTCTTTTTGTTTTATCCACTTACAAAAGTCAGGAAGATCTAACCACCTCTTTGAAAACACAGTTAATCTCTTTTTTGTTGCAGGTTCACGTTCTTCTTCACTTTCAGACATCTTTCTATATAAAAATCTATTTAATAACTATAAAATACTTATGGTTTAACAAACTTAAATACTTACAGTTTACATTGCACGCAGTTTCTTTCTAAATTTGCACAAAAACAGCTGTCATGAAATAGTGATGGTAGTTTTTGCAACATGTGAAAACAATCGATTTTTTTTGTAGTTACAAATGTGAACTTGGAAAGTTAATTTGATTTGCATTTACGTATGTACATACATTTTTATTTGCTATTATTGAAATCTTTTTGAAAAACATACTGTTTTTCTGGACAAAAACCTCTTCGTCTGGACTCTGGACCGAGATGTAAAAATCGGGACAATCCAGGCGAATCCCGACCAACTGGCAACCCTAATAGTGAGAGATATTTTTTGTCTCCATCGAAAGGGGAGATTAACTATACACTTTTCACAACACGGTCTCTTTTCTCGATAGCTCCTTCCCTAATTGTCGCTATATTTATATTCAGCAATTCATTTTGTGAGCATAATTCATTTAGTTCATCGTCTATCATATGATATAAGTTCGTTGTTATTGCAGGATTTTTTTGTTTTCTCTTTACAGTTGTGACTTAACTTTCATTTGACCTTATTTAGGCTTTTAATTTAGCGTAGTGTCTTTGCACGTTTTGTTTTTGTTTTTTTTTTTTGTGTTTTTACAGTTGCGACTTAACTTTTATTTTACCTTATTTACTTATTCAGGCCTTTTAGCGTATTGTCTTCACACGGATTTTTGTTTTTTTTTTGTGTGGTAAGATACTTGAATTTTTTAGTTTGGGTTGTACTTTCAATTATATGTGGTTTTTTTTTTGTAATATTAGGTTTTTATTATTCGGTTTTATATAAAATGTAATATTTCTTATTTTCCAAGTCCGCGTTACAATATTATTGCTTAGAGTCAAAACCAACAGTAACTAGTTTTAAGTGAGAGACTGACTTCGTAACCATACGATCCAAAATGCTTTTAGCTACAATGTTTTTATACTTTCGCTCTACCTGTTTATTATTGAAAAATACGAGAGACATAATGTCACTCGTCACTCCCTAAGAATCTGCAATAATCTTGTTACAAGTCTAATATATAGGATATAAATATTGCATATTTAAATTATGGTTAAAATCTTTTTAATAATTAAATGTAAAGTGCTTATGAAGTAGATATGCCTACGAGTTACGCTTTTTTCTTTCGTTTAAACTGAGATTTATATTTTCTTACATTTCTGTTTTTAAATCTTACAATATAATGTTCGTTATCATTTTCTGCTTTGACTAATTTTACTTGTTTAAAAGGGTTTGCCGTTTTATCCAAGCGCTTCCTAAAATTCTCTGCTTTAACGAAATTTGTGTCGATAGAAACGTCTTTTCGATTACTGTTAACATTCTGAATTCTTTTTTCTTTTACAGATTGCGGATCTATTTTCGGAAGAAGTTTATTAAAAAATATGTTATATGGGGTTTCACCAGTAGTAGAATGAACAATATTGTGATTGTATATAAACACTATATGTTCGATTTTGTAATATTTCAACTCATGGTTATCTGAAGTATTTTTCATTTAGAGTTTTATGTAGGAGGTCGATATAACCAAAGCCCATTTTACCAGTAGTTACTTCTAATTGTATATTCAATTGCTCACACCACTGTTTTTGATTTATGTTGTTTATCCCTTGGTCTATTTTTAAATTTTTCGGTGGGCCCATTACATTAAATACTTTCAATAGGACCTTCTTTATTTCTAACCAGTTTAACATACTTATTTCTTCTACTATAGCATATTTAATATCTAACATGTTAAGTAGTGATGCTTATCCCATTCCCAAATGTCGACTACAAACTTTTCTCTTGTCTCGTAGACAGGAGGTGTGACTTTGAGAGGAATTTTACACATTATGTGATAATTTTTACAGTGATTACATTACATTCGCATTCATTTATTTTAGATAGTTTGGGAAATAATATTTTGTTTTAAATACTTTAGCTACCTTTTCGATACATTGATGAAGCCCTTCGAGATGTATTCGTAAAAGCTTTGTTTTAAAATCAGCGTATTTTCTAATAATTTGGTTGCTCGTACTAACGGTAGCGAACGGTAGATGTTTTGGAAATCTATAAAATCATTATCATTCGGCATATAAATAGCTACTGTAGAATTTAAAAGATATTTTCTAATTATTTCTTTCACTAACTCGATAGTGAGTTCGGTATATGTTATGATATTTCAAGTATTATTAAACATGTATTTAGTGTTAAAAGAATTTTCGGTACCTCTAATAAGTTTTAATTGCCGTTTAAATACATTTAAAGCCCTTTCTGTAATTCTAATAAAGCTTTCCGCATTTTCTTCAACCGAGTGAATAGTTGTTACATTCGAAGCATCTTCGCCGATTTTACATTCATGAATTACAATTCTCGATAGCGCATCCGCCACAAAGTTTTCTTTCCCCGCTATGTATTTTATTTCAAAATCGAACTCATTCAATTTTATTTTCCATCTCTGTAATTTTGAATTTGGCTCCTTTAAATTATGAAGCCATTGCAAAGGACGGTGGTCAGTGTGAATGAGTAACTTCCTGCCATATAAGTATGGTCTGACATACTTTGTTGCCCACACTAAAGCGAGCAGTTCTTTTTCAGTCGCAGAATAAACGAGTTCATGTTAGTTCAAGGTACGACTAGCATAGCATACCGGATGTCCATCTAGACTAAGCACAGCACCAAGAGCCTTATTCGGAGCATCGGTTTTGAGAGTAAACTTTTGTTTATAATCATTGTAGGCCAGTATTGGATATTCTTCGTTACTTACATCGATTTTGTTGCCTTTTTTTAAGCAATGAGTTGAGGGTTTAGTTATTTTCAAAAAATCTTTTATTAATTTATGTTATCTTATCTTTTATTAATCTTGTGACGATGTACTGAAAACAATTATATCGTCTAAGTATACCCTGCAGTATGTGTCGATTAAACCATCCAGCACCGTATTCATCAGCCGCTGGAACGTTGCGGGTGCATTTTTCAACCCAAAGGGCATTCTGAAAAATTCATAATGCCCATTTTGTGTTGAAAACGCTGTCTTTTTGCGATCTTTAGGGTCCATTTCAATTTGATGGAACCCTTTTATTAGGTATAGATACTTATCGCTGTGGCCGCTGTGGTCGATATAATATAAAGACGCACACCACAAATGGTAGGAGAAGCTCGGCCAAACACTGAGCTATATAGCTTTTTTCGGCACTACCCAAATAGATGCAGAATATGGTGAACTGCTGTGGCAAATAATGCCTTGCTCTAACATATCCTTAATTTGCTTATTTACCTCCGCTTTGTAAACTTCTGGATATCGATAAGCTTTTGTATAAATCGGGTTATCATGTACATTTTTTATTCGATGTTTCACTGAACTCGAAAATGTTAATTTTTCACCTTCTTTATAAAATAATTTACTGTATTTATCTAAAAGCGTTTGTAATTTTTCACTTTCTTAAGTATTGAGATGATCGAGCATAGAATTGTATTTTGTTTTGTTTATTGTCAACCATTTCCAGTGTATATTTTATTACAATGGACCCTGTGACCGTTTTTAAAGTTATTGGCTCGGAAGAAACAACTTTGCTATTTAAAATTTTTGGTTTACTAGGTATACAGATGAGCCAGTATCAATCAAAAATCGTATAACTGGTTTTGAATTTCTAGTTGAATTCTTGGCAATTTTCCGAGGCCTCTAAACGAAAATTTTGTTCATCTTGATCCTTTGGGGCAGGTGCACCGAATCTTCTAATGCTAGACTGATTAGAATTAGCTCGCTGCGTACTATAAGGAAGTCCCTGTGGAGGATTTTGCTTATTACAGTGCGGCAATGTTTGCATTTTACTAATCGAATAGGGGGGTTGGTGTGCGCCATTAAAACTAGTAGCTGGAATACATATGAATTAAAGGTAGGATAATTAGGTGCATAGCTTTGAAAATGATTATCTTGCCGCATGTTATGTGATTTGTTATAAAAATGAGGTTCAATTTGCGTATTGTTTTTTTTTTTTTTTTTAATTTTGTTTACATTCAACACTCTTTTCATATTCGTCATTCTCTTTCAGAATTCGTATAGCTGACTTTAAATCGTTTGCTGAGTTAACATTAATCAAAGCAGTAAGGTGATTTGGTAGTTCTATTTTTAATGTTTTTAAGCTTATTTGTTGTAGTTCTGTATTCAAAAAGCTTTGAGTAGAAGTACTTAAATTACTTAAATTAATGCGATCTCTAATTTTACAAATTTCTTGGTTAATTGTTTTACACTAGTATTAAGCTTAATGTTATTTATTGATAATATTAAAGTAGTAATAGGGGTATGCTCGATGAATTCAGTAATTAACAGCTCACGCAAAGTACGCCAATCAGATGGTTGTTCTCTTCTTATTACGTCCAAAGCTGCTCCGCGGAGTGTGCTTATTATGCATTGGAAGTAAAACGGTTTCTCCTCAGCCGTAAGAGTAGTGAATGGTGGAATAATGCTATCAATGCTTCCAATGTATAGTGAGTATGGTTGCCAGATAAAAATGTATGTTTAACTTGACAGTTGCAAAAAAAACTGGATTTTTCGGGACAACACATTTTTATTAAAAAAAAATATACATCTCTATAAAACAAAAAAGTAACAATTCATTTCTTAAAAAAGCGTACTACATACTACAATATGATATCAATTTGCATATTTTTTATTAGATTTAGCGACCTTTATAAGTTTGCTCCCATTTTCCGTTTTTAAAAAATTAAAAAATTCATTGCATGTGTAGTTTAAATTTTGCCTTATTAAAAGCTCTGCTCTTATTATATCGGGAAGCATTTTATTTCTTTCCATAGAATATAAACTCTTAAATATACTGAAAATTTTTTTCACAAAATGCGTTACTTATAGGTATCGATAGTATAAAAGAAATTATTTTTTTCAAGTTTTTCATTTCATTTTCATTACATTTTTGGAAAAAAAAGACCAAACTTGTCATTGGGAATATCTTTAGGCAATATATCATACACACTACGTAGACAACCATAATCTTTGTATAATTCATCACAATTAATTTCATTTTTCAAATTAATATTTGATATCTCGTCTTCTAATTGAGACCAAGTAATTAGTTTCGTTTTTAAACAAAAAAAAAGAAATCTGTTCCATAATTGAGTTGTCTCTATAATCGTATCTTTCTTCTAAATACTTTAAAGACACTTTCAAGAATGATTCTGCTTCTTGTTCGAATTTATGTTTATCGTATTCATTAATTTTTGTCAAAAGAGCATTTGCTTTAGCGCCAAAAAATTTATCATTTAGTCTGGTTTTGAGACTGATTCTAAGCTTTTGCATTACACTGTCTGTATCAACGATAGTGCATGAATCAGATTCCAGATCTCGAATTGCAGAGTCAAAATCTTGCAAAACGTTATGCGCAAAGTACAAAAATGCTTCTGATAATCCTTCTTCGAAACATTCTTCGCTTTCATTTCAAATATCGAAACTTGATACGCCACATGTAATAAATTCCCATAGTTCTTTGCGACAATTTTCCTTCTGCTTCAAAATAAAATATCTTTTCACAGCCGGCCAATCAATAAGCAATCTATTTAGCGCAGGAAGTAAGGAAAGCCAGCGAGTTGGTACATGGCGAAGAAGCGAATTGTATTCCATGTTAGCAAACTCGAAACACTCCTTTAGCTTTTTAGTTTTACACGAAGAAGAACTGAATTCATTAAATATTTTAATAACAATATTTTCAATGTCAGCTGTTAAACAGTTCAATCCGGCCTTAACACAATTATTAATAACGTGGCAGTTGCAGTTCGATTTCAATATGTTTTTGTTCTCTTCTAAAAGTTTTTGGTAAACCGAATTATGAAAACCATAATTGACGGAGGCGTTATCCGCACTAAACGCAGAAATTTTGTTCATTTCTAATTGAAAATTTCTATTTATACGACGTTTACTTTGAAAAATGGCCATTGATGTACAATTTTCATCTTCATAAAAATCCAACAGCTTCTTACAAATACCTGTTTTAGGATCAAAATATTGAACCACGTAGGCAAACATTTTTGTATTTCCCAGACTGGTAGCATCATTACCTATAGCAAAGTAGTGATTATTTTTTAAATCAATCACGACCTGCTCTTGTGCATATGGTCCCAAAACATTTCGGGTTATAGCTGCACTTTTTGTACGACCACAAGTTATTTTTGCTGCTATGTTGCTGTCAGGGAAAATACATTTGTCCACTTTGGTATGGCAATCCAGACTATTGTAACTCAGTCCATGTTTAACATTATGGAAAATATTTGTTAGTTCAGCCGTTGATATTAATAAATCTTCGGAAGTAGTTGATTCTTTGGTCATAAATTTGCTCACACTTCCTGCAATTTTATTCGAATTTTCAATATGCTGATGTCTTTTTGTGCGTAGATGTTTTTCTAGTGCTCTAACCCCCTCATACTTGATGGAAATGTCCACCAAGCAAAATTTACATTTTGCAGTGTGTTCGTCTTTTTGTTTTATCCACTTACAAAAGTCAGGAAGATCTAACCACCTCTTTGAAAACACAGTTAATCTCTTTTTTGTTGCAGGTTCACGTTCTTCTTCACTTTCAGACATCTTTCTATATAAAAATCTATTTAATAACTATAAAATACTTATGGTTTAACAAACTTAAATACTTACAGTTTACATTGCACGCAGTTTCTTTCTAAATTTGCACAAAAACAGCTGTCATGAAATAGTGATGGTAGTTTTTGCAACATGTGAAAACAATCGATTTTTTTTGTAGTTACAAATGTGAACTTGGAAAGTTAATTTGATTTGCATTTACGTATGTACATACATTTTTATTTGCTATTATTGAAATCTTTTTGAAAAACATACTGTTTTTCTGGACAAAAACCTCTTCGTCTGGACTCTGGACCGAGATGTAAAAATCGGGACAATCCAGGCGAATCCCGACCAACTGGCAACCCTAATAGTGAGAGATATTTTTTGTCTCCATCGAATGGGGAGATTAACTATACACTTTTCACAACGCGGTCTCTTTTCTCGATATATTCAGCAATTCATTTTGTGAGCATTATTCATTTAGTTCATCGTCTATCATATGATATAAGTTCGTTGTTATTGCAGGATTTTTTTTGTTTTCTCTTTACAGTTGTGACTTAACTTTCATTTGACCTTATTTAGGCTTTTAATTTAGCGTAGTGTCTTTGCACGTTTTGTTTTTTGTTTTTTTTTTTTTGTGTTTTTACAGTTGCGACTTAACTTTTATTTTACCTTATTTACTTATTCGGGGTCGAGCGGAAGCAGGGTGTGGATGAAGCGTAACACAGTGCATAGGACATCCGGTGCACCTAGCCTATCCCACATCAAGACCGTAGTGCACGATGCGGAATCGTACCCTTCAAGAGGTGACCCTGTTTTCACTGAACACTATGGATCTAGATCCGGAGGGTATCGAAACAACCCTTCCCCCCTAATCCAGGGTGTCATGCGTCACCGTGCCCATGGATGGTTTGCAGTCAGGGGGCTTTTCCGACTGTATTCGAACGGCGCCTCCCGGATACCGGTCCGCCTCCGGGAGTAACGGTGGACTTACTGCGGCATGGGGCTCTGCCGTATTCGACCGTTTCATTCCCCTTTCCTTTTATTCCGGCCACCGAACGGTCTCGGCTCATTAGGTGGCCAAAGAACCAGTATCAAAATGAACCCTTATCGAGAAGCCTCGGAACCCTGCACGGGTAGTGCCGCCACTGAACAAGGCGAAGAAAAGTCCCTAAAACCTTCGGGAACCCCATCGACGGTGCCGAAAGGGCCTCAACGGCCCAACCCACACATTCGGTCCCCCACAGCGACTGGAGGAGTGGTTATGCCTCTAAAAGAAAAAGCACCCTCTATTGAAACCGGAAGCACTAAGCCCCCCGAGGGAAAGTCGTTTCCGGTGGGAAAGCCAAGGGCGACCAACCCCCTTAGGCCTATCAAGGCCACCCCCTCTATGCAAAGTGTTGTGGTCGAGCAGGAGTCCTCCACGGACAAGAAGCGACCACCACTGCGCAGAACAAAGGCATGAAAGCAGCTGAGGCAAATGACACAGATCAGAGCCCCAGCTGCTCAAAAGCCATCAGGCCCCACGTCAGGGCCCAGCGCGATCGTAGGGCAGCACCGAAGGTCATAAAACGGCTGGAGGCTATGCAATACGACAAATTGACGGAGACACAGAAAGCCTCACTCGAGTGGGCTAAAGGAGTCATGGCCGCAAGCGAAAAGCGCCCCTTGGGGAACGGCGGAAAAGACAAACCACCCACTCGACTGGACCACCGGAGAGAATTAGCCTCAAAGAGACAGCGATCTCTCGAGGAGACTCCGAGCGGTTCAAAAAGGCACAGAACGTCCTCCCCACCAAACCGTCGGTCGATGGCCGTAGCCACAAAGCCGTTCAACGAGGCTGCCAAAGAGCACCTCACACTGGCCGTGCTGGACAAGAGCCATCCCGACGGACACATCAGCACTGACAATTGGAAGTCCGTGCTGATGGGTCTCTGCAGGGTCTACAAGGGCATACTCGAGAAGTATCCCGGCCCTTCACCAGTCGTCCGCGACGCCGGATGGCATCAAGGGCGAATCAAACTCGTCTCGTGCGCGGACGAACGCGCAGTACGGCTCTACAAGGAGGCAATCTCATCGGTGGGAGAGCTGTGGCCCGGGGCCGACCTGAGAGCCGTCCACAGGGAGGAAATCCCCAAACGGCCACGAGCCTGGGCCTGGGTCCCAGCGGAACCATCAGAACCGAAAGAGATCCTGGAGCTCATCCGCCTCGGCAACGCAGAACTACCCACCAGCGATTGGAGGATAGTGAGAGTTGGCGAGACCAAGGAGAAGCAACGTTACGTTGACCTGGTCATCAACGATGCTTCCATCACAGCTCTTGCGGATTGTGGTGGGGTTATAAGCTACGGCTTTTATTCCATCACAGTTAAAATCCACAAGAAGGCGGAGGTCAGGGAAACCGAAAACGCAGGCAACGCTTCAAGCGGACCAGCGACTTCTTCTGTCGGCGAAGAGGTCAGCAGAGTAGGAGACGCCGCGAGCGCCCCTACTGACCTCGAGCCGATTTCAACGGAGGCAACCGGGGGCGTCCCATTGGCGGTATTGGACACCGCGTCAGATGCCGAGAGCGATGCGGGCTCGGCGTCGGTATACGTGGGATCTGTGTACAGCCAATGGGTAACGCAACTCGAAGAGGACCAGCTTCTGGCTTCGGAACCTGAGGAGGCGGATCACGACACCACGGTCGTAGCCGCCGCCGAGAGGGTGGAGCAAGAGGCAATGGACATCGCAGACTGCGGAGATGGTGCGGATTCTGCAAATTAATCTTCACCACTCCAAAGCAGCCTCGGCTGCTCTTCTTCTTCGTCTCAGCGAAAAGGTTGAAGACGTTATTCTTGTCCAGGAGCCCTGGATCGTCAGGAACAGGGTTTGTGGATTAAACTCTGACGCCTACCAACTAGTAACGTCTCCAGGGACAGGTAGGATCAGAGCATGTATTCTTATAAAAAAAGTATATTCTTATTTTCTCCTCTCTCAATACAGCGACGAAGACACCGTTAGCGTAAGCGTACAGCTGGAAGAGAGCACCGTCTGGCTCCTGGCGAGCTACATGGCCCACGACGGCCAATCTCTTCCTCCTCCAAGACTGAAGGAAGCCATCAAAGAGGCTAACAAGGAAAAACTCCCGGTCATAATTGGAGCTGACTCAAACTCGCACCACGAAATATGGGGCTCAAGCGACACCAATCCTCGAGGTGAGTGTTTACTTGAATTTATATTAGCAAATAATCTATATATATGCAACCGGGGGAACGATCCCACCTTCATCACCTCTGTCAGAAGAGAAGTGCTGGACATCACCCTCGCCTCAGACTGCCTCTCGGACCTGATAAGCGACTGGCAAGTGTCCAAAGAACACTCCTTTTCCGACCACCTCTACATAACATTTAAGATAAACCTCAATCCCTCTACTCTTACAGCGTATAGGAATAAGAGGCGGACGGATTGGCAGAAATATAAAAGCGTCCTCTCAGCCTCTTTGTCCAGACACGTTTATCACGATAGGCTAGGCCTATCGCAAACACCTGATGAAGCGAGTCCCTCAAACACGAAGGTCGTTTCTCTCGGTGAGCTGGACTCACCGTCAAAAATAGATGAAGCGGTAGACCACGTAACAAACGCATGTAATTCCGCTTTCAGAGTCTCCTGCCCTAAGACCCTACCGAAGGGTAAAAAGAAACCCCAGTGGTGGAATCTAGAGATTTCAGCACTCAGGAAAGAGAGCAGGCGACTCTTTAACCAAGCCAGGAGGACGGGTTTTTGGCAACCATACAAAGACGCTCTTAAAACTTTCAAGAAGGCCATTAAGACAGCACAACGCAAATCTTGGCAAAACTTCTGTAATAACATAGAAGAAAACTCCGAAGCCAACAGGCTGAGGAAGGTTCTCTCGAAAAGTGCTCTAACGATAAATTCTATTAAAAAACCAAACGGAGAATGGACATCTACAGCTGACGAAATGCTGGAGTTACTAATGACCACCCACTTTCCTGGGTGCTCTGATGACTCCAACATTTTGCCAGGTCACCAAACCAACTCACTCTTAGGGAATACCGCAGGGGATATAGTGAGGTACGAAAAGGTGGAATGGGCAGTAATGTCCTTCGAACCTTACAAATCCCCAGGACCTGACGGAATTTTTCCCGCACTACTACAAACAGCGAAGGACCTTCTTTGTCCACTTCTCACACAGATTTTTACAGCATGCCTTACCCTCACCCACATTCCTAATGTGTGGACGAAGGCAAAAGTCGTCTTTCTACCAAAGGGAGGCAGGACTGCCCACGCAAAACCCAAAGATTTCAGGCCAATAAGCCTCACCTCATTCCTTATCAAAACTCTAGAGAGGCTCATAGACGAGCATATTCGGCGTAATATAAGGAAAGAAAAACTCTCCCCGAACCAACACGCATACTCTAAAGGCAAATCCGCGGAGACTGCCCTCCACGACATCGTCTCAACGATCGAGAAAGGATTGGCCATAAAAGAGTACACGCTGGGGATTTTTATTGACATCGAGGGAGCCTTCAACAATGTCTACCCCGAATCTGTTATCAAATCACTACGTATGGTGGGGGTACAGCAGGGACTGGTGGATTTTGTGGGGCTCCTACTCAGGAAAAGATCGATTTTCTCAACAGTAGGGGATAGCTCTAAATCCAAACATGTGGCTAGAGGTACACCCCAGGGAGGTGTCTTGTCACCTTTACTCTGGAACCTTACCGTAAACGACTTACTCTTAAACCTGAAGGGCACTGGCTGCAAGGCCGTGGCATATGCTGACGACTTGGCAATCATAGCCACGGGTAAACATCTTCAAGTCATCAGTGATCTACTGCAAAACGCTCTAAATATTATTACCCGCTGGTCTGTGGAGTGCGGACTTAACGTCAACCCTACTAAGACCGAAGCAGTGCTCTTTACAAGGAAATACAAAATCCCCGACTTCAAATCACCATCGGTAAACGGAATGGTACTTAGTCTCTCAACCGAGGTAAAATATCTCGGAATCGTACTAGATAGAAAACTCGACTGGAGGCGGAACATTGAAGACCGCTCCAAGAAAGCAATTGTTGCTCTTTATGCCTGTAAGACGGCCGTGGGGAAGAAATGGGGAATAAAGCCACACATTGTACACTGGATGTACACAGCTGTGATAAGGCCCATTCTCTTTTACGGGGTCGTCGTATGGTGGCCGGCACTGAGCAGGGCTCAAACTAGAGCCAAGCTTGAACGGGTGCAGAGGGCGGCCTCAATGCTCACCACGGGAGCACTGCCCTCTACACCCACCAAATCTCTAGAGATAATGTTAAATCTTCCACCGGTGGATCTCTACGGCAAATTTCTGGCGGCCTGCAGTGCTGCCAGGCTAAATGCGATCCTTCCGTGGAGAAATCTTGACTATGGGCACTCAAAAGTCTTGGAAACTCTGCCCGATAAGAAGTTGGATTATACCCTACACCCTTCTTTCTCTGCAAATAGGTTCTCCATAAGAATCCCAGAGAGAAACGAATGGATAGGTACCGTGGACCTGGATCCAGGATCGACGGCTGTGTACACAGACGGCTCCAAGTTAAACGAAAGAGTAGGCAGCGGGATTCACTCAAGCGAACTCGATCTAAACCTCAGCCTTCGTTTACCGGACCACTGTAGCGTTTTTCAGGCCGAACTAAACGCAATAATGGAAGCAGCCCGTGGCCTGACAACGTGTACCTCTTTAGAACGAGGCATCACCATTTATTCTGATAGCCAGGCTGCTATTAAATCTTTAAACTCCTACGGTACAACCTCCAAGGTAGCCATTGAATGCAGAGCGGCTTTAAACCATCTTGCAGATATGGCCATGAAGACATTCCTGGCAACTGCCTGGCCGATGAACTAGCTAGGAAAGGGACGGAGCTACCCGTAATAAACTCTGCTGAAAAGGTGGGTTTACCCTTAGCATCATATAAACACAGACTAAGATCTGAGCTTATGGATAAGGTAAATTTAAGGTGGGCATCGGAGCCCGCCTGTCTCATTACCAGACAAATCTGGCCGGAAGTTGATGGGAAGCGCTCTAAAGCTCTCACTATGCTTGGTCGCTCCTCTCTCAGATTAGTAGTTAGGGTGATAACCGTTCACTGCCTTATGGGCACGCATGGGGAAAGACTAGGTTACCCAACAAATGATTTTTGCCGCAGCTGCCGAAACGAGGAGGAGGTGGAGAGCATTGAGCACTATCTCTGCCACTGCCCCGGCCTGGCCAAGACGCGCAGAAAATTTTTCAAAAGTTACTTTTTGGACTGTCTAGCCGATTTGAACTCGGCAAGCATCTCTAACTTTATACTCTACATCAAACGCACAGGATGGTTAAATTTTTGAGAATAAGGGAGGGAGGGAATGCATGGCCTACGCCATTGGTATCACAATGGGCTTCTTACAGCCTAAGTGTGCCACCGTGCTTTGTGCGGTGGCAGCCACTCTAACCTAACCTAACCTAACCTATTTACTTATTCAGGCCTTTTAGCGTATTGTCTTCACACGGATTTTTGTTTTTTTTTTGTGTGGTAAGATACTTGAATTTTTTAGTTTGGGTTGTACTTTCAATTATATGTGGTTTTTTTTTTGTAATATTAGGTTTTTATTATTCGGTTTTATATAAAATGTAATATTTCTTATTTTCCAAGTCCGCGTTACAATATTATTGCTTAGAGTCAAAACCAACAGTAACTAGTTTTAAGTGAGAGGCTGACTTCCTAAAAAACGATCCAAAATGCTTTTAGCTACAATGTTTCTATACATTCGCTCTACATGTTTATTATTGAAAAATACGAGAGACATAATGTCACTGGATGAGCGTACTTATGTATGTACAATATGTTAAAACTTTCGTATTTTTGTTAAAATTGATAAATTTATTTGGAAACGCAAATATTAGTAAATAAGATATGCATATCTTTTATTTTTACCATAAAAAATCGCGTTGGATTTGTTTTTTTTTTTTAATATTCGCTTTTAGAATTTTTTGTTTTTGCTGGTTTTCGGGTTAACACTTATTCGCTAATTTTCAGGTATGTACACCCTTTTCGGATTTTGCTTAATTTCAGTTGCATACTTAAAATTTAGATTTTTGTTTATTTACAGGTAAACGCTTTTTAAATTTTATTTTTTTATTTTCATGAACACCCTTTTTTCAATTGAGAATTTTTCTTATTTGGTGGACGGGCCGCACTGTGTTACACACTAAACTGCCAGTAATAAAAAATTTTTTTTTTTTGATTTTTAATTTTTTTACACCGCATTGTATTTAATATGATTTTTCGCTAATCGCGCACCGGTTTATACTTCCGTTAATGCGCTCGCACATACGTACAAATATACACACGGTTTTTTAAATGTATAAAATATTCATAATTTTTTTTGTTTTGTTTAAACGGGATTCGGCACCATATTCATTATTATGAATAAAAACACGGTTTTTAATTTTATATTCTTCAATTTATGTTTATTTGAATTGAGTTTAGTTTTCACTTTTCTTTTATTTTACAATTTAGAAATTTATTGAGATTTTGAACCGGTCGGTTGCAAGGTAGATCGAGTTGGCGATCTTTTTTACCCAAAACTAATTGCCCGCTCTCCTTTCTCTTAATGCAATGATAGCTGGCGCGTAAGTTCACAATGATGAGGTGAGTTTTAACCTACAATAAGGTCGGTACATAGTACATATTTTTAGGTAAGTATTTTAATAAATTTCATTTAAGGTGTTTTTATATTTAGGTAGTAGGCAAGTATTATTTTAGGTAATTGTATATATAAAATTCAATTAATAATAAGATAATATTTTATACAAAGGAAAATACGGAAATTTTCTTATTCGAATTTAATTAAATTCGCTTCCATGTCTTCAACATAATATATTAAGAGAGAATTATTAAAAAAAGAATAGAAAAGTTAAAATTACAATTATAAACGAAATGATTCAAATTATGACAATTTCAATAAAAATACGCACCAGTAACCATAGATTCAACTGAAAGTTTCAGCAGCAAATAAACAACATTCAAACGAGTAAACAACCATCAACCTGCTTTAAAAATCAAATTATTATAAAAAAAATCAGATGAGATCCCCTTCAAAATATCCTCACAAAATATATTTTCTAACAGCCGACATACGCTTTTCTTTTACACCAAAACTGAATAGGTAACTAACGCTCTTCAAATAGACGAGCCAATATTATTTTACGTCGAAAACGACATTATCGACTCATTTCCGTATGTAATAATTGTACTAGCTCAAAAATGGAGGACGGTATTACCGAAACCGAACAACAAGAACAAATCATACAAGACACACACAGACGTACAAGACTTCGAAATCCTTACAAACAAGTATGAACGCCGACCAAATAAACAACCAATAGGTTCGGCACCAATACCGAACAAGGTTGGCGAATAAGTACACTTAGACTTATTTTATATGTTCTTTTATTTGCTCTAGATAACTACTGTGCGCAATTTTCTAATTCTATTACTAATTATAATTTACTATTTAAATTCTTTTAATTTCTATTGAACCGTAACTATTTTCTAAACAAGCGGTTCTGGCATCCATTTTTTAGACTCGGCCATTTTCATCGAAGACTTGATAGTGAATAGACGTATTATACGCAGGGAAGCAGAGTGCGGAAAATTTTACTCGAACTTTCTTAAAAGTATATCTTTTTGTCTTTCGAGTACATCGAGTATTATCTTTTTATTTTCTATTTAACGAAGCGATAAATTTGACAAGGTGTTAAACGCTCAGCGCCACAAAGATCTGTTCAAGGTTTTCTAGAAAATTCATATTCCTATATACAATTTAGGTATACTGATTGAGTATGCAACGGTTATATCAATTTGTTAGACCCTTCGGAATATTTGATCCACAGGTTACTTTTCCTGATACCTCTACCCTACATCAATTACACTTCATCACCCGTTTTTATACTTTGCGCTCATCATAAACCATATTACCGGAAGTGTTTGGATATACATTTGTGACTCATCAGCAGGTGCTCGAGCTGTCGATCGTCAGTGTACCTTAGGGTGACAATTAAATGTATGGAGTATTTTTTTTTTCTTTATTGTTTTGGTCTCAGTGTTTTTTTGTGTGTAGTTTTATTTAAAAAAAATTCTAGTAAAATTTCAAGGTCGTAGGAAGAGGATTAGGGGGCGCGTCGGCCCCCCAAAGTTACACAAAATACGTTTTTTCACGCAAATTCTTACTTTGACTGCTTGTAACTTTCTCTGTGTTTTTTTTTAAACATTACTGGCGAAAGATGTTCATTAATATGTCTACAATAACATCTGTCAATAACATTTTTGTCTAATGTTAATATTTAATGAAAAAAACTTAAATATAGGAGAAAAAGTACGCCTCAATGTCGATTTATTATACTTAAATAAAACTACTTATGTATATGATTTCTCTTTTTATTAATATTGTTTAAAGCACTTGAGACAATGTCTTTTTATTACAGTCCGGAAACCGATGGCGGTAATCGCTAACAATTTTTAAAACAAATCGTTTTTGGCGTTCATTTTTGGTAAATAGTTTATTATACTCTTCCATCAATTTAACCCCCCTTTCGGCAGTGTCATTTGTAACATTTAATTTTTTCATCAGTTCAGCCGCTTTACAATAAGATTGGTCCTGCTCCCATTTGTCTGGGTTTAATTTAAAAAAATCAGTATTTATTTGAAATCTTTCAAATAATGCTTTTGTTTCGGCAGAGACGAACTATTCAATTCCGTCATGGAATATTTCAACGATTTCTCTATCATTTATTGTAGCTCGCTTTGTGTTTTGCTCTTGTTCAAAATCATTTTCCAAAGCCGCCACCATTTTTTGTTTTGAAAAAAAGGGATACGTTGCTGTCAAAAAATGCAAGACCAACCGCCTCAGGGCTTAAATACCACAAGTGGTTCCTGAACTTTTTAAGAGCAACATAAGATATAGCAGCATCAATTTTTTTGAAGTTTTCAAGTTTTTGTAAAAATAAAAAATCTTGATATGGCGCTTTAATGGCTAAAGGAGCAGAAAACCACGCTTCGACATAGACTTCAGCAATAAAAACACAAATTTGACGAAGCCCATTTAATTCAGTTGCTGAAAGCTGGAACTCGTTACGGAATAAAAATATTTTAAGACAGTAAATCGCTTTTGCCATCCACCTTGCATGGTGAACAGCTCCTGGCGATCGAAACATTAGGCTGTTTGGATGTGTCTTTTCTGGTTTTTGACCCAGGAAGAGCAAAGTGAGTTCCAAGAATTCTTTATAGTCTTCCCTGGGTTGTTTTTCTTCCAAGATATTATTTACTGCACCGATAATGCGAACAGCAGACTCTTTCATGTACGTCTTGACAGTTGGATCGTTGATGCCATACTCATAGTTTTTAGCATCAATATTAGCCCAAGCATTTTTAAATTTCTCAAATATTTTAACGTTTGGACTTCCATAACAGCTTATTTTTTCTTCGAAAACGCATCTTAAAACAATCTCGTATATATGATGACGGCATGGTAACCATAAAAGTTGTCTTTGTAAATTATTTTCAATTAACGTACAGGTACCATTGAAACGCCCAGTATTGACCGCTGTTGTATCAAACACTAAAGCTTTGATGTGATTTTGCAGACCATATTCATAAATAGCATCGCATACAGCGGATGCCTGTTCTTTTCCAGTACCGGAATCAAGTGCAGGTATTTCAAGAAGCTGTTCAACTTTACCGCTCGATATTATTATAGGCAACCTATCAACTTTATCATTTCCCGTCAGCGCCGGCAAAAGTTTACCATCCCAATGAAGGCAGATAGCGTCGAGCTCATTTAATTTTAATTTATTTTTTAATACTGAAATTCTTTCTTCACGGATTTGTTCCCTTTCCTGGTGTACAGACGTTCGGTTTAAAATATAATTTTCAACATTATTACCCAGAGCTTCAACGACTGCGCTTATTAGATGAACCACATGTCTGTCACTGATTTTACAGACATCGAGTGCGGCCGCCAGTTTTGGTGTTAGTATTTTATTTGTTCCCCTACATTTTTTGGCTGGAGGTTGACTACAACGTGGGTCACATTCCATATCTGGAAAACTGTTATCATTCTCTGAAGATTCAGATGACAGCAACTCTGCAGTTTCATCTAATAAAAACGACTTAATTTAAAGAAAATAAAAAATAAACAATAACATACAACGAACCAATTAATGCAATTTCACGATTATTCCGCTCCACTTGTTGTAATAAATTGTTGTTGCGTTCTTCAAGTCGGCACTCTCGGCGTACTTCTTCGTAATCGATACCATACATAAAGCCTGGGCGCCCCGTTTTTCGTTGACTTATCAAGAAATCAATATCTTCTTGATTCGACATTATTTTTAATGCACTTGCATGCGCCACGTCAAAAAGCATATCCAATTTTTCTTTCCACATGTTTACTTTGCTCTTATGGAAATTAGAAGTCTTCTTTGAATCTTTTTGAAAGCTTTGCCATTCTTTATACAATTTCTCTACATTTGTAATGCAGTGTTGTTTATCCTTGACCGGAATGCGGGCTTTTTCCCAGAACACGAATAGTTCTTTTACAACTAAATCTGAACTTTCCCGTAATTTTTTTTTTACTACACGTAAATTGAAAAACAAAACTTTCAACACTTCTATATTGGAGGGTAGTTTACTTCCCGTTAATGAGTTGGTACAATAACCAATTAAATATATGCGTTCACGTAAATTTCTAGCAGACATTTTCGACTTTTCACATTCAAATATTCACTTCGAATGATTTTTTTGCAAATTTAATGCTATTAAAAAATGTTTGCGGCTGCTGCATATAACTGTAAAATAAGAATCTATTTTCCGAGAAACATTGGTGCTGATTTTTTGTCGGTAGCTTAGGCAAGCATTGAGAATAATATTGTTGAGGTTGTAACGGGAATATTCTCGGTCACAAGTGTCAATATTATAGATCGCTTCAGCATACAGGCAAAAAAAATTTGAAGCAAACTTTTAAAGACAATTCTTACACTTGAAAACAAAAGTAAACAAAAAAAGTCTGAAGTTCGGACTAGCGAGGTCTTACTGTATATATTTTATTGTTGAAGCTACTCTTACGTAAATCATAAGGAATTTTCTATATGAATCTTTAATTAAATAAACCTGAACAAAATCCAAAATTTGAATCATATAAGTAATTTTTTTTAAGTATAATAAATCGACATTGAGGCGTACTTTTTCTCCTATATTTAAGTTTTTTTCATTAAATATTAACATTAGACAAAAATGTTATTGACAGATGTTATTGTAGACATATTAATGAACATCTTTCGCCAGTAATGTTTAAAAAAAAAAACACAGAGAAAGTTACAAGCAGTAAAAGTAAGAATTTGCGTGAAAAAACGTATTTTGTGTAACTTTGGGGGGCCGACGCGCCCCCTAATCCTCTTCCTACGACCTTGAAATTTTACTAGAATTTTTTTTAAATAAAACTACACACAAAAAAATACTGAGACCAAAGAAAATATCACTTTCGAAATTAACTGTCACCCTAGTGTACCTATATTGTGTACTTCTTCTTTTTGTGCGGAAATGTTATCCGTTTGTTCGTCTGCTGGTGACTAAGTTGTCCTGTTTTAGTCCGTAGTACCTTTTTTTTGCTATAAATTATACGTTGTCAGTTTTGTGAATTTTTCTTCGGAAATTTTCAAGTGCATGAAACAAATATATATGTATGTCTGCAGTGAGCATGCTTTCACACAAAAATCCACCCCAACCGAAGATCTTACACCTGAAACCTGAACCAAATTTTTCAGAATATCGTGTTAAGGAGTTGACATCCATCAACATACTAAAATTGATAAACAAGGTAAGCTATGCTACAGTCTCGTGAAAAAATCTGGATACTTTAAAACGTAAAAATTTTAAATTCGGCGTATCCCCAAGGTACTATGAAAAGCTACTTGATCCGACATTATGGCCATCCAACGCAAAAATACGTCCGTTAGAGTTTTTACCAAAAGCAGTAACTGCAATGCAAAAAACTTAACAAATACGGATACGGGAATTATATCGAGTCTAAACATTTATTTCCAAAACATGTCTGGCATTAGAACCAAAACGGAAATCATCCGTTCTTTTAGTTCGCAGCTGACTTTTTATATTTACGTTTTTGTTAAGACTTGGTTGACGTCCGACTTTTATGACCACGAATACTTCGACGCTAATATCTTTACTGTCTACCGTAAAGACGGTGTTGCTATCAAAACTGGATGTACTAGAGGAGGTGGAATATTAATTGCGGTTCGTCGTGTGCTTAGCTCATCAGTTGTGGTACTCGAGGATAATGATTCAGTCATCGATCAATTGCTTATTCGCGTTTGTGGTGCTTTAAATGCACTTTATGTCTGCGCCTCTTATATACCTCCGAATAGTTCTGACGCGCTTTATAGGTCACACCTAAATAATAACAATGCATTCGCTGCGACCATAACCGATGAAAAACAAATGTGTGTTGTAGGCGATTTCAATTTTTGCAATGTAAATTGGTCATATTTGTTTAATAGCATTAATTAACGCCTTCTAATGTTGAATCTTCTTCAGAGATTTATTTTATAGACAATATTCTTGCTTTCGATCTTATGTAAATCAATGGACTTAGTAATAGGTAAATAGATTTTTGGATCTTATATTTGTAATTAAAAATATGAACTTTGACATTTCTGAATACTTTACACCAATTACAGCTTGTCGTATGCATCACATTCCAATAGTACTTAAATTGGAATTTTATCAATTTCACAAATTCTCACTCCTGCAAAACGTTATTTCAATTACAATTCCTGCGATTTTATTGCTTTCAAAAATTTGTGGCTGTCATTTGATTGGGATCGGCTCCTGTTTGATCTCGATGTTCCCAATAGTTATGATATATTGAATTCTACAATTACGGAACTTTGTCATAATCATATCCATTTACGGAGAGTTAACTCTTATAGGTTGCCATGGTATAATAGAGGACTGAAAATACTAAAAAATCTGAGGAACAAATTCTTTAAAAAGTTGAAACCTTCGAAAAGTCATGAGGATTACCTCACTTACCAGCATTATACGAGGCCGTTTAATTGCTTAAACAAGTTTCTATATCGGAATTTTACATTAAACTTTAAAATTAACATAAAAAGAAATCAAAAAAACTTTTGGAGTTTTATTAATTAAAAAAAAACGTGCTCCGCTATGCCATCGACTGTCTTTTTCAAAGACAAAACAGTTAATGCACTTAATGATGCTGCCAACTTGTTTGTTGAGTACTTTCAAACAAACTTCGTATTTGATCGCGCAGCCGATTTTACTGACGGGTCTTCATTGTATTCTATTTCATCATTAAATTTCGATCTCTTGCATTCACTACTGATGCTATTATGATTGGTATACGACATCTTAAGCTTTCGATGCAAACAGATATTGATGGACTTTCATCGGTTCTATTTAAAAATTGCCCTTCCCTCGTCTACCCTATCAAATTAATCCTGAATAAATCACTTGCATCAGGCACCTTCATTGATGCTTGTAAATGGTAACAAGAGTGATATATCTAACTATAGACTCTAAATTGTCTACTTTTATTTCTCTGTCAAGCATCTTATTTCTCTGTCAAGCATCTTATTTGCCCTAATCAACATGGGTTCGTGACTGGACGTTCCACTACGTCGAATCTAGCAGTTTTTAGTGAATTTTGTATCTCTTCACAGCAAAAGAGGTCGACTTTATTTATAATAATTTTTGAAAGCATTCGATAAAGTATGTCATAATATACTTATCTATAAGTTATCTTTGTTTGCCGTTGGCCGGCCGTCCACCACGGCAGCTTGCCGCCGGCAACGCAGTAGTTAGTTAAAGAACTTAACTCGGTAACCGCGCACGCGACTGCTCTACAATTAATTTGTAAATTTATGTACATACTATTATATGTTATATTAAAGAATTGATAATGAATTAAAATTAAAACCAATAGTGTTGAAGATTAATTAAAAAAAACTAAGAAGAAAAGTGGTGAGTGCGAAAGCCGACTAAGCGGTTAATTATTGGTCTTTCGCAGCCAACCTTGGCACAAGCTCCATTGGGAATTATTATACGTGGAATCAATTAAATAAAAATATAATCAAAACACTCGTTCGTTCGCACAAAAAAAAAAATTGTGTAAAATAAAAATTAAGAAGTTACGAGTGCTACAAAAACCAAAAATGTGTGCAAGAGTGCCAAAACGTATATACCCAAAGTGGTTGTGAAACGAAAAAAAAAAACTTAAATTTTGCGAAAAACAAGCAAAATGTTATAAAGCATATTTTTTGCCAAAAGTTGCGAATACGCATTGTAGAAAATTTTGGTGTTATAGTTTGAAACATACGATTAAGAAACCATTTACAAACATTAAAAAAAAAACACAAGCAGCATTTGCAGCAACACAAATTCGAACGGTGAAACATCTGCAGCAGCAACAGCTTAAAAATTCCAATCCAGCAACAACAGCAGTGTGGACAGGCTATAGGATTGCGATACATACATACAAAAAAACTAATAATAATGTAAGTAGGCAAATTTTTAATTTCCATAAAAATTCAAAACATACTTTATTTTCCTGAAGGTCGTATTATTTAAAAAAAAAACTGCGAACGGAAGCATACATACATACATATGTACATACATACATGTATGTATGACGACTACAATTGTTGGGGTGCTTGCACCGGAGGCCATCATCAGTCACATGATGAAAGGTCTTAGTGAATGGACATCCACCAGCGATGTAATTGCTTCAATCTTAAAACAGCTTAGAGGCCTGGAGAGACAGCGGCTCAAAACAGGTTGCTCGGAATCTCGTCCATTCCGACAGCTAAAGAATCCGGCGATGGCGATGCTCGGAACCCCGTCCGTTCCGACATTCACCAAAATGTGAAGCTCTCTATCAGGCTGCTCGGAATCTCGTCCATTCCGACAGCCTCCAGATAGATAGGGAGGGTGCTGTATAGACTTGACATCCAGACAATAATAAAAGCCAACTAGTCCACTAGTGCAGTAGGCAACAAACTAGTGTTATCGGGACTTCATCCCTAGACGAAGCCTATCAGCGAGGCTGCTTTGAACCTCGTCCGTTCCGATGGTCGCACTTATTCAAAGCAACGGCGAATAAATACTCTGCTATACTAAATGCTCTTAAGGAAGTCTGGGGCATGATAAATAGATGCAGCAACTATGGAGGCAAATCAAAATATGGAAAACTATCTGTGATGTAATAGCAGAAGCAATGAAGAGGTTGATAACTCTCACCAGACAACAGCGTAGCCTTTCCCCCCCATGTTGTAATGCTTGATGGCAGTCCCGTGGGCAGAGGAATTCGACGAAACAAGTTTATCCTGGTTTCAAAGGGCCACTTGAGGGTAGTGTGCTACAAGAACGCCCCTAAAAAAAATAAATAAATAAAAAATAAAAAACATACATACATGTATCCACATGTGAACAAACGTACGCGAATGCATATACATATGTATATAAAAATTAATAACAGGCATAATTTTTCACGCCAAAACGGTTTAAAAAATTACGGATATTTTCTTACCGCGAAAACTTTCATTTCGGCAATTTGCCGCTAAAAATAAAAAAAATGCGTTTTACCCCAAAAGCGATATATGTAAGTTAACAAGGGGGCCAGCACACAAACTACTGCTGATGCCGCACTTCCCCGAACACGCGCATAGCCAATGCAGGTAATCGACCTGCAACGTAATTGATATTTAGGCGAAATGCAAAATGCAATTCGTGGGAAGCGCAGCGTCAGCAATTATTTATTTAATTCATGTCATTTAGATACTAAGTGTTAGCTTTAAGAATATTTTGGCTGGCATTCTTCCGAGAGAGCTGGAATGGTAAATATACAAATCACTTACCAATTTAGATCGTTTTATTTTACAGGAATATCCTGGGGCCGCGGGGCGGCCCCCAACTTTAATTTGTTCGAGCCCACCTCTGTGGACTCGTTAAGTGGCGCCCGAGCAGGGACCCACTGAAATGTGGGTCCTTGTGAGGAGCCTACTTAGCTGTAGAGCTCCTCCGGGATGGATCCCCTTAATTGTGGGAGTCCTTCCCGAGTGATTGTAGAAAATGTTCGAAAGTGCTAAGTGATAAAGTTGTTATGACAAAGTGTGAGAAAAGAAAAAGAAGAATAAATTAAAATATGAAGTTATAAATAATGGCTTGTACATCCGCATAAAAAACTATTTTGAAACCACGGTTCACTAGAACCCTGCTGTTTATAATATTAGCTTAGCTCTGCGATCCCCACGGGCACTCCAGAGTTAAAAAGCTCCTCTTCTTAGAAGAGGTCAAACAAATTTAAATAATTAAGGCACATATGGCCAGTTAAACTAACATGGCTATATCCTGTGACCCCGAGGAACCTCAGGCTTAGACCATAAATTACTACGTCCTCTCCTGTCAACCCTTGCGGGCTGATACAGGAATAACATTACTTGAAATTATCCTGTGACCCCGAAGACCCTCAGGTATATAATGAGATAAAAAGTGAAATCTTCGATATAAGCATGTAAATTTTATTAATGAAAAAAAAAAAAAAATATATATATGTATATATAAAGCAAAAACCTTTGGCACATCCACAGTCATGGCACTGGACCTCCTTTCGCAATCTAATTGGCTAGGTGAATCCGAGTTCCTAAACTCCTAGGCCGGATTTCACCACCACAAAAGCCAATGGGTTAACATATTTTGCGATCATGCCATAGCCAATAACAGTTTTGGGCGCACGCTGTCGTTCACATAAGAATACGATAGCTGCTCCTTAACTACGATGGCACTTCCAGCGTACACATTAGAACACACTGGAGATAGCGATAGGTCCAAAATTGTGTTGTGAAGCAAGCTGTGCCTTAGTAGGTTGCCTTCAATCAGATTGTTGACGACTAAAAAGGATAACACAGCCCTTCCATGGCCCAACTTACCTTATTTAAAGACTAATGTATGTGAAACGCCAACTGGGTACATGTCGCCGTTTCCATCAGAACACGGTAAAAGTTTCACAAACCAATTTACGGTTATTTTCTTGTTCTTTTGCAGGAAACTGTCAAAGTGTAAGAAAAGACCATTAACTCTGATCAACAACAACAAATAGATTAAACAAAAAAGGAACAGAAAACGCATACCTAAAATTTTATAAAGAGCCACTGTGTGCCAAACTAGAAAACAATTGATTTTATTATCATTATCTTAATGTGCTATAAAGTAAAAAAATTAGTGCCAATCCCGTGCCTTGAATCTGTTACGTATAAGAAACTGTTGATTAAAATAATAAATTTTTCAATTTTCGTGAAATAGACGCCTTAACTTCCAAAGTCAATGAACTCAATGGGGGTATTAATGCTCTTCTCGAGCAGATAAGGAGACTTAAGGGACGACTTGGTGCGATTGAGAGCAATGGTGCATCTCTAGATGCTAGGCTAGGGAGGATTGAGTCAAATAATGTAATAATTGACCAAAATCTGACTACAATTGATGGACGGTTAGGTAGTGTACATAGAGCAGGCTAGCCTAAGGCCGCAAGGGGTGCCGGTAGCGGTGCGAACACCCCTATCGGAACAGGATCTAAAGGACATTGGCAGACTCCCCGACTGCGTAAAAGAGTTGCAAATTTTTGAGGGTAGCCCCTCCCAGTACATATCGTGGGTTCATAACGTCGAGGGCATACTCGCTGACTACGAAGTGGTCAAAGAGAAGCCTCTATATCACGCCATCCTGCAGCATATCAGGCAAAAAATCCGGGGTGGAGCTGATGCGGCGTTGGTGGCGTACAACGTTTTTGAGATCGATTGGGCAGAAATCAAGCGAGTCTTATCGCTTTACTACGCGTATAAGAGGGACATTCGAACGCTCGAGCATCAGTTGAACCAACTTACTCAAGGAGCTTCTAAGGTGGACGAATTCTATGCGACGGTAAACCACCAACTGTCGCTAATAGTCAACAA
This sequence comes from Philophylla caesio, assembly GCA_963971545.1. NCBI lineage: Eukaryota > Metazoa > Arthropoda > Insecta > Diptera > Tephritidae > Philophylla > Philophylla caesio. The sequence goes on along the minus strand of OZ020604.1, from coordinate 88,871,965 downwards.
AGTAAAGTGCGACGATTACTCACTGGAAACAGTTTCCGTTCTTGTAGAGACTTACCGCAACAGGGCGCTAGATGTGTTCATACGTGGGTTGAGCCCTGAGTTATCAGAATGCTCATCGTGCAAAAACCAAAAACTTTGCCAGAAGCTTACTCAGCTTGCCTGGACATTCAGAATTTAACTTTACGGAATACGATGGTGCATTCACACTCAGCCAATAGGATCGTTGTACCCACGAATAACCTAATGCAGAGACCACCTCTACCGCCACGTGCACGGTCGAGTTATAACTGGGTGAACAGGAATTCGAATCCGGGATATCAGGGGAACCCTTATAATAGGCCTCAGCCAAACCAAGGCCTGACTCCATTACCACCAGCTAGGCAAACGGGTCCTAACCCCGTTGAGAAAATGGAAGTTGATGGCAGTGCGCAAACAAGAAATGTCAACTACATGAACAGACCATCAAGCACAAACGCGTTTAAGAGCGGGCCTACATCGTCAAAAGGTGGCTTCCCAAAACAACAGAAACTATATAACATCGAAACCTGTAGTCCTGAACAAGCACATAACTCCTCTAACCATTGTGAACCCACATACAGCAATGAACAGCAAGTAAACTTTTTATTGACCGGTCCACCAGCCTATTTCATATGACAAACAGTGTTTCTTTTTCAAGCATACCCTACCTGACGTGCTTAACCAACGGCAGTAATGTCTTAAAGTTTCTTATAGACACAGGGGCAAACAAAAACTTTATTAAACCTAGTCTAGCAACTGATTCCACAGCAGTCGATCCACCATTATCGGTACAGACAGTAGCAGGACCAATTACAATAAACAGAAAAATTTGTGGAAAATTTTTCCACAAAGTAGGAAACGACACCAGAACAACATTTTATCTATTATCAGGACTCCAAACTTTTGATGGAATTATAGGCGACGATACGCTTAAGGCACTCGGTGCAGTGATAGATAGAAAAAACCATATTCTCACAATCGAACCAAATATCAAAATTCCGTTGAGAAACAAACCCGTTGGGAGCATTAATTTTTCTGAGTTATCTGAAATCCCTATGGAAATAGATCCAGTTGTGAAGTCTCTGGTAGAAAAGTATTCCAATTTATTCGGTCCACTTAATATTCAATCAAACATCAAAACTTCAGTTCGTGCTGAAATAAAGACAACTACGGATGAGCCTATATATACAAAAAGCTATCCTTATCCCGCAAACATGAGGGAAGAAGTAGAAAAACAAATTAGCGAACTGCTCGAAGAGGGCATCATACGGCCATCGAAAAGCCCGTATAATTCTCCCATTTGGGTAGTCCCGAAGAAGCCTAAACCCTCCGGTGAAAAGCAGTACAGGATGGTTGTAGATTTCAAACGTTTGAACGCGGTTACCGTGTCAGACGCTTATCCTATTCCGGATATTAATGCGACACCTTACATCAGGCTTTCATCGAATTGCAATGAAGGAGGCAGATATACCTAAAACCGCTTTTTCAACCATGAATGGGAAGTATGAATTTTTGAGGTTACCTTTTGGGTTGAAGAATGCGCTATATTCCAACGTATGATAGATGATGTCCTTAAAGAGTATATTGGGCGTATATGCTACGTATATATCGATGACATTTTTGTCTTTGGGAAAGATACTGACGAACATTTAAAAAATATGGAAATAATATTTGCTAGGCTTGCGGAGGCTAACTTAAGGGTGAATTTGGAAAAAACGAAATTCATGCCGACGGAAGTAGAATTTCTGAGATATGTAATCACATCTGACGGAATAAAACCAGATTCTTCAAAGGTGCAGGCTGTAGAGAACCTTTCGGCCCCAGAAAGACTCAAAGAACTGAAGAGTTTTTTGGGAATGACGTCATACTACCGGAAATTCATCAGAGATTACGCGAAGGTTGCGAAACCTTTAACTAATCTCACACGGGGCGAAAATGCGCAAGTCAAGGCCAACCAATCGAGGAAGGTACGCATAAATCTAAACTCTGAATCCCTTCAAGCTTTCAATAGTTTGAAGAAACTGCTTATTTCCTCCGATATTCTCGCTTTTTTCGATTTCACAAAATATTTTAACCTCACGACCGACGCTTCTAACTATGCCATTGGTGGCGTGCTATCACAAGGAGAGCCAGGAAAAGATCGGCCCATTGCCTATATTTCAAGATCCTTAAATAAAACAGAGGAAAACTACGCCACGAACGAGAAGGAAATGTTGGCAATAGTTTGGGCTCTAGATAATTTGAGATCTTGTCTCTATGGGGCGAAAAAAATTAGGATTTTCACTGACCACCAACCTCTCACGTTTGTGTTGGGAAGTAGAAACTACAACGCAAAGTTGAAGAGGTGGAAGGCTAGAATTGAAGAGTATAACCACGAATTGATTTACACTCCCGGTAAATCAAATGTCATAACAGATGCTCTCTCCAGAATTCCATGTCAGGCAAACCATGTAACAGAACCTTTAGAACCAAACAATTTACCAGCAGAAGCTAGAAGCGAAGAAGGGACAGTTCACAGTGCAGATCAGGATGCGTCCGACCTTATTCCACATGTAGAAAGTCCGTTAAACGTTTTTCGAAACCAAATAATTTTTACGGAAGGGAACGCAATGATTTGTGTTGAAAATCCTCATTCCGGTTTCACCCGTCACTATGTCAGTTTACCTTTCATTGAAAAATCCAACTTGACCGCAACCTTGAAAGAATGTCTGAATCTGTCGAAGATGTAGCCAACGAAGATAGAATTTGTAAGATGATAGAAGATGAACATAGGCGGGCTCATAGGAACTCGAGGGAAAACAAGGAACAAATACTGGAAACGTACTATTTTCCTAAAATGGCGAGCAGAATAAGGAAATTTACTTCCATTTGCGCAACTTGCCTCGCAAACAAATATGATAGACATCCTGCGGTACCGCCGATAAAAGACACTCCTATGTCGAAATACCCATCTGAAATAGTACATGTTGACATCTTTGAAATTCAAGGGGACACATTTTTATCCTGCATAGACAAATTTTCTAAATTTGCCAAGCTTTTCCACATTAAAAACCAAGCTTCTCTAACTCTTCGCGCCAAGCTAGCGAAATTAATACACTACTTCACAACTCCTAAAATAATAGTAACAGACAACGAGAGGGGATTCATGACGCCTCTAGTATGCAATTATATAAGAGGTCTAGGAATTGAACTGTATCAGACTCCGGTTCAAAGAAGTGAGGTAAACGGTCAGGTTGAAAAACTGCATTCTACCATCATTGAGATCTATAGATGCCTTCGGAAAGAGATAAAAAACGTCAGATCAAAGGAGTTAGTGTATATCGCAGTTGATCGTCACAACACAACAATACACTCTGTAACGAAACAGAAACCCAGCGACATTTTTTTCAATAGGACCGAAAGAATAAACTACCAGGGATTGACCAACTTCAAAGAGAGAGTTCACAAAGAGATCAGAGAACAAATTAGGAGGAATCAGGAGCTAAGGAATCTCCGATTGAATAAGAATCGGAAAAGACCACAAAATTGTAAGCCAGGAGACGCGGTTTTTGTTAGGGATAAACAAATAAAGGCAAAGCAGAAGGAACTTTATAAAAAAGAAATTCTTGGTAAAAATAATAGAGTGACTTTAGTCACAAACAATGGCAGGAAGATTCATAAGGCACAAATTAAAACAATTTCAAAATAAAACAACTAATAATAAAAAAAAAATAAAAAAAAACCAATAAACCTTTTATGGTTCACTAAAGACTTGAGAACTTTAAAAAATAAAAAATCGCGTTCTTTTAAAATATATAAAAGTACTGGTCGTCATGTGGATTATCTTAATTATTCAGTCTTGCGACATAAATATCTAGAATTAAATAAAAATTGTTATGAAAAATACTTGAATAAAATGAAAATGAACATTATCCACGACCCGAAAGCTTTCTATGGTTTCGTTAATTCTAAGCGCAGAGTAAATGCATTCCCTTCCGCAATGAAATATCAAAGTACTGTGTCATGTGATAACGAGATTATTGCCAATCTATTTGCCCAGTTCTTTAAATCTAACTACACCACTCAATTTAAATATAACTGTATTTCCTATCCATACAAGCTGAGCCCCAATAACTCTATTAATATTCCAGTCATATCATCAGATGATGTTTTTCATTATTTAATATCTTTAAAAGAATCATTCAAGTACGGCCCTGATATGATCCCGACATGTTTCCTAAAAAAATGTGCAAAGCACCTGTACCTGCCATTATCGAACTTGTTTAATTTGTCCCTCCAGCAAGGAGTTTTTCCGTCAATATGGAAACAGTCTTACATAATCCCCCTTCATAATTCTGGAAGCAGGTCTTCTATTGAAAACTATCGTGGTATAGCTAAACTCTCTTCTATCCCGAAGTTGTTTGAAGCTATTGTTACCAATCAAATGACTTATCCGATTTCCTCAATAATAGCAAATTGCCAACATGGCTTCTGTAAGGGCAAATCGACCATTACAAATTTACTTGAATTTACCACCCATGTTTCAAATGGGTTTAGGGAATGCATTGATACTGATGTTATATATACTGATTTTAGTAAAGCATTTGACAAAGTATGTCACTCTTTACTCATCCGTAAACTAGATCTGCTTGGTTTTCAACCTGGTATCCTCTGTTGGATGTCTTCTTATCTCTCCGGTAGGACGCAAAAGGTAGTTTTTAAAAATTTTCATTCTGGGATCATCGATGTTTCCTCGGGAGTTCCTCAGGGCAGCCACCTCGGACCGATTCTGTTCCTGCTATTCATAAACGACATTTCTACAGTAGTAAAGTATTCTAAAATATTGATGTACGCGGATGATGTTAAACTTTTTAAGACTTATGCCTCGGCTGAAGAAAGATCCTTGCTACAGCAAGATTTGGACAGCATAGTCAATTGGTGCAGTATTAATTATATGCCGCTTAACCTTAACAAATGTAAATTCATGTGCTTTTCTCGACGAACCATTCAGCCGGCCTCCTACAAAATAAATAACTACGTCCTAGAACATGTAAACAGTTTTGTTGACCTGGGTGTTGGTATGGATTGTAAACTCAATTTTAATTTTCATATTAGTTCCACAGTTAATAAAGCAAGGGGTGTACTGGCTTTTGTAAAGCGTTGGTCAAAGGAATTCCGCGACCCGTATATAACTAAAACACTTTTTACTTCATTAGTAAGACCAATACTGGAGTATGGTTCCATAGTTTGGAATCCTCGTTATCAGGTCCACTCAGACCAACTAGAGTCAATACAAAAACAATTCTTACTTTTTGCTTTGAGAAATCTTCGATGGGATTCGCCATACAATCTTCCCCCTTACACTAGTCGTCTAAAACTTATTAATCTTCCTACTCTTTCGAGTCGCAGAGAAATGTTAGGTATAATATTTCTCGTAAAGTTAGTCAATGGATGGATCTCAAGTCCATTTCTTCTAGAACAAATTAATTTTAATGTACCCTCCCGTGCAACGAGAAACTTTAAACCACTTTTCTTGAAACTATGCAGAACTAACTTTGAGTTGAATGAACCGTTTCGGGGTTTATGCCAAGACTTTAACAATCATTCCAGCACCTTTGATGTATCGGACTCACTTTTTATAATTAAAAGAACTATTCTATCCTCTCTTAATAACAGCTAACGATCCAATTTTCTTACTTTGCATTTCTCTAACTTTGTATTCGGCTGATGAATTCTTATTCTGTAGCTGAGCAGCTTGGGATCTCGACGCTTAACAAACTTTTTTCTGTCACGACTCGGCACCTAAGATTTGTATATTTAAAAAACATCCGTACGTTATGCGGATTGAGCCCCTCGTGCCGGTTGGGCGGGAAAGTGGGTTTCCGTTGGGTTATAATAATAATAACCAATAAACAAGGTACAAAGAATAGAAACTCAAAATTTTAATTAATTTATCAATGGCATTTAGGGAAAGGCACTAAACAAAAAAAAGAGAATATATCCAAGAGAAAAAATTACTTTAGCACAGACGACACAAAAAGTAATAAATTAAAGAGGCAAAATTGGCCCATTACAAATCATAAAAGCGAGACCAAATAGCGCTTACAAAAAGAGGCAAAAAATTGCCCATCAAGAAAAAAAAAAAAAAAAAAAAAATATTTTTTTTAAAGAAGGCACGAATGGCCCAACTTTTGCAGAATTTACCACAGGACCCTAGGATTTTTAATTATAACTAAATATCTGAAATGTAAAACTATTCAAAAAATTAATATTCTCGGATCCTGTGGATTTTCTAATCACTAGTTTAAGAGAACTGGGGACGGTAGGATAGTATAATACAAGAATATAGCTCTAACCCAAGAGTCCAACAAATTAATATATTGTAAAAAAACAAACAAAAAAAAAAAACAAAAAAACATTTTTTTTGATCATCCTTTCCCATTTTTTTGATTTTGTTGTAATAAATACTAGTAACTAATTTTTGATATGTTTAAAAAACAAACAAAGAAAAAATGTGAATTAATTTAAGAAAATAATTGATATAATCATCTCATACTTAGTTTTTGTAAAATGTTTTCCTATTTTCTTCTCACCGTCCCTGCACAAAATTTTTTTTATAATATTAGTAATGAAGCTAGCGAGATAGGCGGCAAAAAATGCTAATACTATTTTAAAAAAAAATTTGTTATTTTTACTTATTTTTCAATCTCGATGGTAAGGCAGCTTACTTTTAATATCTGGCGTTTGCGGCCTCAACATTTACAACTACGACTCCCCACTGGTCACCATAGAACATGGGCGTGGTTGGATCCTGAACGGACATTTTAGTCTAGTCCATGCAGTCGACCTTAACTACTTCAACGTGGCTTTGGGGAAATTGATCGAGGCAGCACAGCACGATATCCAAAGCAAAGCTGTGCTTACTGTACTGCAATTCCACCTAAACCAAACGAAGCTGCGACTCGACGAGCTTCAAATGAGTAGGTCGAGAAAAACCCGTTCCATTGACTGGATTGGTTCGGCATGGAAGTGGATCGCCGGGTCCCCAGTTGCAGCAGATTGGGATTTTATCATTCGAAGCACGAACGACGTTATAGTAAATAACAATCACCAGTACCGCGTCAACGAAAAGCTCTTCAACGTTACCCGAGAGAGCGAATGAAATGATGCTACATATCAACGCTGTAAGCAAAAATATTGAAGAAGAAAATCTGGAGCTTCTGGACTTGGGTAAGGTTCTTATCCTGAAAGAACAAGTCTCAGAAGTTATACAAGCCTGCCAAATGGCAAAATCTGGCGTCATAAATACAAACCTACTCGACCGAGATGAAATCCAAAAGCTTTTTACAGAAGAAGATTCGCTACCATATCAAAATACCATTGAAGCTATAGAATACGGATCGGCTTCCGTATATTCAAACGGCAGTACACTTCTGTACGTTCTCTCAATGCCAAAAGTAAAATCAGAGGGTTATAGGCTTTTAATAACGCGGGCCGCTGTTATAAGAGGACAACACGCCGACCTTAATTACAATAAGATGCTGATAAACGAAAGGGAAACGTTCGGACTGACCGAAGATTACCCTTCGATTAGCAATATAACAATCTGCTCACCAAAAGCATTAACGAAACTTCCTGAAGACGGATGCTTAGCTAGATAAGTAAAAGGCGGCGATGCCAAATGCCACTTTGAACCGGACAACCGCAGAAGCGTCGAGATGATCGCCGACGCAACAGTATTTGCAACAAACATTCAAGGAGAACTGCGAGGGGGAAATTACTCCACGCACCTCAACGGAACCTATGTAATTTTACTAAATAACGAAACAATCACTTTGGGAAATCAAACGTTCACCAGCAGATCAGTACGCGCAGTCCAAGCTTTGCCACCCGCTCTGATCAACGTTACAAGCGATGGGTTGAAACTAAATTTGGACTACATCCACGCGCTCAGTATAGAGAATATTCACCATCTAAAGCAGCTTGGCAATAAATTTCACTTCTCCTTAATTTGTGACGCTGTTGCCCTGACAGTCCTGGCAGCCATATGCTATATACTTTGGAAGAAACTTACGACTACAATCAACTTTCCTAGATTAAACGAAGCAGCACATCAGGACCAGCCAACGACCAACACCAAGAATCTTCTTCAAAAATTGACTCATCTGCGGGATGCAGATATTTAAAGGGGGGGTAGTTAACAAGGGGGCCAGCACACAAACTACTGTAAAAGTGCTGATGCCGCACTTCCCCAAACACGCGCATAGCCAAAGCAGGTAATCGACCTGCAACGTAATTGATATTTAGGCGAAATGCAAAATGCAGTTCGTGGGAAGTGCAGCGTCAACAATTATTTATTTAATTCATGTCATTTAGATACTAAGTGTTAGCTTTAAGAATATTTTGGCTGGCATTCTTCCGAGAGAGCTGGAATGGTAAATATACAAATCACTAACCAATTTAGATCGTTTTATTTTCACAGGAATATCCTGGGCCAGCGGGGCGGCCCCCAACTTTAATTTGTTCGAGCCCACCTCTGTGGACTCGTTAAGTTGTATAAATATGTATACATATATCTATCGCCAATTTATACATATATAAATATATATACATATACGCGCGTATATGCATGGTACATAATTAAAAGTATTCCGTTGCAGTTTTAAATGCCTGCTGTCCCAATGTACATAACAAAATATCAGCAGATTACTTTCCCCACTTACCAATTTCTGCCGTTGTTCGCAAAATTCGTTGAACTTAGCCAAAGTGCCGAAAAACATAAGGGCATTTTTGCATATGCCAATTACATATTCGCTCATATATTTTCTCTTGCAATTTGCATTATCAGCTAATATTCGCTTAGCACCAAACACGTGTTACGAAGAGAGTGGCTATAATTTTTCAAATAATTCTGCCACCACTCAGCCAACGCTCTTTTTCCGATCTTGGCTTCTCTTTTTTAACTACACTCACCAAGCTAAGCGAGTTCAAACAAAGCGCGCTCACGACTCACCGAGTGCAGTATCCACAGCTCACCTCAGCGTTGAGCGGCTTTTGCGGGTATACATTTGCACTCTCCTGCATACATACATACACTTCGACTTTTTAACATACATACATATTCACAGCTGAGTCATTACACTGGCTTCGTATGTAATCGACATACACACGTACGTACGTGTTTGCTAACTTGCGTGCAAATATTTCTACATACGTTCGTGATATTAGCATATACATGCATGCTAACAACGAAATTGACACCGACATTCAGAAAGATATTCTAATATTTAGATACATAGAAGCAACCCATTAGGGAATTTTTCGCAACCAATAAGTTAAATTTAGAACATACATACGTAAATTTACATACATACATACGTATATTTATATACACGCATTTTAGTTTGGCAGTCCGGTTTCCACGCATTCAAACCCAATTTTAATACATTAAAAAAAAAAAAAAATGGCAAACACCGCCACAAACCCTTACTCATTTCCAGGTTCTCTGTGGCACTAAGTGCAACTTTTTCTGTTAATTACGGTTTTTTTTTCATAAACTCGAACGAAATATTATCGGTTACATATTTTCTTACGAATCATTTTTTCTGCTTATCCCAACTGCCACTTGGCACCAAAAATGTCAGTCATTGAGACACGGTCAGAAAACCGCTGCGCCATAAGCCAGCGTGAAAGCCAAAACTAAAGCTTTTGACCCCTCCGCGCAAAAATTTATAGCAGAAAGTGACAGTCTCATGAGATACTGTGCACGATACAGAGATGCGCCAATTCAAGAGCACACAGAATCGTATCTCATGATAAAAGACAAATCAATAGATGATTGTTGGGCACGGCTTCAATCGGTTTATGATATGGTTTTTTTAAAAACAGATAATATCCTTCCGGATAATTTCAAGAATTCTGTTGAAGGCAAATGCTAATCTTGCCTTGAACAATATGAGGTGACCAAAGCAAGAATTGCTGATCAACTCACGTTGATGAGAGCAATTGCTGAGCCGAGACCACCATTTCGCGAGGAACACCCCTCGGCTGAGGCAAACGTCTGCCTTCAAGTCCCACCTTGTGACACGGAGACATTTGATGGTGGTTATGAAGAATAGCCTGCTTTTCGTGACATGTTCACAGCGGTATACATCAACCAGCCGAAGCTCTTCTGTGCTCAGAAATTGTATCACCTTTGTGCAAATCCCAAGGAAAAGCCGGCTCAATTGAAAAGCAATATCCGCTCAGCGATGACAATTTCGGGGTGCAATGGGGTACAGTGGTGCTTCTGGCTATGCGGTTACAGTTGCATGGCTGTACTCAAGCCCTACTCTTACGTCCACGTTCGTGCACCCTGGGCAACGTTAGCAACCCATATGCGAGATACGGTAACCAACCCGTGTGGAGCCATGGGTCACGGTTAATAGAGAGGGAGCATCACCGCCATCCAAGAGATGCGATGGACGGGGCAAGCGAAAAAATCGATAGGCCCTTGCGACGTCTACTACAGCTGCCATGTAAAGGAGCGCAAATTTGGTGTCGGATTTGAGGTGGGAGAGATACTGCGCCTTAAAGTACTGCCATTCACTCCGGTTGATGAATGTCTCGCCACAATCCGCATCAAGGGGAGATTCTTCAACATCTCCCTGGTTTACACCAACGCCCCGACGGAAGAAAAGGAGGATGGGACCAAAGATCGCTTCTACGATCTCCTTGGCCGCACGTATGAGCGGTGCCCCCACCACGATATAAAATTCGTGCTTGCCGATTCCAATGCCACGGTGGGCAAGGAGGGCATCTTTGATTCTACAGTCGGAAAATTCAGTATCCACGACGAAACGTCCGACAACGGATTGAGACTGATCAACTTCGCGGGGCCCGAAACATGGTAGTCTGTAGTACCAAGTTCCAGCATAAAAAGATTCACCAAGCTACGTGGCTGTCTCCAGATGGTAAGACACGAAACCAAATCGACCACGATGTGATAGACGGAAGGCATGCTTCAAGTGTCCTAAATTTGCGCACGATCCGAGGAGCCAACATCGACTCGGATCATTTTCTTGTGGCAGCTAAGATTCGCACGCGCCTCTGTGCAGCAAAAAGCGCACGCAAATGGACACAAGGAAAGCTCGACGTCGGAAAGCTGCAATCGCATCAGACATCCACCCACTTCGCCACTCGACTTGCACTCCTGCTCTCTGAGAGCAATAATCAACAGAATGATATTTCCGAGCAGTGGAACCATATTTCTCGCTGTCTACATACCGCCGCTGAAGAATCCATCGGATTTCAGCGAGCCGGAAAGAATAACTGGTATGACGAGGAATGTCGCGCCACTACGGAACGTAAACACGCTGCCTACAGGGCCACACTGCGATCGGGCGCAACGCGAGCAGTGCGGGAGCGTTATCGTGAGTTGAAGAAGGAAGCAAGACGCATTTTTCGTGAGAAAAAGAGAGAGGCTGAAATGCGTGGGTGCGAAGAGCTTGAGATGCTGGCCGACAGGAAAAGCGGCCGAAAATTTTTTCAGAAAGTACGGCGGCTAACAGAAGGTTTTATGACCGGGGCGAATTCCTGTAAGAATGAAAACGGCGACCTGGTGACTGTTGTCCACAGCAGCTGCAACAACGTTGGAGAAGATGTTGAAACCGAATCCCCAATCAATGATGATGGACGTGATGTACCATCACCCGACTCTGGCGAAATTCGGAAAGCGATAGCACGGCTGAAGAACAATAAAGCCCCCGGGGCCGATGGGTTACCAGCTGAGTTATTTCAGTACGGCGGAGAGGAGCCGGTTTAGTGCATGCATGAGCTCATTTCACACAATCCTTTTGTCGACTTCAAAGCCGCCTTCGGCAGCACGAAAAGAAGTTTCCTATATGCCGCAATGTCTGAATTTGGGATCCCGGCAAAACTTATACGGCTATGTAAAATGACGTTGAGCAACACCACCAGCTCCATCAGAATTAGGAAGAACCTCTCCGAGCCGTTTGATACCAAACGAGGTTTCAGACAGGGTGATTCTCTGTCGTGCGATTTTTTTAACCTGATGCTGGAGAAGATAATTCGAGCCGCAGAACTAAATCGGTCAGGCACCATCTTTTATAAGAGTGTGAAATTACTGGCGTACGCAAATGACATTGACATCATCGGCCTTAACAACCGCGCAGTTAGTTCTGCCTTCTCCAAACTGGATAGAGAAGCGAAGCGATTGGTTTTGGAGGTGAACGAGGGCAAGACGAAGTATCTCCTGTCATCAACTACACAGTCGGCACATTCACGACTGTCAACGCCAGTTAGCACGAGATAGGGACAGCTGGCGTGCTTTGTTGATCTCGGCCAAAATCGCTTAGGCGGTTAATGCGCCAATAAAGGAAGTACGTAAGTAAGATAACAATTTCGAGCTGGCCTGGGAAGCTTTACGGTTACGGTACGAAAACGAACGTATCCTGGTTGACAACCAGATCAAAATTCGTATGACTCTGCCCAGTATCCAAACTGAAAATAGTTATCAACTTCAGAAGCTGCAAACCTCTATAAACAACGGTCTGTCGATTCTTCACTCCCAAGATTTAAGACAGACAGCTGGGATCCTATCTTGGTATACATATGCTCATCAAAGCTGCCCGAAAACACGTTGTCACTTTGGGAACAATCTCTCTCTTTTCGAAGATTTTTGCCAAAATGGTCTCAAATGGATGACTTCCTTACTTCAAGATACGAAGTAGTCGAAAGATTGAATAGGCTTCATCTAAGCCAAAATAAAACAAAACCTGTCACTCATCAAAATGCTTCGCAAAGCAGGCCCTTTAACAGGACCAACGCTTTCGTGGCAGAATCGACGAGAGAAGTAGCCTGTGCCTCGATGGCATGATTGCGTACATGTTCCGCTTCGTGAACAATGCACGAAATAAATCGAAGAAGTTAGCCCCACTCACTAATCCCAATCTGACCTATGATAAGTTCCAACAGACAAAGACGCGTCTTATCGAGGCAGCGCAGTTACGTCATTTTCCGAACGAAAAACACGCAGGATAAAAAACCCATTAGCTAAAAAAGCCCTCTTCTTGTTCTCAACCCGATAATGGGCAAAGACGGCCTACTAAGCGTTAATGGGAGATTGGCGCATGCCACGTTGAGATACGAAACTCACCAAATCACTCTCCCAACAAAATCGAGGTTCTGCCAGCTATATTTGGGGTTTGTATATTCACTGCTTCTTCATGCAGAATTACGATTGATGCTCCAAATAATAAGGCAAGATTATTACGTACCAAAGCTAAAACCTCTAATTAGAAGATGCATTTTTCAATGCCAGGTGTGCACGCTTTTCAAGCAATAAACGCGCAACCAAATAATAGCCGCTCTACCCCCTGAGCGTTGTAATTTTTCTCTCCCATTTTCCCCAACCGGAGTAGATTTTGCTGGGCCATTCCAAATCAAAGCATCGGTGCTAAGGACTACTACCAATCTCAAGGGGTACGTATCAGTATTCGTCTGCATTGCCACAAAGGGGGTTCACCTAAAACTATGCTCCGATCTCACCACCGAAGCTTTACGAGCAGTGTTTGCCCGCTTCGTCGGCAGACGAGGTTTCCCCTCAAAAATGATGAGTGACAATGGAAAAACGTTCATGGGCGCTCAACGCGGAACTGAACGCGACTTCGTTAAATTCCTTAACGAATGCTCCATAGACATTGTCCAAAAATATTATCCTCTAGGCATCAATTGGCAATATATACCACCCGGAGCCCCACACATGGGAGGCTTGTGGGAATCCGCAGTAAAAAGCTTTAAATTTGAAGAATTAACGACGATATTGGTGCGAATTGAAGCGGTTCTCAACTCGAGACCTTTGTCCGCAATATCACAGGACCTGGTGACTTTACAGCACTTCCTCCAAGTCACTTTATTCGAGGTGCATCGCTATTGGCCATCCCCGAGCCTATCGCTGAACACCTCTCTCTACTTAACCGCTGGGAGAAAGTCAAAGCGCTTCACCATCAATTTAGCCATAGATGGAAAGAGGAATATCTTAAAGATCTTCAAAAAAATATAAGTGGAAAAATCCAGACCACAATCCTCAACCAGGCGATCTCGTTGTGATAAAAGAAGATTCGCTCCCGCCCACTGAGAGAAGACCGGGAGGAATCGAAAATGTTTCGCCACGGGCCTGATAACCATGTACGTGGCATGAACATCCGCACGCAACACGGGGTTGTTACGCGCCCTCTGGTAAAACTGCGTTTCATTACACAAGCGCCATCTTCGCACTAATCACGGTAATAAAACGAAAAAAAGAAACCATCCATACATTCTGTCCATACACTATATCTACTATAGAAAAACTTGAAACATCCAATCAGCGGGCAAAACCAAAACCTGCCGCGCACAGCGGCAAGGTCCAGCGCAGCCCAAGGAACACGCAAGGTGAACGCGTGCCTACACCGAGGATAGTGAAAACAACGCAGAAGACAACGACGAAGAAGACGATCGCGCGGCGCACTGCGGAGTTGCCCGAACTCGGAAACCGCGCACGCGACTGCACTACAATTAATTTGTAAATTTATGTACATACTATTATATGTGAAATTAAAGAATCGAAATTAAAGAATTGATAATGAATTAAAAGTAAAACCAAAACTGTTGAAAATTAATTTAAAAGAACTTAGAAGAAAAGTGGTGAGTGCGAAAGGCGACCAAGCGGTTAATTAGATACCATTCATAGCTATTTCATTCCTCTGAATTTACAAACCCCTATACACTAAAGCTTTTATATACCTGTTTTATCAGATCTAAGTTAAAATATGCCGCATTCATATGGAGGCCTTATGTGCAAACGAAAATATACCGCATCGAACGTATCCAAAAAGGTTTACTCCGATTTTGTCGCAGGTCCCTTAACTTCAGTGATCCGATTACTTCGTATAAGGCTCGGTGCCAGTTAATCAATCTCAAAATGTTAGATTCTCGAAGAACAATTCTGTCGCTCTCTTATTTATATGACATTATTCATGGTAATGTTGATTGTCCAAGCCTTCTGGAGCAAATAACTCTTAATTGTGCAATAAGACACTTTCGTTACTTTCCGGTTTTTCATATTATTCGACACAGAACCAATTACGCGCGCCATGCACCCATTTTGCGGGCTTTGATTGACTTTAATAATCTTGATCGAAGGTATGTTAGACTTTTCTATCTCTAAGCCAATTTTTATTCAAAATATAGATAAATTGATAACCTAACTTTAAGTCTTAGTTTTCTCTACCTGCTAGCCTGTAAGAATTATGTATTCATTAGACCGAATAAATAAATAAATAAATAAAGACATTCGAATTTTGACACTCCCTTATAAAGGGTTGTTTTACGTAGTATGGAAATCGGGTTAGAATTTTTTATTTTTTAAAAGCAACACGGTTTGGATGCTAAGGAAGCCGTTTGACAAAAAGTGACGGAGCTAGCTGCTTAGTTACCAAACCTTTAATAATTATTATAATTATCATGCTTGCTTACATGCTTGCAATTTAAAGTGATTAAAGATAATACGTACATGCATGTGTATATACCAGTACTAATGTGTATTTGCTGTTATTTTTTTTTTTTTTGCTATCAATTGTTATTTCTTTTTGTATTTATGCAAGATGGCTGTTCATCATAGTAGTGAGAATTTAGCATTGTTAGAGGCAAACGATGGAATGTGCACAATATGTAACGATGTTATAAATGAGTTAAATTGTTTAATTTCCCCTTGTCAACACCGTTTTCATCGAACTTGTATTTCAATATGGTTATGTCCTGTCCATTGTGTCGTAGGATTTGTGAAATAAATTCTTTTAAAAATCCAAGTGGCCAAGCAGATAGGCTTATTGGAGATCCAATAACTCGTGGTCGACAAGAATGTGCAGATACTGCGTCTTTGGAATGCATCACTGTAGAACCGTAACTCCCGGAACATACAAAATCAAACCAACCAAAACAATTACTTAACTCATATAGAGGAAGTTCCAGAAAGAGAGAAATTAAATTCAAATGATAGAACTAGCATGGTAGGACGGACCGTAAGAAATCAAACAGGGTATCATGTAGAGGGTGATCGCCCTTATTCCTCTCAAACGCAACGAGACACTTAATTTAACTACAGGAGCCATAGGAAAAATTATTTTTTATTGGAAATTGACATTTGATGCCTCTAGTAAAGTGATATCTGGAAATGAGTATATTTACAGAATAAATGCTTTGACAATATCCTCGCTTCGTGGAAACTACACTTTGCTTTGTCAGAATGACATATTTTGTTTGAGGGTAAAGCCAAAAACTGGTTTTGGTGTTATCTTCGCGCAAATAGAGTGCTTGATTGGTTTGAGCTATGTGAATCATTGAAAACAAATTTTAAAGACGTGCGTACCGATTTTTTACTTAAAAGAAGGCGTTTTGTCTCTGTGTGATTCTCTTAACACGTCCATGTCGGAGCGAGAGCTTGTAGAAACTTTAATCAAGAATTTGCGGCCAGAAATTCGTTTGGAGTTGTTGCATTTTGACATTGTAACATTAAATGACTTACGTCGCGCTTGTCTGAAGCGTGAAAACTTCCTTGAAACTGTACATGGGTTACAAAAACCTCCGAATAGATTTCCGCAAACAGTGTGTTAAGCCACGCCGTGTGTTTTGTTATGGGTGCGGTCTAATAGCATTTTTCTTTCTAAAACAGGAGATGTTAGACCTTATGCAGCTGTTTGAATTTTAGATACCGAAATGCTAGGTTTTCTGGACTCAGGGGCTACAATTAGTTGTCTAGGCGGAAAGTTAGCAATGACTGTATTGGGACGGAAGCTTGAGTTAGGTATAAAGCACTCAAATCTCAGGCGCGCACGGCAGACAAAACAAAGCAATAAGTCGAAGGTGTGGTTGAAATGTTTGTAACATACTAATAGCAAACTGAACTTAACGAGTTTTACGAGTATATAATACCAACTTTATTGCAGGACTTATACTTTTGCGTTAACTTTTGGAAATCATTCAAATTGACATCCCATATAATCAGTGAAACTAGCGTTTACAGTGGGGATGCAAACGTCCAAGCTCTAAAGCCTGAATAGCGGAGAATGGATTAAGAAAAAGTACGCTCTTAGAACATGTGATAGACGCAGATAACATAAAGCCAATAAAACACTCTGTTTTGTTGGTCCTATGTGTCTTTATAATTTATGAAACTCCTCTTCTTTATTAAAGCAGAGAGGATTCTGCCGTTCAATAGGCAGCCGTTAGGTTGCCGAAATGTTTTGAGAAATAAAACGTCAGTATTTCACTGTCAGAATTATTGAAATTTTATTTAGTAAAACTTACAACTATTTATATGAAATAATCATGTAAAACATTTCCATAACTCCACCCTTTATTCCAAAGTCTTTGTTGCCGATGGAAGGGCAACCAATCAAAATAGTGCATGCAGTTGCCTATGCACAATGTGTCACCGAAATATTCTGCCGGCGCAGCGATAGCGTTGCGGCAGTGCAGCGGTTTAATGCGCTAAGCTATGTATTTGTTTACACTGCTGTATTGCACAGTCAGCGATTGGCTTTGTTGTATATTTGATGTAGGTCAATACACCCTTACCCTTCAGAGAAAAAAATTTATTTCGTTCGCGTAATGAAATAAATTTTTTTTTTTGCGTGGAAATATGCAAGTGTTTTACATGTGTATGGATATGATTACTATGATTTTGTTGTATATAAATTGTAATTTTATGCTTATTATTTCGTTTTGTTTGCTTAATGTATTCCTTTGTACTTTTTTAATATATTGTTATGTAGTTCTTTGTGTTTACCATTAATATCTAATGTGGAGTTTACTCCTCTTTTGTTTACAGTTTTATATGGGCCATGGTATGGACTTTGGTTTTTCTTTATATTCTCTACTTTTACATAAACAAAGTCTCCTATTTCAATATTACTCATATTTACTTTTTTGTGTTATCTTTTTCTTTTTGTTTATTTTTTACAATAGTTATAATATTCCTTGCGTTTTTTATTGAGGTTTGAAGTTTCATTTTCAATCCGTTGGCATAATAATCAATGTCGTAAATTTTGTTTGGTTTATTTATGTTGTCACTTGGTAGAGTTGGTAGTTTACCAAATACTAATTCATTCGGCCGCTGTGGTCGAGTTGGTAGCGGTGTGTGCTATAACTTGATATGCCGGTGAGTTCAAGGTTCTAATCTCAGTCAGGGCAAGCAAAATCTTAATAATAGAAAAAGTGTTTTCTAATAGCGGTCACCCCTCGGCAGGCAATGGCAAACCTCCGAGGGTATTTCTGCCATGAAAAAGCTTCTCATTAAATACATCTGCCGTTCGGAGTCGGCACAAAACTGTAGGTCCCTCCATTTGTGATATAATATAAAGACGCGCACCACAAATGGTAGGAGAAGCTCTGGCAAACACTGAGCTATATAGTGTACGCGCCAAAATTATTATATATTATAATTCATACGGTGAGTACAATGTGTCTAGTGAGGAGTGGTGTTGTATGCGAAAGTGTAATATGAGATCCATTTGTCCCATTCATAGTCGTCGGCAAATGAAAGTAAATACTCGTTAAGCGTTCTGTGGTTTTTCTCAAGTGCGCCTATTGTTTGCTGGTGATATGGCGTGGAAAATAGTTGTCTTGTGTTGAGTAAATTACATACGTTATTCATTAGTTCGTTTACAAATTCCGTCCCTCTGTCTGATTTTAATGTTTTTATGAAACCGTACTTTAGAATGAGTTGTTCAACTAAAGTGGTTGCTATTGTCTTTGCGTCTTTACTTTCAATTGGGTGTGCTTTTACAAATTTTGATAAGTCGCATTGCATTGTCAATATGTATCTGTAGCCATTAGAAATGCGCAATGGGCCTACAGTGTCAATTGTTATGGTGTCAAAAGTTGTGGTTGGTGTGTTTGTCACTACAAGTGATTCTTTTGTATGTCTAACTACTTTGTTTTGTGTGCATTTTTTGCAGTTTATAAATTCTCTTACCATCTGTCTCATATTTTTCCAAATATATCTTTGTTTGAGTTTTAAAATAGTTTTTCGGATTCTTTGTCACAAAGGGCTAGCTCCTTTATATGGGAACTTCTTAGTAAACCATGTAGTTTCTCCAACATTGAATTTAGATTCAAAGGGTCATCGCTACAAGTTACGTGCACTTCATTATCAATTATTTCAGTTGTAGTATTACTTTCTTTTTCAAAATAATATTTCAATTTCTTCATTTTCTTTACGTCATTAAAAGATGTACATTCCCAAATATAATGCGTGTACCGGTATTTATATTCTTTTGCGCTAGTTCTTTTTCTGCAATATTCTTTAATTTTGCGGCCTTGCTTCTTGTCATAATATTAATGTTCTTCTTACCTTCCTTTTCACTTTTGCTTGTTGGAATCAATGATTTGAGTACGTCACTATCTATCTTTATGCGTGATAATGCAACTGCGTTGGTTTTTATTTTTGTATATAATTTCAAAGTCGTATTCTGATAAGTCTATTCTTATTCTTGTCAACTTCGACGATGGATTTCTGTGCGAAAATAATGATACTAATGGTCTGTGGTCAGTTAGTACGATACATTTGCTACCGTAAAGATATGTTCTAAAACAGTTAATTCCCCAGTGGATTGCTAGTAATTCTTTCCTTATGATTGGTTTGTTTATATCATGCTTTTGTAATGATTTACTTGCGTATGATATTGGTAAATCGTGACCTATTTCTCCTTGTGATAAAACTGCTGCTAGTGCAAAGTCAGATGCGTCATTTGTGAGTATAAATGGTTTATCAAAATCTGGATATTGAGTATAGCTGGGTTAATTAGCTTTTGTTTTAGATTATTGAATGCTTTTTCGCATTCCTCTGACCAGATAAATGGTTTTCCCTTTTTAATAGTGAGTTTAAACATTTGACTATGAGGACAAAATCTTGTATAAAACGTCTATAATAGTTACAGAATGCTATGAATCTTCTTGTCTCATCTGTATTTTTTGGTTTTGGGTAATTACGTACTACTTCGCATTTGGCAGGGTCGGTTTTGATGCCTTTGTCTGTTATTAGATGTCCTAAATAAATGACTTCTGATTTAAGGAATTGGCATTTGCTTGCATTTAATTTAAGGTTGTATTATTTTAGCCTTTCATAAACTTTTAAGAGGTTTTTATTGTGATGCTGCAAAGAACATCCGAAAACAGTAATATCATCTACGTAAAGAAATGCTTCAGATTTTAAACCGCTCAGTGCAATTGTTAACATTCTTTGAAAACTATTTGACGATATTTTTAATCCAAATGGTAGACGCTTGAACTGGTAGTGTCCGTCTTGTGTGGATAACGCGGTTGGTGGTCTTGAATCACTTTGCAGAGGTATTTGGTGAAAAGAACCTGTCCTATCTAGAGTTGTGAAATATTTGGCTCTTTCTAATACATTTAATACATCCTCTAATCTTGTTAGTGAAAATTTGTCATTTACTTATTTATCATTTAATATTCCTTTTTAAACAATTTTTATTTTTCAAGCTCGAGGCCGCCAAATTAAATGAACTTCGATATTTGTTTATTTGTGTATTTAACTGTCGATATTTCGACCCCAATTTGAGATCATCATCAGTACTATAATTATTTATGAAAACATGTAATAAACAAATATTTAAAATTAGGTTATTAACAAACATAAAAATACAGCACGACTTACACTCTTGTTTGTGCCTGTTCGACTGATTACGTAACACACATTCTGTCCTATGAACCAAATCTACTTTTTCGGAGAGGGGAGAAAAAATAAAAATACACGTGTATCGGCGATTTTCATGTACACGTCAGAATTTTTTTTTTATGTATAAAGTATAAAGCTCGTAGTGTCCGTCTGTCCGCCTGTGTGAAAGATTTTGGATCGATTTTTAACCCTTTTTCCGTGATTTAATCGAGCTGAATTTTTGCAGGCAGACTCGTGGAACTGTCTGTAGCACGTCGAATTAAAAAAAAAATAGATTTTTATCAATTCTCAGATTTTCCTGAATTTTTTTTTTTAAAAATGGTTATCGGTTTTTTTGTAACGGTTTCGGCTCATTAAAAAACCGATTTTTTTATTAGTTTTATTATATTAAAATTAAAAATTGTTACTTTAAAAATTTCAATGCTTTTAAAGAAACTTAGGCCTTTTATTTTTGCGTTTGTAAGCATTTTCGTCAGTATCGCGACAAATAGACCAACAGTATTCGCCAAGCATATGCGTAATGTCTTGTCCTTTAAAGCGCTTTTCAATAGCCGCAATGTCCTTATGGAACCTTTCGCCATGCTCATCGCTACAAGCTCCTAAATCATCAGGGAAAAAATCTAAATGATTGTGAAGGAAATGGATCTTTAGCGACATTAATATGCCTATTTCGCCATATGCCGAAATCATTTCTGCAACAATATTTTTATAATTGGCAGCTCGTTTGTTGCCAAGAAACTGCTCAATAACGGCAACTGTGCATTTTCATGCACGTTGTTCGATAGCATTCAGTTTTGATGAAAATTCATAACAAGCTATTATTTTTTTTATCTGCGAACCATTGAAAACACCTTAAATCATACACATCATTAAAAAAAATAAAGTAACTGAATGCCTTCTTAAAAAAATACCTGCATGAATCTTTGCGCCGCTCAATTTCCGAAAAACTTGCAATCCCTCGCTCTCACGATTCAGCTTTTTAACAAAATTTGATACGAGACCAAGCTTAATGTGTAGTGGTGGCAAAATGATTTGAGATGGCTGCACCACTGGTAGATTTTCCATACTTTCTACACCTACTTTGTAGCATGTTCGCGGCTTCCACGTAATTCAGTGTAATGCTGATCTCGTTTGCGACCTTCCAATGTACACAAAAAGCAGTGGTGGGTTGGAAATCCACGCTTAACACCCATAAGTAATCCGACAATTTTCAGATCGCAGCATATTTTCCAATTATGCTCTTGGTACTTTATCAGTTGTAATATTAATTCCATGCCTTCGTATGTTTCTTTGAGGTTTGTGGCATATGCGTTCGGGACAGCTGGATGTTTGTTACCAATATGAAGCAGCACGACTTTAAGGCTGTTGACCGATGCATCGATGAAAAGTCGCCACTCCTCTGAAATATGAGGGTAACCAATTTTTGCAAACATCGAATCAATATCATAACAATAAGCCAGGTTTTTTCCCGATCTTCGTGCAATTTAAAAATTCGTCATATGGAATAGTGCTACGTCGATCACGAGCGGTTATTTCAAATCACGCCACTATAGTCCACTGCTTAAAGCGTGATGCAAAGAGTTCCGCTGTTCTCCTCGACAAATTTCCGTCTCGTACAAGGTCATTGAAGTCGGCTTGCGTTACTAAATGCGGCACTGCAGTCCCAAGTTCACTGGGTCTTGGTACAAATTCCGATACTTCTGGATTCTCGCATCTCGCATTCGATGCAAGAAATAATAATAATAATAATAATAATCCCAACGGTTTTATCCCTCCATACCCGCCCGACCGACGCGAGGGGCGCATCCGCATGACGCACGGATATATAAAAAAAAAAAATTTTTGTTTTTTTTCATATATGTTGCGCCGATTCATGAAAGGCAGAGGTTTGTTAAGTGTCGAGATCTAAAACTGTTCAGCTACAGAACAAATGCTCATCAGGTGATCGAATAGTAATATATGTATGTATATGTATGTATGTATTAATTATTGAGAGGATTGAGTATAGTTTTCTTTATGTAAAAACTGAGTCTGAAATATCAAAAGAACCGGAGTGAGTGTTAAAATCCTGACACAAACTACGGAGTGGCTCAAAATTACGTTTACATGGCTTCAGAAAGAGAGGCCGGAAATGTCTTGAAATTCTGGAGGGAACATTTAGTTTTATTTCGATAAGAAGAGATGGGCTAGAGATCAAGCCTGTCAGTAACTTGGCCAAAAATACAATGCCTAGCATTTCTCTGCGACTAGCAAGTGTAGGAAGATTAATGAGTTTTAAACGACTTATATATGGCGGCAGGTTGTACTGAGAATCCCAACGAAAATTCCTTAAAGCAAAAAGCAGAAATTGTTTTTGAATTTACTCTTTTCTGTCGGAATGAACTTGATAGCGCTGGTTCCAAACAACAGATCCATATTCCAGTATGGGCCTCACTAACGTTGTGAATAGAGCCTTCGTGATGTAAGGGTCATTGAATTCTTTTGACCACCGTTTTACAAATGCAAAAACACCCTTGGCTTTGTTAACTGTAACATTTATGTGAAGATTAAAATTAAATTTCGGGTCCATTGTAATTCCAAGATCAACAAAGTTAAACACTTGTTCGAGGTTATGGTTACATATTTCATTATACAAAACCAGATTTTGCAACCTTTACTCCATCGTGTCAACTTATTGTATTAAGAAGCAGCAAAATAACAACAAAACAAATTTACTTACGAATTTGCAAAATTCATTTTGAATTTTTCTTTTTTGTTTGCTTTTTGTTTTGCAATCAATCAATCAATCAACAATATCTCACTTTGGAAACAAATTGGTTTCAACAAACAATTTAACGCTTATTGAAATCGTGCAAATCGACAACGCAGTGAAGTCCCTTCTCGAAAACTCCTGAGTGTAAAGTTTGTATTGGATAATAATTTTTTGGACGATACTCTTTGATTTTCGTGTGAATTTTGTTGCGCACCCCAAGGAGGGGAGTTACTTGTTTTATATGACTTTTGAAAGATTAAGTGAAACACCAGTATTCAAAGGAGCACCGCCAACTCCACCTCAACGAAGCAAGTTGGTTAGTTCGTGCATGAATTCACATAGGCGATACTTAAGTCATAGGACTTCAAAATTTTCCAGTAACAGACATCGGAAGCTGCAACCTTTTAGAGAAACGTGAGCCAATCGCACATCATTAGGCACCACGTTTTCAAATTTTTCCAAATATTTATAAAACATTACTATATCCAGATATCTAGCAGCAACACACTAAAACTGATAAATGTAAAAAAGAAAAATTTAAAACAAAAAACATCTTTTATAAGATACACAAAAAAATTTACTAACAACAAAAAAAAAGCCCAAAATTCACTTCCAACCAAAAAGCAAAGTGAATATTGCATAAAAGTTTCAAAAACTGGAGAATCGTCAAGCAGAACAACAATAACAACAGCCAAGTTCACTGTAAAATAGCTGAGCAATTTTTAATTGCGAATTGAGTTTTGATTCAAAATCGAAGCAAAGCCCAAACCCTAACACAAATTATACAAAAACCAGCCGTCAAATCAAAACACTACAAAAAAGAAAGAAAATAAAAAAAAAAAACATAAACATTGTGGAAGCAAGGCATACGCAGCAGAAGCAACGCCACTGTCATAATTTTTAACAAATACAAAGCGCCAATTGAAGTTACAAGAAAAACAAACTTCATGAATTTATCAATAAAGAAGTACAATAAATCAAAAAATAAAAACTTAAGTCCCCTAACGTCTTCGGCATCGTCTTGGAGGGCGTTCCGGTGCGACGACGTCGAAGCGACTGTATACAACGAACAGCAAGCGTACGTCGCAGCCACTACCATTATTGGAGCCGCAGGTGCAGGCACAGCTGCCTTTGGATCAGCAGCTAATTCACTGATGCTCAGTGCGATTACTTGGTCACCTTGTTGAGGTTGAACGCTGAATGTTTAAGCAGTAGTAAGCACAAAGCGTAATAACGCTAGCTAGCCAGCAACATTGGCTCTCAAAGCAAAAGGAAGCAAAAACGAAGTGCCGTCGTTGAAGTATCTCGAATGCGAGCTTTGCCGGAAGCGAAAGTATTGCCAAAGCAGAAATCAAAAGCAAAATTTCAAAAGCTAAATCTGTAGCGCGTTTTTATATGAAAGCAACAGCAAAAGCAGTAGCGAAAGCAGCAGCAAAAGTAAAAGCAAAAACAATAACACAAAAAATAAGTGCGATCCGCAATTTGAAAAATCATTAAAAATCAAAAAAAAAAAATAAAGCACCGAGCCCAAAAGCGAGAGCTTAGCATTTTCGCCCACGTTTCAAGTGAATATATTATTGCCAAAATTACGCACAATAAATACACAGCGCGATTTATAATTACAAATTATATACAAACATTTACAATTCTTCTTTACGCTAACCATCACAACAATCAAGCAGCAATTTAAAAACGTATAAATAATCATAGCAACAACAATAAAAACGAAAGCTCTTTAAAAAAAAACACACATTTTTGCGATCATCAAAGCGGACGGACGTTTCCCCCATCGATCAAATCTTTAATTTTAATAAACTTGTAAATCTAAACCTAAATTTTAACTTTATTTTATTGTAAAGAAAAGGTGGTGTAAAAGTGGTGAGTGGTTCCAGCAAATAAGTGCAGTGAAGAGCGCAGACTTATAAATGGTTTTTTAAGGTTTAGTGGCATGTAATTTATTTCACACCAGTTAGTCATGCTATTTAAATCCGCTTGTAGTAAGGACCTTTCCTCAACAGAATGATACGATCTAAAAGGCTTTACATCATCAGCATACAATAAAATTTTTGAATAATTTATTACAGAAGGTAAGTCATTTATAAAAAGTAAAAACAGAATCGGACCAAGGTGACTTCCTTGATAGCATTGTGGGTTCTCCATCGCTTAATTCGAGAACATCATCAAAAATCTCCATTGAAGCCGCTATACGTTCTTCTGGTGAGTATAGAACCGCTGGAATAACCGATTCTACATTAGCGTAGTGAATTTTGTTGCGACGAAAGTATTGGTACCATTTAGTTTGAGTAAAAGTTACGCAAAAGTAGCACAATTCATTGCAGTGTTCCGTACGTGGTAGCCAAATTGTTGGTACGACGTACTTTATTGTTGACCTTCCATCAATGAACTTGCATACATTTTTATAGCAATAGTCGCACACGACTTCCGGAGTATACCACAAGTTATGTTCCTTACTTGGCTTGAACATTTTCTGAAACGAATAAACCACTGTTTTCGTAATATTTATTTTTCAAATTTTTACTTGGTGCGAATAAGCCACAAACGTAACAAACGTTATTTCGAGTCGGGCACATAATTTTTTTCAGATGAAATATATAGAAATACGTTTACGCACAACAGAACTTAAAACAATTGTGCAATTCAATGTTTCATCTGTCATACCAGTTGTAAGTGTTGTAAAAGTCATAAACAGTTTAGTGTTAGAAAGTTACTATTGATAAACTACAAATAAATGTATATGGAGTAGGATGGGTCAAAACCATTTTTTTTCTTCGGAACGCTTTAGTAGTTTAAAAATTTGGAGTCCCTTGAAGTTATGCCGAAAAAAAAGAAAAAAAAATTTTTTTTCAAAAAAAAATTCAGAAAAATCTGAGAATTGATAAAAATCTATTTTTTTTTTAATTTGACGTGATACAGACAGTTCCACGAGCCTGCCTGAAAAAATTCAGCTCGATTGGATCACGGAAAAAGGGTTAAAAATCGATCCAAAGTCTTTCACACAGGCGGACAGACGGACACTACGAGCTTTATACTTTATACATAAAAAAAATTCTGACGTGTACATGAAAATCGCTGATATATGTACGTGTATTTTTATTATTTCTCCCCTTTCCGAGAAATTATATTTGGTTCATAGGACAGAACTAAAGCTCGTTTTTGTAACGCAGTTGTGGGAGTGCATAATTCAAGTTTTAACTAGCGAAAAAGAGAAAACGAAAAAAAATATAAACAATAAGGAGGTAAACAAATGAAAATCCCGTAATGGTAAACAAAAAACATACAAAAAGCAATAATATGAAACATTAATCAATTGGACGTATGCGTGATTGTATGTGTAAAGTGTGTATATGCATATGTGCTTATGTATGTATGAATGTATGACATCTCTTGCTGTTGAACAAGGAACGAGTGTAGAAGAGTACCGGAACGCCGAACACATGCGTTAGGAATTGTTTTTATATTTTTTCACCAGATTGCGATGTACGTGTGCGCAGTTGTCTGTGTCCGCTTTGTAGTTAATTCTGTTGTCATTAGGGGTGTTCACTATATGCAGCATTTCCAAAATATATCTTTTGTTGTAGTTTCTCTCTTCCTCTAAAATGGCAACATTTTCCAAGTCTGGATGGTGTCCGATATTTATGCAATGCACTGATAAGGCCGTCTTATAGTCCGTATGTTGGTTCCTCAATTTAATATTTGATTTATGCGCGGAAATCCTTGTCTTGAGTTTTATTTTGGTTGTCCCTACATATACCTTATTGCATAAGTGGGACCCGTCTCCATTACATAATATTTTATATACCAAGTCAGATTTCTCCTGATCAGGAATTTTGTCCTTAGTGTTGCTGTAAACTTTTCCAAGATTGTTGTTGTATGTAAATGCTATTTGTATATTGTTATTATCATAAAGGATGGAGTGCCTAATCCTCTCCGATATATGTGGAACATAAGTCCAAGATTTGTATGTCCTTTTGTCACTGTTGTCTGTATCTCTTCCAGACCTAGCCTTGTATTTTCGCAAAAGGGTATTAATAATGTTTGTCGGAAACTCGTTTTGTTCCAGGATTCTCTAATATTTAATTTAATACACAAACACTTAATTTTCTGTAATCTATTAATAAACGCCATTTCTTGTTGTCATTTACACTTTTCTTGGGTTCTAAAAGTAGTGGCGAATTGTAAGGGCTGACGGAAGGTTCAATGATGTCATTATCAACCAATTCTTGTACTTGTGATTGTATTTCTTCTTGTTGTGTTTGTGGTAGTCTGTAGTTTTTTATATATACTGGTGAGTTGTCAGTTAAATTAAGTTTTTGTTTGTAAAAATTATTTATTGAAAGTTTTTCTCCTTCTAAGTGAAAAATTGATTGGTATTTGCGAAATATTTCTTTTAACTCTGTTTCTGTATCCCTATCTAGGTTTTTAAGTTTTAATTCTTTGATGTATGCAGAAACGATTTTCCGTCATCCCTTGTCAAATTTGGTTTTGTGACATACCGGTTTCGGCGTTGTGCCATCTTAATTCTTTTATTAGTTTACCAAAACGTTCGCTGATTTATCTGTCAAAGGTTTTATTTCTTTAATATTTACGGAATGACTATTAACGTTGATTAGTTTTACATGACAAATTCCTTTCTCTTTTTTTTATTGGTTGAAACTAACGCTGTCTTATTGTATATTTAATTTTATAGCTCCTGTTCTAGGTGGCAGTTCTATACTTTTCTTTAAATAGTTTTGCCCTGAAGATTGCCGGAGTGCAATCGAAATATATCGACAAAAGGAATGAAATTTCGTGTTTTATTACTATAAAATCTTGACCTGGAACCAGCAATAAAAAAATCTTATTTTTTACTTAGTTTTATTATAATTTTTAATTGAAATTTAATTTGAATTTATTTTTTATACTCTTAAAGCGTATAATCTTCTGGCTTGAAAATATCTATATTAAATGGCAGGAATTTGGCCAACTCTCTTGGAATCCTGTCTTGATGTTGTTAAGCGTGCATGCTAACGGCAAGGCATCAGAGATGATATTTGAAATGTCGTAAATAATCACGATTTTTCCTGGATTCATAAGCATGATGTGCGTATTTCATAAATGGTCCGTTAACACAGCGATCAAGCGGTTGGAGTTTGTGGCTGCAATGGGATGGAAGTGAGATGACGGTGACTCTGTTTTCTTTAAATGAATCTAGAGCTTCTATAAAGAAATGCGAATCATGATTGACAAGCAAGAACAGAATAGGTCTTTCTTTGGATGGTCTTGCATATTTAACAAAATGATGTCAAACTTAACAAAGTTTTCTTCTTTCATCTATCCAGATTGGTTAGCGTCACCTCAGCTGCCTTTTGAAGCTCTATTTAGGAAGTGGTCCTTGAAATGAACTGTGGGGAATCAAAAAATGGATAAATGCTATTTTCACTTGCGGAAATTGCAACGGCAAATGCTGACAAATTGACAAAAAAAGAAATGATTCTTCTTAATAATACTTCACAGTTTAATTGAGCTCAATTGCAGTTTGTGTATTCTAAACTTAGTTACACTAATTTAATATAAAGAATTTCTAAAAACACAAACAAAAGAAAGTTTCAATAGCGGCTGATTAGTTGCTCTTGTTTGAAGTTAGTTTGTTTGAGGAAGATGTAATAAGAAACACAACAGTCCACTCGGCAAGCGTATCACAGCATGCAGCGTGTGGGCTTTGTAACTCCGTGGTCCTTGGTTCAAAACCTGAGAAAAGTGGTTATGAAGAATAAATTTAATTAATTAAATAAAAAGAAGTCTGATGAGGAAATGTGGTGATTCCGAAATATTACTATAACTTCTACCATATAAAATCTGTTATTGTTTTTTCGAAATCAAATCTTCCACAAACTGGCCTCGAGCTTAATAAAATTGTGAATTATTATTAATTTATAAAGCTAATAAAAATCTTAACAAAATTTATTCTCCTTAATTTATTGATAGCACTGTCTGATCGCACTTTATTTAAAATATCTCTAATTTGAGTATTTACGTATTTTGAAAAAAATACCAAGAAAATTCAATAAAATTGGGTACAGCGCCATCTACTAAATACTTCGTATGAAAACCTTCATAGAATATATTTTCTTAGAATATTTTTCAGGCGTTAGGTGGGAGAAAACTGCTAATAAGCACGACTTCATCCATGCAAGAACTAGACTACTGCGAAAAATTCGTTCCATCCATGCAACGTAGCGCTAGGGGTTAAGGTACCTACACTATCTTGCACACACCTCGCAGTTTTCGAAAGTGCGTCGTCTTCCATATTTTCGTAGTGTTGGTTGAGCTTCGCGTCCATCCATGCCATCCTGAGAAAGTTTTGTCGGAAGTACCCCATGAGGAACTTGGTGAAGTAGAATTTTACTTCTCCATGTGTCCACAGCTGTTAATCTGCCTACCCGATCACTATAACTGTACATTTTCTTAAGTTAACGGCGACGTCTTCTTCTTTCGCCCTTAGGTTGTCTCATGCGTGAGTCACCGTTCCTTCAGTTAATCCCCCCCATATATTCATGAGATACGTCGGTACTTTGACTTAATTTCGGAGGATTCAATTATCCATCCATTCGGCTCCATCTCGTAGTATACTTTTGTGCCTATATTAGGTGACGTCACTACAAAAACCCGTCTTTATGCAATTCCTACATATATTTACAAAAATATAAACAGACTTAATAATAGTAACAATGATTGCGGATTTCTTTGAATTAAGTTTTTATTTAGTAATACCAAGAAATATGTTTATTCACACATATTTCGGATATTTAATGAACTCGCATTTCAATTGCCTATAGCAAAATCCTAACTGTTATTTAAGTTCCGTTTGACTTTTTACCACTCACCACTGTCAGTTAATAACTTAACTTACCCCTTTAAACAAAAACAATGATAAAACATGATCGGATCTCGTACGAGTATGTCCGCTCGATAACCAATATCTAACCATCTCTCGTAATTCGTAGTTCAGTTTCGCTAGCCGGCGCCTGCACTACATAATGTCTTAAGTTATTTTTGCGTCGCGTTTCGATATTTAACGTAATATATTATAATTATGTTGATCAAAATTTCTTGTATTCTTCATCACTCGCCTACAATGTCAGTGGAATGATTTATGAAAGTGTTGCAATTGATTATATTATGCAGTTTAATTTTAATTAATATGTATGTTGGGCGCCAATGAACATGAGTCTTTATATAATATAATATAATGTCACATAAAATAACGATACAAAAATATTAAAGTTCATATTTTCATTATCCCTCTTTTCAGGTTTGTCAATATAGTCGTAGCTGTTTACGGAGCTTTTGCCGAAATCTTTGACAATACGGAAATGAACAGAGACTCGTATAAGGAGATGGGCTTGATAGTTGATGGGTTGTATTGTTCCACACTTCTATTCATTTTTTGTGACTGTTCCCATAACGCTTCTCTTGGAGTAGCAAAAGGCATTCAAAAGGTACTACTTCAAATCGATGTGCGCCAAATCGATAGAAAAGCGAAAAGTGAAATCGATATATTCATTTTTGCGATTGAAATGAACCCAGCAACCGTTAGCTTGAAAGGATATGTCAACGTCAATCGTGAACTTTTAACTTCGGTAAGCTTTCGATTTCCCAACAGTATCGTGCAAATACTTTTGCACACATACAATATAGGTTTTATTTTTAAACTTCTTATACATTACAAAAGGGCTCGAAGCCTTACATACAATATTAGAACACTTACACCCATACCATATTACTTCGTTTTTGGTCCTTACGACTACACTTAGCAGGTGGTTAATTTTTTTTTTTTTATCGAAATTATTATTATATACGGCTCCACTAACAGTAGAAGGCTTTGCATCTAAACATATGTAGGTATACTTAATTGCATGATTTGATCGATGCAAATAATTGTAAACTCAAAGTGATTTCAAACTCAACGTAAATATAGAAAACGATCACACACAGATAGAAGTAATAGTTCTATAATGTTAAACAATAACAATAGAAAAATAAATGGTACAACAACATCTACACAATGGAATGATTTATGAATGTATATATAGCGGCAGAACAGCCGCATTTGATTTGAGTAACAGTATACTTAACTTTATTTTCGCATGTAAACAAAGAGAGAGAATGTCGCTCACTACACTGTAGTAAGAATAAAAAGACACGAAAGACAACACTTTATGTAGGCAGTTGGTGCGAATGGCAGTTGATTCGAAAGGCGGTTGATTCGAAAGGCAATTGATTTTAATTTGGCTTTGAAGTGTTCAGCAGATACAATTTTTTTATTTTAAAGTATTGAAGAACTAAATTTTTTAAATTCATTTATTAAAACTATCAGTTAACAAACAAATTATGAAAAAGAGCCTGTACATCCAATAGTTATGGTTACATTACTAACTATCAACAGTTTTACTTTCATACATTACACACTTGTCTCTGATTTTGTGGCACTACTCCTTTCTACCTATTTTAAGTAAAACCTTACGAAGATTTGTTATGTATTTTCCTTCAATATTATATTCATATTATAATGATTGTTAGAGTGCGTATAGAAATCTTAATGGGCGTATTGAAATATTAATGGAAATAGAGTACAAGACAATTTTTTGCGAATATCCTTAAGTAGAACCCGTTTAGGATGAACAAATTCGTTAAAAATAATAACAGGTAGTGAATTTTTTATACGAAATGAGAATATACTTACTATAAGCATAAAAAGGAATTAAAACCACTCTGCAATTATTACTACCTACTAGATAGGAACATGTATATACAGTATATATCGCTTATTTCTTCAGTAGTGCCACAATTTAAAAAATTAATATATATTTTTTCTAGTGAGCTACTGGTTATCGGTATAATTATAAAATTTGTACACAACATAGAAGAACGGTTATACATAGACATACATACAAAGAGATATACATAGACATACACATATATATACCAAACTGATCAGAATTAAAAGAGAAATCGATTTAGCCCTGACCGTCTGACAGTGGTCACAATAACTTGAGTAAAAATTTAGATATCTCAATGAAATTTGACATATACATTATTCTTTGGTCAGGTAGGTTGGTATTGAAAATGGTGAAGAACGGTCAATAACCACGCCCACCTCCCATATAACGGACATTTTTGAAAAATGCAAACACCCCGATTTTTCGGTATACATTAAAGCACATTGAATGAAATTTGGTATTTGGGGTGATTTTAAGTAAAGAAACTGTATATTTACGAAATTTTGAAAAATAGGCGTTGCCACGCCCACTTATGAAAAAATTTCTGTATCTTAATAAGGGTGTTAGGTATCGCCACAAAACTTGGTATACATATTGCCCTTGACAGCGGTCTTATTTTACTATGGTCAAATATTTATGAAATCGGATCATAACCACGCCCACCTTCCATATAACGGAAGTAATTAGCATATTCATATTAAATATTGCTTTTAAGAAATTGAATGTAAATTAATACTACTTATGTAGCTAAATATGTATATATTAATAAATTAATGCTAACACTACAAACTATAGCTAAGAAAAAATGTGTGTTTAAATCGTTTTTCTTTTTATGACTTATATTAAAACTTTTTAAACATTAAACTGTTTATGCTATGAATTATGAGAATAACTGAATATTCCAGTCAGAATACCCATTTATGTTTCCAATGAATAAAACTCTTTCAAACTCCGTTCAAGCAATTAATATAGTGCGTAGCAGGGACCGGGACTTTTATGACTTTTAAAATAAAAGTCCTTAGATAAAACTTATTCTTGGACTTGTATTATATTTGAAACAAAATAATCGGTCAACCCGGACTTTTATTTTTTCAGTCCGCTAATAATAGTTAAACTTGGCCAGATATTTTTTAAAGCCGAAATAAAAGTCCTTTCCCAATAAGAAACGAACCGTTTATCAAAACTAAACATATTTGGTATCATATGAAAGAGGATTGAAAGAGCTTTCAAAATTAAATATCTAAAACTAGGGGTGCCGCCTTCTATAAATTTTTTTTATAATGTAAAAATATTTTGTATGCTCAAATAAAAGTGCTTCCCCTATAATAATCAAACCGCTTTTCCAAATTCAACAAATTTTGTATCAAATAAAATATTATTGCAAGAGCTTTCAAAATGAAATATCTAAAGAAGGGATGCCACCTTTCTATATATTTTTTTTAATGTAAAAATATTTTGTATGCCGAAATAAAAGTTTTTTCCGTTTAATAAACAAATTTCAAATATACAATCCTAAAATAATATAAAAGCAGTACAATCAGAGTCTTTATTTATTAAGGATACGTTTTTTATGTTAAAAGAAAAACATAACAAATAACTTTTGCTTAAGTATATTTTTGGTGAAAAATCTTTCAGGTACGTGACTTGCATTTGTGACCCGAACAATTCGTAAGAAAAAAGTACTTAAGCTTTTAGGAAATATAATTAAATTAAAATAAATTTTCATCTACAAATATTCGAAATATTTAAAGTGGAGTTAAAGTTTTCAATGAAAGAAAAAAAGAACAATCAAGTGAAATATTAATATAATACATTAGCGCCAAAGTAAGTATTTAAATTACCGATTTATGGGTGAAGATATGTAGTACATACTTATGTTGTTTATTTATGCAGCAAATTTGCTGCATATCGTTTGTAGAAGAACCTTTCCATTTCAAATCAACCGATCCGCGCAGGTTAAATTTATGTATTTTGATAAAAATAAAATATGTTGTTTTTAGGTTGATTTTATATTTTTCGCTGAAACTTTTTTTTATCAATGCACAGATATTTTGATCTTTTTTGTGGCTATTAGCGAAACTTTTTTTTTTGGAGATGTGATCGAAAAATGAAAATGGTGTTTTTTTCATTATGACGGCGTTCTTTGAAAATAACCGTCTCACATAGTTCTATATTCGCCAATAAAGCAGATACTGTATTATATTAGTACAACAATAACAAAAATAGGAATACAAATACGCAATTTCTATGTAATTGTTAAGCCAATTTTTTCTTGTGTGATCATGTGGGTTGTATTCATATTTCATATTTCATTTTCATCAAAATACAAAAATATGACCGGTTGATTTAAAATGGTAAGCGGCAGTGGTTTTTGACATTTACATACTTACTCGTATATATCTTTATGTAAGATATATGTTATTATGTATGTACAAAGGTAGGCAGTGCCAAATCTATTCGCCAAATATTTTACATATACACCCAACTCTCTTTTTACACGGTTTCTTTTTACACGGATTTGAAGTTACACGGTTGAAAAAATGATCATGAGAGAAAATGATCCAAATATGGAACGTGCCCTGAAATTCGAACGAGATATTAATAATTGTATTGCTGGGTATAAAGAGTTGTATAAAGAACTTAAAAAACCAAAAGTTCAACTTTCTATAAAAGATTTTTTAATAAGAAAGTCGACTGCGCAAGACCTTTCGGAAAGTAGTTCGACAGTTCAAAACTCTATTACCGGACGAAACTCTCCATTGGATAATTTGATGGATATCTCCAGTGATGATACCGACTTTAGTCTAGATCGTCGCAAACAATTGCTCTTGTTATCAAGTAGCGACGAATAATTATGTAGCTATGTAAATATGTTTTCTTTATTTCTATTCTAATTTTTCTGTTCTTAATTCTGGATTAACAGATTTCTTTTGTTTTTTGCTTGCTCTACCAATTTTTCACCAGTATAAATTATGTATTTTAAGTTTTAATGCTCAATAAAATGCCATATGAACATACAATTTGTATGCATATCTGAAATTCTATAGTTTTCAACATTTTTTACACGGTTTTTCGAAGTAAATATAGTTCTTTATTTCATTTTACACGGTCTTCAAATCACATGGAACGTATCCCCCATTTTACTATAGGAAATGCCTCTTTTTTTACACGGTTTCTTTTTACCCGGATTTCTGAGAAACGTATTTACCGTGTAAAAAGAGAGTTGGGTGTAGTACTCGTTTCTGATATTACACTAGACCATATAAATAATAAGTAATTATCTGGGAGTATTTCCAACATTTTTCTTAGCACTGATCTTTGTCGTTATAAAAATTAGAAATTAAACAATGGGATGAAAACGTGATTATAATATTCATATGTTATAGGAAATAATTAATATTATCCTCGTATAAAAGCATTTTTTATACTACACAAAATAAATTCGCAAGCCTTAAGTGTTGTATATTTGAAATTTGTTTATTAAAGGGAAAAAACTTGTATTTGGGCATATATTACATTACAAAAAAATATATAGAAAGGCATTCCCTGTTTAGATATTTCATTTTAAAAACTCTTTCAATCCTCTTTCATTTGATACAAATTCATTTAATTTGGATAAGCGGTTCGCTTCTTATTAGGAAAGGACTTTTCTTTCGGCCTTAAAAACAAGTTTAACTATTATTAGCGGAATAAAAAAGTAAAAGCCCGTAGTTTTTAGTTATTGTTGGACTTTTCCACAAAAAGGTGAAAAATAAAAAAAATCCCAGATTTTTGTCCTGGAGGTCCTGGGATCAAAGGAGCATTAATATTTTTCTTCTACAACAATGTTTAGCCCCGGACTTTTATAACATTGGAAAAAAAATAATAGTTATTATCGGTCCCTGGTGTGTAGACATTATTTTAATTGGACTATAAAACGTAGACATTATTTTAATTGGACTATTAAGTGTTGTATATTTGAAATTTGTTTATTAAAGGGAAAAAACTTGTATTTGGGCATATATTACATTACAAAAAAATATATAGAAAGGCATTCCCTGTTTAGATATTTCATTTTAAAAACTCTTTCAATCCTCTTTCATTTGATACAAATTCATTTAACGTAGACATTATTTTAATTGGACTATAAGATTTCATATATGTAATCTGAAAATGCAATATTTCAGTAACTCTAAACAAATTTTTTTGAAATTGACTTTTATACAAATTTGGAAATGGGCCGTCCATACCATAAGACATCGCGAGGGTATATAAAATTCGGTTTCGCCCGAATTTAGCTTTTCTTACTTGTTTTTATTAAGACACTTTTAAACAAAATTGGCAATATGGATGCCTGTTTTCTGTATTCACTCGCTAGAATTTATTTGTAATATTTTACAGTACTTATTTCTTTTTCTCAGAAAGCTATAGCACTTTAAGTTCCGGCTAGTATATTCAAAAACTAATACACACATAAATTACCAATGTTTGTTAGCCAAAAACAAGGATCTATAATTATTTAAACTGATCTTTATATACATATATGTATCTATATACTGATTAATAATTTTTAAGAAGAAAATTAACATACGTCTCCTTCCATTACGACGTCTTATTTATTTATTTTCACATCAAAGAATGAACAAAACGCAAAGCAGGGCAACGAAAAGAGAAAAACATCTGAGTGATTCGGTGTCATTAAAACAGTTTTATTGTTAGCGATGTCTCTTTCTTGATTCGAAAAACAATTAAAATATATTCAAGGCCAAGAAAGAAAAGACTATACTGTATTGCAGTTCAATCCTTAAACTCGTTTATTGTTGAGTGATTCAAGACTATGTTTGCGACCTAATCAAACGAATCATTGACGATGGCAATGTGTCACACTGTGTTCAAATCAAATCAAGCCGGCTATACTATTATGTTACATTATATAAAATATAAAATTGGTTATATGGGAGCGCTTTGGCTTTCAAAGTACTGACTGATTTATAATAATAATAATCCCAACGGTTTTATCCCTCCATACCCTTTCATATATGTTGCGCCGAGTCATGAAAGGCAGAGGTTTATTAGGAGTCGAGATCTAAAACTGTTCAGCTACAAAACAAATGCTCATCAGCTGATCGAATAGTAATACACGTATGTATATGTATGTATGTGTCAATTATTGAGAGCATTGAGTATAGTTTCCCGCCAGTACCAAGGACCAGTCCCGGACTGACGAATCGTCAACCACTTTGTAAACACCACTAGTCCCCGTCCAATCTACTTGCAATGCTTTCGACACACGTATTTAACATGTGCTTGTCCTAGGCGGTAGGCCATCGCTACCGCAGCATTACAAGTAGATAACAAAATACATTCATGGGGGTAATCGCCACCGCTGCATTACTCTTGGTCTGTCTTTCGTCGGTCCCTTCGGAGATAGCAAAATACATGGTCGGGGGCCATCGCCACCAATGTATTATTCTTCGTCTGTCTTTCGTCGATCCCTTCGGAGATAGCAAAATACATGGTCGGGGGCAATAACAATTAACAATAAAAAAATGCAAAATTAACGTGTTAAAATTATATAAAATTAGATTTTATTTGGTTTTATTTCAGTTGGTACAAATTATTTTCTATTTAAAGAAATATTTTTAAAAAGCCTTTTCTTTTGCCGTTTAATTGCTTCGCGTAACTGCATTTCGGCCGATCCTGAGGTGTCTGATATTGGAATTGATTCTGAAATAAAATATATGTGTACATTTAAAACATTAGTAAGTACATACAGTTGTGTTCATAATAATAATAGTGAAATTCAAAATGATATTGTTCGAAATCTATGCCTCTATAGTCATTTTTAAAAATTTTACTTTAAAATATAGTTTGATGCATAACAGAAACCATATAAATAAAAGTTTGAAAGATTATACAGCATTAAAAAAAATGTATAAAAATATTTCCAAAAACTTCATTTAGGGGTTTTGCTAATATTAAGATATGCATATACATACCCAGCAAAGCTCCATAAAAGTTTTTAAACATTTTCAAAGATTTTTTTCCCTGAACCCCATCCACGTTGTACCCCATCATTAGTTGATCCGTCAGAATGTATTTCATGGATTTAAGTACACCTGCTGGCTGCAAAATTATTCTCATTGTTGTAATCTATTATGAGTAAAATATCATAAGCAAAAGAACAGACACGTATTAAGTTTACTACTTACATAGGAGTCTCTATTGATATCATTGATGTTCTCATTTAATTTGAATACCTCTTGCTCCGAATTAAGAGGGAAATTAAGGCGGAGTGGCAGCTCTTCTGCTTGTTGACGCAGGAGTTGGTCAATCACGATTTTCTGCTCAGCTAGCGCCTCCACTACAACTTTAAGCTGGCCTATAATAAAAATATTACTTTCTCATATGTATGTTTGCCTAGTGATAAAACTAATGACATTACCCCGCAAAATACAGTTTTCGTCTTGGACTGTTTCTGGAAAGAGATACATACATACGTATATTCATATTTATAGTTTAACATCAAGTCATTGTGTATGAAATATTTTTATATATACAATGAATCAAAACAATTTTGCTATAGAGTTTTTTGACAATGTTCGCATGTTTTTAACCCAAATTTGTCTCGTGCATTTTATTAAAAAAATTCATATATAGCAAAAAACTATTTGGGGACAAAAGTCATGCTCACTTTTTTCTTTTACTTTTTATGACCATGTAGTTAAATATAAAACGCAAACCATATGGAACCAAATTTCAAACTTTATACAAATTTCAAAAAGTTGTCAAAAAATCACTTAAACAATTTTTTTTATTAATTTCACCCACTTTTCATCTCTTCGAATTTCCGGGTCATAAACGATATAACTTCTCTATTGCTATTAGGGTGGTCTGAAATTAAATCGTTGAATTTAACCAAAATTTGTGTCATAATAATATACATACTTACCGTTAAACGACATGCGCTGAATTTTGCGTGGGTTTTCTGACATCTTTAAACGGAATTTTCTTTATTTAGATGAGTTTGATAAAAAATGGTGAGGTTTTCTAACTTTATATACAGCAGAATCAGCAAGACATATATTAAAAATGAAGAAGTGGAATTATTACGAGACCCTCCTCACTTGGTATTCCTACTGCTTTACAGTCAACGTCCAACAGTCCGAATGTCTCTTCTAGCTCATATTCCCCTAAATCAACTAAAAGGATTCCTAACATTTTTGACTCTAATGGTTCCAGGAAAAAACTGCGTCCGTTTTTCAATTTCCTACCTATAATGCAGCCTCCATTGTCTGCCGAAAAAGATTGTATTATAATTGGGAACCCTTTTATAAAACACAAGTTATCTGGCATTTTGGTACTTAGTAAGAAGTTTTTAAAAATGCATGACTGCCCTACTAGTTTTGGTGTGCTTTAAGTGGGTTGATATTTGAACGTATCTTCTAATATTTTCCTATGAATCTGTTGAAGTATTTTTTTTGGCTTTCGGACGGACTTTTTAAGAATTTGCAAGTAGTTTTCAAATGCATAAGATGAGCCTGCAACAGGATCTCCAACAAGCTCTACTATTTCTTTCACATGTAAAAGACTGTGAACATTATAAGAAACGCTGTCTTCGCCAAAAACAATTGGAAAATTTTCGACAAAAAGTTTTAACATGTTTTGAGATGTTTCCAAGTTTGTTGGCCGTGTTTTTGGAGAACAAATCAGCCTGTATGCACAATGCAATAATAAAAATTCATAGTACTGATCATCATGCACTTCACCCTTTCAAACTACTATACCACTGTACAATAAAAATTGTCGGAATTCGGTAGCTTTCCAATGTGCCAACTCCATGAAGGAGCGTGGCTTTCGAACGAATTCCTTCGGTATATGCTTACGCATTGAAACTAACTTTTCAGACATATTAGTTTTGTTATTTGTTTTTATTTTCAAGCAAACTTTGTTATTAACTATCCGATTTAAAAACTTTCGCATAACACCTAACTCCACTAAATGCATACAATCCAGTGGAATTTGAGTTACCATCATAACGTTTAGTTTTTCGAGAGCAGGCTTTTCCAACAAATATTGTTTTAAATGATGTTCTAGGTATTTTCTTGATGCAAAGTCGTCATCATTGATTAAAATACCGGATTGTGTGCTATAAGTTAAAACGTTGCCAATTTTTTTGGCCACCTGGGTACATTTTGCACAACCATGACTTGATGTGTGTCCCGGTGTGCCAGAAATAAATGCTCGGGCTGGGGCATCGCAAACAACTGCGCGAAGCTCAATTTTTATATTTCTGTCCCCAATGAGCAAACCGGTTTCCAATAATTGGGAAAGTTCACTGGAAAATTTATTTAAAAATTGTTCGCAATTATTTGGTTTGCTGGTGCCATAAAAAACTCCTACTGGAAATATAGGCACATTCTCTAAACTATTTATTCTTATCAAAACTGGCCACAATTGCGCTCGAGAACTTTTAAATAGTGGTAATCCGTCAATATTCAAATCAAAACTAATTATAGATGGAAAGCGAAACATATTTCCTAATTTTTCCAAGTGCGCCGCTAATCCTATATGCAGATATATACCACCAGCACAATTAGATATATCTGGCGTCGAATTGGAATTAAATTTATAAAATGGCTTAACATTCATATTTTCTTCTTTAAAAATCTTCATTAAATCTATTGCACAACTGCGCGTGGGCCTATGCCTTATATACCACTCCCGGAGTTTTTCATCTTAAGTAGAAGTAATTGGCGGATCAAACTCATTTGTAGCCTCACATTCCATGTCACTGTCACAAATATCATTTCCACTGCTGTCCACTACACTTTTTTCCACATTTTCCCCCGCCCCATGTTCCACGCTTCTGAACCGTTCCAAATATTTATTTTTTGCAATGCGTTTTAGACGCCGTAAATGTCTTTTGCTAATCATTTTGTAAAATCAGCAATTTGCAAAATAAAAGCACTTATGGAAAATTTTATTCTTACTGCTTGCTTCGTTGATCACAAAAGAAGTGACAAATATGCAAATAACAACGCGCAAAGAAAAACGCGATAAAACAAACAGTAATTTTTTCGAGTTCTTCTTCGCCTACTGCTTCACGCAGTAAGCACAGTAAATCAAATTTTTAACATACAAAGAGTATGCAAGCACAACCAAATTCATTGGTGACCGCACACGTGGCTTCACTGTTTGCTTAGTTATTCCTTCGTCTTCCATTCGTCTACGCTCTTTGGTTCGGATAAATGAAAACTGACACAGAACAGACGAAATGTAGTGCAGAAAAGGCGATACACCCTTTAGCACATATTTTGCTATCTACATGTAATGCTGTGGTGGCGATTGATCCCTTAACATGCATAATTCTATTTACAAAAAGGCAATCGCTACCACGCATACTGGAGGGTTTCTTTATGTAAAAAAGTGAGTCTGAAATATCAAAGGAACCGGAGTGAATGTTAAAATCCTGACACAAACTACGGAGTGGCTCATTTAACTCAAAATTACTTTTACATGGCTTCAGAAAGAGAGGCCGGAAATGTCTTGAAATTCTGGAGGGAACGTTTAGTTTTATTTCGCCAACAAGAGATGGGCTAGAGGTCAAGCCTGTTAGTAAGTTGACAACAAATACAATTCCTAGCATTCTCTGCGACTAGCAATAATTACTTTTTTTTTAAATGAAGCATTTGTGAAAACAACTGCGTGTCGTACTTATATTTTTAATTCTTGGATTATAAACACACTTTTTTAGGGGGGAAAATTTCAAAAAATAGAGATGCTTAGAAGCATTAAGCTATCTGGTCGCCAAATACAACGCATAGCTTTAATACATCACTCTTTACGTCGGGGGAACCCAAACAGTTGTTTTTCTTACGAATAAAGATAAGTACGCGGACAATGCCACGGGTAAATGCATGTTTAAAAATAATTTATATTTTCAGCTGTTGTCAAATACTTAATTTTATATACACATTTGGAATGCTTTTTTTATTCAATAAACATTTATTAAACGGAAACGCGATTCTCTAACCGCCCTCAGTTAAGTATCAAACTATTCTCTAAGTTTAAAAAAATAAGTTATGGCTACAGTAATCGTTTGTACATGCAGGTAACTGTTAAGTACCTTAAGTAAAGTATACGTATTGAGTAATTACACTATAAGTTGTGAAGGGAAAATAGGAAAAATTACAA
This sequence comes from Philophylla caesio, assembly GCA_963971545.1. Classification (NCBI taxonomy): domain Eukaryota; kingdom Metazoa; phylum Arthropoda; class Insecta; order Diptera; family Tephritidae; genus Philophylla; species Philophylla caesio. The sequence goes on along the minus strand of OZ020604.1, from coordinate 88,829,523 downwards.
CAGCTCACACAGCGTAAGCCTGGCTTAGTGCAATTAGATGCCGGCTTAAGTATTACGCTTGATATCGTGTGTTCGACTCCCGCGGAAGCCTTGAAAAAATAAGTCAGATGAGGAGATGTGGTGATCTCCGAAATAGAACTTCTACTTCTACCGCTTTGAGTATTGTTGTTTTTTCTAATAGTTTTCAAAAAAACCGATAGGTCTTAAGCTCAAAAATAATTATATTGCCAAACAATAACAAAAATATAATTAATTCAGTGTTGCAGCGAGTCTGAGTTCAGTTGAATAATATGAGATGAAACCCTTTGTTTCCACTCGTAATTAATGTATCAGAGAGTTTTTATTTAATTGTTTTGAAAATGTTGCAGTTTCTTTGACACCTTTGAAAAAGCAATAAAAATATGTTTTAATAAATTACTTCTAATAAAAACTTTTACATATGTATGCACTAAACAAATAATTTAAGATTCAGCGTATTTTCGTATAAATGTATACATGTTTGTATGTACATGCATATTCAAATGAACTACATATGTATATACCCAGTTCGTTTTGAAAAAATAGTTATAGGGAAATTATTTTTAAAATAAAATACAATTTGTGTGTATAAACCAAAACCATTATGCTTTGTTAATACTGAAGTATTGAACTTAACTCTCAATAAAGAGCAGAGACCAAAGCGATTTCGATGCCCAACTTATCGCAGAAATGTTGCCCGCATCTCAGTACCAGGGGTCAGCAGAAAATATGACGAGGAAGTGTATCACAGACTCCTTTCTTAAAATCTCAATGCACCAGACTTGCACAAAAAGGCCATCAAGAAAAGCAAGCGCCAGTATTTTCTGGAACTGTGCGTTACGCAGAAGGAAGCCCATGGGGAACCGCTACACAAATTTGTATTGAAAAAGCTCAAAGCCCATTGTTTCTCCAAACAGTAGTAGAAACTCTGTTACGTAAACAAAGACGGCTTTACTCTTCAGTGTAATATGAAATTCTGCACATATTAGAAAAGGTAACGGCAGAAGAAGTCACAAACGCTACAAGTGCTTCAAATCGATTGTGTGCCGAACAAAGTCTTAAAAGTGGCTATCGGTCAGAAAGTGTCGTGTCTGTCTTCAACGCAAGTTTTGCATAAGATCGTTTTCCATCAATTTAAAAAAAAAACGAAAGCATGTGCTGCTTCATAAGCCTGACAAACCCACTGAAGACCCATCCACCTACAGACCCATTTGCCTGCTAGACTCTACGGGTAAACTGTTCGAGAGCATTATTTCCAACAGGTAGGAGGCGGAGGATTGAGACACTGGGTGCTGTTTCGAATAATCAATAAGAGTTTAGGAAGAAGAAAATCTACGATTCAGGCTGTAACAAATTCAATACAGCTAGCGAGACGAGAGCCGCAAGGCCGGTTTCAACAGGGTCGGACTATCGACAGAGGTGCGTTAATTAATAGGAGCTTTTCAGCTGCTATGGGTAGAGGTTGGATCCCTCCCTAGGAATGTCGCCCATGTAAGTCTGGACCACGATCGTCAGTTGCAAAACTTGTCCCCTGACGCCTCTAGGAGTTGGCTCCTGTGCCAGTGTCAGCTAGTCTCAATTAGGGCGTCCCAGATGGTGGCACCCCAGCAGAAACTGCTTTGAGAGCATCAACTTGTAGTCTCGGACTGGAAACACGCTAGTCTCGTTGAGGAGGTGTTCCGCAGATGTCATCGGGAGACAGCCTGGAGTGCGGCGTTCTAACAGGTCTGCAGTTTCGTCCATACATGTTGAAAGGCAAAGACGAATGGAATCTAGCCAATGGTATTATTTTATCAAGAAAAGAAATAAATTAAAATTAAACAACTTTTTTAAAAACAAGCTTTTATTTGAATGCACTAAAAAGAATAAAATAAACTTTACCCATAAACTTTAGTATCAACTTATAACGTAATTACATAATTAATATGATATAAAAACACAGTGTGTTACAGAAAAGAATGAAGTAGAAATACCTGGGAAGTGATGTTATTTTCCTTGTAGGTCTTATCGAGTAGAACGAGAATCCAATTTTGGAATTTGTCAAACACCCCTAAAATCTCGACTTAAGCTTAAAAACCGACTTCTTAGCCCATATCTTAGCTAATTATTAGTCATTTTAGGAACGGTTTAAGAAAGAATAAACTCAGACCTTTTGAAAGATATATAGACGACTTAATAAAGCTGAATAAATTTACTTGTTTTTGCACAATAAACTTAAATTTTGCTACCCTTTTTCTTCTTTTTTTGACTTTGGCGATATTTTCACACACTATTTTATAAAAACACAAAATGAGTTTTGATTAGATTCAAAGGGTATGTTTAATACCGAGTTCAACGAATGTTTCTTTTAAAAAATCGACTGAGTTATTTTACTTTTTATAAGATCGAAATTTTTGCAAAAATTTTCAACGAACTTTATTTACTAATAAATATTATTAAATGAAAATATATAGATCAAAAGTTCTTTTTTGACCGCTTTTTCCTTAGGTCAGCATCGTCAGTTTCGCGTTGTACTGACTAGCAATATTCTGCCATTATATTTATTTTGTTTTTCCTTCGAAACGTTTTTCGATCGTAGCCATTTCTTGGTGGAAGTGTTCGCCTTGTTCATCACTGAACTGGCCGAGAATATGTGGGAACAAATCCAAAAGCGAATGCAAGAAATGAATTTTTAACGACATGTTGCAACCCTTTTCACCATATGCACTCAAAAATTCCTTTGCAACCGTGATGTAGTCGCCGCTTCTGTTGTTCCCAAGAAAATTATTACATAGCGCTACAATACTCTTCCATGCACGTTTCTCAACACAGCTTAACTTGTTCATAAAGGTAACGTCGCTCATAGTTTTCCGAATTTGAGTAGGTATAAAAACAAGTTAATAAATACCGGCTTTTATTTAAGCTTCACTTAATTTTGGGATTACAGTTTTAATATGAAGAAACGCTTCGCTATTAACATCCAATTTCTCTACAAACTGTTTCATGTATCCCAGCTTTAAGTGTAGTGGTGGTAAGATAACATCCTCAGATTTTACCAATTGGAGGCTTAAAACGTTTTTCCTACATATCTGATGTGACTCTCGAGATGGCCATGCTTTGCGATCATAGCGATTGGATGGCCGACTATCCTATTCACAAAGGTAGCAAGGATATTTTGTGGAGCCACCTTGCATGCCAAATAAAATTGTCAACACTTTTAAGTCAGCGATGACTTTTCATTTATGCGTGGCATAGTCGATCAACCGTAGAATTTTTTCCATCATTTCATACGTTTCTTTCTTGTTAATCTGCGACGACACTATAAATCCGTTTCGCACATAACGTTCATAGCCTTAAGAGAAATGAAATAAGTTTACGTTGCTATTCGCCTAGTCATAAGAAAACATACAATAAACATGAATTACAATTTAATTTTGGGTTTACCTGATGTAAGCATACTAGATAGATATAACAACTAGCTTGTAACAACCCAACCATATCAAACGTATGGTTCGAGCCCAAGATAGAACAGCGGATCGCTAATTATGGTCAGATGGCACGCAAAGCGCACAACAGTGCCAATGCAAGGAAGAACAGCTGATCGCTAACTATGGGCAGTGGCGCGCAAAGCGCACAGCAGTGCCAATGCAAGGAAGAACAGCTGATCGCTAACTACGGGCAGTGGCGCGCAAAGCGCACGGCAGTGCCAAAGCAAGGAAGAAGCAGAACACGAGCATAAAAGGACGAGCAATAGCGCCGATCAGGCAGTTGTCATCGAGCCGGCGAAGGCTCAACAAGGCGCAGTGCAGTAGGAAGGCGAGTGTGGTGAAACCCCCCGGTAGTATCGTAGTACAGTAGTATAGTAGACTTGGTGCAGTCGGTAGTCAGTCCTCTGCCAGCGACCATAGTCTAACATTGTATACGTGGTGCAGCCGGTAGTCAGTTCTCTGCCAGCGACCATAGTCTAACATTGTATACGTGGTGCAGCCGGTAGTCAGCCTGCCAGCCTGCCACTTTCATTTGAAAATAAATCTTTTGAAATAAGACTCTAGCTTTTGCTGGTTTTCTGTAACGACCAGTAAAAGAACCCTGGATCCGGCGAGTCATACCCCGGCTGGAAAAAACAACGTTACAAACCCCATACGCGATTGGAACTGATGGTGGAGATTTTCATTGTGTAATAACACAGCTTTTAAACCTAAGGGTGACATTACAGACTTCATTAAGGGAACACCAATGTATTTTTTTTTAGGGTACATTCTTTGGATTGGATCGTGTAGATCCATCAATGAAAAGTCGCCATTCATTTGCATTATAATTATAATTTAAAGCCGAACATAATTTGGGTACATTTACACAATGTACTAGATCACAGTCATTGCCATCAGTTTTAAAACTTTCTCTAAGTATCAAAGTGCGGTCGCTTTTTCTACCCGATGTTATTTGAAAATATTTTTCCACTAAATTCCACTGCTTTAGTTGTGAACCGAGGACTTCGGATTCTCGTTTCGATAAATGCAAATCTCGCACGAGATCGGCGAAATGCCTTTCCGTTGATTTTGATTTACAAGGAAGGAATTCTTCCTCTTCTAAATATGCTTCACCAGCATCAATTGACTTACTTTTTGTAGGCACTTCGGCATTTAAGTATTTTGGTTTTGCAACCGTAACAACATTCGCATACTTTACGTTTTTCCGCGATTTAAAATTGTGACCTGAAACGTTTGTTTTGCAAAAATAGCAATCGTCTTGTTTGTGATATGCCTGATGATGCCAAGTCATAGGCACAGAAAAAGGCAAAGTAATTGATTAATAATAATAATAATCCCAACGGTTTTTTTCCCTCCATACCCGCCCGACCGACGCGAGGGGCGCATCCGTATGACGCACGGATATATAAAAAAAAAATTTTTTTTTTCATATACATATGCTGCGCCGAGTCATGAAAGGCAGAAGTTTGTTAAGTGTCGAGATCTAAAACTGTTCAGCTACAGAACAAATGCTCATCAGCTGATCGAGTAGTAATATATAAGTATGTTTGTATCAATTATTGAGAGCATTGAGTATAGTTTTCTTTATGTAAAAAAGTGAGTCTGAAATATCAAAAGAACCGGAGTGAGTGTTAAAATCCTGACACAAACTACGCAGTGGCTCATTTAACTCAAAATTACTTTTACATGGCTTCAGAAAAAGAGGCCGGAAATGTCTTGAAATTCGGGAGGGAACGTTTAGTTTTATTTCACCAAGGAGAGATGGGCTATAGATCAAGCCTGTCAGTAACTTCACTAAAAATACTACGCCTAGCATTTCTCTACGACTAGCAAGTGTAGGAAGATTAATGAGTTTTAAACGACTTATATATGGGGGCAGGTTGTACTGAGAATCCCAACGAAAATTTCTTAAAGCAAAAAGCAGAAATTGTTTTTGAATTGACTCTATTCGGTCGGAATGAACTTGATAGCGCGGGTGCCAAACAACAGATCCATATTCCAGTATTGGCCTCTCTAACGTTGTGAATAGAGCCTTCGTAATGTATGGGTCGTTGAACTTTAAATTTGTTTAATGTTGTGCAGCAATATTCACAAATAAACTCTGGCTCGTATCAGCGACTCGCACTATAAAACCTTTCGAAAATCTTGTTATATATTTTTACAACACCAATATTATTTTTAAAATCACGCCGATGACTTGTATCCGTAAATAAGCCACAAATGTAGCAAAACTTATTACGCTTGTCGCACATTTTAGTTTTACTTTACCATGATTTTTATCCAATTTAACAGCAAACACAATAACAGATAAACAACACGTGCACTCCAGTATAACGGAAATTTATAAAGACTTCAAAATTGAGTAAAAACTCAAAAATTAAGTGATAATTTCCTTGGGAACAACAGAAGCAAATTTTTGCAAAAATTTCGTTCTTATAAAAATTAAAATAACTTAGTCACTTTTTGGCCGGTTTTTAAAAAAAACCGGTTGTTAATTAGCTAAGATATGGGCTAAGAAGTTCGCAAAAGCACGAAAAATCGGTTTTTTAAGGTTTAGTCGAGATTTTGGTTGTGTTTGATAGATTCCAAAATTGGATTCTCGTTCTACTCGATAAGACCTACCAGAAAAATAACATCACTTCCCAGGTATTTTTGAGTGTCTCACTGTGTAATGTATTAAAAATAATATAGGCATTCCAACCGCCAAGAACTACAGATTGTAAAACTGGTTTTGTTTTCCCTTTGGTCTACCTCTCGGTGGACCTTCCCTCTCTCGAAGGAAGACGTCGGCCACTCCCGGCTGGTGGCGCATAATAAATATTGTTTTAAAATAATGTATGTAAATATTCATCGCGTGAATGTATGTACAGGGTGGGCCAAAAGAAACCAAGTATGGGCAGTGGCTCCGTCCTGCTGAAACCACATACCAGGTCTGTAGGACGTAAAAAATTTTCTATCATAAACCGATACCGTTCTCCATTTTCGGTTACAGCACTTCCATCTTCATTCTCGAAGAAGTAAGGCCCAATGACATTTTCAGATGTGATCCCACACCATACTGTACAGCTGATGGGGTGAAATTAGCGTTGATGAATGGCTCTTGGATTTTGAGAACCCCAGAACCTACAGTTCTGCTTATTAACAAAGCCATTAAAATTCGACGATATGCTCTTTGCGTTAAAATAATTGACCTCTGGTTTAAATAATAAAATTATATTGCTCTGGTTCTCTGTTCAGTTGTGAACCTCTCCATTATTAATTCTGCAAGTGTTCTCTATATAATCTGAAAAAAAAATATAAAAAAATTAATAACGAATAAGTTATTAAACTTTTACACCCCTTGGTTTCTTTTGGCCCACCCTGTACATAGATGTCTTTCTATACAAATATTATATAATAACTTGGCAGTTACACTATATAGATCAGTGATTGGCCGAGCTCTTCCTTGCATTTGTAATTAAAATTCTACCACAAATGAGAGACCTACAATTTTTTGCAGACTCCAAATGACAGATGTATTTTATAAGAAGCTTTTTCATGTCAGAAATATCCTCGGAGGTTTGCCATTTCCTGCCTAGGGGTGACCGCTTTTAGAGAAAAACTTTTTCTATGATTTAGATTTTTTTACTTGCCCTTTCTGAGGTTCGAAACTCGAACTCAGCGGCACATTGAGTTGTAGCATACCAACTCGACCATAGCGTCCACAAATACTAGAAAGGGATGACTAATAACAATAGTGGCTTTTGTTTACCGTTATGTGATTTAAATTTGTTTACCTTATGTTTATTTGTTTCCTATATTCGCCAATTTAACAGCTCGATTCTGTATCACTTTCATGACAGCAAGGCATTTTTTACTATTCTAGTGCAGTGACAACAGCTGGCCTACTGACAGCCTTGTCAGTTCACAAAAAGATTCTAACAGCTGTTTATTTTGTGCTTAAATTAAATTATGGAAGAAACAAATTTAATATTTATATTGGCTATATTAGCCCAGAAATGGATAGACGTAAAAAGTTACGATATCTAAGAATACAAGTGGTCCTATTGTTCTTCCAGAGGAGGAATTCAAAAAAATTTTCGGGCTGAGCAAATTTGTATGCGTGCACCTCATGCAAGAGATTGAGCCACATGACATGAAAGAAACATCTTTGCCATTTGTTCTCAGATTTTTAGCTGTTCCAACTTCTTTGGGCATGGCTCATACAAAGATTGTATGGGCAATAACCGTCATTTTCCAATGAGTCAGCATTAAATTTTAAGGACAAATCGCTCAATCTCCAAAGTTAATGTAAAGCGTTAGTCTGGAGAAATATTGTTTCTTTTCACTGACGAGGGATAGATCCACGCAATGACTGGGTTGGATACATACATAGGAATATTCTAAAATAAGCATATGTATATGGTATAATATCATCTCAATTTTTCAGATATTACGCAAGTTTTGGCATTAAATGCATAGTCGGGGCAATTGATTGCTCACATATTGTAATTATTGAACCAAACTATAATATTCCAGAGCAACCATTAAGCATATAAATGAATAGAAGAAATGTTAAACCAATGGGATAAAATGAAATAAATGCTTTGTTATATACATAAATATGTGATCATAGGCAATGCAAAGCTTTCAGGGGCAACCCATGATTCATGGATAAGGACTATATCAAAAGCGAGGGAGCATTTTTGCGGCTTGCAAGTGGCGTCGCTTATTGGCGACAAAGGGTATCTTTTGGAGCCTTGGTGAATGGCACGCATTTCTGACCCCATTTCAAGGCAACAGATTTTTGCCAGTCTGAAAAATTGTATCAAACGGGCATTTGGTGTCTTAAAAAGGCGCTTAAGATGTTTATATAAGAATCTTGCGTAGCATTATATGCAAGAAAACCCAGCTTAAATAATAAATTACTGCCTTATACTACCCAACATTATGCTCCAGGCTAGCTCTGCGATTGAAATAGATAGAAGTGACATAACTCAGCAAGAAACAGTAGCACAAACTTTCAAAGAGAAGGTTAATGGTTTCGCCATAGATATATTTGTGTTCTTTGCAGAGTTACCACAAAAAATAGTTAAACTTCCTTTTATATATCCTTTTTGCATTTAAATTTATTTTCTACAATGAAATCTGAAAGCAATTATATTTTATTTTATTATTGGCCTGAATCTGAGCTTTTCTCTCAAAAACCTTAATATCTGTAATGCGAGTATATAAAACCGTTAAAACTTCGCTATTGGTTTTTAAAATCGGCTCATATCATATAAAGATACAATTATAATGGTTATTTCTGGCATAATTACACATATTATAAGAAGGTTTACGATCCGTAACATAAACTCATAACTATTTATTTTAAGTACTTTATCCAGTGTTTGCGGGGGCGCGTTTCCACGGAATGGTGAACGCTCCGGCGCAAATTATCGGATTTGAGAAATGAAATAAGTAAAATGCAGACAGGTGCAATTAGTACTGTGTTTTATTCAAGATTTCAAGCAAGTATAAATGTGATTATAATATCTAATTATTTTGAGGTAATTGGTATTGGAAAAGTGGTCTTACCGGTGAACTGGCTTGGATGCTCCGATCTTTCGCTTGGTCTCCAAAGGAGTGCCGGTACCAAAAACCCGGCAAACACATCTGACCTGCCGGACCGCAACCCTTCGTCGAGTTTCCCCTCAACTTGGTTACGGTACGGCAGGCTGCGCTCAGTAACGGCTGAGGCAATTATGTCTATGCGTGTGTGTGTGTGTACGTATACACAAAGCAAAACACATCACAGTTCGCACACGAGGGTGGTAAAAAACTATAACCGCCTACTAGGGTGGCGCGAAATATTTAGGCCGGCGGCCTAAACATTCCGGCCCCCTTGCGGTCAGCAACCTACGTTAATGAAAAAAGATCGCAACTACCACGCCAGGTCAGCGGTTTACATCCGGAGTGCTTATACCTATGCTGTAAACGAATTTAAAAACGGTTATGATGGAAACAAACGTGGTTTTTAAAAATTCAGTGCACTTTATTTAGAACAAGAAGAAGATAATATGAAAAAAAGAAAATATAAGAAAATATGTATACTTATTCATATAAGTGTTATAAAAATCCAATGCGCTAATAGTAGCGTTCTTGACGGGACAGTCGCAAAGGACGAGTTCTTGACTGCCCCGTCTACTAAACAAAAAAAAGTGAAAAATATGTATATATTTCTACTGCTGGTGCGCGCCGGATACCACAAAGCCGAATATGGTGGCTTGGGCGAGCAGTCTGTTGACGGTTGTAGCCGGGGACCCGCTTAACAGGATTCGTGCGAATACATCCACGCCCAGTGTCATTCGAACCGGCGACGCTCGGTAAAAATTTGGATCGGCCAGCCGCATGAATTCAAAAGCGGTGGCGACCGTTGCATCAACTGAGGGGGGCTCATTCGAGCATGGCGCGTTACTACCGCGGCCTGGGTGACGACGCGCTCAGCCCCGCCATACTTGCCTCGTAGCACGAGGGAGCACTGTGGGTTGCGCCCAGTTCCGAGGCGTTGCAGATACAACTCTGCTGCTAGGCCGGCGTCAATGGCGGAGGTAGGTGCGCACGGGTCAACGAGCGCGCGAACTAGATGGAGTCGCCCGCCGGATTCTATCCGCACAATTGCCGTGGGTGCGATAGGGATGACCGATCGCATTTTGGTCATGGCGATGGTGTTTGGCAATCTGCCTGACCTGAACCCGGTGGTAGGCGCCCGTTGTAACGCGCGGTCCGCGTTGCGTTGTTGATGGTCTTGACGACGCTGCCAACGCTGACGGGGCGGTCGCAATGGACTAGTTCTTGACGCGCCCTGTCTTTGGTCGGCTGGCGTTCGGCGCTCGTGCTGGAGCGATGGTCGGAACCGGCCTGTTAATAAACATTGTCGCACCAAACAAGTTTTAGTAATAGAGTAAAATTTATATACATACATATGTACTTCCATTAAAAATCGGTGTAAAATTATTTTTACACATTTAATTATGCTCGCTTTCCTTTTTAAAATAATGATGGCGTGGCGTGTGTATGCACCTAAGCAAAAGTCATAGTCGAAAACTTAGTATATATGATTACAAATTTGAAAGTCACGTAAAGTTTGAATTGATGTGCGCGAATGATTGCGAAATCTAAAATTTAATTACGAGTCTTAAAATATTTACTTTATTTCAGTTATTCATATATTATTCCTTTTTAAAGCAGCTTCATAAGTACATATGTTCATATGAATGAACGCAGTGTTGCTTACCAAAAAAAATAAAAAACAACAACAACAACCCGATTTGGGTGTACTTCCAAATCTTAGGCATATAAATTGCGGAAATGTTTGGTGATTAAATGCTTCCTTAAATCCTTTGACTGATCGTAAATGATTGTTAGAATTGCGAGCGCATAATGGTGACGGTGACTAGAAAGTTGCTTTTGGCAACGGCTGCCTGCTTTAATAAATACAAAATTTAATATATGTAATTGATTGGGTTTAAATTAAATTGGTACGCGTAGAAAAACAAAATATGTATTCAAGAAAGTTTTTAACGAACCAACAACAATTACGAAAAGCCTAAATAATATGTTTGTAAGTATTTCGCGAGATACAATTAGATTTCGATTATTTCCAATTTTACTTGATAAGCAATCGTAAGAGCGGGTATGGTAAGTACGCGGCGACCCTAATACGGTAGTGCACTCCCTAACAATTGTCCCTTTTCAGGTATTTTTGAACACTACAGGTGCGGAACTCAACATCGGCACAACGCGGGACAAAGCGATGACGTCGCGGGTGAGCCCTTTATAATAGATATTTTAAAATTCTGTAGTATCCCTTACAATTGTTGAAGGGAGGGGGTAGTTCGATCCCCATAAGGGACATAACTTTAAAAAAAAAAAAAAAAAAAAAAAAAAAAAATGTGCATATGTATGTATGTTTGTATGTTACATGGGTGTTGTGGGTATATGCATTAGGGTGTTTCGCCAATTGCGGCATGATTGTGGGTTTATAAGATTTATTTAAAACAAAGTTTAGAATCGTACGAAAGTTCGTGGAATCTTTTAGTGACTTTCTTTACAAATTTGGAATAAAGAGGACCTTTTTGGGTGGTCGTATATGTATGAAAATTAAAGAGAAAAAAAAAGTAAAAAATGTTGATTTAGAAGCCTCAGCCACTGCTCGGGACGAGGAACTTCTTTTAGATGTTTGTTTTTAGGTGTCTTTTCCTAGGTTAGTTGGTGGTGGCTTCCTCATTTTCTTCGGTGAAGGGCGGAAGAAGAACCAACTTGACGAGTGGTCTCGTAATTTGGCCTTTTTCCGTCAGGATGTCCACCACTCGTACCCGGTTGTCAGAACCTGGGTGTAGATTTGTTATGCGTCCCAATCTCCATTCGTTAGGTGGTAGATTTTCTTCCTTGATCACTACAAGGTCTCCTACTTGCATATTCTTTTGTGGATGTTTCCATTTGATGCGTTTCTGCATCTCCGCTAGGTATTCTGTCTTCCATCTTCTACAAAATGTTTGGTGTAAAGCCTTGAGCTTTTGCCACCGGTTGACGATGGAGGCAGGATTTTCGTTAACATCTATTTCTGCAGGGGCTAATAAATGTCCACCCACTAAAAAGTGTCCTGGAGTAAGCGGCTCCAAGTCTGATGGCTCATTTGACGATGGGCTTATCGGTCGCGAGTTGAGGCAAGCCTCGATTCGGCATAAAAGAGTCGAGAACTCTTCTATAGTATATTTATGATCCGATGCGATCTTTTTAAAGTGGCTTTTGAAGCTTTTAACCCCTGCCTCCCACAATCCGCCCATATGCGGAGAAGCGGTGGGAATGAAATGCCATGTCATTAGTTGATGGCTGAATTTTGATAAAGTGTTGTTGCGGGCTTCAGCAATAAAAGCCTTAAATTCTGACCGGAGAAATCGTGATGCTCCGACAAAGTTCGTACCGTTGTCGGAGTAAATGTTCTGAGGACATCCTCGTCTTGCAGCGAATCTGGAAAATGCTGCCAGGAATGCAGCGGTACTCAGATCGCTGGTAGCTTCCAGATGAATGGCTTTCGTCGTAAAACAGATGAAGATGTAGCCTTTGGACATTCGACATCCTCTTCCGCTAAAACTTTTTATGTCGAAAGGTCCCGCAAAATCAACTCCTGTGTTTGTAAACGCACGGGAGAAGGTGGTGCGTTCCTGTGGCAGGATTCCCATAAGTTGTGTTTGGGTTCGCTTTTTGTAGATCGTGCAGATCTTACAATTGTGGATGACGGACTTAATCATGTTTTTCACCTTCGGAATCCAGTACTGCGTGCGGATGAGGCGTAGCATCAGTTGATTTCCTCCATGTAAGGATACTCGATGGATAAACCCCACCAAGAGACGGGACAACCTGCAAGAATATGGAAGGATGACCGGATGGCGCTCATTATAGGCCAAATCTAGGGACGCGCTGAGACGACCACCAGTCTTCATGATATCATCTTCGTCGATGAAGGGGTTGAGGGGCAGCGCTTCACTCTTCGCACCGATGGACTTTCCAGATTTCAGCTGCATGTACTCTTCTTTGTAATATTGCTTTTGACATAAGATTATTAAACGTGTGGTCGTTGCTTTAATTTCGTCGGGCGAAATTAAGCAAGACTCCGTTTTGAAGGAAGCTTTTGTTTTTGGATGCGTACTTTTGTAGAATCGTATCATATAAGATATGATTCTCAAAGCTTTTGAGAAATCTGAAAATCGATCGAGAAGTTTAAAATCGCTATTCTTTATTTGAGTTGCATGTATTTGCACCCTTTTCCCTTCAACAACGGTGTTGAATTCCATATCCTGTGCTGGCCATTTGGACTTGTCTTCTTGTAGCCAAGAAGGTCCCTGCCACCACAACAGATTATTAACCAGCTCATGGGCCGGAAGCCCTCTGCTGGCCAAATCTGCTGGGTTTGATGCTGAATCCACGTGAAGCCAATCTTTGTTGCCAACTTTTTCGACAATTTTTGTTATCCGATGGGCAACAAAGGTTGACCAAGAGCACGACGGTTTTCTAATCCATGCTAAAACTATGGTTGAATCCGTCCAGAGATTAATTTTTAGATGGCTTAAGTTCAGATTTTCCATCACCGATTCCATTGTTTCTGCCAAATAGAACCGCTCCGCAAAGTTCTAACCTTGGTAATGATATTGTTTTAACTGGGGCCACTTTCGATTTTGCCATAAGTAGATTGATGTGCATTGCATCTTCAGTTTTTACTCGTAGGTACACGGTGGCTGCATATGCTTTTTCTCACGCGTCGCAGAAACCGTGTATTTCTACTTCTTCACTAGGTGAGAAATATACCCATCTGGGTATGCGGATGTTGTCGATTTCCGCATAGTCATGCATAAATGTTTGCCAGCGGTCCAATGTTGTTGGAGACACAGTTTCGTCCCAACCTGTCGCTTCCAACCAAATATTTTGCATTATTATTTTGGATATTACGATGATAGGAGCGAGCCAACCGAGTGGGTCGAATAGTTTGGCTATCGCTGAAAGTATTGCCCTTTTCGTTAAAACTTTGTCTGTCTCTATTGGCTTTACTCGAAAATAAAAATGGTCAGACTGAGCATTCCATCGGATACCCAATGCCTTTACGGAACTGGAATCCTCAAATTCTAAAAAGTCATCACTAAGTAGATGAGCTTTTGGGATACCTTGCAGAATGTTTGTACAGTTGGAAGTCCATTTTCGTAATGGAAATCCGGCTGACTGAAGTACCTGCGATATTTCATCTCGGGCTTTTATCGCCGAATCGATGATATGTCCGCCGGCGAGCACGTCGTCAACGTACATGCATTTGCGCAGAATATTGGATGCGATCGGATAATCGCTCTCCACGTCATCGGCTAGTTGATGCAATGTCCTTATCGCAAGATAAGGAGCACAGTTTTGCCAAAGGTGACAGTCTTTAGTTCAAAAAGACTTATCGGTTCCTTTAGGCTGGTCCGGAAGACTATTCGTTGGTACCTGGTTTGATTATCGTTCACCAGGATTTGCCGATACATCTTCTCAATATCGCTATTGAAGACGTATTTCATCAATCTCCATCGGAGGATCAAGATTGGTAAATCAGCTTGAAGTACTGGTCCTGGTAGGAGGACATCATTTAAGCTGGTGCCATTTCCAGTGGGGCATGAAGCGTTGAATACCACAGGGAGTTTGGTAGACACACTTTCTTCCTTCACGACGGCATGGTGAGGTAGAAAATAGCAGTCCGTAGAATATGCTGACACGATGGTATTTATCCTTGCCATGTGTCCCATCGTTTCGTATTCGGTTACGACTCGGTTATATTCCGCTTGGGTCTGCGGATTTTTCGCTAATCGCGTCTCATTCCGGAAGAACTGAGAGCATGAGCTTTTCAGCGAAGGTCCTAGGCTGATGAGTTTCGGGAAATCTTGCTTAAAAGTAAAGACACCACATATTTCCTTTCCGTGCTTCGCCTAGTTGTGGTTTTGAACAGTTGTTGCCAATATGTGTCTTCTTCACTTAGGCCTTTCTTCTTTAGGATATCCTCCAATTCCCAGAAGGTAGTTAGCTGCCTGTCCAGACTCACTTCGTTGAAAAACGACACGATATTGGTGGTTGGATTTGTAGCATCAGCACTACCAGTTAGTATCCAACCGAATACGGTTTCTTGAGCTAGAAGTGTATATTAACCATTCTTCCTCAAACCGCTTAAAATAATCTGGGGATATAGGTCTCCGCCGAGAACCAAGTCGACTGGTTCATTTACAAAGAAACGTTGATCCGCCAATACTAAATCTGGGAATGATTGCTTCGTCATTGCGCTTATCTGGCAAGTCGGAAGATTCCCGGTTAGTTTCGGTAAAACTAGTACCACTGTATCAAATTTTATTAATGGGTCAATTGGTGACCCCAACTGAATCGCGCATGCTTCAGTCACATGCGCGGATGTGGAATTATTGATGCCAGAAACCTGGGCACTCATTCGTTCCGAAGGCAGGTTGATTCTGCGTTTGAGCCTCTCCGTAATGAAGGAACACTCAGAACCAGAATCAATTAATGCTCTTGCAGAGTAGTCTGTGCCATTGTAATGTATACTGACACGTGCTGTGCCTAGCAGCACACCTGCATTAGTGTTTGCAAAGCAAGAATTTATATTTTTTGTACCCACATGTCCAACTGCTCGTCTTTCCTGGGCCTGCCGAGAGGTACATGCTTGGTCGTCTGAAGGGTTCGGAGTTCCCCTAGGCGCATTTGCTCTTGGTCGGAATGCTTCTATATGGAGCAAGGTGTGATGTCTCGAGTGACATGTACCGCAGTTAAAAGAACTCGTACATCTTGACACTGTATCACTACAGCACAAGCAGTTCAGGCAACCGTGGTTGTTTGTTACGTGTTCTATCCTCTCCTTTGTGGTAAGGTTGAGGAACCTTTGGCAATCACGTAGTTTATGTTCTTTGCTTTTGCATAACGTGCAGGAGAACTTAGCGACACTAGTTTGATATACGCCAAGTCGTTTGGGGGGCATGGAAGTGTTTTGCGGCTTAATATTCGTATCGGTCTTTTTTCCTTTCAGACCTGACACGGTTTCCAAGGTCGGGAACCCATTTGACAGGAACCTGTTCATGTCCTCCCACCGCGAAATTTCGCTTTTATTTTCTATGGTCTGTTCCCATAGAGCCAGGTGTACATTCTGGCAATCTTGTCGAGCATAGATATGTTATAATTGCATCCCAATTCGAAATGTCAATCTGTTGACATTGAAGGGCAGATATGCAATTATTTATTTCGCGCTGGAGTCGTTTTATGGAGGTACCACATTCACTCTCCACTGCAGCAAGGTTGAATAAAATTTTTAATTGCGTGTTGACCAAAATACGTTTATTCTCGTATCTGTCCGCCAAATTCTTCCACGCTGATCGAAAACCTTCATTCGTTAGGGGGCACTTCTTCACGATGTCTTTCGCTTCCCTTTGTGTTTTCTGATTGAGGTGGAAAAGTTTTTCCACTTCACTGAGGCGCTTATTCTTTATATATAAGGCCGTGAACAAATCTCTAAATATTGGCCAGGAGAGGTAGTCCCCCTTTAAAATTTCCGTGTCACACGGCGGGAGACGAATGTTGTGGCCAGGTTCAGACGTATCATCTGTAACCTTTTCCACTCTGTCGATTTTAACAAGGCTTGCATGTTTGTCAGCCATGTCAGCCATGCATCTTAAATAAACCTTGTATGTGCTCTTGCATTTGGGTTTTACAACGGCAATCCCTTTAGCATCCAACGTATCTGACTGGAGCAGATCTTCACTAGCTAACTTTGCCTTTTTCCACATGGCTTTTAGCTCCTCTTGCTGAAGGGTAAGAGTATATTTGGAGTGTTCCTCTTGATTCATATCTTCGTAGTCAGATGCGAATTCTACTACCGCATCTGCTAACCTAATGAATTTCTCCATAGTTCAAAGATGGAACTTTTCAAATAGAGGTTAGGAAGAATAACAAACAAGCACTTAGAGCGATTGCAGATATTTTGTATAAAAGACTGAGAAAAAATCCCGATAAACCCACACCAGTAAATCGTACTCTTTTTTATAAAAGAAGACAGTATGTTTCGTTTGAAATGATTGAATAACAATTTATTTATTTATTTTCGTCGTTAAGTATTTTTAGACGCTACTGTAGTGTATACTTTCTTAATATATGTATATACGTGTATGTATATGTATTTGTGTAGCACTCGCCACCCCACTTTTCGCGCTTTTTTTTCACACAAGGTGTTTTGCCAATTTTGTAAAGAATATAACTATATATATATATATATATAAATGCGTATACAATGTTACAATATCGCGACGGTTTGTGAAAATATTTGATTTTCGGTAAATTGACTGGAAATTGGTTTGCGGAAAAATTTCTTGTGTGTTAACAATATATAACCTCAAACAGGGCAGTGACAGTGCGGCATGTGTGAAACCAACAAAGAGTTTAAAAGTGAACCAAGATAGATTGCACCGACAACAAAAAGGCAGAATTAATTGAAATCACAATAAACCGTGATGTTTTAACCAAACTTTAATGCCGGGTGCAGTAATTTAATAAAAAAAACTTTTAGTGTACTGGGTTTTCGCACTGTTGCACTGTTCGTCACTGAACCGGAGGACCGTGGTTTTTTGTTAATTTGTTTCAATTCACCGTAAATCACTCGCGCAGTTTAACAATATTAAAAAATTTTTGTTTTTGGTTTTTTCTTTTAAATTTTTACACAGTTTTAATGGAAGTGCACTGAATAATTCAACCACGTACCTTATTTCAAATATTTTCAATTCTGTCGTAGAGTAAACTGGACGTCTGTGCGGACTTGTTGTTATATTGAAAAAGCGCTGGTGGATAGCTGGTTTACACGCTGGCTTATAGCTTGGATATATAGCTGGCTTATAGCTGCTGTGTATGATGGCTTATAGCTGGCGTATATGATGGCTTATAGTGCTTCTGTAGAATGGACTGTAATTTTAAATCCGGCTCGAAGGACCACTGTTTGCGGGGGCGCGTTTCCACGGAATGGTGAACGCTCCGGCGCAAATTATCGGATTTGAGAAATGAAATAAGTAAAATGCAGACAGGTGCAATTAGTACTGTGTTTTATTCAAGATTTCAAGCAAGTATAAATGTGATTATAATATCTAATTATTTTGAGGTAATTGGTATTGGAAAAGTGGTCTTACCGGTGAACTGGCTTGGATGCTCCGATCTTTCGCTTGGTCTTCAAAGAAGTGCCGGTACCAAAAACCTGGCAAACACATCTGACCTGCCGGACCGCAACCCTTCGTCGAGTTTCCCCTCAACTTGGTTACGGTACGGCAGGCTGCGCTCAGTAACGGCTGAGGCAATTATGTCTATGCGTGTGTGTGTGTGTACGTATACACAAAGCAAAACACATCACAGTTCGCACACGAGGGTGGTAAAAAACTATAACCGCCTACTAGGGTGGCGCGAAATATTTAGGCCGGCGGCCTAAACATCCAGCTTTATTAGTAATGTGTACACACGAGATGTATCTTTATGGCTACTCAGTTATACGTTGTTGATTTTTTCCTTTCTTCGTATAGATTATACCACCCCCATTAACATATAAATAACCGACAGTCGCTGACTGAACTTTGCACCGAATAGTCGTGTTCTCTCTCGCTTCTGGATTATTTTGTCATTAACAAGTGTATTTTCCACGTGCTTCTTATATTTAACTTTTCATTTCGCCCCAAAAACGTGTGCACTGAGTGTTTTCCATGAATAATTCCCCTTCGTTCCCTTCGGGGAACCGTTTAAGCATACTTAATGAAAGTATTATAAAGCCCCCAACAACTAAGCGCAAAAAAATAATAAAGGCAACAAAATATTTCTTTCCGCCCTGACCTGAAATGAATAAATACAATTTTGTGAGTATTCTTCTAGATGGCAGTTTATTGATCCTTACAAAATCTATGAAAGTGGCAGAAAAATTCTTGATTGGAGGCTTATGCCCTATCGCGGTGTTCCTTCACGAATCTCTCAACATATGCAAAGTCACAATCTACGACAAAAACCTTGCCGGCACAGAACAAAAATAAATTATTGAAGGTTTGAAATCATAAGGTGTTGTTAGTGTGTATTAATTCGCAAAAACATAAATGGAACACGTAAGGAAAGCTAATTTCGGGCAAATTTGAATTGTATATACCCTTTCAATATATACTGAAAAACGAAGTTTTTTGCATTTTTAAAAAATTTCCATTATATGGAATTTGGCGTGGTTATAGTCTGATTTCAAAAATGTTTGACGGTGATTCTAGTGATATCAAATTTTATGACTACACCTTACATCGTTATTGAAATGTCTACAGACGTTTTTTTATAACCCTTTCAGACCTATGCTTTTGATTACTTCTAATTCCACCGAAATCACCTATCTGAAAGAATGTTTTGCATTTTTGATATCAAATTACATGATGAACATGACTGTAGCGGTTTTTTTTTAAAAAGGACATCGCACAATTGTGATATCTAGGTCTTAGGCTGAAAAATTGCTAAGAAACACTAATAATATTTGGTTTTTCGCTTTTATTGAAAAAAAGTAAAAGTAATGCCTAAAATTCATTGCATTAATAGAAAAAAAATTGTTAGGTACTTCATTGCCTTAGGAATAAAATAGCTAATTTAGTCTTTTGTGTGGTATTGTTCAAAACAATCTTTGTTTTTCGCTAGACAAAGGCATTTTTGGCATCGTCCTCTTGTCCGACTACCGCAATTATTGCGGCAAACTCTAGGTGCCTCATCTTCAAATGAAGGCCAATGATCGTAGATCAAATCTTACGTCATCAGGGGCGTCATGTGGTCGATACTTCGTTCCGTACATATTTCCATTGACTTGAAACGGTTCAACATAGTCAGGACCTTGATAATATCTCGCAAGTACTGTGCCCATTTTTCGAAATTTCAAAAACATCAAGTTTCTTAATTAACTGTCTCTCTAATTATCAAATTTGAATTAATATGTTCCAATAGATAAAGAAAAAACGAAATTTTGCGCATTTTTCAAATTTCCGTTATTTGATAGGTGGGCGAGGTTATAATTTTAAACGATGATAACAGCGATATTGAG
The DNA here is from genome assembly GCA_963971545.1 of Philophylla caesio. Classification (NCBI taxonomy): domain Eukaryota; kingdom Metazoa; phylum Arthropoda; class Insecta; order Diptera; family Tephritidae; genus Philophylla; species Philophylla caesio. The sequence continues at coordinate 88,809,411 of OZ020604.1, read as the reverse complement.
AAAAATTTGTTAGCCAAATTTTGTGACGATGCCTTACACCGTTATTAAGATGCAGACATTTTTTCATAAGTGGGCGTGGCGACGCCTATTTTTCAAAAATTCATAAATAGTTTCCTATTTCAAAATCACTCCAAATACCGAATTGCACTCAATTTGATTTAATAGATTCCGACAAACCGGAGTTTTTGCAATTTCCAAAACTGCGTTTTATGGGAGGTGGGCGTGGTTATGATCCGATTTCAAAACATTTCCACGATAATAATAGCGATATCAAGAAAAATATGTCTACCAAATTTTGTGACGATACCTAACATTGTTATTGAGATACGGAAACTTTTTCATAAGTGGTTGTGGCAAAATTTCATAAATACCAATTAGTTTAACATCGATCCAAATAACAAATTTCACTCAATTTGCTGTAATAGATACCGAAAAAACAGAATTTTTGCATTTTTCAAAAACTTGTGGTATATGGAGGTGGGCTAGGTTATTCACCGATCTTTACCATTTTCAATACCAACCTACCCTGTTCATAGGGCAAGCTATATTCCAAATTTCATTATGATGTCTCAATTTTTACTCAAGTTATTGTAACCACGGACAGACGGACGGACAGACAGTCAGGGCTAAATCGATTCCTCTTTTCATTCTGATCATTTTGGTATATATAATAGTATATATACGACTGCGGACTACGCGCAAGAGAATATATCCGCAGTTGGCATGCTTGTCGTAAAAGGCGACTAAAATCCCTTTGATGTGTGTGCATCTCGGGAAGTAGGAGGATGACGGGAAAAATTCCCTCTAAAATACCTACCAACCTTGGCAGTTTGGGACAAAACTGCACAATATGGCAATGGCACAACTAACGGATTGTGTTACTCCAGTAGCGGAAGGGGACCATTGTGGTTTAGAGCTCCGTGAATATCCTCGGATCAAAGTACAGAAATCGTCTCAGTCTCTTCTTCGGGACCGTACCATTTATAGTTAATCCCAAATGAGTGACCAAGGGAATGCATGGTGCCGTCCAGTGACGGTAACTCAGATTAATTTGCAGCACTTTAAAGCCGCTACTTCTTTTATAAGTAGAAGGTTAGCCATGCTTCACACAACCCCACATTACAGCTACTCAGGATCCCTGGGTTTTCGAACAAAAACCCTGTGGACTAAGTGACTTACGTCATGCCAACAGCCTATATGACGAATGCTCGGTCAGACCGAGGGCTTGTCTTATAGTAACTCCTCACTTTGCTGTAACTAGGCTTGTACAGTTCTGCTGTCAGGACTTGGATGGAAACATTTCATTATTGCCTCCGCGTACTTTCCATATGATCCGAAGCGTCGGATTGATCCTCTGTTGCGATGCTAATGCCCAGAATAAAACCTTGGGAAGCAACAAATGCAACGCGAGGGGAGATCGGCTTTTCGAGTATGTACTGTCAAGTGGGCTGAGCATCTTGAATGTGGGCTATAAGCCAACATTCTTCACGCCTAGGAGATAGGAAGTGATTGATCTTACTCTCTCTAACTCTCGGTTAGGGTGGTCAGTCCTAAACTTGAGGGTCCTGAGTGAAGACTCGCTTTCGGACCACAGATATATCCAATTTCAATTTGGTGAGGATGCTATGTGCTCTGCGCCAGTACGAAACTTGAAAAAAACGGAAGGAGCTTGGGAATCAGAGCTCAGCGCCACCTAGAATGCGATCCCCTCATGCCATTGATGAGGCAGTGGATATTTTAACGACTACTGTACTGAGAGAGATGTCAATCGAGAAGGACATGTGTGTGTGATGCTTTAGAGTTTTAAAGTTTTTTTACTAACCAAAAAGTAGAAATTTCCACTTAAGTTGTGCTTAACTTGTGAACGTGCTTGTAACAATCTATTCCAAATACTGAGTCTAACTTTCAACATCGATATGTTCTCAACACAACGCAAAAACCCATCAAAACACCATTGGCGCCATCATCACTTATGGTTGACAGATTTGATAAAAAGATAGAAGAGCAAAAAGTCTGTATAATTGAAGAGCTGACGGCAGTTATGAAGAGTTCGGAGGAAAGAGTTATGCAGAAAATTGTTGAGTTGGCTGCCGAGACAGCGAATTTAAAGCTAACGATAGCGGCGATTCAAAAGAGAGTAACTTCAGTTGAGAACTCCTGGGCTGACGTTCATACCTTAAGAGGTGATATTGCTGCTGCTCGCGCTCAACTCAGCGAAATCGAAAGCAGTGTGATAGCCACTGATATTATAATAAACGGCTTCCCGCAAACTGTAGATGAGAATTTGTCAAATGTGTTTGGGGAAATTTGCCGTCGCGTGCAATACAAAACTCCGCCACAGCGTGATGTGTTCCGTTTGTGAAGTGCGAAAAACAAATCATAAAAGAGAATAACAACAATGGGCCCATTGTAGTGAAGTTGTTCTCTGCGCATGACCGTTCTCAATTTTTTAAATCTATTGCTACTTTTTGTAAGACCAATAAGAGATCGCTTACACTCTCAGACATTGACCAGCCAGGTTATGGAAAAATTTATATACATGAGAGACTGCCAAATATGCTACTCATGTCTTATGCCTCTGAGCTTAAGAGAAGTAAGAAATTGGCATCAGCATTCTATATTTTAAGTAAAGTCAAAGAGTGCGGACGTGTTTTTAGTTCGCTCCGTATACATTAAATATTGTGCTTATTAAACAGAATAAATAATACATAAAAAAATAAAAATAAACAAACCAAATGAAAAAAGAAGGCGATGAGTCAAACTGATACCCGTGCCCAGAGACAACGCGAGCAAGATGAGCGCCGGCTTTCAGTTCAACGTAACAACGCATATTTTTCGATTCGGTCGCAGAGTGACAGCGAAAGAGGAAAGTCCAACGCACTGACTACCCTCAAACCCCCTCAAAATCCAAGATCGCGGACTTGTTCACCGAACTTACCAACGACTATTCCTATTGCTTGGAGTGAAGAATGCGCTTCACCTGTGCCGTGCCATATTTCATGTTCAACGGTTACATGAAACTCGTTGAGCAGTTACATATATCCAAATATAGCTACAACAACAACAACCACACTGGTACCTTCCGTCTGCACAGCGGTGTCAACGGCTTTGCCTGTTATTGCCGATCAAGCACAAATTAGCTTGAGTGTCAACAAATGCAAAGCGAAAGAACTGTTGGAAAACAAAGCAGCTAAAACAGTGTCGATACAGACTGGAATGGATCGCTAATTTACAGTTAAACGAAAACTTAGTCCGCAAAAACCAACGGGTACAAAGCCAAAAATAACCCGCGTAAGTTCAAATCAGCAATCGATAGCATCGATGCAACAAAGCATGATGAAGTTCAAATCAGCAAGTCAGAACGAACAGATTTGCACTGATAAGTGAAAATATAGAAAAAGTGAGTAACCAAAATTCTGAAGGTGCTACAAAAGTCACTAATGCCAAACATCCGCCAATATACATAAGCGAAGAGAATTCAAGCGCCCTTGTTAAAAAATTCAGTCAGCTTATCGGTAATAACAACTTTCATATTATCCCACTATCTAAGGGAAATATTCGTGAAATCAATGTGCAAATATACTCTGAACATAATTTTCGCACAGTGTCCAAACACTTGAATGACACACACACAAAGTTCTATACATACCAGCTTAAAAGTGCAAAAGGCTTACAAATTGTAATTAAAGGTATCGAGCCAAGTGTTGAAGCTGTGGAAGTTTTACAAGCGCTTAAAGAACAGGACTTTAACCCAAAAGTTGTAGTAAATATTTTTAATAGAAACAAAATTCCGCAGCCCATGTTTAAAGTTGAGCTTGAGCCTAAAAACAAACCACGGGGGAAAAACGCTGTGCATCCAATTTATAAACTTCAGTACCTGTTGCATCGTAAGATAACTGTGGAAGAACCACACAAGAGAAATGGCCCTGTACAATGCACTAACTGCCAGGAGTATGGTCACACCAGGTCTTACTGCACTCTTCGCTCAGTGTGCGTAGCTTGTGGAGAGCTACACGACTCTGCCACCTGCACGTCAAACAAAGAAGACCCAAACGCAAAAAAGTGTGGTAACTGCGGTGGAAACCACACAGCAAGCTATAGGGGTTGTCCAGTCTATAAGGAGTTGAAAAACCGGATCAACCAACGTGTGGCCTCTGAACGCACTGATAACGTATTGAATACCTTTGTACCCTCCCAGACAAATCCTAGCGTTTTCTTTGCCAAAAAAACCATGCCACCAATGGCTTTATCAAACACCGTCAATGGTGTCTCATTTGCAAGTGCCGTAAAGTCAGGCCTAGTAAATCCTGCACATACAATAACTGCACCTCAAGTTGCGCCACAAGAACGGGAGCCCCACGCCCAATACGGTAGTAAATCCAATATCGAAGCCATGATAGCATCGATGCAACAAAGCATGATGAGTTTCATAACTTACATGCAAAACACAATGCAAGATCTCATGCGAAATCAAAACACACTGCTTGCTACTCGAAATTATTCGAAAGACTTCTTATGCTGCGCATTTACCCACATCTTCAAGCCCACAGCATAATACCATCCCACCAATTTGGCTTCAGGGAGAAACATGGTACGATCGAACAAGTAAATCGCATTACATCTGAAATCCGTACATCGTTTGAAAAGAGGGAATATTGTGCTGCAATATTTCTTGACGTGGCCCAGGCATTTGATCGAGTATAGCTAGACGGTCTAATGTATAAAATACAAATGTTACTCCCTCAGAGCACCCACAGACTACTTAAGTCCTATCTATATGATCGAAAGTGCACAGTTCGATGTAACACTGCCATCACTGAAGCTCATCTAATAGAAGCTGGAGTACCACAAGGCAGTGTTCTCGGCCCGATGCTCTACGTCTTATACACCTCGGATATTCCAACAAACGGCCGCCTGACAATGTCCACTTTTGCCGACGACATTGCGATAATCAGCCGCTCTTAGGTAATCATATGGAAGCTGTGGCCAATTGGCTTGCAAACTGGCGTATAAAGGTTAACGGACAAAAATCTAAGCCAGTTACATTTACACTAAATAAGAAAAATTGTCCGCCCTTGACTTTGAACAACGTTCAAATACCACAAAGCAATAATGTTACATACCTAGGGGTCCACCTGGATAGGCGACTTACTTGGCGCAACCACATAGATGCTAAACGGACCCATCTTAAGTTGAAGACCAGCTCTCTACATTGGCTTATTAACTCTCGCTCACCCCTGAGCCTGGAGTATAAAGTGACTATAGACAACACGGTTCTAAAACCCATTTGGACCTATGGATGTGAGTTATGGGGCAACGCGAGCAGCAGCAACATCGAAATCCTTCATCGTGCGCAATCTAAAATCCTTCGAACAATAACCGGAGCACCATGGTATATCCGAAACGAGAATATCCACCACGACTTGAGAATCCCGGAAGTACGAATTGAAATAGAGCAGCCGAAGGCGAAATATGCATCGAAGCTTTAAGCGCACCCTAATCAGTTAGCAAGAAATCTATTGCATGTAAACAGGAACTCAAGATTACGTAGGAATACTTTCCAGCCCAGTCGTAATATTTCTTAGGGCCAGTTAATAAAAATACTCATCCCGACTATGGGATGTAAATTATGTGATTAGAATAAGATTTGCAAACTTTTTGTTAGGCTCCTTAGTTGAGCAGATTCAATAAATAAAAGTAACAGTTAAACACAAAAAAAAAAGCATTCTCCATTCGTGGGAAGGTTTTTGTGCGGATAAAGCCCAATGAAGAGCCTCAACAAGTGTGCACCAAAGCTGATGTCGATACTCTTGCAAGCAACACAACGAAATAATTTTTATTTACATACATACATATAAGTAAAATACTAATTAGACTAATTTTAATGCTTTTATGTTTTATTTGTACTAACATCTGTAGGAATAGCGTACATAGTTGGTTTATCAAGAAATATTTATCTTAGGCTGTTGATTTCTCTTATCAATTCACTATTTTTATTTTAATTTTATCTTTGCTAAACATGCTTTTCATTATTACATCTTTGTACTTATATATATCTTTGTATTGCCAATTTGAAGTGCTTTTACTTATGCCTGACGACTATGTATGATACCGCTGTAGGCTCTAACGATTTAAATTTGAAAACGTCGCTGAAATTGGTAAGTGATTTCCATCCTGGATTTCAAATTTGCCATCTACATAAATGCGAGAAGCTTAAATCAATAAAAACTTGACTATCTAAGCTACATTTTTGAGAATGTTTGTGTGGATATTGTATGTGTGACCGAGACTTGGTTTAGAAACGACAATAGTGATAATGTTTATAATCTATGCAATTTTTCTGTTGTGAGAAATGATAGACAACTTGACAAACGGGGTGGTGGTATAGCCATATACCACAAGAATGAGCTACAGAAGAAAATGGTATATGAATCGAACCAGCTTGATCAAGTGGAGTGTTTGATGATTGAGTTTTTCGGTAACTCCCAATGTTGTCTTTTGATATGCGTGTACAATCCGCGAAGGTTAATTGATTTAAGTAACCTATTTCAACAAATTAATAAATTTAGAGTAAATTATGAACATTTTATATTATGTGGCGACTAAAACATTGATTTGCTATTAAAAAACGAACGAGCTAGGAATTTGTTTGATGATATGTCAAGTGTTGGTTTAAATGTTATAATTGGTTTGCCTACTCGTTTTGGTCCCAAATGTAAGCCCAGTTTACTGTATTTATTTTGTATTTCGGATATGTCCTGTGTTTCACATTTTGACCAACTTTCTCTAAGTAGTGTTAATAACCAAGATTTAATTTTCCTAAGTTATAGAATACGGTTAAGTGCTCCTGCAAATATGCCACCAGATTTATTGTATTATCGAGATTTCAACGCGGTTGAAATACAAGATTTAGCTTCTGAAGCTTCCATCTTGCCTTGGAACGACTGTTGGTTCTTGGCTGATATTAATGAAAAGGTAGATCATTTCTCCACGTTAGTTAACTACCTCTTAAATAAATATATTCCTCTAAAGAAAGTAAAAATAAAAATAAATAGAGCTAGGCACAAATGGTTTACCAAGCACGTCCGCAAGGCAATAAATGCTCGAAATAAAAGTTATTCCTTCTGGAAACAAAACAGTTGCGACGAAAATTGGATTGTGTTTAAACTTATGCTAAACAGAGCTACTGAAGCCACGCGCAAAGCTAAGAAATTATATTTTCAGAGAAAGCTCAATTCTGACCTTCCATCTAAAGTGCTGTGGAATAATTTAAAAAATCTTGCGGTGCAACATGAGTCGAAGTCTGAGTGCATGGTTGATGCCGACACCATGAATGAGTATTTCTCAGTGAAACCACCGATAGAAAGTGTTGCTTTTAAGCTTTATTGTGAAAGTGGTCAATATAATACCAATTGCCAAAAAATGTAAAGCCACCCAACCTTGCGACTTTCGCCCAATAAGCATTCTTCCGGCACTGTCAAAGGTTTTTGAACGGTTGATGTTAAATCAAATGATGGAATACCTTACAGAGCGAGGTCTCATGTCCGAATATCAATCTGGTTATCGAAGGGGGCATAGCTGTTCAACCGCTGTGCTGAAGATATTAGAGGATATACGACCATTCTATGATAAGGGAGGCCTCACCATTGTTTTATTACTAGATTTTTCAAAAGCAATTGACACTGTTTGCCACAAAATCCTTCTCCAAAAACTTTACGCATATTTCGGTTTCAGCAATGGATGCAGTTAGCTTAGTAGCAAGCTATCTTACAAACAGAAGACAACGGGTTACATCAAAAAATAACTGCTCTGCATTATTGATTATTACACCGGGAGTACCGCAAGGTTCGATTCTTGGTCCGGTTCTGTTTTGTATGTATATCAATGATATTGAAAAGTGCTGTAGTAGACACATTTCACCTATACGCTGATGATGCGCAGATTTATCTCTCAGCACCCTTAGGTCTTACAGAGGACTTAGTATTTAGGATCAATGAAGATCTACAATCTATTTATTTGTGGTCAAAACTTAACAGGCTTAATTTGAATGCAACCGAAATTCAAGCAATTCCCCTATCTCAATGCTCATACAGCATGGATGCTGTTTCTCCTGTCATAGTGGCCCTAATACTTTTTTCGTCGTAGCTATTAAGAAGGAAAATATAATCGAGACTTAACTACAAGTCAATAATGAGGAGAACTAAAACAATTACTGTCGAGGAGCCACACAACCGAAATATCCCTGTTCAGTGTACAAACTGTCAGGAATATGGACATACAAAAACGTATTGCACTCTGCGTCCAGTCTGCGTTGCATGTGGTGACCTTCACTATTCTGGGGCATGTCTGGCAAACAAGTTCGATCCAGCCACCAAGAAATGTAACAACTGCGGAGGAAACCACACTGCTAACTATATGGGCTGTCCCGTTTATAAGGAGCTAAAAGACCGTTTAAATCAGCGTAAGGCTCTAATCCACACTTCCCAGGTACCACTAATGTCGCAGGCATACCCGCCCTCTCAATCAAGAACCTCAACGACGCCAGGAGTTACGTTTGCAAATGCCTTACAATGGCCTAACATCCCACAAAACCAACCACAAAATGTACCTGAATCAAGCACACAACAAACACCCGTACAAAACCCTAGTCAAAATCCAAGTGGAATTGAGCCAATACTGTCGACACTTGAAAAGTTAATGGTATACATGCAAAAAAAACATGCAGGAGCTAATGCGCAACCAAAATCGATTAACGAAACTTCTAGTCAACCAAAAATCAACATAAATGGCTACACTAAAAATATGCTTCTGGAATGCTAATGGCATTTCACAGCACAAAGACGAGCTTTCAAAGTTCTTGAATGATCGCGAGATCGATGTTTTGCTAGTATCCGAAACACACTTAACCAACAAAAATAATTTGCAACTCAAGAGTTACATTTTCTACCCAACAAATCATCCAGATGGCAAGGCTTATGGAGGCACTGGCATTCTAATTAAGCGCCGAATTAAGTATCATCCTCTGAAGGCGTTTGCTACAAACTACCTACAGGCCTCCTCAGAACGTGTTACAACAACTGGCGGCGATCTCAACATATCCTCCATTTACTGCCCTCCTCGCTTCTCAATTTCTGAAAAAGAATTCATGGAATTTTTTAATACTCTAAGCAATCGTTTCATAGCAGCAGGCGATTTCAATGCCAAACATACCCACTGGGGCCCTCGCCTCATTAATCCCAAAGGAAGACAATTGTACAACGCAAGCTTAGTTTCATTTCACCTGGAAGGCCTACGTACTCGTCCACAGATCCAAGAAAGCAACCCGACCTAATCGACTTTGCAGTCACAAGAAAAGTGTCGCGTGATCTTACGCGAATAGAATCTCTAGCGGACTTGTCTTCTGACCACTTTCCAGTCCTTCTTTACATCCTAGATCAGCCGCAGTTCCTGGAACGCCCACACTCTTTACCATCAAGTTAAACAGACTGGCTTAAGTACAAAAAATACATAAGCACTCATATTGATCTCAGCCCAAAAATTGACGGTGAAGCTGACATTGAAACCTCAGTTGATGCGCTGACCTATATAATTCACTCTGCCGCTAAACTGTCTACACCGAAATCTACAGTACCGTCAGTATCCAGTAACATTCAGCCAAATAGGAACATTGAAGAACTCGTACAGGAGAAGCGTCGACTACGGAGAGACTGGCAAACATACAGATCGCCTGCCACTAGGGAACGCCTCAGGGCAGCTACCAGTAGACTCTCCAAAGCCCTAAAAATTGAGAGAGAACAACTTCAATACAGCTATATCAGACGACTTTCACCCACCAATAGCAAGTTTCCACTCTGGAAGGCATATCTAAGCTTAAGTACACCAGTACAAGCGACAAAGAAAAGGCAAATGTTTTTGCCCACCACTTGCAACAGGTATTTCCATTCAAACAAATGAAGTCCTCAAAGTCACCAAAGAGCATTTAAAACCGAAAAAAGCTCCAGGTCATGATTTAATCACTCCAAAAATGATAATCGAACTACCGAGATGTGCAATAAATTATATTGTTACAATTTACAACTCAAAGACGAGGTTTGGATATTTTCCTCAACAATGGAAAAAGTCTATCATAACAATGATACCCAAGGCCGGAAAAGACAAAACACAGCCCTCGTCATACAGACCCATAAGTCTTCTCCCAATCCTGCCAAAGTTATTTTAAAAGCTTCTTCTTCAGCATATTACTCCTCATCTGCAAAACAATAACATAATCCCGACGCATCAGTTCGGTTTTCGTGAAAAGCATGGAACCATTGAGTAAGTTAACCGCATCACCCGGAAGTACGCACTGCATTTGAACATCGATAATACTGTAGTGCTGTATTTCCTGATATTTCTGAAGCCTTCGACAGAGTTTGGCTAGTCGGCCTTATGTACAAAATCTCGACTTTGCTACCACAAAATACCCACAAGCTACTTGAGTCCTATCTCCATAAAGGAGTGTTTACAGAGAGATGTAAGACCAATTTTTCCAACCAATTTTTCCAACGATCATGTAATTGAAGCCGGTGTTCCCCAAGGAAGTGTTCTTGGGCCAACACTTTATGTTCTGTACACGACTGATATACCAACAAACAGTCGAACATTTATTTCAACATTTGCCATCACTAGTCGCTCTAAATGCCCAAATCAAGCCACTTTGCCACTAGCAAGCCATCTGGTTACTCTAGAAAAATGGCTCGCCTTAAACAAGAAAAGCAGTCCCGCATTGGCCTTAAATAACACAATCATTCCTCAAGTAAATGAAGTTACATGCCTTGGCGTCCACCTTGACAGGCGCCTCAAATGGCGCAGGCACATCGAAGCTAAAAAAACCCAACTGAAAATAAAAGCCAGTAATCTGCATTGGATAATAAACGCCCGTTCTCCCCTTTTGCTGGAATACAAAGTTCTGCTATACAACTCAGTCTTTAAACCAATTTGGAAATATGGTTCCGAGCTTTGGGGAAACGCCTGCAGGAGCAACGTTGATGTTATACAGAGAGCGCAATTAAAGATCCTTAGAACCATTACTGGGGCCCCATGGTACATTCGGAACGACAACATCCAAAGAGATCTAAATATAAATCCTGTAAAAAATGAATTAGAGCAACAGAGAGCAAAATATCAGACCAAGTTATCCGCGCACCCAAATCAACTTGCCAGATCGCTTTTACGGCTAAGCAGCCGTACCCGCCTTCAGCGCAACGACCTACCAACCCAGCTTTGAGTTTTTAGGGCCATAGTAAATAGTTAATTTATAACTAATGTGTTTAGGCTAAGATTTGTAAAACTTATTGTTATGTTTTTTAGAAAAGAGAGATCCAATAAATAATAAAATGTAAAAAAAAAAAAAATATTGAATGGAACTATTGTGAAATATGAGAAAGTGGTTAAAACCCTGGGCTTCAAACTCAATACGTATCTATCATGCGTCGACCATGTAAATGCGTCAATAAGTAAGTCATATTCTGTATTGAGGTGACTTTGGAAAACAGCAGCTTTCATACCTCAGGATATAAAACTAAGGCTTGTAAAAACACTAGTAGTTCCTATAATATCAAATCAAGAGTTGCTTTATGAATGCCAGGATTAAGCATCCTGAAAGAAATTACAACTATTAATTAACAATGCTGCAAGATATGTATACTTAAAACGAAAATTTGACCATATTTCCGATTTATCTGTGAAAGTTCTCGGTTGCAGCTTATCTGAATATTTTGACTGTCGCCTATTGCTATTTATGCACAAGCTCATCCACACCCGTTGCCCTAACTATCTTTTTTCGAAATTAACATTTGCTCAGTCAACTCGCACAAGCAACCTCATAGCACCACACTTTAGGTATTCGCACACATCTAGAATGTTCTTCGTTAGAACTGTGCAGCTGTGGAACTCTTTACCTAATAAATTAAAATTACAAATACATCTTAAGCACGTCAAACTGGCTATCCATTCAATGTTCTCACACTAGGTCTAAAAAAACTACTATATATGTGTTTTGTCTTCGTTTATAATTATGTGCTACTTCTTACCTATGCTGAATAATTGTAAGAGCGTTTTTTGTTAAATGTCAAAACTAGATTATGTTAAATTATTCACTTTAATATTAAGTACTTATTATAACTAGTTTTAGTATAGCACGGTAAAAAGCTTAAATATTAATTATATTAAAATACGTGATGTGATAAATGTCGCCTTTATAACAAAGGTTGACGCTAGCCCCAGAAGCTACAGACATGACATCATTAATACTTAACTGTCTGGAAAGATTAGTTGAGCTACGCATTCGTAGGGAGGCGCTTTCATCACATCCTCTGTATTTGCATCAACATGCCTATCAGGCGGGAAAATCATGGTTGCCAGAATTGGCGAAGTCGTTGTTAGGAAACAGTTCGCCTTGGGCATTTTGGTAGACATTGGGGGTGCTTTTGACAATGCTGCTTTAAGGCACGGGGTAGATCCTTCGCTGGTAAACTGGATTCGTTCAATACTGGCGCAGCGGATTATCAGGATACAGGCAGAAGGGGATCAATACCTAAAAAGCGGGGTAAATAAGGGTTGTCCTCAGGGCGATGTGCTTTCCCCTTTGCTTTGGTGCATGGTAATTGACTCTCTTCTTGTCACTCTTGATGACTCGAATATCTACGCTCAGGGCTATGCGGACAATATGGTCTGTCTAGTCACGAGCCCATCTCTGTCGGTGGTTTGCAGTAAAGCGCAGACAATACTGAAAAAGATTGACACTTGGTGTGATGATAATGGGCTATCCGCAATCCCAACCAAAACTAGTCTTGTGGTCTTCACTTGGGGGAGAAGGTTAGATGGCCTCATTCTCCCGAAGTGAAGTATCTAGGAGTAATTCTGGATGCAAAACTGTCGTGGAAATCTCACGTTGATCACAAGAGCTCTAAAGCATTGGCAGCCTTCTGGCATACTCTACAACACCTGTATTCATAGGTAGAGAAGCCTTAAAGGCCACCTGCAGACTTAAAAAAATGGATGTTAGTATAAACCGGAGTGTAGCGACGCGGATATTGCTGGTGGCAGAGTTATGGACACTTGCGTCTTTTCAATGCCACGGGATATTACGCCACCGTTTCCTTCGCTGATGAGACTCTATAACGTTGAGTTCTCTGAGGCTGAATGCTGGTTCAATGCCAACACCAAGCCCGGTCTAACACGTTGTCGAATCTTTACTGATGGCTCCAAAACTGACTCTGAATCAGGATCTAAAGTTTGTATAGAATATAATTTGGATAAGCTTCACTTTTCTCTTGGGGAATATGCCGCGGTCTTCCAGACGGAAGTATTTGCAATTCTCAAGGCCACGGACTACGTGGTAGACACTAGGTGTAGGGGGAGGAGTATACGTGTCTGCAGTGACAGCCAAGCTGCACTTAAGGCATTGGCCAGCCCTCTAACTACTTCCAAACTAGTTCGGCAATGCAAGTCCCGGCTAAACTAAGTTGGTAATCATAATGAACTTGCTTTACTCTGGGTGCCTGTTCACTTGGGATTACCTGGTAATGATACATCTGACCATTTGGCCAGAATTGGCTCGGACCAGGTGTTACTCCACCCGCAACCAGCTATAACACTCCCATCTTCGGCCAGCGATGCCACCATCAGAAACTGGGTGAATACTGGGAAGCGTCGAGAGGTTGCAGATGGGCAAAACTCATGTTACCTTCAATCTCAGAAGGACTATCACAACACTTTCTCTCGCTTAACAGGCGAGACTGCAGGCAACTTGTTTGGCTGCTGACCGGTCACTTAATATACACCTGGCACTGATAGGCGTACATGACAACTCCATATGCCCATCCTGGAAACAGTATAATGAACGGCATGTAGTCTGAGTGCTGTTTTCTGCATGCGATGTTCGTGTCTGATTCCAACAAAAAAAAAATATACATATGTCTATATCCATCTCGATTATATTTTGATGTTACAAACAACCGTTATGCGAACAAAGTTAATATACCCTTGTGTACAAGTACGCTCGGGTTATAAAAATTATCTGAAGAGGACGAATGGTTTTAACTTTTAACTTATACAAAATTCATACTACGATCGATGGTGCATGTTATTCCGTCAAGGTGGAGGAATATTTCCCCACACCGATGCGTTGCCGCAAATGTCAACTTCTTGGCAATATAATTAAAAAATGTACCAGCAACTTCAATTGTGAAGTTTGCAACCTCCCTGCACATATTTCATACCGCCTCGTCAAGCGACTGTCCAAAATATCTTGAGCAAAAACAATTATTAAAAATGTAAACACAAACCAAGTGCAGCTACAATGAAGCCAGACGTCTTTTCAAAACACAAAATCCATTGACTATTAACGAAAACCAAACGTTCCCATAGGTAATAAACTCCTCACCCCTTTCTACCCCTCTTTTAAACTCAACCAGTGATGATATTTCGACTGCAAGCCCAAGCAAATCGACTTCTGAATATAACCACAACGTTGATAATAGCTCTTCATCTTCGTCTTTAATTCCACAAATATTAATTCTTCTCTCAATTTCCAAACACTCGAATTCCTCTTCACCTACCAAACATACTTTAACAAGCCACAAAAATAATGATAATTACAAAAACACTGCAATAGCCAGCACACCATGTCTTTCAGCAAATCAAAATCCCACATCTCAATACAACTCTCACTCCGTTACCACCCAAAACCCTCCCATTTACTCTGTACCAAGTGATCATGATTGATAAAACCGCGTTTGCCTCGTTGTGTGATTGCTCAGAGGCACAAGGGTTTTATTATAAGATGTGTTGAAAGTAAATAAAGAGAGTGAAACAAAAGTGTTTGATTTTAGTGAATTTTAAAGTAGATGGTGGATATACATATGTATATATTTTCGATGAAAATGATGTGTAAACAAATTGTGTTGATTAGTACAATATGTTACCTTGAATAAGCGGTTGGAAGCTCCCTGGTTTACGTGCGGGTTTCTCGAGTGTTCGGAATAGAAGTAGCGTTTTTTTTTTAAGAAAAACAAGAGTCGCGTTAGCTACGAACCGGGGACAAATTGAGTGATTTGCTATTATCCGGCGGGAAAGCAACTGTAAGGATATTGCCTTCACATGCATGTACACAAACGTGCGCGCACATCTACATACATGCATGTACAAGCACTATTGTGAACATCACTAGAGTGGTTGCTTTGGCATCTCGACATTTAGGCATGCGGCCTAAACATCCTGCCCCCCTTGCGACACGCAACATAAGCCGACCTGGTAAACGCGGGAGCCCCAACCAGAGTACTTAAATAGATTGTATGTATAATTATAATTCCGAGCCTGGATCCAGGATAACCGCCTCCAGTTGGTGTTTTCTAGCTTGGAAGCCTAGGGAGAAACGTTAAGTCGTGTGAGAAAAAATAGACGTGGTTATATGTATCATTGCACCGTTTCGAAATGAAAGAGAGAAGAAAAAATAAAGCCAATATGAAATTATAATATGTAGATGTATGGTAACTATAGGTGTGTTTATTTCAGTACGTGTTGTTTAACAATAATAATGTGCTCAAATTATGCAGACGGCCGGCATGCTCCGGACAAAGTCCATCCAAAAATTGTGCTTTGCGCCAACAGGGGTCCAAAGTTACCGGGTAGTATTCCGGGCAAAATAATGTCCGCATATACATCTGCGCCCAATACCAGCCGGATCGACGACGAAGTATTGAAGTGCGGGTCCGCCAACCGAATGTGGACATAGGGCGCGGCGATAGTCGGGTCCAGATTGGCGATAGGCGAGACCCCAGGCGCGTGTGTAGTTATTAGTGCGTGAGTGGCAACCCGTTTGTTCTGCCCGTGCTTTCCTCTCATCCGCAAGAAACAGCCTCTATGGTTGCCGATCTGTGTTTCGGCAAGCCCTAACTCGCGTGCCAAGTCTGCCGCGATGACGGTGGAGGGAGCGCAAGCATTGATGAGAGCGCGGACCAAGTGAAGGCGCCCTTTCGCTTCAATTTTGACAACGGCTGTGGGCGCGACAGCAATCGTCAGTTGCAACGATGGTGCCATGACCGTGTTACGGAAGGCCGACAGCTGGCGAGGCCTAGTTACCAGTCTGTCGTAAACTTCCGACGGAGGCTGGCGGAAAGGCCGAGTTTCCGCTCTGCGTGTCTTTCGTACATTTCTTTTTTGTCGGGAGACTCTCCCTTTGGGTTCGTGGGCGAGAAAGGGCCGGATTGGTCATGTTTCTGGTCCCTGGGGTAGGCGGGCGGAGAGGCCGAGTCTCCGCTCCGCGCTCGATACATTTTTTAATGCCAATGTCTGGTCGGGAAGGCCTAGTCTCCGTGCCCGAGTCTGAAGCGTAGAGCGACAGGGTGCCATCGGGCTCAGCTTCCTCGACCTGCACACTCCAAGGCTTATTGGTCTGTATCTCCGGCTCCACGGAGTCAGCCGTTAGGCGAGCTCTCCAAGACTTGGTGGAGATTTCCTCGAGGTGTAAGGTTGTGTGGTGTTTGTCTCCACATCGGCGGCAACGTCCTTCATTTTGGCACTCTCTAACCTGGTGCCCGGTAGCTAGGCGATTTGTGCAAAAGCGTCCCAAAAGGGCCTCCCGCATTCGCTCTTCCGGTGACTTCTTCCGAAACACCGGGCACAGTCGGATGGGGTGTTTATCGGAGCAGAGTCGACAGACGAGGGGGTAACGATCTCCGTTTCGCTCGAATCTCTTGCGCAGCGCAGTATATGGCGTCATGTTTTCTAAAAAGGGGGGTTTAGCTAGTAGGGTATATTCTCTAATATGTATCTATTTATGTTGAGAGTAATATTTGTTGGGTGGCGAGCGTTGTTGTTTTTTTTTTTTTTTTTTTTTGTTTGTTTTTCAAATAGTGCGAAAATATGTATGTATTGTAATTTCGGGTGTTATATACGTTAAAAGAAATAGCCTGCCTAGACTGGGTGTAATGCACATTTATAAAAAAAAAATTTACTATCTAGACTGGTTGTAATGGTGCCATGTCGAGTACGCAGTACGAGTAGTCGGTAGCTGGGAAGCCCTGGTGTTGATGAGCAGGGTTGCATGAGCACACAAAAAAAACTTTACAGTGTCGACCTTTGGAGACTCACATGAGCTTAGGCGATTTCGCCAGTCTAGTTCTTCTTTGCTGAGTTGGTTTTTTTTTGTTTTTGTTTTTTTTTTTTAGTATCGAAATTGACATCGCATGCCTTTTACTCGGTTTGTTCGTTTTATTTAGTATCGAAATTGACATCGTATGCATTTTATTCGGTTTGTATTCTATGATTAACAAACAAAAGCATATATCGCAACTATCGAAATTAATATCGTATGCTTTTTATTCGGTGGGTAATCTATGATTAACATATAAAAAGCATTTTAAACTGGTGTAAGAAAGTAATTTGATTAACACACGCCCGGATCCAATAACATGAGAGATGCATGTAATTTTAGAACCAAGAAATAGTACTAATAGGGCAAGCCAAAAACAAACATTATATTTATTCATATGACCATAGTTGTTTTCCGAATTGAAAATCCGCCAGGGTATGCTATCGTACTTGCCTAGCAATAACCTATAGCAATGCTGTTCATTAGCTATCTTAGTCTAAGGTAGGCCGTATTCTACGCGAAGTGTGTTGTGTTGCAGAATTATGAATGGCGCCATTTCCGTGAATGACGGACCATAGAGTGAACTGAAACATGAGGTAAGTGAATGAAATTATTTTTAAGAATTTTTATTTGTATGTACATACATATATGACTGAAATTTTATTTATTTCCTTCTTTCCAGGGATTCACATCATCCATCCGGTGGGACAGGTGCCTCCATACATAATATGTACATAAGCGTATGTACATAGGTGAGTTTGTGAGTTTTTACACATGCACCTATATATACATATATATATATAAATGTGTTTACCCTTTTACAGCCAGCGAATCGTATAACGCTTGCGAATACACATTTGCTGATTGCACTGGCGCTGAGTACACTTAAGGATCGCGAATTGTATACCCTCTTGAATTGCGTATGTCTTCTTTTGCTAATTATCAAATGTAACAGTAGTGCGGGCAAATATCTGCCTGTTAAGCGCGCTGCTACTTTGGTGCCAAGCGAACTTTTGGATGGAATAAATAATTTATCATAGCTTGAAGAAATGCTGTTGCCAATTTATCGCGCACTCAAAGTCATTAAAGGCGACGAAAATGCAGATGTAAAAATGGTTTAAAAATCTTGGCAGAAAAATGCAAGAAACTTTTATTTCCAGAAGCGCAATTTAACAAGGAGATATGGACAACTGGCACTTCTGGTTTTGGCACTCCGGCAACAACAGTGCAGGCTTTTTGGGGTACCGGAACATCATTTTACTCGAAAAATGCCGCGCCTGTAGAAATGACACCACAAAACTATCCTTGCTACTTTAAGGCAATGGGATATCGCCGCTTGCCGGGCAAAGACAACAAAACTGGAATATTAGCCATCCTGCCCCCCAACGAAAGCCGTGGAGTATCGAGGTATGCATTTAAAAAATAAAAAGTGCTTTTGGCATATTGTACTTGTTGCAATAATGCTATTAGCACAAGCAAATAGTAACAATTGCACATGCACATCCGTAAGTAGTAGCCTCGGTTACTGCTGGCGTTTGTGAGCTTACGACCAGACGATTAAAGATATTTCATTTAGGTCTACTACAACAATTTGCAAATGCGGATGCTACGAGTCAATGGGAGCAACTCTGGGCAGTCGCTGAATATATTGATCGGCAGCGATCATGGAGCGGAAGCCTTGTGCTGGGACCAGACGGGTAAGTGTAGATTAGTGTTTTTTTTTTTTTTACCCACGTATATACAGATATATACATATATATATGTATGTATATCTAAGAATTATATTTGCTTGTTTCATATCGTTTCACAAGATAGTCCAGAGTGTATTAAATACATATGAACGTACTTTATATAAAAATTTCTACTCATTAATGAAACGAATGAATTAAAATTAAAAATATATAAATCATAAGAGAGAAAAAAAAAATTCCGAATTTTTACCGTCGAATTGTATGAGCAGTGCGTCAAATGCCAGGCCCAACGTATGTATGTACTCCATGCACACCTACGCACATTTGAACATTTTTTAACGTTAATCTACCCCAACTAGACGTACAAACAATGACAAAAAAAAGGTTCGAAATTTCAAGTTTGTCATTTTTTTGTGTTTCCTGTTTGTTCTCCTTTTTTCCTTCTCTCTTCTTCTAATTCGCTTGATTAGTAGCTTTGCTACATACCATTGATAAAATGTTTATTTCGTTCAATTCCATTCGTTGTTCACGATGCGTTATTGTATTTAAGTAAACCTCTTTTCTTGATCGAACCCTAAAGTTAGTGAAATTAATGGCGTAAGCAATTTTTTAAGAAATAAATGAAAATTTAAATTGTAAAATGAAATAATTAAATTTGTAAAAAAAAAAAGAATAAAGAAATTACAAGTTATTTTAAGAAAACATAACTGTTAAAATATAAATAATAAAGTTTCTCTTTTTTTTATGTAATTTCATTGCGAAATATATCGTATTTAAAGCTGTTTCATTATTTCTTGAAACCGACGGTAGGTAGGTACATACATATGTCGGTAATTAATTTAATTAAAGGGTATTTTTTCTTCATACATTCCAACATGTAGGTATTCTTGAATTCACGGCATTCGTTAAGTATTGCGCTATTGGGTGGTTAAGAGGTGTCGTACGCATGTACACATGCATTTTCGCTTCGACGGTTAATATTCGGGGATTTCGCCGTTTTAGATATGTATTTGTAATATCGTCCACATTAACTTTTTATTTACCTGCAATACACCGTATAGACGTATAAACTTTCATAATTCATTTAATTTATTAAATTATGAAAATATTATTTTCTTGTTTTTTACACTCTGATCGTTTGTGTGCTTTTTGACTATATTAAAGGACTGGTCCAACGCAAATGGATCCTCTTCCTTTTCTAATGGTACTGGGTCGGCACGCTGCCTTATTCGGATGTTTGTCCTTTTTTAGGTGGGAGTAGGACCAGTTTGGTTAGTGGTCGGGCGATTTCACCTTTTTCCGTGATGATATCGACTACACGTACTCGACCATCAGCACCGGGTCGAACTTTGCTTATTCTCCCCAATCTCCATTCGTTAGGGGGTAGGTTGTCTTCTTTGATAACGACGAGATCACCGGTTTCTATATTCTGCTTAGGGTGTTTCCATTTGCTTCGCTTTTGTAATTCGGATAGGTATTCTGATTTCCATCGCCTGCAAAATGTTTGATGAAGGGCTTTCAGTTTCTGCCACCGATTTACTATGGAGGCTGGGGTTTCATTTATATCCGGTTCAGAAGGCGCGAGTAGGTGGCCACCTACCAGAAAATGACCTGGAGTCAATGGCTCCAAGTCAGTTGGGACATTCGATGAGGGACTTAACGGTCGCGAATTGAGGCAGGATTCTATTCTACACAACAAAGTGGTAAATTCTTCAAATGTATATTTATGGCCGTTTGCTATCTTTTTGAAGTGGTTTTTAAAACTTTTTACGCACGCCTCCCACAATCCACCCATATGAGGTGCTGCGGGGGGTATAAAATGCCAATTGAGCATTTGATGGGCATATTGGGATATCGTTTTGTCCCGGGATCCGCTATGTATTTCTTAAATTCTGAACGTAGTGATCGGAAAGCCCCGACAAAGTTAGTGCCGTTGTCAGAATACATATTCTTAGGACAACCTCTCCTACCCATAAACCTAGAGAATGCTGCGAGAAAGGACGGGGTACTGAGGTCGCTTGTCAGTTCCAGGTGGATTGCTTTGGTGGTGAAACACACGAAAACGCACACATAACCTTTCGAGACGCAGTAACCCCGGCCGCGGTAACTCTTTATATCAAAAATGCCTGTAAAATCTACACCTGTGTTTGTGAATGCACGGGAAAAAGTAGTGCGTTCTTTCGGAAGCATACCCATGAGTTGGACTTGTGACTGTTTCCTATGAATTGTACAGATCTTGCAATTATGTACAACAGACCTAATTATGTTTTTGACTCGTGGAATCCAATATTGCATGCGCACTAGCCGCAGCATTAGTTGGTTTTCTCCATGCATGGAAACTTCATGGATAAATTGAACAAGTAGGTGAGAAAATCTGCAATCATATGGTAGAATTATTGGGTGACGCTCATTGTAGGACAGGTCAGTAGACGCTCCGAGGCGGCCCCCCGCTCGTATGATGTGTTCGTCATCGAGGAATGGAGTTAGCGGCAAAATTTCACTCTTCGTACCGATAGCTTCTCCGGATTTAAGTTTTTTATACTCCACATAGTAATATTGGCTCTGACAGGTTTTTACCAAACGTTGAGTCGTTATTTTAATTTCGTCCGAGGAAATCAAAACGGACTCTGCTTGAAATGAAGCTTTTGTTTTTGGATGAGTTCTTTGGAGGAATCTCAAAATGTAAGACACAACTCTCAAAGCTCTCGGTAATCCTGAAAATCGATCGAGAATATTAGTATCATTTTTAAACTTGGTTATTGAGTGAACTTGAACTCGCTTTTCTTCAGTAATTGTGTTGTATTGCACCTCTTGTATAGGCCATCTGTGTTGGTCTTCTTGCAACCAATTCGTATGCGTGGACCCCTCTGCTAACCAGGTCTGCTGGATTTGATGCAGAATCTACGTGCATCCAGCATTCGGTTCCCAGCTTGTCCACAATTTTCGTTATTCTGTGAGCGACAAAGGTCGACCACGAGCATGGTGGCTTACGTATCCAAGCGAGAACGATTGTTGAGTCTGTCCACAAGTACACCTTTACATGTCCCAAGTCAAGACTTCTCGTCACCGATTCAACAATTTCCGCGAGTAGTACAGCGCCGCAAACTTCCAATCGGGGTAGTGAGATCGTTTTAATTGGGGCTACCCACGTTTTTGCCAAAAGTAGGCTCACTACCACTTTTGACTGTTGTTTGACGCGGAGATATACTGCTGCCCCATACGCCTTTTCCGATGCGTCGGAGAAACCGTGCAATTCTACCTCCTTTGTTGGCGAAAAGTGAACCCATCGTGGTATACGTATATTATCAATTTCCTGATAATGATGTGTAAAATTCGTCCACCGATCAAGGGTTGTTGGCGATACGGCTTCATGCCAGCTCGTTCCTTCTATTAATATTTTTGCCATGATTATTATAGGTGCAAGCCATCCCAGAGGATCGAAGAGTTTGGCGATAGCGGAGAGAATTGCTCTTTTTGTAATGCTGCCATTCTCTCCTAATGTCCTCGTCGTAAAGTAAAATAGGTCTGTGCGGGCATTCCAGCGTATGCCCAGCGCCTTTACTGCACTAGTTTCGTCGAATTCCAAAAAGTCTTCTGTTAGTCGATGGGCTTTTGGAATGTCTTTCAGCAAATCCTCAGAATTCGCAGTCCACTTTCTTAATCGGAAACCTGCGGAATGCAAGACGTGCATGATTTAATTTTTCGCTTTAATTGCAGAGTCGATGCTATGTCCTCTCGCTAGGACGTCGTCGACGTACATGTTTTTTCGTAAGATGCTAGCTGCTAAGGGAAAAGAGCTTTCTGTATGGTCTGCTAGTTGGAGAAGTGTCCTTATTGCTAGATAAGGAGCACAGTTGATACCGAAAGTGACCGTCTGTAGCTCATAAAGACTGATCGGTTCGTTCGGGCTTACGCGATAAACTATGCGCTGGTATTTCGTCTGGTTGTCATGCACGAGGATTTGCCGGTACATCCTCTCGATATCTGTGTTGAAGACGTATTTGTAGAATCTCCACCGCAGGACTAATATTGGATGATCGGCTTGTAAGACTGGACCTGGGAGAAGTACATCGTTGAGACTTACACCATTGGCGGTCGGACTTGTGCCATTGAAAACAACGCGAACTTTCGTTGATAAGCTCTCGGCTTTGACAACTGCGTGATGAGGTAGGAAATAGTTGTCGGTGCTGTCTGCAGGTATGTTTTTATTCAATTTTAACATATGTTCCAATGACTCATATTCAGTTAATACCCGGTTGTATTCTTTTTGCAGATCAGGATTCTTGGCAAGTCGAGTTTCATTTCGATAGAAGTGTGAGCATGCTCTATTTAGTGATGGGTCTAGGCGGCTGTTGACAAGGAAGTCCTGCTTGAATGGTAGTGATACCATGAACTTGCCATTTTCACATCGTCGCGTCGTACTCTTATACAGCTCCTCACAATATGCGTCGGTTTCGCTCAGGTTTCTGTTTTTGGGCACATCTTCTACCTCCCAGAAAGCGCTGAGTTGCTTATCTAGTGAAACCTCGCTGTGATAGGATGATATATTTGTTGCTGGACTTTCTATCCCCGTCCGGCCTGTTGGTATCCAGCCGAATAATGTTTCCTGAGCGGGAAAAGTGTAAAGGACATTTTTTCTCAAACCGCTTAGAATTATTTCGGTGTTAATGTCTCCCCCCAGCACAAGGTCGATAGGTTCATTGACAAAGAGCCTTTTGTCGGCTAAGTTCAAGTCTGGAAAAGCTTGTGTGGTTAAAGCGCTAGTGATTGTGGTGGGAAGATTCCCAGTCAGCTGCGCTAGCACCAGCACTGTTGTGTTTAACCGGAAAAGTGAGTTAACTGGTGAACGGAGTTCTATTCTGCACGCTTCTTTGACCTGTGCAGTAATCGAGTTGGTGATGCCCGAGTCCTGAGCATGCACTCTTTGCGATGGAAGATGGATTATTCGCTTAAGTCACTCTGTAATGAAGAAACATTCGGATCCAGAGTCAATTAGAGCTCTTGCGCAAAAATCTATGCCGCCAAAGTGCACCTTTACGCAGGCTGTTCCCAACAGTACACCTGAATTAGCATTTGCGTGACAGGATTGAATGGTTTTGTTTCCCCCCGCATTGTCTTTGCAGTCTCCGCGGACTTGAGCTTGCCTCGAAGTTGACGGAATATCATCGGAGGAGCTCGGAGGGGACCAGCGTGGCGGTGCCTTTGGCTAAACGGTATGTATGTGGAGGAGCGTGTGATGTCGCGAGTGACATGTATTGCAATTAAATGCGCTTGTGCATCTTGACACAGTATGTCCGAAGCTAAGACAGTTCAGGCAGCCGTTGCTCTTTTTTAAATATTTGATTCTGTCTGCTGGAGTCAGCTTTAAGGATCGCGAACAACCACGCAATCTGTGCTCATTGGTCTGGCACATCCTGCAGGTGAACTTGGTCACGTTTGTCTGGAAAACGCCGAGGCATCTCACAGAGGAGTCTGCAGGTTGACGTTGGATTGGAGGTCTGGGTGCTTTCACCACCACAGCCTTTGCCTCCTTTAATCCAGATAACGTTTCCAAAGTCTGGAATCTATTGGATAGGAACTTATCCATATCTTCCCACTTTGGTATGTCATTTTTGTGGTCTATGGTTTGTTCCCATAGAGCCAGCGTACTTTCGGGGAGTTTTGTTGAATATAAGTACACTACTATTGCGTCCCAGTTGGAAATGTCAATTTGATGACTATCTAGGGAGGACAAGCAGTTATTAATTTCCCGCTGCAACCTTTTCATGGAGCCACCGCACTCATTCTCTACTGCATGTAAGTTAAATAGTACTTTAAGCTGTGTGTTTACTAAGATACGTTTATTTTCATATCTCTCACACAGATTTTTCCAAGCTGTCTGGAAGCCTTCAATAGTTAGTGGACATTTTCTGACTATGTCTTTGGCCTCACCTTGAGTCTTGTGGTTAAGGTGAAACAGTTTCTCGACCGGAGTTAGGCGCTTGTTTAAAATGTAAATGGCTGTGAACATATCACGGAATGATGGCCATGCCATATAATCGCCCTTGAACACGTCCGTGTCGCACGGAGGAAGGTGGATATTGTGTTCTCGGACTGTATGCTCTTTGGCATCTTTTTCTGCGCTTATGAACTATTCCGATTGAGCGGCCATTGCAGACATGCACTTCACGTAACTATTAAAGGAAACTTTTTATTTTTTTTTTATTGCCCTAATGTCTTCTTTGGATAGCCCCTCTGTGCTACTGAGCGGGTAAGCTACTTTGGGTTTTTCCCATAGTGATTTTAATTATTCTTGCTGAATAGCAAGACCGTGTTTATTTTGCTCGCAAGAGGGTGCCACTGAAGTCGGCATCAACTTCTATGACAGCCTCGGCTAATCTGATAAAAGCTTCCATTTTTTTTTTTTTTTGTAAATTTTTAGTAACTCGTATAGTGAGCGTTAATACTCAAACGTCTCTGTACAAACTCGACAAGACAAGTCAACACAAACTAGCTAAGTATTGTGGAAATTCTATGTTCCCTATATATGTATAAAAAAAACGATCCACGTTCAAATGAATAATTTGTTAAAATCCGTTTACGGTTAATATATTCAGCACTTTATTCAAATTTACTTATATGCATATATCGTTTATTTTCAGTATATAAATCGTTCGCCACCCAACTTGCCAACAAATACGTTTAACACAATTTATAATAATTGATGTGATGGACAACGTAGTGATATAAATAGTGATAATATAAATTTGAGTAAATATATGTATGTACATACGTGCAATATATGTAAATGTGCCAATCGGTTAAATTAATTGAAAATGTGACTCGCACTAGATACGTGTGTACGCAAATCGCAAAAACAAATCAAAAGCATAAATGTGCGAAGAATATTTAGTGAGTACGTCACTTTGTGCAACCAAATGGAGGTTATGTAACCTTGCCACAAACAGGTGCTAATATTATGGGATGTAATAAGTGGTGGCAAATGCCTTATTTTGAAAACCAGTGATATGGTGTTTACAAAAATGTATTGCACTCAAGTGAATCTATCAGCCCAATTCTGAATTTCCCAGGGAGTTTTTTCGCCGGGAATTTTGTTTTTCCCGAGAATAAAATCCTCCAACTATAATTCCCTCGGGAAAAGATTTTTCCCTAAAAAACGGAGGAGGAAATTCGAAGTTCGAAACAGCTGTCTACAACGTTTTTGACAGTTCTGTATAAAGAAAATAGTTTGCAGATTTGTAACTGTTGCTAAATAAATTAAAAAGAACTGTGAAAAAGTGCATTTTTAAAACTGAAAATGCATAGCATAGCTTTCAGGATAGTAAGGGAATAGTTAGTTGCTGAAGAAGAGCTGCAGTTCGTCATTCAAAGAGTGGAAAGAAGAACTTTGCGTGATTGTTCCAATCCGATGGAATTGCCACAGTCTTTGTAAGTTCTACATTAGATTTGGACAATCCAATGGTCAAGTGAAAATATTTTTGATATTTCAGGTTTCAGAAATATTACAGAATCAACAAATCTGCTTTTCAATATTTGCTAAAGGTGCTCACATCTTATTCACAACCCGCTAAGAAAAGTTTTGCGGTCCCTCCGCCGATTAAATTGAGTGGGTGTTTACGCTTTTTGGCTGAGGGTGGATATCAGACTGGAGTAGGGAAAGACTCCGATGTGTCGTGTGCACAATCTACTTTCAGTAAAATACTTGCGGAAGTGTTAAATATTCTTGAAGACAAACTTTGTCCACAATGGATACAAATTGCCAAAAGTGTTGTAGAGAGAAGAAAAACTGCTTTAGCTTTTTATGTTAAACATGGCATTCCTGGTGTTGTAGGATGTATTGACGGTACACATGGCCGAATAATTGCTCCATCTCAAAATGCGCATTTGTTTTACAATCGAAAGGGATATTATAGTCTAAATGTTATGCTTGTAAGTTTTGAATAAGCTTTATTAACCCTTAACGTAATCTCTTTTATTTAGCTTTGCGACGATAAGCTGCGAATACGCTACGTTGACGCCACCCATCCGGGAGCATGCCATGATTCCTTTATATGGAATTCAAGTGATTTACATGCTTATTTTGAAAGCGAATACGTGCGAGGCGATAAAAACTCTTGGATTTTAGGTAACGGTTTCAGTATCACCTTTTATAATTCATTAAATGTAAAATTTTATTATATATAAGGTGATGCCGGGTATCCTCTGGAACCGTGGCTGTTGACACCTCATAGGTCTCCAGAGGAAGGTTCATCCGAAATGAAGTTCAACAATGCACATTCAAAATGCAGAAATATAATTGAAAGAACTAATGGAGTGTTGAAGAACAGATGGTGATCCATTCTTGGTGCACGGGAATTGCATTATACGCCGAAGAAAGCAGCTCAAATAGTTAACGTATGCTGCGCTTTACACAATATTTGCATCCATTTTAAGGCCACCGCTAATATTGAAATGGAAGAAATGGAGGTACTGGAGCCGCTAGAAGAACACGAAACCCCAGCAACTTCATCACAATATTTATCTGAAGCAAAAGCAATTAGAAGGAATATTGGAAACACATTATAAACGCATAACTAAAACTTTTGATTCAGAAGTACTCGTAAGTGATTCTCCCAATTAAATTTACGTTTAAACTTAATACGAATTTTACAATAATCCAACAATTAAAAAAAATGTTTTTCAGAAAATTTGGAGTACGGTACAACTAACCTGCTAGCAACAAATATGTACATATGCATTAATCAAAAACTACACATCACTATTATAATTTCATTGAAATAAAAACGGAGACATATGGCGACAGTTACGACAGCTGGAGAGGTTATAAGAATTATTTGCATACACATGCAGCAATTGAATTAGCATAGCCATAGCGTACTGCAATATGTACTTCTGCAATATTTTGTCAACCCAATACTCTGGCACTGATTATTTGAAATCAACTAAAACCACGATAGGCTCTCGGATGCACCAATAGGTAAGTTCACAAAGTGATACGCAAATACAATTCATTGATTATGTATACAAACGATTTTGGAAATTCCAGCGACTTTACGGTGCCTGAACAATACTACCCCGCTGTAGGTATCCTATACAACAAGAATACAATTGAAGTATTCAAGGCGTGAGATAAAAACGACTTAACTGCAGTCAGAGGGACAAAAACTAATAGATGATTTTCGCAGTGACCGTGTTCTGTTTTCTTTTTGTTATTTCATTCGTGGTAATTTCTATCAACTTGGAATATGATAATGATAATATGTATAAGTATAATATGTATGTATATGTGTAAGTATATATTTCATTAAGCCGTAAGTAATTACAAAAAAAAAAAAGCAGAATTCATTCATTAACAAAAAAAACAAAATCGTAAACTTACAAAAAAGAATAATTTATTAAAAAGTAAATTTATGTTTTTAATTTTAATAACTCCTCCAAGAGGTCGTTATGACGCCGCATTTCTACCAGTTCTAAATTTTTTAACCTCTCCATTTCAGCGAAATGCCGTTTTTGTTCAAAATTATTTTCTGCCATATTAGTTACTGCCGTCGTTAAATTTTTTAGCATCTCTCGCTGAATTTTTAATTCTGCTTCAAGAGCGTCCGTGGCAACATTCGCCGATAATTGTTTGGCAGTTGGTTTTTTAATGTTTTTTGTGACCTCAAGTATTGGAACTGGTGACTTCTCGCTAGGTACTAGAGGAGATGGTATGCTTTCTACTACTTCTTCTATAAGCACTTCCTCCAAGTATTACACGTCATCATCTGCAAGCGCTTCTGGCTCCAGATCACTACCAATTGCGAATGGTAAGCCAAAAGTTTGCGCCGGAACTCCTTCGACGGACTCCTTCATACCAAGAAGGTTAAATATCGCTTCCACAGTCGGTGAAAGCGGCTGTTGAAGGTTTGGACCGCCACCAGTACTTTTAAGGGTCCTTAAATTGTGGAACGCCTTATGCCGCACGTATTTCTTTTGGTCAGTCCAAACCTAGAATATAGATTAATTAGTTAGAGGAAAGACATGCATTTGAAAGCTTTAACAAACCTTCTTCCACTCCGTAATATTTTTTAAGGGCGGACCTGCAGAATTTAATTCTTGCTCAGCGTTCCGCCAAAATCGGGCAACCTCCTCTTTGTTTCCCTTATGAAAACCACGGGCTATATCTGGCCTGGCCTCCATTAAGTCAACAGAATTTGCAACTGTTGCTTGTTGGATGTTTTTGACCTATACATATAAAATAAAACCTTTATATAAAACGAATTAGTTTTAAAAACTAAATTACTTACATTTTTGCGTTATCTCCCTTTCAAATTTTTAACGAGATTTCTCCCAAAATAACTCAACCGATTTTACCCTTTTTTGGCATTCGTGATACCTACTTTTTCCCCTAAATACATTTTCCCTTTTCGAACATCGTTCTTGATACCGGGAAAGGGAAAAGAGAACAAATTCTTGGGGAATTTTTATTCATGATGGCGGGAAAGGGAAAAGAGAGAAAATTCCCCGGGAATTTCTATTCAGAATGCGTCTGTATATGTATGTGCATGTGGTTTTACAATTACTCCACCTCAATCAATCAATCGGTTAAACTAATTGAAAATGTGACTCTCACTAGATACGTGTGTAAGCAAATCGCAAACAAATCAAAATCATAAATGTGCGATGAATCTTTAGTGAGTACGTCACTTTGTGCAACCAAATTGTGGTTATGTAACTTTGCCACAAATAAGTGCTAATAATATGGGATGCAATAAGTGGTGGCAAAAGCCTTATTTTGAAAACCAGTGATATGGTGTTTACAAAAATGTAGTGCACTCAAGTGAATATATATGTATGTGCATGTCGCTTTACAATTACTCCACCTCACACCTAATGTACAAGTGATACTTAATTTTTTATTTTTTTTTTGTTTTAAACCAATTAAGTGATACAAAAACTCTCTTTGGTGCTTATGTACAATAACCACGTACCTTTCTCAAATTTTAGTTTTGATGAAGGGGTTGGATCGAGTCAAGGATTTGCTGGCTGTTCGTGTTGTTTGTGGAAGTGTGTGTTTGTTACTCTTGATGTTGCTGTGGTAAGCTGTGGAAGTGGACTCCGATGTGTGTACTTGATATTCTTTCCGTTGCTGTCGTAAGCTGTGGAAGTGTACTTCGATGTGTGCGCTTGATACTCTTGCCGTTGCTGTGGGAGTGTACTCCGATGTGTGTGGTTGTAAATAAATTGACAGGTTAGCCTTTTTTGTCGGCTACGAAGGACCACTGATAAAACCGCGATTGCCTCGTTGTGTGATTGCTCAGAGGCACAAGGGTTTTATTATAAGATGTGTTGAAAGAAAAAAAAGAGAGTGAAACAAAAGTGTTTGATTTTAGTGAATTTTAAAGTAGATGGTGGATATATATATTTTCGATGAAAATGATGTGTTAACAAATTGTGTTGATTAGTACAATATGTTACCTTTAATAAGCGGTTGGTAGCTCCCTGGTTTACGTGCGGTTTTCTCGAGTGTTTGGAATAGAAGTAGCGTTTTTTTTAAGAAAAACAAGAGTCGCGTCAGCTACGAACCGGGGACAAATTGAGTGATTTGCTATTATCCGGCGGGAAAGCAACTGTAAGGATATTGCCTTCACATGCATGTACACAAACGTGCGCGCACATTTACATACATGCATGTACAGGCACTATTGTGAACATCACTAGGGTGGTGGCTTTGGCATCTCGACATTTAGGCATGCGGCCTAAACAATGATCTTAACTTCCACTCTCTCGAAACTCCAAACGTTTTATACAGCTTTCCACGTTCTTCAACTGCATCTCACTATTATCACGAAAATAGCCATTCGACGCACATCAAGGTGATGTCACCTGCAACCCAATCGACTACAAACTTTAATAGAGTATGTTAACAGACAAAATCATAACCCAACAACGCCTGCGATGCACACTAATGACATAGTAAGCGTTCATTTAGAACCGACTTTATAAGTCGCTTTATATGAAACGACTTCAATAGTGAATTATTTTCTATAAATCAAATTGTAATATTCTGCAATGGAATATGAAAGGATATCAAAACAATTACTCAGAATTAGAAATTTTAATTAAATACCGTAACCCACAAATAATATGTCTCCAAGACACTCACCTCAAATATGGCTTTTCTTCTCATTCCCCAAAACAATACACAGCTTACTTTCACATCCATCCACATATCAACTATGCGAAACAAGGTTGTGGAGTTCTAGTTCAAAAAAAACAACCCTCACAAAGTAATAAACCTTAATACTAACGTGTGAGCATATGCCACCGAAGTGTCTTTAATATACGAAATTACCGTGGTCTTAATATACATTCCTCCACACCAAAAATTCTCCGTTTCCGATTTGATACATATAATTTGCAATATAAATAATCCAGTAATTTTGGACGGAGACTTAAACAGTTGGAGCCCTCTTTGTGGGTCACCAAACCCTAGAGGAACGATTCTCGAAGACTTCATACTTAAATCAAATCTATGCGTTTTAAACAACAATAGCCCAACACACTTCTCTACACTCAACACATTTACACACATAGATGTAACATTCAGCTCACCCCGATTCCTTCCATTCAATAACCTTTATACTCTCGACGACTTACATAACAGCGACCACTACCCAAAAATATGTTCGATCTTATTATCAAGTCTTAACACTCACACCAACACGAAACCAATTAAATACAATACTTCTAAAGCTAACTGGACTAAGTATCACAATATACTCACTTATAAACTTTTTCCTGACTTAAATCAGGTCAACCCTGTCAAAGAAGCGAAAATTATTCAAAAAGCTGTAAGGTTCGCGGCAAACTAAGCGATTCCAATTACTACCTTCCGTAAACGCTCAAGGAACGTGCCCTGGTGGACACCTGAACTTAACACTCTTCGTAGGGAAAAAGTCACAGAGAAAATAATATCAACAAGTAACAAAAGCTAAATTCGGGTGAAACCGATTTTTATATACCCTCGCGACGTGGTTATGGTCCGATTTCAAAAATGATTGACGGTGATGCCATTGATATCAAGGACAAATTTTGTGACGATACCTTACATCGTTATTGAAAAACCTACAGACGTTTTTCTATAAGTGGGCGTGGTAACGCCCATTTTTCAAAATTTCATAGAAATCAAGTTTCTTATTAACTATCTCTCGAAATATCAATTTTTAATAAATATGTTCAAATAGATAAAGAAAAAAAATATTTTGCATTTTTCAAAATTCCCTTATCTGAGAGGTGGGCGAGGTTATGGCCCGATTTCAAAAATTTGTAACGGTGATAACGGTGATATTGAGGAAAATATTTTCAACAGATTTTGTGACGATACCTTACACCGTTATTGAGGTACAGACATTTACTTCTAAGTGGGCGTGGCAACGCCCATTTTTCAAAAGTACATAAATACCTCATTTCTTATTTCAAAATCGCTCCAAATACCGAATTTCACTTAATTCGTTTTAATAGATACCGAAAAAATTAAGTTTTTGCATTTCCCAAATTTCCGTTATATGGGAGGTGGGCGTGGTTCATCATCCGATTTAAAAACTTTTCTACGGTAATATGTAATAACTTTGTATTTTTTTTTATTGCCCTAATGTCTTCTTTGGATAGCCCCTCTGTGCTACTGAGCGTGTCGTAAGCTACTTTGGGTTTTTCCCATAGTGATTTTAATTCTTCTTGCTGAATAGCAAGACCGTGTTTATTTTGCTCGGAAGAGGGGGTGCCACTGAAGTCGGCATCAACTTCTATGACAGCCTCGGCTAATCTGATAAAAGCTTCCATTTTTTTTTTTTTTTTTTAATTTTTAGTAACTCGTATAGTGAGCGTTAATACTCAAACGTCTCTGTACAAACTCGACAAGACAAGTCAACACAAACTAGCTAAGTATTGTGAAAATTCTATGTTCCCTATATATGAATAAAAAAAACGATCCACGTTCAAATGAATAATTTGTTAAAATCTGTTTACGATTAATATATTCAGCACTTTATTCAAATTTACTTATATGCATATATCGTTTATTTTCAGTATATAAATCGTTCGCCACCCAACTTGCCAACAAATGCGTTTAACACAATTTATAATAATTGATGTGATGGACAACGTAGTGATATAAATAGTGATAATATAAATTTGAGTAAATATATGTACATATGTACATACGTGTAATATATGTAAATGTGCCAATCGGTTAAATTAATTGAAAATGTGACTCGCACTAGATACGTGTGTACGCAAATCGCAAAAACAAATCAAAAGCATAAATGTGCGAAGAATATTTAGTGAGTACGTCACTTTGTGCAACCAAATGGAGGTTATGTAACCTTGCCACAAACAGGTGCTAATATTATGGGATGTAATAAGTGGTGGCAAATGCCTTATTTTGAAAACCAGTCATATGGTGTTTACAAAAATGTATTGCACTCAAGTGAATCTATAGGTATGTGCATGTGGTTTTACAATTACTCCACCTCAATCAATCAATCGGTTAAACTAATTGAAAATGTGACTCTCACTACATACGTGTGTAAGCAAATCGCAAACAAATCAAAATCATAAATGTGCGATGAATCTTTAGTGAGTACGTCACTTTGTGCAACCAAATTGTGGTTATGTAACATTGCCACAAACAAGTGCTAATAATATGGGATGCAATAAGTGGTGGCAAAAGCCTTATTTTGAAAACCAGTGATATGGTGTTTACAAAAATGTAGTGCACTCAAGTGAATATATATGTATGTGCATGTGGTTTTACAATTACTCCACCTCACACCTAATGTACAAGTGATACTTAACTTTTTATTTTTTTTTTGTTTTAAACCAATTAAGTGATGCAAAAACTCTCTTTGGTGCTAATGTACAATAACCACGTACCTTTCTCAAATTTTAGTTTTGATGAAGGGGTTGGATCGAGTCAAGGATTTGCTGGCTGTTCGTGTTGTTTGTGGAAGTGTGTGTTTGTTACTCTTGATGTTGCTGTGGTAAGCTGTGGAAGTGGACTCCGATGTGTGTACTTGATATTCTTTCCGTTGCTGTCGTAAGCTGTGGAAGTGTACTTCGATGTGTGCGCTTGATACTCTTGCCGTTGCTGTGGAAAGCTGTGGGAGTATACTCCGATGTGTGTGCTTGTAAATAAATTGACAGGTTAGCCTTTTTTGTCGGCTACGAAGGACCACTGATAAAACCGCGATTGCCTCGTTGTGTGATTCAAGGGTTTTATTATAAGATGTGTTGAAAGAAAAAAAAGAGAGTGAAACAAAAGTGTTTGATTTTAGTGAATTTTAAAGTAGATGGTGGATATATATATTTTCGATGAAAATGATGTGTTAACAAATTGTGTTGATTAGTACAATATGTTACCTTGAATAAGCGGTTGGTAGCTCCCTGGTTTACGTGCGGTTTTCTCGAGTGCTCGGAATAGAAGTAGCGTTTTTTTTAAGAAAAACAAGAGTCGCGTTAGCTATGAGCCGGGGACAAATTGAGTGATTTGCTATTATCCGGCGGGAAAGCAACTGTAAGGATATTGCCTTCACATGCATGTACACAAACGTGCGCGCACATTTACATACATGCATGTACAGGCACTATTGTGAACATCACTGGGGTGGTGGCTTTGGCATCTCGACATTTAGGCATGCGGCCTAAACAATGATCTTAACTTCCACTCTCTCGAAACTCCAAACGTTTTATACAGCTTTCCACGTTCTTCAACTGCATCTCACTATTATCACGAAAATAGCCATTCGACGCACATCAAGGTGATGTCACCTGCAACCCAATCGACTACAAACCTTAATAGAGTATGTTAACAGACAAAATCATAACCCAACAACGCCTGCGATGCACACTAATGACATAGTAAGCGTTCATTTAGAACCGACTTTATAAGTCGCTTTATATGAAACGACTTCAATAGTGAATTATTTTCTATAAATCAAATTGTAATATTCTGCAATGGAATATGAAAGGATATCAAAACAATTACTCAGAATTAGAAATTTTAATTAAATACCGTAACCCACAAATAATATGTCTCCAAGACACTCACCTCAAATATGGCTTTTCTTCTCATTCCCCAAAACAATACACAGCTTACTTTCACATCCACTCACATATCAACTATGCGAAACAAGGTTGTCGAGTTCTAGTTCATAAAAACAACCCTCACAAAGTAATAAACCTTAATACTAACGTGTGAGCATATGCCACCGAAGTGTCTTTAATATACGAAATTACCGTGGTCTTAATATACATTCCTCCACACCAAAAATTCTCCGTTTCCGATTTGATACATATAATTTGCAATATAAATAATCCAGTAATTTTGGACGGAGACTTAAACAGTTGGAGCCCTCTTTGTGGGTCACCAAGCCCTAGAGGAACGATTCTCGAAGACTTCATACTTAAATCAAATCTATGCCCAACAACAATAGCCCAACACACTTCTCTACACTCAACACATTTACACACATAGATGTAACATTCAGCTCACCCCGATTCCTTCCATTCAATAACCTTTATACTCTCGACGACTTACATAACAGCGACCACTACCCAAAAATATGTTCGATCTTATTATCAAGTCTTAACACTCACACCAACACGAAACCAATTAAATACAATACTTCTAAAGCTAACTGGATTAAGTATCACAATATACTCACTTATAAACTTTTTCCTGACTTCAATCAGGTCAACCCTGTCAAAGAAGCGAAAATTATTCAAATTATTCAAAGCTGTAAGGTTCGCGGCAAACTAAGCGATTCCAATTACTACCTTCCGTAAACGCTCAAGGAACGTGCCCTGGTGGACACCTGAACTTAACACTCTTCGTAGGGAAAAAGTCACAGAGAAAATAATATCAACAAGTAACAAAAGCTAAATTCGGGTGAAACCGATTTTTATATACCCTCGCGACGTGGTTATGGTCCGATTTTAAAAATGATTGACGGTGATGCCATTGATATCAAGGACAAATGTTGTGGCGATACCTTACATCGTTATTGAGAAACCTACAGACGTTTTTCTATAAGTGGGCGTGGTAACGCCCATTTTTCAAAATTTCATAGAAATCAAGTTTCTTATTCACTATCTCTCAAAATATCAATTTTTAATAAATATGTTCAAATAGATAAAGAAAAAAAATATTTTGCATTTTTCAAAATTCCCTTATCTGAGAGGTGGGCGAGGTTATGGCCCGATTTCAAAAATTTGTAACGGTGATAACGGTGATATTGAGGAAAATATTTTCAACAAATTTTGTGACGATACCTTACACCGTTATTGAGGTACAGACATTTATTTCTAAGTGGGCGTGGCAACGCCCATTTTTCAAAAGTACATAAATACCTCATTTCTTATTTCAAAATCGCTCCAAATACCGAATTTCACTTAATTCGTTTTAATAGATACCGAAAAAATTAAGTTTTTGCATTTCCCAAATTTCCGTTATATGGGAGGTGGGCGTGGTTCATCATCCGATTTAAAGACTTTTCTACGGTAATAATAGCGATATCAAGGCCAATATGTCCAACAAATTTTGTGATGATAACTCATGCCGTTATTGAGATACAGAAAATTTGTCATAAGTTGGCGTGGCAATTTCACTCAATTTGCTTTAATGGATACCGAAAAAACGAAGTTTATTTTTCACAAACTTCCGGTTTATGGAAGGTGGGCGTGGTTATTGACCGATATTGTCAATTTTCAACCTACCCTGTCTAGAGAACAATCTATGTACCAAATTTCGTTGAGATATCTCAATTTTTACTCAAGTTATTGTCTGCTCGGACGGACGGACAGACAGACATCGCTAAATCGACTTCTTTTATAATTCTGAGCATTTTGGTATGTATATGTCTATATCTATCTCGATTATTTTTTTGCGGTTACAAGCAACCGTAATGTGAACAAAGTTATAATACCCTTGTGTACAAGTACGCTCGGGTATAAAAATAACGTTCCCTCAACAACCTAATTGCGTTTAAATAAAAAACTAAATAATTAATAAAGAAAAGAAATTAGCAAGTCGCAAATATCTGGACGAATTTACAAAGAAACTCAATCCCAATTCGACAACCAGTGCCATAATGAAAGGAATAAAAACTCTCACAGGAACTTACAAGCCCTCCAACATAATATCTATAAATACTTAAAACTCTCACATTACGAATTCATTTCAATTTGTTCCAAATCTTCTGAGACATCTTATTTCCCTGCTCCATTTAAACACTTATCAAACAATTTTTATAATATGCATTCCGTCCCAAACACAGCCAAATGAGGAAAACATGTGGAAAATGCTATTCATTGACAGCGAAGTAAACATTGCTTTAAAAGCCGTCAAAGGTATTACACCGGGCTTTGACAAAATCGATTATTAAATGCTTATAAATACTCCAACACTTATAAAGCAAAGGGTTCTTGAGCTATACAATGCAATCAGGCACAATTCCGCAGAGTTTTAAGACAGCGACAGCGAGGGGGTCAAGGTTCTTAGTGTTGTCTTCATACGTGTTGCAGCACTCTAGACCAGATGCTTGAACCCTAGACCGACCAAACGTGGCGAAGAGTCACACTCTGCGCGAGGTGACCCTGCTTTTACTGAATATGGCGGATCTAGAGAGAAAAGCTCAATAAAACCCGTAAGTCATGGTGTCAATCGCACCGCGCCTTGGACTGAATGGCACTACGTTAGTAAGTCTTCTAACGGTGTACTCCAGTCACGTGGCGCCCTCTGGTTTTATTTAGCCTTTCCGAGGTACCGGGGCTCTGCCTCGGATGACCTCGCCGTTCCGCTATTACTCGTGGGACCTAATATGGAAGACCAAATTTTTAATAAACCTAAAAAGAGTTTCAACGACTCTGCTTCCGCCTTAAGCGAGGAGCAGTCGACTTATTCAAAGGAGCACTTGATGCCCACAGAATTCGTCGAAAATTTGACAACTGCAACGGACGCTGTGGATGCAAATCCTACCATTCGGAGCAGCAAACCAACACCTCCTTTCACTACAACGGAGGAAAAGACCCCAGTCCAAACGGCCCAGGTGGTGGTATGGAAGGCCTGTATATCGAAATGGCCAACTTGGACTCTGTGCCAATGGACCGCGATATCCAGATACCTACGGATGAGGAGGAGCTCTTGCTCTCATTTCAGCCGGAGGAGACAAGCACTCCAGCGTCCAAACTCTCTAGTGCGGGTAAGAAACGCTACAAGTTCTACCGTTCAAAGGGAGTCGGTGAACTTGAAGCAAGAAGGCTTGTCCTATTGCCCATGGCTTAAGGAAAGCGGGAGCTTGCTAACATGTTGGGTAGTTGTGGAAAGAGGGATAATTCGGAAACCACCGACTCCTCCAACGTCCACAACTCTCCAAAGTGAAAGGCGGGACCGACCGACAAGGGCCCAAGTGGGATCGGCGCAGCCAACGGCAAGGGCGACTTTTGCTCAGGTTATTGGGGCTATGCCGGATCGGGTGCAGGATGGCACCAATACCACCCAGTTACCGCAAGGAGCTCTAGTCTCTGCACCACTACAGCTGATCCATCCTGGAAGCGGTGAGGCAGCATCGTAAGGGCTCCATAAAGCCCAATTTCAGCGGCTGTTCTTTTCGGCAGGGATAGCTGTCCTTCACTTGCGGGGATGCAGAAACATCGGAATGGCTCCGGGAAGTGGCCCCCAAGCTAAAGCCGTGTGTGTGTCCAAACACACGGTCTATGTGGGTTCTTTTCCGGAGGCGGCCACCCTCCACAAGCACAAATGTGGCAACGAAATCCACCTCTGCGGCTAGCAGTAGCACGACGAAGGAAGAGCGACCCTGTTG
This sequence comes from Philophylla caesio, assembly GCA_963971545.1. NCBI lineage: Eukaryota > Metazoa > Arthropoda > Insecta > Diptera > Tephritidae > Philophylla > Philophylla caesio. The sequence goes on along the minus strand of OZ020604.1, from coordinate 88,770,727 downwards.
CTCAAAGGGCGCCGCAACACTGCAGAAGACCGCTGTGGAGCAGCCGAATTATGAATCCTCGGTTGGAAAACCCAAAGGGCGACTAGTCTGTCCAGATGGAAATACCAGACCGAGGAAAAATGATCCCCAATACTCACCCGCAAGAAAAGCGTCTGCCGCCCTGATTAGATTCAGACCCCACTAAGGTCACATCGAGGACAGGGTGCTGCAGAGCAGTCGAGGGAAGAGAGGGAACTATTGGGAGGCAATAGGGAAAGGAAAGTAGCCAAAAGGGGGCAGAGGCATAGAAAGAGCCCATCCGATGGGAGATCCCCCAAGAAGCCTCATTAGACACATCAGGTGCCTGCAAGTGAACCTGCATCACGCCAAGGCGGCGTCGGACGTTTTGTCCTGGCGGTTCAACAAAAAAACTTGGATGTCGCATTCATCCAAGAACCATAGGTTTACAATGAAGCAGTCAATGGCCTCCATTAATGCGATTGTAAGCTAATATATAACACCAACAGCAGAAGGCCCAGAGCGGCCAAAGTGATAAGAAATAATACAACCTTTTTTCCCATTTCAGAGTTTTTATATTTCAGGACTTTGTGGCCGTATGGACTGAGGTGCCAATACAGATGGGGGTTTAACAGGTTGTACTTGCCTCAGCCTACCTCCTAGGAAACAGCAACATAATGCCCACAAGGGAAGTAGTTGTCCACATACATCTCCAACTGCCATCTCTCCAATGAGGTATCCATGTCGGACCAATAGCATATAAGGTTCCACATAAAAGCCACAAGAGAGCCCAGCCAGTTTTACAGAAACCCATAGAAAACAAACTGAGAACTCTTTCATTTATTTATTGAACAACAGGCTATTACGGCCTCGGAGGACATTATGACTACTCATGATCTAGAATTTGAACAATACAGCTTCAGAACAACAGCAGCCTTCGAGGCGAGCTGCCCAAACAAGATCAAAAAATCTCAAAGGTATGTTCCATGGTGAAACAGCAAACTTCGGGCAAAGGTTAGAAGGCTATTCAATAAGGCTAAACGGACTGGTGATTGGTCCACTTACAAAATAGCCCTTACTGACTACAATGGGAAGCTAAGCGTCTACAAAAGGCACTTACACTGGACCATACGAATGGCTAATGCACACTAAAGAAGGCCGATGGAACCTACACCACCGATCCAGAGGAGACCAATCGGCTTCTAATGAAAACCCACTTGGCAGGATGCATTATACAGGGCCCAAGTCCTGCTGTGACCATCCATGTCTGTTGCAGCATGGTTTGCAATCCATTTCTGGTACCCTTGTCAGGATACTGAGGGCGAGCTTGCTTCTTGCCCACATTCCCTCACCTTGAAAAGATGTGAAAGTAGTATTTATACCAAAGGCACGGAAAAACGCGAATCAAATTCCAAAGGCGTTTAGACCCATAAGCCTTAGTTCTTTTATGATAAAAACCTTGAAAAACTTATTGACTTTCACATCAGGGATACCGATCTAAAGATAAAACCACTCTGTGAAAGTCAACATGCATATCAAGCAGGGAAGTCTACCATTACAGCCATTCACGGCCTGACTCAAGTAATTGAAAAGGCCTTGGAGTACAAACAGATAGTCCTGTGTGCATTCCTTGATATATCAGGTGCTTTCGACAACACAAGTTATAAAGCAATCTCCGCAGGATTGGCAAGGAAGAATATCCCGATGTTTATAACCGACTGGGTTGTAAGCATGCTCAGATCCAGAACCATAATGGCTCAACTGGGAGGAAGCAGAACTCAAGTAACGGCCACGCGCGCTACCCTCAAGTGGGTGTTTTCTCACCCCTATTGTGGACACTGGTTGTCGATGAACTCCTAGAGTAGCTTAAAAGTAATGGATTCAACGCTTACGGTTATGCTGACGTCCTTGTAATCTACGTTGTGGGCTGGAATGAAGGGACGCTATGCTCTAGGCTTAAATCTGCCCAAAGTCTCACGCTCAAATGGTGCAATGAGAAAGGGTTGTCAATTAATCCATTAAAATCCACCATTGTCCCCTTCGCTAAGAAAAGGAAGGTGAACCTGACCAAACCAAAGTTGGGAGGTACCGAGATTGAGTTCTCAAAAGAGATAAAATACGTGGGAGTCACACTAGAAAGTAAACTCAACTGGAACTCTCATCTCACAGAAACTTCCAATAAAGCAACAAGGGCATTTTAAGCTTGTCAAAGACTGCCCGGTAAAACCTGGGGAATCTCCCCGAAACTCACATACTGGTCATTTAACACGGTAATGAAGCCAATTATTACCTACTCAGCACTAGTATGGTGGCCTAAAGCCAAAATGGCGAGCTCCGGCGCTACTCTCGGCAGGCTCCATCGCCTTGTATGTGTGGCCATTACTGGGGCCATGCGCACATGTCCAACGGATGTGCTAGGCATCATCACAGGCATCCGACCTTTGGCTATACTCGTTGAGAGGGAGGCCTGTCAGAGCACTCTAAGACTACCTAATATTAGTTGTCTGAAAAGTGGTGACTTTAGGGAGCATTTGGAGGTCTTACAACCACTCAGTGCTGACCCGATTGTCAAACTTACAGACTCCATGCTGCCAAAGCTATCCTTTACCAAGACCTACAAAGTCATAATACTTGAAACTTGTGTCCCTTTGGTAAAAGTTATTAACAAAGGATCACAAGTGTGGTACACTGATGGATCCAAACTTATCAACGGGAGCACTGGGGCCGGGGTGTTCGGACCTAGATTTCAAAAAAGTGTCCCGATGGGGTTATACCCAACCATCTTTCAGGAGGAAATCCACGCAATAGAGTTGTGCGCTCACGAATGTCTTCGTAGAAGGACCAATGAAGCCACAATCAACATTATGTCTGACAGCGAGGGAGCCCTTAGGGCCCGAGACTCCTTCAAGACGAAGTAAAAGCTGGTAGGCTGCTGCAGAACGGCACTGGACTCACTAGACCAGAGCTTTCACGACCCTCGACCGTTCTGCGGTCCCTCTAGAGAATACACTGCAGAAATTCTGAGAAAGTGGAAGGACTCTAGAATCGCAGCCCAATGGCACTCAGCAAAGGGGAACAGACAATCTAAAAGGTTCATAAGTCCATCCCGTGGAACATCTGAAATACTTTTTAATCACAGCAGAGAAGGTCTTAGAACTCTTACCTGCTACTTGACAGGTCACTGCAGGCTGAGATACCATATTCATAAAATAGGACTATACACCTGGGGGAGCGAATACTATCTGCATCCTGAATATGGACAACTACACCCTTCAAAGTGCTTAACTTCTTAAGTATCCTAAGGATGGAGTGACAAAACTTAGGGTTAGCACTTAAAAAAGGGTTAGCACAATAGTTCTTGCAAAGTCGCAGCGCTGCTATGCCCTAATAATAGTCCCTATAGTCAAGCCCCAGAAAGACCCTAGCTCTATCGAGAATTACCGCCCGTTTTGCTTAAATCATGTCTATCAAGAAATAATTTCAGCAAGACTGTTGTGGTTCTTAAACGCAAAAAACTTCTGTCTCAATTTCAAGTACGATTCAAATCTGGCTCGAATACCTTAGATTATTCCTTAGTCACAGAAAATGTCGTTGCCAAGTCAAGCACTCCTTCTACACCACTCCCTTATGTAGACGGCTTCCCTCAAGGTCCACCACTTTCAGTGACACTGTTTTTAAGAGATGATATAAGCAGACTCATGACAAGACAAAATAACATTATACATTGTCTATATGCCGACGACTTATTTCTTATCTGCAACAACAATAAACTTACAGACGTGGACAAATCCTTCAATGACGCACTAAACACCATAGACAATTTGTCCCAACATTCATGTGCTCTCATTTCATTGAAGAAATACAAGCATTTGCATGTTTGTAAAAAACACAACTGCAATGAGATATTTGTATGACACAAAACCTACATGTTTCCAAATGTACAGTTTATGAAAATTGTATGTGTAATTTTCGATAATAAGCATAGCTTTAAGCATTACTGGTTAGTTAATTTAGTTTAATAGTTTTTATTTAACTCTAAATATTAACATTCATTTTTACAAGTAAACTGAAGTATGTCACGCGACAAGACTAGAACTCGAATGGGGTGATCAATTTGTCCAAGTCGGAATTTATGTCTTCCGATCACCTGATGATTATTTCTCGAAGGTTTGTATGTAGTAGCGGAAAAATTTTATGCGAATGTATGTATACAAAGTCAGTACTAAAAAATGCGTTACCATATCGTTTACGATTTAAATGTGAATATTAGAGTTGCCACAACTGTAATAATTTAAGAAGTGAACTCCCAAACAGGTTAAACATTGTAAAATATTTGGCATATAATAAAAGTCTGGTCCACACAATTACCTTAACTCGACTAACAATTCAAAGTAAGATCGACTACGGATATATGGCAAGTGCGCAAAATCCCTACTAAACAAAATCAAAGCTACCTATCATGCTGCGGTCTAAGAGCTTTCAGGACAACACCTGTATACAATTTGTTAACAGAAGGAGGTTTTCTCATATAGAATATCTTAGAAGCCGTAAAGTTCAACTTCTAAAAAGAAGAAAATCTGGCATCACGGGATATGAGCAAGCAGATCAGGCCGCAAAACAAGCATTAAAATCTTGCTTTCAGCTTTGCATGCCTTTTGGAAACAAATCTCTAAAAAAAACATTTACTCACTAAAGCCCATTAACATGACGAAACGAAAAAACTTCAAATAAAACAAGGAAAGCTAAATTCCGGCGAAACCGAATTTCATCTACCCTCGCGATGTATTTTTGTACAGGCGGTGCCCATAATTTCATAAAACCCCCTTTGTTTGCGTCGTTATGCTCCGATTTCAAAAATTTTTGACGGTGATGCTAGTGTTCACCAAATTTTATGACGATACCTGACATCGTTATTGAGATATCTTAATCAAGTTTCTTAATTAACTATCTCTCTAAGTATTAAATTTTCATTAATATGTTCCAATAGATAAAGAAAAAACGAAACTTTTGCATTTTTCAAATTTCCGTTATATGGGAGGTGGGTGAGATTATGGTCCGATTTCACGATGATAACAGCGATATTGAGAAAAATTTGTTCACCAAATTTTGTGACGATACCTCACATCGTTATTGAGATACAGCGATTTTTTAATAAATACTTAATTTTTTAGTTCAAAATCGCTCCAAATACCGAATTTCACTCAATTTGTTTTACATGGAATAGATACCGAAAAACCGAAGATTTTGCATTTTCCAAAACTTTCGTTATATGGGAGGTGGGCGAGGTTATGATCCGATTTCAAAATTTGTGACATTGTTATTGGGTTACGGAAACTTTTTCATAAGTGAGCGTGGCAACGACCATTTTTCAAAATTTCATAAATATCTAATTATTAATTATTTCTTCTTCGCATTACTTTTCATAGTATGCTGGTGGGAAGTAATGTTAAATTACAATAGATTGTATATTAATAGCAAAACATTACTTTGGAGCTTATTTTACGTTGGGTGGATGACCAAATACAAAATACATACATATGACCATATATTAAGTCTGCATATTTTTATTATTTCGCCGAGAAAATAGCTATTAAAATTAAAAATTGTTTAAAAATTTAAGAGTTTTGGTTTAATTTTAATAAATATTGTGATGTCGGAAACCAAAAGAGAAAATCGGAATAGAAGGGTTTAGCTACGAAGAGAAAGTTTCACTAATAACTCAAGTGAAACATAGTCCCGCAATATGGGATTTAGCTCATCCAAAGCATCAGATATAAATTATGTCAATTGGAATAGAAAATAAAATTTACAGGCCTTCTGTTTGCAAAAAAATTTAATTTCCTGCATATAGAAAACATTTTTAAAGCATAACAATCCAAACTACAGAATAAATAGAATTTTATTATGTATAAAAATAATTTTCTTATATTAAAACAAGTGTACACTCTTAATAAAAGTTTTTAGTAATAAGACTTTCGCGTGTATACTATTTTCATATCTTGTTGATTAAAATTGCGTACGGGTGTGAGCATGACGGAGATGCTCGATCCATTCTAGATAATGAAATAATTGCATTATTTCAAGTCTTCAAAAAATTAATATACTTCGTTTGACGTAATAAGACATTTTAAATTAATTAAAAAGGTGTGGGAAACTTGATTTATACGGAGTAAAAATTTTTTGTGAAACTCGAAGAAAAGTCACAAGATGCTTTGTTTACTAACTTATTCTGCTTCCAATAATGGGGTTTACCAGGAACAAAGTCATTGTTAACATCCAGCTTGCGGTGATTATTGAGAGAAGTTAGCGCAAGGCTGTGAACTTTTTTTCATTAGCAGGAGTCGCAATCGGAAAATCAGCTTTGATTCTAAGTGCTTGATGAACATTTAGAAAATAATCGGAGTTACAGCTGTTCAAAGCTTTAAATGAATTTTAAAAAAATTCAGGCATAGTAGGTAGAACCGCGTCTGTTTTGAAATCGACGAGGCTCGATGACTGTAATTTTTATTTTAAATGGCACTCGCTTTTTTTACTCTAGAATATTAACCAACAACCTAAAATATCGACGATTATTTGCAATAGGCAGTTGAATATAATAATTTGAAGGAGCCAGCGCGGTCTACGTTAGCGGAGCTAATAGTCGAGAGAGTGAGCTCAGCATTGGTGGCCAAGCCGGAAAACCTTTCGAAGTGGGATCGCCGGTGAAAAGTTGGGTTAATCGGTACACGCGTTTTTGGGGCGGGTTGATGAATTCAGTGAGGCACGCGGTGCGGTCACCAGTCAACTATTTTGAAAAGCAGAGGACTTATATTTAGGAAAGGCTTTACTGTGGTTAAGGTCTATTAGGCGTTCGTTAAGTAGTTGGGATGAGTTGGTTAGGAAGTTGAAGCTGGAATTACTGTCTTCCAACTATGACCATCCCCTTATGAACAAGATTCGTAAATGTACTAGGCGATCGAACGAGTCCATAGATGTTATGTGGCACCGATGTGAATAATGTTCGGTAGGTAACAGGGACCTGTCTCAGAGATTAGGATGAAAGTTATGCAGCAGGCAACACAAAGTAACAATTTTTTGTGAAATATGAACATAATTACATATATATATCTACATAATTATAAAAAAGACTGCCACTATTTGCTGGTGCCTTGTAGCAATGTTTCCCATCAAAAGCTCCAACGCAATTTGGAAAATTCCATATGTTTTCAAACTCGTTTGCATACCTTAGCAAAACTGTCTTCTCCTACTTCTGACTTTAATTTTTTGCAGATTACATCAAAGACATTCTCAATGATTGTACCAACATGTTGCTTGCTTATCCTGTTAGTTGACGCGATTTGCCGTTGGATATCTCCAGAAGCAATATACCTACAATAACACACTAAAATTACTTGTTATTCCGTTAGGAATGTTGTCGGACTTACTCAATAACAATTTTTGAATAGGAGTATCTTTTTTTTGGCAATAAACATGGTTCCGAAATAGCAAACAGTTCATGAAATGTTTCACTACTCATGTGGAAGTTTTCTAAAAATATGGACGGATTCTGATTGAGATTTTTGAACTGTGAAGAAACACAAATATATGCACACACATCTATTTTTCTATAAAAAAGCAAAAAGCTATGTCTCTATTAAAACGCCCTTTTGAGCTCAGCATTGGTGGCCAAGCTGGAAAACCTTTCGAAGTGAGATCGCCGGTGAAAACTTGGGTTAATCGGTACACGCGTTTTTGGGGCTGTTTGATAAATTCAGTGAGGCACGCGGTGCGGTCACCAGTCAACTATTTTGAATAGCAGAGGACTTAATTTTAGGAAAGGCTTTACTGTGGTTAAGGTCTATTAGGCGTTCGTTAAGTAGTTGGGATGAGTTTGTAAGGAAGTTGAAGCTGGAATTTCTGCTTTCCAACTACCACCATCCACTTATGAACAAGATTCGTTAACATACTAGGCGATCGAACGAGTCCATAGATGTTTATGTGGCAGCGATGTGAATAATGTTCGGTAGGTAACAGGGACCTGTCTCAGAGATTAGGATGAAAGGTATGCAGCAGGCAACACAAAGTAACAATTGTTTGTGAAATATGAACATAATTATATGTATGTATATATGTACATAATTATAAAAAAGACTGCCACTATTTGCTGGTGCCCTGTAGCAATGCTTCCCATCAAAAGCTCCAACGCAATTTGGAAAATTCCATTTGTTTTCAAACTACTTTGCATAGCTTAGCAAAACTGTCTTCTCCTACTTCTGACTGTAATTTTTTGCAGATTACATCAAAGACATTCTCAATGATTGTACCAACATGTTGCTTGCTTATCCTGTTAGTTGACGCGATTTGCCGTTGGATATCTCCAGAAGCAATATACCTACAATAACACAATAAAATTACTTGTTATTCCGTTAGGAATGTTGTCGTACTTACTCAATAACAAATTTTGAATAGGAGTATCTTTTTTTTTGGCAATAAACATGGTTCCGAAATAGCAAACAGTTCATGAAATGTTTCACTACTCATGTGGAAGTTTTCTAAAAATATGGACGGATTCTGATTGAGATTTTTGAACTGTGAAGAAACACAAATATATGCACACACATATATTTTTCTATAATAAAAGCAAAAAGCTATGTCTCTATTAAAACGCCCTTTTGAGCTCAGCATTGGTGGCCAAAGCGGAAAACCTTTCGAAGTGGGATCGCCGGTGAAAATTTGGGTTAATCGGTACACGCGTTTTTGGGGCGGGTTGATGAATTCAGTGAGGCACGCGGTGCGGTCACCAGTCAACTATTTTGAATAGCAGGGGACTTATTTTTAGGAAAGGCTTTACTGTGGTTAAGGTCTATTAGGCGTTCGTGAAGTAGTTGGGATGAGTTGGTATAGAAGTTGAAGCTGGAATTTCTGCTTTCCAACTACCACCATCCACTTATGGACAAGATTCGTTAACGTACTAGGCGATCGAACGAGTCCATAGATGTTTATGTGGCAGCGATGTGAATAATGTTCGGTAGGTAACAGGGACCTGTCTCAGAGATTAGGATGAAAGGTATGCAGCAGGCAACACAAAGTAACAATTGTTTGTGAAATATGAACATAATTATATATATGTACATAATTATAAAAAAGACTGCCACTATTTGCTTGTGCCCTGTAGCAATGTTTCCCAGCAAAAGCTCCAACGCAATTTGGAAAATTCCATTTGTTTTCAAACTCCTTTGCATACCTTAGCAAAACTGTCTTCTCCAACTTCTGACTGTAATTTTTTGCAGATTACATCAAAGACATTCTCAATGATTGTACCAACATGTTGCTTGCTTATCCTGTAAGCTGACGCGATTTGCCGTTGGATATCTCCAGAAGCAATACACCTATCGGGTGTTTTTTTTAGGGGTATAGAACTTCGAATTGAAATAAAACACAAGAAAATCGTTTTAAGGTCCATCAATTTGGCTTTATTGGAAGGATAATTTTATGCCATTAATGTTTAAATATGATTTCGGGCATGAGGCCGCCGCGGCTGGCTCGAATAAAGCCAATTCTACAGGTCTAATTTTCAACCACTTTTTCGAGCATATGGGGCCGTATGTCGGCAATAACGCCACGAATGTTGGCTTCCAATTCCCCTAACGTTTCTGGTTTGTTGGTGTAGACGAGCGACTTCACATATCCCCAAAGAAAATAATTCAATGGTGTCAAATCACACGATCTTGGTGGCCAATTGACAGGTCCATTCCGCGAAATTATGCGCTCAGCGAATGTTTCCTTCAATAAATCGATTGTGACGTGCGCTGTGTGGCATGTAGCGCCGTCTTGTTGGAACCACAACTCATCCACATTCATGCCATCCAATTCGGGAACAAAATAGTCGGTTATCATGGCTCTATACCGGTCTCCATTAACGGTAACTGCCTCTCCAGCATTATTACGGAAGAAGTATGGCCCAATGACTCCACCAGCCCATAGAGCACACCAAACAGTCAGTTTTTGTGGATGTAATGGCGTTTCAAGGGTCTCATGTGGATTCTCTTCACTCCAAATGTGGCAATTTTGCTTGTTGACGTAGCCATTCAACCAAAAATGAGCCTCATCACTGAACAAAATTTTGCGATGAAAATCAGCATCGAGATCAATCTCATTTTCGGCCCATACACCAAAATCACGACGCATTGCATGGTCTCGCGGCTTTAATTCTTGCACAAGCTGGATCTTGTAAGGTCGCAAGCCAAGATTTTTGCGCAAAATCTTCCATAAAGTTGATGGACAAAGCTCCAATTGCTGTGCACGGTGGCGAATCGATTCATTCGGGTCCTCTTCAACACTTTGCTCTACAGCGGCAATTGTTTCTTCGGTGCGCACTGTTCGACGTCTCTGCGGATGCGTATTATCACATAGAGTAAACGTAGTGCGAAAACGATCCATGGTTAACCGAATTAATTGCTCTGATGGACGATTATGTCGACCATAAAATGGACGGAGCTCACGGTAAACTTCGCGAACTGAACCATTATTTTCGAAATAAATTTGCACGATTTGCAAGCGTTGTTCTTTTGTCAACCTGTTCATGATGAAATGGCAAACCAAACTGAACATAAATGACATTAGAGTTGCCAGATTTGACCACAAAATGCCAGTTTTATCTCTATTCGAAAAACAAACCTGTAAAAAAAACACCCTTTACAATAACACACAAAAATTACTTGTTATTCCGTTAAGAATGTTGTCGGACTTACTCAATAACAATTTTTTGAATAGGAGTATCTTTTTTTTGGCAATAAATATTGTTATGAAATAGCAAACAGTTCATGAATTATTTCACTACTCATGTGGAAGTTTTCGAAAAATATGGACGGATTCTGATTGAGAATTTTGAACTGTGAAGAAACACAAATATATGCACACACATATATTTTTCTATAATAAAAGCAAAAAGCTATGTCTCTATTAAAACGCCCTTTTGAGCTCAGCATTGGTGGCCAAAGCGGAAAACTTTTCGAAGTGGGATCGCCGGTGAAAAGTTGGGTTAATCGGTATACGCGTTTTTGGGGCGGGTTGATGAATTCAGTGAGGCACGCGGTGCGGTCACCAGTCAACTATTTTGAATAGCAGAGGACTTATTTTTAGGAAAGGCTTTACTGTGGTTAAGGTCTATTAGGCGTTCGTGAAGTAGTTGGGATGAGTTGGTAAGGAAGTTGAAGCTGGAATTTCTGCTTTCCAACTACCACCATCCACTTATGGACAAGATTCGTTAACGTACTAGGCGATCGAACGAGTCCATAGATGTTTATGTGGCAGCGATGTGAATAATGTTCGGTAGGTAACAGGGACCTGTCTCAGAGATTAGGAAGAAAGGTATGCAGCAGGCAACACAAAGTAACAATTGTTTGTGAAATATGAACATAATTATATATATGTACATAATTATAAAAAAGACTGCCACTATTTGCTTGTGCCCTGTAGCAATGTTTCCCAGCAAAAGCTCCAACGCAATTTGGAAAATTCCATTTGTTTTCAAACTCCTTTGCTTACCTTAGCAAAACTGTCTTCTCCAACTTCTGACTGTAATTTTTTGCAGATTACATTAAAGACATTCTCAATGATTGTACCAACATGTTGCTTGCTTATCCTGTAAGCTGACGCGATTTGCCGTTGGATATCTCCAGAAGCAATACACCTACAATAACACACAAAAATTACTTGTTATTCCGTTAAGAATGTTGTCGGACTTACTCAATAACAATTTTTTGAATAGGAGTATCTTTTTTTTGGCAATAAATATGGTTCCGAAATAGCAAACAGTTCATGAAATATTTCACTACTCATGTGGAAGTTTTCGAAAAATATGGACGGATTCTGATTGAGATTTTTGAACTGTGAAGAAACACAAATATATGCACACACATATACTTTTCTATAACAAAAGCAAAAAGCTATGTCTCTATTAAAACGCCCTTTTGAGCTCAGCATTGGTGGCCAAAGCGGAAAACCTTTCGAAGTGGGATCGCCGGTGAAAAGTTGGGTTAATCGGTACTCGCGTTTTTGGGGCGGGTTGATAAATTCAGTGAGGCACGCGGTGCGGTCACCAGTCAACTATTTTGAATAGCAGAGGACTTATTTTTAGGAAAGGCTTTACTGTGGTTAAGGTCTATTAGGCGTTCGTTAAGTAGTTGGGATGAGTTGGTAAGGAAGTTGAAGCTGAAATTTCTGCTTTCCAACTACCTACCTTCATCCCCTTATGAACAAGATTCGTTAACGTACTAGGCGATCGAACGAGTCCATAGATGTTATGTGGCACCGATGTGAATAATGTTCGGTAGGTAACAGGGACCTGTCTCAGAGATTAGGATGAAAGGTATGCAGCAGGCAACACAAACTAACAATTGTTTGTGAAATAGGAACATAATTATATATATGTACATAATTATAAAAAAGACTGCCACTATTTGCTGGTGCCCTGTAGCAATGTTTCCCATCAAAAGCTCCAACGCAATTTGGAAAATTCCATATGTTTTCAAACTCCTTTGCATACCTTAGCAAAACTGTCTTCTCCTACTTCTGACTGTAATTTTTTGCAGATTACATCAAAGACATTCTCAATGATTGTACCAACATGTTGCTTACTTATCCTGTAAGTCGACGAGATGTGCCGTTGGATATCTCCAGAAGCAATATACCTACAATAACACACTAAAATTACTTGTTATTCCGTTAAGAATGTTGTCGGACTTACTCAATAACTATTGTCAATTTTTGAATAGGAGTATCTTTTTTTTGGCAATAAATATGGTTCCGAAATAGCAAAGAGTTCATGAAATATTTCACTACTCATGTGGAAGTTTTCAAAAAATATGGACGGATTCTGATTGAGATTTTTGAACTGTGAAGAAACACAAATATATGCACACACATATATTTTTCTATAATAAAAGCAAAAAGCTATGTCTCTATGAAAACGCCATTTTTAGCTCCTTGCCCGCAAATAAGAATTCACCCAATATCTGGGTATATTTTTCTTCGCTTCATGTTGCCTTTTCAATCCAAGCAGCAGCACAATCAAAACATTGTTTATATTAATACAAATTTGTCTCCCTTTTGTGCAACAACACCTTAATTTTTATTATCAACATTGAAAATGCAGTTATTTGTGATATTTACCAATTATCCATATTAAATTATATTTTCTTGATTCGGATATGTCAATAAGAATTCAAAACAAAACACAGATGATGTAACATACATTCCACAGCAACGTAATAAATTGAGAAGTAAGGCGAAGTAATATCTCTCGATGTCCGAACTGGCCTTAAATCTGAACAAACTCTTTCAAAATGAATGGTCCACTTACCAGCACGACTATATATATAAACCCTCATGGCATATCAATTACACTTCCAACTAACACATCCACTTAGCCTCACCGTTCAACACATACTACTCAGTGCTGTGTTCACAAATACCCTACTATCCAGGACTTTGCAACCAACGGAATAAAATATTTGGTAATCGAAACCCGCAAAATTCTATTTTACCGCACCCGTCTATCACTAACATTGACTTATGTAATTTAAAAAATTCTAAACGATGTTTACTTATTTCACCTAAAAATTTCATTTATAGACCATAGCCGATAGTCCTTGTAGCTTGTGCTTGAATATGGTTTAATAATTTTTATTGTATTAACAATTATAGCATCGTTTCTAAATGTTACTATTAAAGTATTTTATTTGGTTGACTTCAATAATTACGCTTATATCAAATTTAGGAATATGTAGCTATATCTAAGCCTATAGGCGTCGAACGTAAAATCGATCTTCTCGGTAAAGACAGCTGAATTAGAAGAGACCAAAAAAGGCGGAAAAATCGTACAGGCGTGATATTACCAGATGCGAGTATCCGCGAGCCAAATGTCACTTTATTTCTTGACGTTGTCGGTCATGTGGTATATTTGGGATTGACACATCACTCCCCCCGGTACTTGGCAGGGAGCTGGATCGCGTTGCACGTACTGCGTGCGGCTCCGCCTTGGGCGACGTAGTATCCGTATGTGCTTCGCTGTTGTCGTCGACTATATAAGCGGCTTTCTATCTATCGATGCTGACGTTGGCTTTTTTGCCATTTACTACAAGTTGGTAGAACTTATCGCTGCGCTTAAGGACCGGATATGGACCGTCGTATGGCGGTTGTAACGGTCGGCGTACTGTGTCGTTTCGGACGAAGACGGCGGTCACCCTTGCCAGTTGTTTCTCTATGAAATGTGAAGGCTTAGCATGATTCGAAGTCGTCGTTGGCCTCAATTCGCGCATTCGTTTACGCAGTTTACTGATGAATTCGGAATCGTTTATGTCGTTAGTAAGCGTGGATTCCAAAAACTCCCCTGGCAGTCGGATTGTGGTGCCGTATGTCATTTCGGCCGGCGTTGCTTTGATGTCTTCCTTAAAGGCGGATCGGTAGCCGAGAAGAACTAGTGGTAACACTTCGACCCACGGCTCCCTTTGGAAGCATTTGATCGAAGCCTTCAATGTACCATGGAATCGTTCGATGATTCAGTTTGAGGCTGGATAGTATGCTGTTGTTCTAAGGTGCTGGACGCCAAGGAGTTTGTTCAGGTCGCGGAAGAGCGCAGATTCGAATTGACGTCTTTGGTCGGTCGTAATTTTTATTGGAAATGCAACGGTTTCAGCATCAATTGTTTCAATAGGATAGGCCTCAACCCACCTGGTGAATCTGTCAATGCATGTGAGGCAATATCGGTATCCTTTGTTAGGAGGCAAAGGTCCGACGATGTCAATGTTGACATGTTTAAAGAGTTTCGGTGTCGAAGTGTAAGCAGATATTGGCGCTTTGTTGTGACGTAGGATCTTAGATTGTTCACATCGCAGGCAGCTTCGGGTCCATTCGCGGCAATCTCGATTCATGTTGTAACACTCGGTTGTAAACTGGCTCAAAAAATCGAGAAGTCTGATTTGCCTCGGAGAAGCCTTTCCGGTGTTTTGCTGGAAAGCTAATTGTAATGGTTTGTGGTCTGTGAGAACGTAAAATTGCTGCCCTTCTAACATACATATGTCGAAAATATTTCACGCTTTTGTAAGCGGCCAAAAGCTCGCGGTCGTACGTACTATAACGCTGCTGGGCGAGACTAAGCTTTTCTGAGTAAAAGCTGAGTGGTCGCCATTTATCGCCCTCCAACTGCTGCAATGCAGCACCTACAGCAGTACCGGATGCGTCCACAGCCACCGCCAGTTGAGCACTGGGTTTAGAAAAAGCCAGGAGGGTTGTCGTGCAAAGCTCGTTTTTGCAGCGCTGGAAGCGTCCTCGGCTGCTCCAGGCGATTTTAGATGTGTCCCTCTTTTTGTTGCTTTTTATGAGGGAAGATAACACGCTTTGGTATGATGCAGCTTTAGGCAAAAACCTTCGGAAAAAATTTAACATGCCTAAGAAACGGCGTAAATCGCATACTTTTTCGGGTAAGCTGTACGTCTTGATGGCCTGAACTCGGTCTTCCGGTGGTTTAATCCCGTCTTTAGAAACGTTGTACCCTAAGAAGATGACTTCCGGTTTACCGAGAACGCATTTCGACAAATTGATAACGATACCATGCTTTCGTAGTTTTACAAAAACATTTCGTAAATGTTGCTGGTGCACGTAAAATAATATAAACACTGCTAACAACTTTGTTAATATGGTCAGAACATGTCAACATAGAATTCACAACAAAGCCTAAGTTTTTTATTTTTTCAGTAAACATTAATACGCTATTGCCAATACTTAGTTTTGGAGTATTCTCTAAATGTACTTTACTGTTACTAACGGGCAACACATAGGATTTAGCAGCATTCAGACGCAGACAATTATCCTGAGCCCATTGAGAAATTGCAGACAAATCACTATTTATTTTAAAACACAAGTCGTCAACGAGACCAACACGACTGGACAAATTCAATTGAATATCATCAGCGTAGGCATAGACATTCACATACTGACAAACAGAGAATACATCGTTGACAAACAGACTAAACAAGAGGGGACCGAGAACAGAACCTTGAGGAACACCAGAGACAACAGCACAAGATTCGGACGAGTAGCTTTGCAAATTACTTTCTGAGTTCTTCCTGCAAGGTAACTAGCCATAAGTCATAAGTTTTACAGAGCTATCAGAGAACCCAAAATTATGTTTAAGCTTTTTGCAAAGGAGTTCATGATTTACCATGTCAAAGGCCTTAGAAAAATCCAGAAGGCAGAGTAGGGTCAGATCACCCTTATCAAACTCTTCCCTTATATCCTCCTTATTGCAGTAGCACAGCTATACTTAGGTCTAAATCCTGACCGCAATGGAGAAAGCAGACTGGTTTGTTGGACAAATTGGGTAATTTGCGCTGCCATTTAGGACTCACATCCTTTAGAAAAGGCTGGTAAAATGCTAATAGGTCTATAGTCACTTGAGCTGGTGGCAATATTTTTCTTAGCAACCGGAACAATCAAAGCCTTTTTCCAGTCTGATGGGAAACATGCCGTTGTAAAGCAGTGATTTATGATGTGTGTTATGTACATAATTATAAAAAAGACTGCCACTATTTGCTGGTGCCCTGTAGCAATGTTTCCCATCAAAAGCTCCAAAGCAATTTGGAAAATTCCATTTGTTTTCAAACTACTTTGCATACCTTAGCAAAACTGCCTTCTCCTACTTCGGACTGTAATTTTTTGCGGATTACATCCGAGACATTCTCAATGATTGTACCAACATGTTGCTTACTTATCCTGTAAGTCGACGGGATGTGCCGTTGGATATCTCCAGAAGCTATAAACCTACAAGAACACACTAATATTACTTGTTATTCCGTTAAGAATGTTGTCGGACTTACTGAATAACTATTGTCAATTTTTGAATAGGAGTATCTTTTTTGGCAATAAATATGATTCCAAAATAGCAAACGGTTCATGAAATGTTTCACTACTCATGTGGAAGTTTTCGAAAAATATGGACGGATTCTGAATGAGATTTTCGAACTCTGAAGAAACACAAATATATACACACATCTATTTTTATATAATAAAAGCAAAAAGCTTGTGTTATGTATGAAATTAGGTGGCCGCACCACTTTATTGTTTTTCTTTTGGCACATCTGGCATCTGTTGTTGCTAGAACATTCTTCTTCTTGTTATTATCGAATATATAGAATATACCTTCGCCTAACACGTTTTTCTTGAAATGTACTTTTTACAATGGAATTAATTCAACAAACATACAAATACCAAAGTGGTGTCAGAAGTAGTTTCTAAAAGGAAAATGAGAAATGCTAAAATATTCTGTCACTAAGCTGTAACTGATGCATACACGCATCTTACAATTTATGACGAATTTGCGCACACATTAACGTTAAACACGGTAACGCATGGGTTAGTACGACCAACTCGCGCGGTATATGGAGCAGCAAATATTCCAGCTATATGACAACGGAAAATGGAGACAGTTCTATAGGGAGTGCCAAACGTGTTAAACTTCTTTGATGACATCTTGGTGTTTGCTGAACATTTCGAGCAGTTGTTCAGGGTTTTAAAGGCCACGCTAAATCGCATAAAATCACATGGCATACATTTGAATAAGTCAAAGTGTGTTTTTGCGACCCCCTCAGTGGAGTTTCTGGGCCATCGCAAGCCAACGACATTCGAAGAGTTTCAACTGTTTTTAGGGAAAACAACATACTAAAGCGCGTTTATTCCCGACTTTGCGACAAGCGCGCGCCCATTGCGAGACATGCTAAAGAGAGAGAAATTTTGCTGAACTAAAGAGGCAACTGCAGCATTTATGCAGTTAAAGCAGACGCTGGTCTCACCGCAAGTTCTGATGCCATATGACCCGACACTCCCAGTACTACTGGCGACCGACGCGATTCAAATAGGACTTGAACGGGACTGAACGACCGATTACATACGGAAGTCGAACATTGAACACCACAGAACAGCGTTACCCACAAATCGATAAGGAGGCATTGGCAATCCTGTGGGCAGTTCAAAAATTTTTCAAATACTTATACGCGCGGCATTGGACATTAATCACCGATCAAAAACCATTGTCACAAATATTGCAACCTGATAAATCACTTCCAATAATTTGCATAAGCAGAATGGCTAACTATGCAGACTTCTTAAGCAGATTCGATTTCGAGGTGGTGTAGAAGACTTCAAAGGCAAACGCAACGCCGACTTTCTTTCACTGGGCCAACTTCTACGACCACATCATTCGACAACTTCATAATCCGCCAAATTAACCAGCTACCGTTAAGTGCTGAGCGCATCGCAAATGAAACCAGAAAAGATGAGCGGCTAGGGAAAATAATCAAACTGCTTGAAAGCGGCCAGTGCTTGAAGAGGGCAGGTTACTAGTCCCCAGAAATCAACTACAAGCTATCAGCAGGCTGCTTGACGTTCAAACATCGCGTCCCGATTCCACAAAAATACCGAGACAAACTGCTCGACAATCTACACACATCGCATTTGGGAATTGTGAAGACGAAAGGGATTGCCCGCTCATTCATATATTGGCCGGGCATAGATAGCGATATTGAGAATATGGTGAACCAATGCAATTCATGTGCGAGACAAGCAAAACAAACCGGAAAAAGTTAACGATCACCACTGGAAGTATCCTAAAAGACCGTGCGAGCGTATTCATATTGACTTCGCGGGGCCGCTCGAAGGAGCGAGTTGCTGATAATATCTGATGCATATACTAAGTGGTTGGAAGTGAGGATTACAAAATCGATCACGGCGGCATCCACAATTGCTTTGTTGGACGACGTATTTGCCGCTTATGGCACAAATTTCGCTTCTGCTGAATATAATAATTTTCTGACATCTGTCGGCGTTAAGTATCACAAATACTCGGCCCCATATCACCCTGCAACCAACGCCCAAGTAGAGCGCAGCGAACAAAAAGTCAAAAATGCACTGAAAGCAATGGGTACGACGAATTTGAATAAATTCTTAAGGCAATACAAAAATGCACCACACCCCAACATCGGCTTTTCACCAGCACTGCTTTTCATGGGACGACAGCTGCGAACTCGTATGGATTTGGTGCGACCAGAGGAAGTTTCGAAGAGGGTGATAGATAAGCAACACACCCAATCTAAGAGAACGGTGAGAGAATTCGTGCCAAACCAAAATGTTTACTTTTTGTCTGGAAATCCGCGGATGGGTAAGTGGCTCCGAGGAACGGTAAATGTCCGTCTAGGCGATCTTCATTACGAAATACTCTTCAATGGAAAAGGGGTAAAACGGAATGTAGACCAAATACGGAAAGAACCTGGTGAGCCTGAGTGAACATCTCCTGAAGTAGATTTTTATAAGTCGAGGCCGTCAACTAAATACAACTTCAACGAAGCAGCTGCCGCATACAAAGCCAGTCTCAATGAACCTGACACGCAACCGTTCGCCAATATATAAATCCTAATAGCATTCCAACTAACACATCGACTTGGGCAAACAGGTGCTTTGTACAGCTGAGACTAGGGCACACCATTTCCATCCACGAGCATCTCTTGCAACACATACTACTCACTGTTGCGTTCACACGTACACTACTATCCAGGATTTGCAACCAACGGAATAAAATATTTGAGAATCTAAACCCGCTAAGTTCTATTTTACCGCACCCGTCTATCACTTTCATAGGCTTAATTAAAAAAATTCTAAACTACGTTAACCTATTTCACCTAGTTTAAAAATTTCATTTATAGACTATAGCCGATAGCCCTTGTAGCTTGTGCTTGAATATTGTTTTATAATTTAATTGTAATAACTATAAAAATTATAATAATAATAACCGCCCTTATTTACATACTTCCCTAGAATAAAAAGTAGCCTATGTTCGACTTCAGACCACATCTATCAGTGTGCAAAATTTAATCATACAAACATCTATGGTAAACATAAAACCATCTAAACAACACAACCATCTTAAGATACTACATCTATCAGTGTGCAAAATTTAATCATACAAACATCTATGGTAAACATAAAACCATCTAAACAACACAACCATCTTAACATACTTAATCTATTCTTACAAAACATCTTAATGTTTAAACTTTAACATTTATGTACGAATTATAGTAGAATTAATTAAGCACACAATTTGTATACCATTCATGGAAATGTTATATCAACTTTGGTGCGATGTTTGTAAGTACCAGAACGACAAGAGTTAGACCCAAAAAGAATACCGATATGAGCAGGGTGATGAGCTGAGTCGATTAGGCCATACCCGTCTGTCCGTATGTTTAAACGCAAGCTAGTCTCTCAGTTTTTGAGCTATTTGAATGAAACTTAGCAGTCCTGTGTCTTTTTATTATTTAAAAGACATTATTGTAGATCAAAGACATATAACTACAATACAACCGCTTGTTCATATATTTCATTTAGCACGAAAACCCCTCAATTTAAGCAGCTAAAATCTTAAAATTTTGCAGAAATAATAGCTATTATGAGGAATAATTTAGCAGTAAAAGTCATTAAGATCGGATAGATAAATCATATAAGCTGCCGTTCAACCGATAGTTCAGATACTTCATTTTTGGCCAAAACTCCTTCATTTAATCAGCTAAAGACTTGAAACTTTCCACAAATATTAATTATTATGGGGACTATTATAATATTCAAAATTATTTATATCGAATAAATATTACATATGGCTCCCATAAAATTCTTACATTCATGAAAGTTATGAAACCTTCGGCATAGCCGATGACACCTTTTTTTTACTTCTTAATTATTTTTTATAAAATTCATTAACCAATTCAGTAATAAATGTTGTTAAACCTGGCAGCCTTATATCACTTGATGTTCTCTCCCTGCCTGAGCATTTGCTATTTTTTGCATTTTTTCATCTCTGCTCTTCATTTTTTTCAATAACATAAAAAACATATCTTCCAATAGAACTGCTTTGGGGCTTCTCACCCGAATTACTTGGATGCTGTGCAGAAGTCCGGCGAGGTATATTCACGATTCCAAGGAAACCAGAGCAATGCGAGCTCCTCAAAGTCAGTAGTATAAAAGCTTTCAACACACAATACACAATTGACTAGCAGCATTATCAAAAATAACAGAATCGTCCTAATGTTTTAGTTATGCATTCCCAATCTGTCGACCCGGCACAAACAGGAGCGTAAGTTGTATTTATTTATGTATGTTTGTTATAACCTAATTTTAAATAATTGGTTATTGTGTTTGTTGTTTTTCATAATTTAATTTTAAATAATTGGTTATTGTGTTTTTGTAAAAAACACAGTCCTGAGGATGATCTCAAATTGAAGTCGATGTATCGACAAATGAATATCTTCCAAAGTTAATATCGAAGTTTTGTTATATATTGGGTCTCGAACTTGTTAAGATTAAGTTTCAAAATACAACACTAATGATTATAATATAAAAAGAGTCTTGAATGTTTAATTATAGTACTTTCGATTATTTGCCTTTTTTTTCAGTTCAGCTGCAAAGTTTGATTTATTAAAGTTGTTAATATATTTGGCCGTTCTGCTTTAGTTAGCAGTGAAATACATACATACATACTTGCATATTAGTATTAAGTTTGCGTTTTTTCGGTTTTCGTTATTTTTGTTTTTGTTTTTGTTTTTTGTGGTTAGGCGTTACTGTTGTCTCTGCCCTAGGGTTTTTTTTGTTGTGCCAGTATAGAGCGACAGAATACCTAGTGGTAAATTAGCAAAGTAGTAACCTTATAAAGCGGAGGCGGCCGGCGGAAGTTTTATCTAGTCGCGGTATAATCAAAAAAGTATCTTCAGAATAGTTTCGGGTTCTTAAGTTTTTAGTTTACTTTGCTGGCTTATTACAAGGAGGCTTGGGATTCTATGAGGAAACCGTTAAAGGCATGTCCGGCCGCAGAATTTCTGTTTGTAAAATCATTTGTTACAACCAAGAATATCATTGTATTATTTGCAGTATTCAGCATGTTGCATTTAATTGAGGATATATGTAATTCGACACAACTCGAAGAAAATTCACATGAGGTATTACTTCCTAACTTATTCTGCTTCCAATAATGCGGTTTGCCAAGTACAAAGTCATTATTAACATCCAGCTTGCGGTGAATATTGAGAGAAGCTAGCGCAAAGTTGAAAACTTTTTTATTAGCAGGAGTCGCTACAGAAAAAGCAGCTGTGATTCTAAGTGCTTGATGAACATTTAGAAAATCATCGGAGTTACAACTGTTCAAAGCTTTAAATGAATTTAAAAAAATTCAGGCAAAGTAGATAGAACCGTGTCTGTTTTGAAATAGACGAGGCTCGATGACTGTAATTTATATTTTAAATGGCACTCGCTTTTTTTTTACTCTAGAATATTACCCAACAACCCAAAATATCGACGATCATTTGCAATAATCAGTTGAATATAATAATTTTAAGGAGCTAGCGCGGTCTACGTTAGCGGAGCCAATAGTCGAGAGGGTGGCCAAGCCGGATAATCTTTCGAAGTGGGATCGCCGGTGAAAAATTGGGTTTATCGGTACACGCGTTTTTGCGACGGGTTGATGAATTCAGTGAGGCACGCGGTGCGGTCACCAGTCAACTATTTTGAATAGCAGAGGACTTACTTTAAGGAAAGGCTTTACTGTGGTTAAGGTCTATTAGACGTTCGTTAAGTAGTTGGGATGAGTTGGTAAGGAAGTTGAAGCTGGAATTTCTACCTTCCAACTATGACGATATCCTCATGAACAAGATTCGTTGACGTACTAGGCGATCGACCGAATCCATAAATGTTTATGTGGCAGCGATGTGAATAATGTTCGGTAGGTAGCAGGGGCCTGTCTCAGAGATTAGGATGAAAGTTATGCAGCAGGCAACACAAAGTAATAATTTTTTGTGAAATATGAATATATATCCTTGTAATTATAAAAAAGACTGTCACTATTTGCTGGGGCCCTGTAGCACTGTTTCCCATCAAAAGCTTCAACGCAATTTGCAAAATTGCATTTGTTTTCAAACTCCTTTGCATAGCTTAGCAAAACTGCCTTCTCCTACTTCTGACTGTAATTTTTGGAGACTACATCAGAGACATTCTCAATGATTGTACCAACATGTTGCTTACTTATCCTGTAAGTCGACGAGATGTGTCGTTGGATATCTCCAGAAGCAATATACCTACAAGAAAACACTAATATTACTTCTTATTCCGTTAAGAATGTTGTCGGACTTAGTCAATAACTATTGTCAATTTTTGGCAATAAATATGATTCCAAAATAGCAAACAGTTCATGAAATGTTTCACTACTCATGTGGAAGTTTTCGAAAAATATGGACGGATTCTGAATGAGATTTTCGAACTGTGAAGAAACACAAATATGTACACTCGCAAACTTGTTTGTTTGAACGCGCAGATCCCTGAAACAACAGTCGGATTTTAAAATTCTTACTTATGTCTCTATTAAAACGCCATTTTTAGCTCTTTGCCCGCAAATAAGGATTCACCCAATATCTGGGTATATTTTTCTTCGTTTCATTTTGCCTTTTTAATCCAAGCAGCTGCACCAGCAAAACATTGTTTATATTAATACAAATTTGTCTCCTTTTTGTGCAACAACAGTTTAGTTCTTATTATCAACACTGAAAATGCAGTTATTTGTGATATTTACCAATTATCCATATTAAATTATGTTTTCTTGAGTCTGATATGTCAATAAGAAATCAAAACAACGAAATTAAAAGTATCAGCTGTGTAACATACATTCCACAGCAACGTAATAAATTAAGAAGTAAGGCGAAGTAATTTCTCTCGATGTCCGTACTGGCCTTAAATCTAAACAAACTCTTTCAAAGAGAATGAACCACTTACCAGCACGACTATATATATAAACCCGCATGGCATATCAATTACACTTCCAACTAACACATCGACTTGGGCAAACAGGTGCTTTGTACGGCTGAGACTAGCATTTGCAACAAATAAATCATATAAGCTGCCGTACAACCGATAGCTGAGATATTTAATTTTTGGCCAAAACTCCTTCATTTATTCAGCTAAAGACTTGAAACTTTCCACAAATATTAGTTATTATTGGGACTATTAAAATATTCAAAATTATTTATATTGAATAAGTATTACATATGGATCCCATAAAAATCTTCCATTCATGAAAGTTATGAAGCCTTCGGCATAGCCGATGAAACCTTTTTTTTACTTTTTAGTTATTTTTTATGCACTTCATTAACCAATTCAGTAATAAATGTGGTTAAACCTTGCAGCCTTATATCACTTGATGTTCTCTCCCTGCCTGAGCATTTGCTATTTTTTGCATTTGTTCATCTCTGGTCTTCATTTCTTTCAATTACATAAAAAACATATCTTCTACTAGAATTGGTTTGGGGTTCCTCACCAGAATTACTTGGATGATGTGAAGAAGTCCGACGAGGTATATTCACGATTCCAAGGAAACCAGAACTGAGTGTCTCCGCATCGTAAGGCCAGGAGATAATGTGAAGCCAGGACTAAGTGTCTCCATAATACCGGGGCTAGTTGGTAATGTAGAGCCAGGAATCAGTGCCTCAGAAATTAAAGGACTTGGTTGCAATGTATCATTGGGGCTGGGCATCTAAACAATATCAGGGCCAGCACTGGATAATTGTGTGCTACTTGAGAGTGCAATCTAAAGCCCTTATTTCTACTAACCCATTAACTGTAACTGTTCGAAATATGTCCAATGCGAGCTCTTCAAAGTCAGTAGTATAAAAGCTTTCAACATACACGACACAATCTTAAGATACTACATCTATCAGTGTGCAAAATTTAATCATACAAACATCTATGGTAAGCATAAAACCATCTAAACAACACAACCATCTTAACATACTTAATCTATTCTTACAAAACATCTTAATGTTTAAACTTTAACATTTATGTATGAATTATAGTAGAATTAATTAAGCACACAATTTGTATACCATTCATGGAAATGTTATATCAACTTTGGTGCGATGTTTGTAAGTACCAGAACGACAAGAGTTAGACCCAAAAAGAATACCGATATGAGCAGGGTGATGAGCTGAGTCGATTAGGCCATACCCGTCTGTCCGTATGTTTAAACGCAAGCTAGTCTCTCAGTTTTTGAGCTATTTGAATGAAACTTAGCAGTCCTGTGTCTTTTTATTATTTAAAAGACATTATTGTAGATCAAAGACATATAACTACAATACAACCGCTTGTTCATATATTTCATTTAGCACGAAAACCCCTCAATTTAAGCAGCTAAAATCTTAAAATTTTGCAGAAATAATAGCTATTATGAGGAATAATTTAGCAGTAAAAGTCATTAAGATCGGATAGATAAATCATATAAGCTGCCGTTCAACCGATAGTTCAGATACTTCATTTTTGGCCAAAACTCCTTCATTTAATCAGCTAAAGACTTGAAACTTTCCACAAATATTAATTATTATGGGGACTATTATAATATTCAAAATTATTTATATCGAATAAATATTACATATGGCTCCCATAAAATTCTTACATTCATGAAAGTTATGAAACCTTCGGCATAGCCGATGACACCTTTTTTTTACTTCTTAATTATTTTTTATAAAATTCATTAACCAATTCAGTAATAAATGTTGTTAAACCTGGCAGCCTTATATCACTTGATGTTCTCTCCCTGCCTGAGCATTTGCTATTTTTTGCATTTTTTCATCTCTGCTCTTCATTTTTTTCAATAACATAAAAAACATATCTTCCAATAGAACTGCTTTGGGGCTTCTCACCCGAATTACTTGGATGCTGTGCAGAAGTCCGGCGAGGTATATTCACGATTCCAAGGAAACCAGAGCAATGCGAGCTCCTCAAAGTCAGTAGTATAAAAGCTTTCAACACACAAGACACAATTGACTAGCAGCATTATCAAAAATAACAGAATCGTCCTAATGTTTTAGTTATGCATTCCCAATCTGTCGACCGGGCACAAACAGGAGCGTAAGTTGTATTTATTTATGTATGTTTGTTATAACCTAATTTTAAATAATTGGTTATTGTGTTTTTTGTTTTTCATAATTTAATTTTAAATAATTGGTTATTGTGTTTTTGTAAAAAACACAGTCCTGAGGATGATCTCAAATTGAAGTCGATGTATCGACAAATGAATATCTTCCAAAGTTAATATCGAAGTTTTGTTATATATTGGGTCTCGAACTTGTTAAGATTAAGTTTCAAAATACAACACTAATGATTATAATATAAAAAGAGTCTTGAATGTTTAATTATAGTACTTTCGATTATTTGCCTTTTTTTCAGTTCAGCTGCAAAGTTTGATTTATTAAAGTTGTTAATATATTTGGCCGTTCTGCTTTAGTTAGCAGTGAAATACATACATACATACTTGCATATTAGTATTAAGTTTGCGTTTTTTCGGTTTTCGTTATTTTTGTTTTTGTTTTTGTTTTTTGTGGTTAGGCGTTACTGTTGTCTCTGCCCTAGGGTTTTTTTTGTTGTGCCAGTATAGAGCGACAGAATACCTAGTGGTAAATTAGCAAAGTAGTAACCTTATAAAGCGGAGGCGGCCGGCGGAAGTTTTATCTAGTCGCGGTATAATCAAAAAAGTATCTTCAGAATAGTTTCGGGTTCTTAAGTTTTTAGTTTACTTTGCTGGCTTATTACAAGGAGGCTTGGGATTCTATGAGGAAACCGTTAAAGGCATGTCCGGCCGCAGAATTTCTGTTTGTAAAATCATTTGTTACAACCAAGAATATCATTGTATTATTTGCAGTATTCAGCATGTTGCATTTAATTGAGGATATATGTAATTCGACACAACTCGAAGAAAATTCACATGAGGTATTACTTCCTAACTTATTCTGCTTCCAATAATGCGGTTTGCCAAGTACAAAGTCATTATTAACATCCAGCTTGCGGTGAATATTGAGAGAAGCTAGCGCAAAGTTGAAAACTTTTTTATTAGCAGGAGTCGCTACAGAAAAAGCAGCTGTGATTCTAAGTGCTTGATGAACATTTAGAAAATCATCGGAGTTACAACTGTTCAAAGCTTTAAATGAATTTAAAAAAATTCAGGCAAAGTAGATAGAACCGTGTCTGTTTTGAAATAGACGAGGCTCGATGACTGTAATTTATATTTTAAATGGCACTCGCTTTTTTTTTACTCTAGAATATTACCCAACAACCCAAAATATCGACGATCATTTGCAATAATCAGTTGAATATAATAATTTTAAGGAGCTAGCGCGGTCTACGTTAGCGGAGCCAATAGTCGAGAGGGTGGCCAAGCCGGATAATCTTTCGAAGTGGGATCGCCGGTGAAAAATTGGGTTTATCGGTACACGCGTTTTTGCGACGGGTTGATGAATTCAGTGAGGCACGCGGTGCGGTCACCAGTCAACTATTTTGAATAGCAGAGGACTTACTTTAAGGAAAGGCTTTACTGTGGTTAAGGTCTATTAGACGTTCGTTAAGTAGTTGGGATGAGTTGGTAAGGAAGTTGAAGCTGGAATTTCTACCTTCCAACTATGACGATATCCTCATGAACAAGATTCGTTGACGTACTAGGCGATCGACCGAATCCATAAATGTTTATGTGGCAGCGATGTGAATAATGTTCGGTAGGTAGCAGGGGCCTGTCTCAGAGATTAGGATGAAAGTTATGCAGCAGGCAACACAAAGTAATAATTTTTTGTGAAATATGAATATATATCCTTGTAATTATAAAAAAGACTGTCACTATTTGCTGGGGCCCTGTAGCACTGTTTCCCATCAAAAGCTTCAACGCAATTTGCAAAATTGCATTTGTTTTCAAACTCCTTTGCATAGCTTAGCAAAACTGCCTTCTCCTACTTCTGACTGTAATTTTTGGAGACTACATCAGAGACATTCTCAATGATTGTACCAACATGTTGCTTACTTATCCTGTAAGTCGACGAGATGTGTCGTTGGATATCTCCAGAAGCAATATACCTACAAGAAAACACTAATATTACTTCTTATTCCGTTAAGAATGTTGTCGGACTTAGTCAATAACTATTGTCAATTTTTGGCAATAAATATGATTCCAAAATAGCAAACAGTTCATGAAATGTTTCACTACTCATGTGGAAGTTTTCGAAAAATATGGACGGATTCTGAATGAGATTTTCGAACTGTGAAGAAACACAAATATGTACACTCGCAAACTTGTTTGTTTGAACGCGCAGATCCCTGAAACAATAGTCGGATTTTAAAATTCTTACTTATGTCTCTATTAAAACGCCATTTTTAGCTCTTTGCCCGCAAATAAGGATTCACCCAATATCTGGGTATATTTTTCTTCGTTTCAGTTTGCCTTTTTAATCCAAGCAGCTGCACCAGCAAAACATTGTTTATATTAATACAAATTTGTCTCCTTTTTGTGCAACAACAGTTTAGTTCTTATTATCAACATTGAAAATGCAGTTATTTGTGATATTTACCAATTATCCATATTAAATTATGTTTTCTTGAGTCTGATATGTCAATAAGAAATCAAAACAACGAAATTAAAAGTATCAGCTGTGTAACATACATTCCACAGCAACGTAATAAATTAAGAAGTAAGGCGAAGTAATTTCTCTCGATGTCCGTACTGGCCTTAAATCTAAACAAACTCTTTCAAAGATAATGAACCACTTACCAGCACGACTATATATATAAACCCGCATGGCATATCAATTACACTTCCAACTAACACATCGACTTGGGCAAACAGGTGCTTTGTACGGCTGAGACTAGCATTTGCAACAAATAAATCATATAAGCTGCCGTACAACCGATAGCTGAGATATTTAATTTTTGGCCAAAACTCCTTCATTTATTCAGCTAAAGACTTGAAACTTTCCACAAATATTAGTTATTATTGGGACTATTAAAATATTCAAAATTATTTATATTGAATAAGTATTACATATGGATCCCATAAAAATCTTCCATTCATGAAAGTTATGAAGCCTTCGGCATAGCCGATGAAACCTTTTTTTTACTTTTTAGTTATTTTTTATGCACTTCATTAACCAATTCAGTAATAAATGTGGTTAAACCTTGCAGCCTTATATCACTTGATGTTCTCTCCCTGCCTGAGCATTTGCTATTTTTTGCATTTGTTCATCTCTGGTCTTCATTTCTTTCAATTACATAAAAAACATATCTTCTACTAGAATTGGTTTGGGGTTCCTCACCAGAATTACTTGGATGATGTGAAGAAGTCCGACGAGGTATATTCACGATTCCAAGGAAACCAGAACTGAGTGTCTCCGCATCGTAAGGCCAGGAGATAATGTGAAGCCAGGACTAAGTGTCTCCATAATACCGGGGCTAGTTGGTAATGTAGAGCCAGGAATCAGTGCCTCAGAAATTAAAGGACTTGGTTGCAATGTATCATTGGGGCTGGGCATCTAAACAATATCAGGGCCAGCACTGGATAATTGTGTGCTACTTGAGAGTGCAATCTAAAGCCCTTATTTCTACTAACCCATTAACTGTAACTGTTCGAAATATGTCCAATGCGAGCTCTTCAAAGTCAGTAGTATAAAAGCTTTCAACATACACGACACAATTGACTAGCAGCATTGTCAATAATAGCAGAATCGAGCTAAATGTTTCAGTTATGCACTCCCAATCAGTTGAACGGGCACAAACAAGAGTGTAAGTTGTATTTATTTATGTTTCTTATAACCCAATTTTAAATAATTAGTTATTGTGTTTGTTGTTTTTTATAACTTAATTTTAAATAATTGGTTAGTGTGTGTTTGTAAAAAATACAGTCCTGAGGATGATCTCAAATTGAAGTCGATGTATCGACAAATAAATATCTTCCTAAATTAATATAGAAATTTCGTTATATATTGGGTCTCGAAATTGTGAAAAGTAAGTTTCAAAATACAAAATTAATAATATAAAAAGAGTCTTGAAGGTTAAAATATAATGATTTCGATTCTTTGCCTTTTATTCTGTCCAGCTGAAAAGTTTGATTTATTAAAATTGTTAATATATTTGGCCGGAAGTTTAATCTAGTCGCGGTATAATCAAAAAAGTTTCCGGCCGCAGGATTTCTGTTTGTAGCATCATTTTTTACAACCAAAAATATCATTGTATTATTTGCAGTATTCATCATGTTGCATTTAATTGAGGATATATGTAATTCGACACAACTTGAAGAAAAGTCACATGAGGCATTATTTCCTAACTTATTCTGCTTCCAATAATGCGGTTTGCCAAGGTACAAAGCCGTTATTAAAATCCAGCTTGCGGTGAATATTGATAGAAGCTAGCGCAAAGTTGAAAACTTTTTTTTCATTCGCAGGAGTCGCAACAGGAAAAGCAGCTTTGAATCTAAGTGCTTGATGAACATTTAGAAAATCATCGGAGTTGCAGCGGTTCAAAGATTTAAATGAATTTAGTAGGTAGAACCGCATCTGTTTTGCAGAGGACTTATTTTTAGGAAAGGCTTTACTGTGGTTAAGGTCGATTAGGCGATCTTTAAGTAGTTGGGATGAGTTGGTAAGGAAGTTGAAGCTGGAATTTCTGCCTTCCAACTATGACGATGGCCTCATGAACAAGATTGGTTGACGAACTAGGCGATCGAACGAGTCCATAAATGTTTTTGTGGCAGCGATGTGAATAATTTTCCTTAGGTTACAGGGACCTGTCTGGGCAAATTTTCAACCTTATATTCAAACGCAACTGGGCTGTTTTCACTTGGGTCAGTTGCAGAACTAGTTGCATTGGGCAGGAAGTTACAATCGGTTAGGTCTCAGTGAGGTTTTTGTCCCACCGACAAGCCATAAGGTCAGGGGCTTGTAGGAGCCCGACCTGGCCTATGCCTCCATCGGCTTAGACGTCGTCTTGCTAGAAGAGTCGGGAGGTAGCGAAGCGTTCAGAGCGGGGCCTAATACCCACTGCTGCAACTGAAAACTTTTCAACAAAGTGTAAGAAGGGTGTCAAGTGCTATGGGTGTGTTATGTTTGCGGCCACGAAGCGGGACTGACCAATGTGCGCAGCGAAGCAGAGTGGGGTCCGTCAAAACCAATGTGGTCTGAGTGATGGTGCTAGTCGCCGTCACAATCTATTTAGATCGCACCATAGGCTTATGTAAGTACTATATATGGATAAGCAAAGGTTCATAAATATAAAATGGTTAATCACCAAGTAGAGCAAGAAGTAGGCTGCAGATCTGAAGAAACTTGCGAATATTTAGATCGCACCATAGGCTTATGTAAGTATATATGGATAAGCAGAGGTTCATAAATATAAAATGGTTAATCACCAAGTAGAGCAAGAAGTAGGCTGTATATATATATATACATACATATTTACGGCTCTGAAGAAACTTGCGAATATTTAGAAAGAGTTCTACTTGCAATCTAAATTATATGTATACAAAACTTTATTCATAATAAATAAAAAATATTAAATATTTTCGTAAAACTGTTCTCATACATTATAATGCGCATATAAAGTTTGATATACCGGTATGAATTTTAAATTAAACTAGCCAACAGCGAACAAGGAAGAAAACGCCCTGTGGTAAAATAACACGGTACAGAAATTGTGGGTTACCCCGCAGTTAATTGGTCCACACTGGGAATTTCAAAACTTTTCCTTGTGACAAAGGTTAAAAATTTAAATAAAGATCTGTTAAAGGAAATTGATTAATTTAAATTTGCTTCGGAGTAATTTAATAAATATTTTCTTAGTAAAAGAATTTTGTGCAACGCAAGGCAAATTTGTAGGTCCCTTTGCAATTTATCGTGCAAAGAAAATATGAATAAGTTCCGAAAAATGATTCTGTCATCTAATGGGCTAAACAAATTTTTATTTAATTAACATCCAACGTTTCTTGAATAAAGTGCACTGCAAAAATATGAAATAAACAAAATCAACCCAAGCCCAAGCAAATCCAAAACTGGTTACTACATTTTGGCGAAACGCCACAGCTGTCATTTCTAGTTGTTTACGCCAGCTGTTTCAGCATTCACAATGTATTCTGCCATTGTGAATTATTATTAACTCCACTTGCAGATGTCGCTGTGATAGTACGGGAACAGGGACTCGTTACTTTCTCTCCCTTTTCTCGAGTGCTGTTACCCGTACCGTACGATGGGTTTCGCCTTTTGCGAAAACCCAGCGCTTTTTCACTTTGTGAAGAGACGCCCCCAACGCTACACGTAAGGTTTTTGCATTAACATACATATTTAACCCCACTTTTTTCCAGCAGTGATTTTATCTTATAAAATAAATTGCTTGTCATTGACAAGCCCCCCTTTTGCATTATACATTTAATATAACTTGTGTGTTTTACTTGCGAGTGCAATACGGCAATCAGCTTATTGATTTAACGATCATAAATTTTCAGAAGATCGGCCTCCTATTTTTTCGAACCCCGTTGCCGTGGAATTCATGAGGAATTCCCGGCCCCTAATTCCTCCCCGCTCGAACATGGTCCTTCGAGCCGGATCATTCTGATTTTTTTTTGTTAATATTTTTATGGCTGAATTGCTGTACTCGCAAATAAAAATCGAGAAACACAAGTTGAAAACATAACCCTAAAACTGCCAAGTTGCCCACTTATCCCCCATTTTAAATATCCCGTAAAGGTGTGTTTAATTAATTTTGGATAAAGAAATATATTAATATCCAATTAAACTCACCTTAAAAAAATTGCTTTAATATTTTCACAATCTTCTATTGTGAACGAGCAGTGGATTGCGAATTGAAATCCACAATTTGGCAGCTGCCAAAAAGTTGGCAAAACAAAAAACAAAAATAAAAGAAAAATAACCTGCAAATTGATTCACCATGTGAGTGCGGGTTATTTTCTTTTAATATATCGTGGCGACCGAGAAAACCCCGGCGACGACGTAGAGCAGAAGGGCAAGGCCGCCCCAACGATTGGAGTACAAAACTCCGTACAAGGTAATCCTTTAAAATTTTCAATTTTATTGATTCGTGTGTTTGCAGCACCCGAGTTGGCCGCACTGAAGAAGTAGCGGGTGCTCCAGCAGACGGCAAAACAACTACCGGCGTTGTTAGCAGTGCTGACGAAATTGTACGTCAGTGCTGAAAAATTGTACACCAGTGCTCCGGCGGGAGCAGCGACTAATTGGGCAGCGGCCCCAACGATTGGAGGAGTGAATCCGAAGAAGAAAAAAGGTTAGCATTTCACATTGGTGTTGTTTAATTCAATTTCAATTGCAGGAACGGAAATTAAGTTGAAGGAAATTTCCGTGCTCCTGCACAGAGTGGAGGGTGCTCCCACAAGCACCGCTAAATTGGACTTCAGCAGCGCCCAGGCGGAAGCAGCTGAAATCAGGTACGCCAACGCAGCAGCGTCAAATTCGTGCTTCAGCGCTGCTACGGGCGCAACAACCGGCAGCAGCAGCAACAAGGCGTTTATACTACAGCAACAAGGCCTTACTACTAAATTAATTAAATTAAAAATAAAAGTAAAAGTACAAACTTATAAAATAAAATTAATTAAATTGAAAACTAAAGTGCTAAATTACAAAATAAAAATTACAAATTAATTTAATTAAAAATAAAAGTGCAAAATAACATAACAAAAAACAAAAAAAAAATCGGTACACGATTAGTGCCACGAAATAAGATGCAACCATTTTTAGTTGTGTGCAAGTGTTGACCGCCGGCACGAGGTGCCACGAAGTCAGGCGGCAGTGCGCATCGAGTTGCTGCAAGGCCCCTACGAACGGCCCAACGTACAACAAAGGCCCACACCAACGGCCCAACGTGCTGCAAGGCCCCTATCAACGGCCCAACGAATTTGCAGCAAGGCCCCCACCAACGGCCCAACGAATTTGCTGCAAGGCCCCTACCAGTGGCCCAACGTGCAGCAAGGCCCACACCAACGGCCCAACGTCCTGCAAGGCCCCTACCAACGGCCCAACGAATTTGCAGCAAGGCCCCCACCAGTGGCCCAACGTGCAGCAAGGCCCCCACCAGTGGCCCAACGTGAAGCAAGGCCCACACCAACGGCCCAACGAATTTGCTGCAAGGCCCCCACCAGTGGCCCAACGTACAACAAAGGCCCACACCAACGGCCCAACGGGCAGCAAGGCCCCCACCAACCGCCCAACGAATTTGCTGCAAGGCCCCTACCAGTGGCCCAACGTGCAGCAAGGCCCACACCAACGGCCCAACGTCCTGCAAGGCCCCTACCAACGGCCCAACGAATTTGCTGCAAGGCCCCTACCAGTGGCCCAACGTGCAGCAAGGCCCACACCAACGGCCCAACGTCCTGCAAGGCCCCTATAAACTTTGAAAAAAAAATTTAATTTTAAAAGTAGTGAAAATTTATTTAAGTTTTTGAACTTTTTGGGTGTAGTTTTATTACGGTACGACTTTCACTCTGTCAAAAATTAGTTGTATATTTATTTCAATTAAATTTTTGGTTCTTCGTTTGGGTTTTTTTTTATTTTTTTTTTCTTTTCCATTTGACGGAGTTTAAATATTGATTCAGTGTGGCAAACGCTTTGCCTTCCACTTGTACGTTTTCTTTGCTTTATCGAAAATTAATTGGTCTTCCGGTTGTGCGCTACACGGGTAGAAAACAAGCCAATTAATTTTCTGAATTCTCGTTTTTAATATTACTTTTTTTCTCGTGGATTCTATATTTCGATTCTGACCACGTGAAGCGAATTACATATGTAATTCGTGATTTTCCCCAGTGGTGCCTAACTCTGAGGGAAATAACTTCGACTTTTTTTTTGGATTTTGGATTTTTAGTGTCGGCTTTTTCCGTTGTATTCCCCAGTGGCTCACAACACTGAGGGAAATAAATTCGATTTGTTTTGGAATTTTGTTTTTAAATTTCGAGCATTTGCCGTGATGTTCCCCAGTGGTGCCTAACACTGAGGGAAATAAATTAGACTTTTTTTTTGTAATTTTTGGATTTTTTATTTCCGGTTTTCTTTCCTGATTTCACCCAGTAGTGCGTTACACTGAAGAAAATAAATTTGCTTTAGTCTCTGACTTATTTTTTCTCGTGACTCAATCGGGACTTCATTCAGTGGTGCGATACACTGAAACAATCTTTACAACATCTTGTTTTTCGAAATATTTTTCAAACGTCGTAGTTTGAAAACTTCAAACTTTTTTTCGTGGATTAGTCTTTACGACATTTTCTTTAAATCGTTTGCTTTTTTCGAAAGATTTTCAAGAAAAATTCCGTAAGCTTTTTCGTGACATGGCCACACTCAACGATTTTTCGCGCGCATGCGATGCGCTGCTTGAGTTTGAGTCGGGCTATAACACGATGCCCAGTAACTGCCATTCTATCTTCTCACTGCAAATACAGAGAGAAGAGCTTAAGACGTTGTGGGTCAAGGTTAAAGACGAATTTGATAAGTACACAAAGACCTTGTCCGACAACGAAAGCGATCAGTCCGCTCTTCGGTTGGCCAGTGCCGATACCAGACTGCTACACCGCATACTGGACTTGCGGTGCGCTTATAGGTGAGACTGCTCATGGTCTCACTTTTGCTCAACAAAGCAGTTCAACGGTCAATCACGGGCTTCATGAAGTTGAACTGCCTGCTCATTCAAATATCCGTTTACCTCCATGTGATACGGAAATATTTTACGGTGACTACATGTCGTGGCCATCGTTTCGGGATTTATTCACAGCGATTTACGTAAACAATTCGCGCTTAACCCCGGTCGAAAAACTGTATGATTTGAATCAGAGGACCCGGGGTGAAGCAAAGGATATAGTTCAAAAATCCCCTCTGACTAATGACGGCTTCGCCACTGCGTGGCAAAATCTATCGGAACGATATGAGAATAAGCGGATAATGGTCAATAGTCAGCTGAAGATCTTATTTAATTTACCATCGGTCACGGTAGAACGCGGAACTGATATTAAGAATGTACAACGATCGGTCAACAATTGCATCTCAGTGTTAGAAATGTACGGTATTGACATTGAGAACTGGGATGCAATTTTCGTGTTTTTGGTGTCGAGTCGGTTGCCAGACACCACCCAAGCGCTATGGGAACAAGGGATTGTGAGGAAGGCGGAAATTCCGAGGTGGGAGGAATTAGACAGCTTTCTCACAAGCCGGTTCCAAACGTTGGAAACTGTTTCCGACATTCGGGGTGCTAGAGCGGTATAGCCGACCGTCAGTCGACCACCCGCCGCAAGCTATGAGAGGCGAGTGTCGGCACACCATGGGCAGTTTTCTCAACCTACCTGTAGGTTATGCCCCGAGCAAACCCATGTATTGAAGGGTTGCCCCAAATTTTTGGCAATGAAAGTTGACGATCGCGTCACTGTTGCCAGAAAACATAACTTGTGCATGAATTGCCTTGCACATTCCCATATGGCAAAAGATTGCAAGAGCCCTTTCTCTTGTTGGAGTTGTCACCAAAGACATCACTCCCTTCTACATCGACCTTCTGCGTTACAGTTGCCCAGCACGTCAGCTCCACAACCGTCACCCCGAAGTAAGGTTCCCCGACCCCCACAACCACGTTCAGCACAACCCAGAACGACACAACCCCGACCAAGCACAAGCAATGTGCAATCTCTACATGCTGCAAGCAATTGCAATATATTGCTAGGAACTGCCATGGCCAACATCTACCATCTAGGAGTCACCTACCAAGTCAGGGCTTTACTTGATTCGGGATCGGAGGGTACATTCATCACTGACCGGCTCCGGAAGCGCATCGGGCTGCCAACGAAAGTTGCTGATACTCAAGTAACAGGGATAAGTG
The DNA here is from genome assembly GCA_963971545.1 of Philophylla caesio. Classification (NCBI taxonomy): domain Eukaryota; kingdom Metazoa; phylum Arthropoda; class Insecta; order Diptera; family Tephritidae; genus Philophylla; species Philophylla caesio. Next base: position 88,733,986 of record OZ020604.1, on the reverse strand, counting down.
CCACGGTATCGGCAAATGTGCGAAAAGTAGCGCATCTGGTCATAGGTTCTCCTGTAAACCCCCAGTTTAAAATGGAGGCAAGAGGCCTCGTTTTACCCCAATTGACAGGAGACCTCCCCAAGTTTTCATTGGACCGGGTGCATCTTGGATCACTCCCCCCTCTTATGTTGGCCGATGTAAATTTCTATAGGAGTCGGCAGGTGGATGTCATCTTGGGTGCGGATGTATACCCGGCTCTTATCATAGACAACGTGGAGCGAAACGTGCTGGGATCACTTCTGGCGCAGGAGACGGTGTTCGGGTGGATCCTTACAGGGCCAGTTCCTCGGAGGGTCACAACAAGCTGTTTTCGTCATGTGTGTCGTACTGCACACAGATGACGAACTCCCAACTGACACGTTTTTGGGAGTTGGAAGAAGTTTCACCCAAAAGGAAGATCACCTCCGAAGATGCATTTTGCGAGGAGCTCTATAAGAGAACGACGGTAAGGGATGAATGCGGACGATATGTAGTATCGCTACCATTTCGACGGGAGTTCCCAGAAAGCATCAACCTCGGCTATTCTCGGACTGGAGCGGCACGGCAATTTCTTAGAAGTGAGGCCAGTTATCTGCGCAGGCCTGACTTGAAGAAGGAATATGATCGAGTCTTAAAGGAGTACATCGATCTCAACCATATGGTCCCGGTTGGAAACACAGGGAATCGAACGTTTTACCTGCCACATCACGACGTGGTCAAACCGGAGAGCACTACGACCAAGGTTCGAGTAGTGTTCAACGCGTCGTGCCCGTCTTCAAATAGAGACAGCTTAAACGACGTCCTCTACCACGGTCCAATCTTGCAGGCAGATTTAGTGTGTCTTCTATTGAAGTGGCGTTTATTTAAATACGTCTTTAATGCAGACATTGAAAAAATGTATAGACAAATCTTGCTTCAGCCAGATCAAACTGCATTTCAAAGAATTCTTTTCAGAGAGTCCCAGGACGCTGAATTGCAAGACTTTGAACTAAAAACCGTAACGTTCGGAGTAAATTGCGCTCCTTATCTGGCGATACGAACGCTACATCAACTCGCTGAAGATGTTAAAACGAAATATCCGCTAGCATCAAGAGTTTTAAAGCAACACATGTACGTGGATGATGTGTTGGCTGGAGCTCATGATTGCACAACAGCAATAAAAATGCGTGATGAGCTACTCGAAGCTCTTAAAAGTGCAAGTTTTCCTCTACGGAAATGGACGTCGAATTCGAAAACAATTTTAGCAGGTTTACCAAAAGACCACATTTACAAGGAAAACTTCTTGGAAATCGACGACATGAGCGAGACGAAGATGTTGGGAATCCGGTGGAATGCAATACATGATATGTTCCATTTCACAGTGCAGCCGATACCCGTGAAGCAGGATTACACCAAGCGAGAGGTATTATCGTGTGTAGCAAAGTTGTTCGATCCAGCAGGATGGCTCGGACCAATTGTTGTTGTAGCCAAAATACTGGTGCAGGATATCTGGCTATCCAAAATAGACTGGGACGACAGTCTACCCCGAAATTTGCTACTGCGATGGGAATCATTTCTGGATAACTACGATAATATTCAGAAAATAAAAATTCCTCGTTGGATCCGGTTTTCACCATGAAATGAAGTAGAATTCCACGGATTTTGTGATGCCTCCGAGAAGGCATATGCGGCGGCTTTATATATTAGAGTCCGCGAACGCACGTCCCAAAAAACACCCCATATTTATTTGCTGGTAGGTAAAACAAAGGTAGCCCCAGTAAAAACGGTGTCTCTCCCCCGATTGGAGCTGTGCGGAGCATTGTTGTTAGCGGAATTAATTAATGCCTTCCTTCCACAGCTTGAAATTTTGCAGCCAACTATCCATAAATGGACTGACTCTACGATTGTTCTCTCATGGCTCAAGAAACCAGCGTGTTCATGGACAACCTTTGTGGCAAACCGAGTCTCAAAAATAGACGAGCTTGTTGGAGTGACTGGATGAAATTACGTGGATTCTGCAGATAATCCAGCAGATCTCGGAAGTCGAGGCGTCACACCACAGGATTTAGAAGCCAACGCGTTATGGTGGCACGGACCAAAGTGGTTACAGAAAGAGCCATCAGCTTGGCCCCAATCGAGTAGTTGCAATGACACGTTGGAAACAGATGTAGAGCAGAGGAAAGTACGAGTTCACGCGACAGGTGTCTCAGGAGAAGGAGATATCCTGGAGCGTTTTTCGGACTTCTCTCGAGCCTTGAGAGTGATAGCGCGAATTTTTCGATTTTATCGTAGAGTTGGTCCTGTCCATAAGTTGGTGATAAGCGACCAGAGAGACGAAATAACATCCGAGGAAATCAAGGAGATAAAGCGTCGCCTTATTCTTGTAGCACAGAGGCGACACTATCCAGAGGAGTACAGGGCTGGCGGCGCTTCCGCGCCCCTTAATGCGAAAAGTCCAATAGCCACTCTTAATCCGTTTCTCGACAGAAACGGAGTTATGAGAGTGGGGGGGCGACTCGCGTTATCGAGTTTTCCAAATAACGAACGGTACCCTATAATTCTTCCTTACGATTTCCAGTTTTCAAGACTGCTCGTAAAATTCTCACATCTGATTTCCCTGCACGGTGAAAATCAGCTAATGTTGAGACTTTTGCGGTCTGAATACTGGATCGTACGTATGAAAAATTTAATCAAAAATACTGTACACAATTGCAAAGTATGTATTATTTACAAGAAGAAAGCGCGGGAGCAGTTAATGGCAGCCTTGCCAGTGGAACGAACAGAAGTGTCCAGGCCCTTCACGAACACTGGAATCGACTTCTTGGGCCCATTCGAAATAAGGAGTTTTACGGGCCGAGCATGCCGTATCACCAAAGGATATGTCTGCGTATTTGTCTGTTTCGCGACTACGGCAATACATTTGGAGGCAACCAGCGATTTGTCAACCCCGACGTTCCTAGCAGTCTTTTCCCGATTCGTATCCCTACGCGGTTGCCCTCTAAATGTATACTCGGACAACGGCACCAATTTTGTAGGGGCGAACAAAGCACTGAGGCAGGATTTCAAGGCGTTCGTCTCTACGGTGGCCAGTCGGACAACGCAGACATACGCTCATCAAGGTATCTCGTGGCACTTTATACCTCCAGGAGCACCTCATATGGTAAGGCTCTGGGAAGCAGGTGTAAAAAGCTTCAAGATACATTTCAGGAAAGTCGCTCATTCAATGCGTTTCACCATAGAGGAGCTTTCCACACTGTTGGCAAGGATCAAGTCGTGTTTGAATTCTCGACCAATCAGCCCCATCTCTGAGGACTCTGAGGCAATGGAACCCCTAACACCAGGGCATTTCCTAATTGAAACCCCGATACTCGCGATTCCAGAGCCCGAAGTCACGGAGAATCCGATGTCCATTGTAAATCGATGGCAAAAGATTAAAGCCATACACCAGACGTTCTGCTAAAAGTGGAAGGCGGAGTACCTGAAGGAGTTGCAGAAACGAACAAAATGGAGGCTCCCCCAACGTAACATCGAGACAGATGACCTGGTGGTTATTAAAGAAGACAATCTGCCTCCAAATGAATGGCGACTTGGCAGAGTAATTAGGGTTTTTTCAGGCCAAGATAGCCGCGTACGAGTCGTAGAAATACGTACCGCACGTGGAGTTATAACACGACCAATTGTAAAATTGGTTCTTTTACCGCCATGTTAAACCGAATTTAACATTTTCCCTCTCTTTCCAGATAACCCCAAATCTAGAAATAAATTTCGAAATGGAACACTCATCCAAAGTTACTGGAGCGAAGAAATGCCCTGTGTGCAAGAGCAACCACCCGTTGCTTTACTGTAGGGAGATGCGCCGCAAGGACCCGGTCGAGAGACTACGGGCTGTCCTCGTCCCCCGCACTGCTCCAATTGCCTATCGGCACATCATACGGCCGAGAATTGCGTATCGAAGAAGACGTGCGACCGATATGGAGAGCGGCACCACAGTCTCCTCCACCTCCATGAGAAAGCATGGGAGGAGGAAGACGGTGCGATTGACGAAGAAGGGGATCGCCGAAGAGGACCCTGCTGTGTCTACGGCGCCCAGCCGTTGCCCGACTCCAGCGAGGATGAAATCCTCGAAATAGACGCAGACGAGAGTGACCTGCAGCCCGTCAACGATAGTGGCGAGTCCAGCGAGCCGCCGGTAGCCAGACCATGACTGTCGGTTATCCGGTCGGCGGTACAGAGGGCCGCACTGACGCCATCAAAGCGGTCCAACCCCAGACCGCAACCGCGACGTCCACAACCGCAGCCCCAACGCCGCGGTGTGAGAGACGCCCGAGAGCGGATTACGGGCACAGCCCGTGGCGCTCAAGGGCTCTCTGTCCTCATGCCAACGGTCACAGTGCGGATAATGACGCGGGGAAGACCTCAGGTTGTAAGGGCAATCGTCGATCCAGGGCGGACGAGGTCATCGATATCAATACAGCTAGCGCGAAGGCTGCAGTTGCTGCCGAATGGGCGCCAAAATGTGTGCCAGTTCACCCTTAAAGGATGGAACGAGCGGCTGCAGGTGTCTGCTAATGTGGAGACGCAGCTGTCCCGCATCACCCCACAACGCACCCTTGATGCGCGAGTCGTCAGCGAGTTTGACAACATGCTCCTCGCGGACCCAAATTTTTACCGCTCGAGCGCGGTATCGCTGATTTTGGGAGCCGAGGTGTACGCGATGATTCTGCGTCCAGAAATGATGGCAGCGACTCCCACCCGACCGGCCGCGCAGAACACAATGTTCGGGTGGATGGTATCTGGCGGCACCATTTACTAGTTTTAGCTCGTAGCTTACAATTACTTTAATTTTTCTGTTTTTTAATTTTGGCGTTGTGCATAAATGAATTTTTGATTTATATTATTTGATAAATTTGTTATGTAAATGAATTGGTATTTATGGACTTACTGTTATGAAATATAAAATGTAATTTATATAACTCAACAAATCTTGTAGTCAACTTATTGCAGCGATACCGCAAGGCGGGCGGCATGTTTACGCCAGCTGTTTCAGCATTCACAATGTATTCTGCCATTGTGAATTATTATTAACTCCACTTGCAGATGTCGCTGTGATAGTACGGGAACAGGGACTCGTTACTTTCTCTCCCTTTTCTCGAGTGCTGTTACCCGTACCGTACGATGGGTTTCGCCTTTTGCGAAAACCCAGCGCTCTTTCACTTTGTGAAGAGATGCCCCCAACGCTACACGTAAGGTTTTTGCATTAACATACATATTTAACCCCACTTTTTTCCAGCAGTGATTTTATCTTATAAAATAAATTGCTTGTCATTGACAAGCCCCCCTTTTGCATTATACATTTAATATAACTTGTGTGTTTTACTTGCGAGTGCAATACGGCAATCAGCAATTTTCAGAAGATCGGCCTCCTATTTTTTCGAACTCCGTTGCCGTGGAATTCATGAGGAATTCCCGGCCACTAATTCCTCCCCGCTCGAACACTAGTCATTATAAAATTAAATATTGACGAAGTATGCATACATATAAAAATAAGCCACTGCTACTGGCGAATCCCAAAAGTGAATAAATTTAAACAAACTTATGAAATAATACTTAAACTTTGGTACTTAAAGGGGAGTGATGTGCAACGAGACGGCTGATCTTCGGATATGACGCATTTCCACCCCTCGCTATCAATCTCTTTCTTTTTCCTTCACGTCTGGTGGCACTGTTAACCTAAGCCTCGGCTAAGATAAAAGAAGGTGAGAACACTTCTCTCATTTTGGCCTGACCCTTGCTTCGTCCTCGGACTACTCTCTCCCCTACTGATTATACTTATCGATACCGACCTGGTGGATGCGGTTTTCTGATACCTGAGTGTGCAAGGGTGAAACCCTGAAAAGGCTTTTAGGTTAGTGCCGCGACTGCTTCCGTCTTGCTTAAACCCTGGCAGGCCTCGAAGTAGGTTCCAAACTCTTCGCCATTCAGTTGGTTGTTGTAGGTAACCGTTGAGGCGACCCTCCCGTTTTGCTCTGTATCTGAGTCTGAGCACCCTACCTCATAAGGGTGGGTGCCAACCTTTGCACAGCCTCCACGATCCCCTTTTTTATAGACAACCATGGCATGCTTTAGCGACTACAAAATTGACTGAGGATAGCGGATTTGAGTGGAGACCCAATTATAATGAAAAGGTCAATAAATCTAAAACAAAAAAAGTTTAGTCTTCCCCTCCACGGGCGATATGTTGGGCCTAAGCACCAGTAAAGCTGCAAGGATTTTGCAGGAAACTGCAGGTCGTCTTGTAGCCTCTAGTGCGTAGCATTGAGCTAGAGCCAATACCAAGGCACCAGTGCAGGTGGGTGAAGGCGGCTCTTGCAAACGTACTCCTTGAAGTTCTGCTGGAGAACCCTGGAGCCCCCCATGCGTGCAGAGATGTCGGCTGGTGCTATGGCTACATAAATATTGTGGCCTGCGATGACGCGAGGTCGGTGGCACTGTACAGGGCCTGCTAATAAATCCCCACCGTTCTAGGGTATCATCCGCTGCTCTCCTGAGTCGCCTACTTGGCGACGAACGTTGACATCGCACTTATCCAGGAGCCCTGGGATAATAACTGGGAGGTCTGTGGTCTAGGTGCGATGGGCTATACGCTACTAGTTGAGCGTGGTAAAGGTAAAATAAGAACCTGTATAATGGCAAAAGAATTATTAAACATTTTTATTTATAGTGATGGAGACATGAAGACAACGCTGCTGGAGATTACAGGGAAGCCTTTGCTGATAGCCTCAACGTACATGGCTTACGAGGCTGTGGATTCCCCTCAAAGTCAACTCCGGAGGCTAATGAGCAACCACACAGGGAGTTTAGTTGTCATCGGTTGCGAAGCTAACGCCAGCCATGTGTAGTGAGAAAGCACCAATGTGAACAGTTGGGCAATCTGTTGGCTAATTGGAAGACATGGTCAACTCTTTTACTACGATCTGCTCGCGGGCCCTGACCAAAGCCTGCCCTGATCCAAAACCGTGGGGAAAGCGTTGGCCCCACTGGTGGTCCCATGCGCTGGACTCTCTGTGGAAAGATTGCAGGAAGCAGTCCAACTGGGCGAAAAGGTTAAGTCAGGAATCTGAATGGCAGACCTATAATAAGCTCTTGCGGGCCTACTAAAGAGCCCTTTATGAAGCAAAAGGGTCCTAATGGAGAGATTTGAGTACAATCATTGAGGGCGTCATTGAAATTGCCAGATTAAGAAAAATCTTGTCGAGCACAACAAACCCGATTGGGTCTCTACAGAGACAGGATGGCTCCTGGACAGCAACGGGAAAAAAACGTTCGAACTACTTCTTGAAACACACTTTCCAGGAATTTCACAGATAGTGGAAGTATAATGCTTCTCTTTGGGCGCAATTGTAAATCTCCCTTTCTCAAAAGATAGTATCACTTCGGCGATCAAAAGCTTTAAGGCTGCCGGGCCAAATGGCAGAATACGTTCGCAGGTGGTTGCAACGATTGATAGTTCTACAAAATGGCTATTAAATATGTTTAGAGCATGCTGCAAGCTAAACTACGTACCGACGATATGAAGTTATATCTCCGTGGTCTTTATACCCAAGGCTGGAAAGGCATCACATGCAAACCCGAAGGATCTTAGACCTATAAGTCTCTCATCCTTTGTTCTTTAAACCTTAGGAAGGCTAATAAAGAACACTTCTTGGTCAGATTGCCGATAATAAGACAAATGCTCTCTGTAGGACAAGCCTATTGATAAATGTTATGCCTTTCGAATATTGGACAATTGCGAGCTGCTCGTTGAAACTTGATGCAATTAATCTTTGAGACTTTATGCCTTACCCACTTTAGGCCCCAGGTCGTTAGTTCTATTAACATCGCTTTCATAGTGAGGCTCATTTTCTACTCGACTGGGATATTCTCCAGCTCATTTATAATGACAAGGACAAAACAAAGGGAGTTAAAAAGCTGTGTTATTTGTCGATTGTGAACTCTTATTTTTTTCCGATGGTATAAAAGTGGCGGGCAAAATATTTTTGTAAAAGAAAAATATTAACGTTCCTTTGATTCCAGAACCTCCAGTACGAGAATCATGGATTTTTTTTATTTTTCCAACTCTTTGGGAAAAACTCCAATAATAACTGAAAAATCCGGATCCAAAATAAAAGTCCTTTCGTAATAATAAAAAAACCGCTTATACAAATTAAACAAATTTGGTATCAAATGAAAAAGGACAGAAAGGGCTTTCAAAATAAAAGATATAAACAAGGAATGCCACCTTTTTAGTGTTTATTATACAGGAATGACTTTTATTTGGGCATACAAAATATTTTTACATTATAAAAAATGTATAAATAGGTGGCATCACTTGTTTAGATATGTGGGATTTATTTAATTAAAGATATTTATTTAACATTAATTTAAATAGTTCACATTTAGGTTTATTAATTTTAGGTTTAGGTTTTTTAATATTGCATTTAGGTTTCTTTAAAATTACATTATGATTAAGTATATTTGTCACTTTGTACGATCCAAGAAAACGAGCTCTAAATTTTATGTACAGTAGTTCTTAAATTGATTGAGGAAAAGCGGTCCCCCTATCTGTAACAATCCGTTTCGGATTCCCAAATATCGCAGCTTGTTTGCGCAAGCGTTCAACTTCTGCACCTGTCGATTTTGTTGGATACAACCACACAAATATTGAAAATCCCTCAACTACGACGAGAATATACATATTTGTATTGTCAATTGATTTTAAATACCCCTCTTTTTTCGCAGCCTTCGCATAAGTCACTAAACACTTTATACATCTTTTTACTACTTTGTTAACTTTATCACCAATCTTTGGAATGAAATATCGATTTTGTAAAGCTCTTGCATTTTTTTTAATACCTACATGGTCTTCTCTATGTGCTATATTAATTATTTCATCTTCCATTGCTGATGGCACTACCAAAAGCTCTTTATTCTGATCTTTATAGAGCAAATTATTCTTTATGTAAAAATCTTCATAAGAACTGTGTTCAAGTACTTTCATTTCAGCGCGAATTCACTCATCCCTACACGGAGCATCTTTAAGTCTATATGTTGGATTTTGTCGCGAACGGGCGTGTTTTTGATCGCTCTATAAAAGGCTATCAATTGGAAGTATTCAAAATTATCTTACCAATGCGAGTTTGCCTAGTTGTAAATAAATACAAAAGATAACCACATGTAAAGTTAAATACATAAATAAAAGAAAATTAATACCGTATAAGTGAAAGCTAAAAATCTAAGCGCTAATACATACGTTTCTAAATATAAACATACTCTTATAAATATAAACAAAAATAAATTTGTTGTTGCTTACTTAGCTAAAACATAGCAAAAATGACAGAGTGCGGGAGATATCGAAAAGGCATAAGAGGATAATCAGGAATAAGGTGTGAAGGTGTATGTGGAAAAGTGTACCACAAATCAATAGCTTGTGCTAGTATTGATGATCTAAAAGTGTTGGATGGCTGTGCGTTTGTGCGTTTTATGTGTGACGACTGCATGATGTACGTATCCAATGTGGACGATGCTCTTAAATAATTGATGAGCACCGCACAAACAAATAAAGTGACCATTAGAGAGCAAAAAGAGGACATGGAGAAATTGTTTAAAGCACACAGCAAAGAGATTAAAATGATGATGGAAAATATCAAAAAACCCAATCAAGAGAAACTAGAAATAATTAAGAGAGTAGAAAATGTATGCAAAATAAATAAAGAGCAAATGACCAGAGTAGATAACTCTACTAATGAGCTGTGCAAGCAAAAGAAAAAAAATTCTAAGTGAAGTAAAAAAGGCTACTAACAAAAACAGAGAAAATAGTCAAAGTGGTATGGGTGTATCGTACGCTAGGCTACTAAAAGGTGTACCTCCTATTATGGTTAAGCCTAAGAACAAGCAAGCTGTGGAAAAAACTAGGGTTGACCTTAACAAGATAGATGCTTCTAATATCAAATTTGATAGGGTGTCAAACAAACATAATGGGGTGGTAATAATTAAATGTCGATAGTGACACAGAAAAAGATAAAAATTATATCGACGTTAGAAAGCAACCTTAATAAAAATGTATATGATATTACTCAAATGAACGCTGAGTACATAGAAGACGAGTTAGTACATAAAATTAAAGTGCAAAATAGCTCATTGAGTGCAGCCAATCTAAAATGTGTCAAAGTTTTCTAGACCAAACGGGGAAAAAAAACATGTAGTGCAATAATCGAAGTTGAGCATAAATTCTTCCTGCAGTTATTATTTAGAATCAAAGAAACTAAATATTGGATGGGAACGCTGTCCAGTGTATCATGGACAAACAGTTAAGAGATGCTACGAATGTCTGGGGTTTAACCATACTTCAATTAATTGCACCAAAAAGTTAAGATGTAGCAAATGCATGGGAGAACATAAGGCAGAAAGTTGCACTGAGAATATTTCTAAACAAATCTGTGGTAATTGTTGCGATGCAAAAAAAGACTTAGGGGTAAACCTGTGGAGCATAACGCATTTAGTCGTGAATGTCCCGTTTACGTCCGCAAACTGAAGGTTGCAAAACAGAGGGTAGGTTGTTAGCAACTAAATTCAAAAGTAGATAGTCATTATTATTTAAAGTGCGCTATCTCAATATTAACAGTATAATAGCAAATAAAGTGGAATTGGAAAGGCTTGTTGAGACTGTAGATCGGGACATAGTTATATGCTCAGAAACATGCACTACAGAAGATATAAATAATTCAGAACTTATATTTCCTACTTATCAATTAGTTAGGTGTGATTCGCACAGTAGACATACAGGCGGAGTAATCATTGTGTTGCAAGATACTATAAACTTTAAAGTAATATTAAACAAATCCATATATAAAAACGTCTGGTGTTTAGTTATTCAGCTAAAAAACTGTGAAACTAAGTGGAGAGAAGGAGTGATTTACCGCTCACCCAGTTCAAGTGACGGAAATATGCGAAAACTTGGCAAACAGCATTGTTATTGGAGATTACAATATAAATATGAACATGGTATCGACATTTAGTAAGGGACTCAATGAGATATTCGCTCAACAGGCGATGGAACAGCTAGTAAATTTTAATACACGTGTTACTGAACATTCCGCAACACAAGTTGATTTATTATACTCAAATACTAGAGAAGTTTCATGCGAAAAAGCTGAGAAACATAGAATATCAGATCATGAGACTGTTATTTTCCGATGTAATACAACAAAAAAGTGTCCAATTACGAAGTTCTTAGAAATAACTTCTTGGAATGGGTACAGCGCCGAAAACCTTATACATTTCTATAGACAATATAACTTCCCTGACCTTAATAGTTTGAGTACCGATGGAATCCTTGATCACATTGACAGTTGCCTGATGTCTATCATGAATAACTTAACTTTTCAAACGCAAACTAGAATTAAAATTAGGAATAAATGATATGATAGCTACTTAGCAGAAACTAATAAAAAAAAGTTAAAGTTGTACCAAAAGGCTAGTATGACTGGTGATTGGGTAGAATATATTCAGGTTAAGAACAATTACAAGAAAATGATTAAATTAAAAAAAATAAAATATATGCAACACAAGATTGAAACAAACAGAAGCGATAGTCGCTAAATGTGGAAGTATCTCAAGAGCGTAGTGCATAATACGGATAATAAAGAACTCATCAAAGAAGTTCGCATCAATGACAAAGTTTTCAGGAATAGTAATGAAATTGCTGACAAGTTAAATAATTTCTTTGTGGATAGTGTCCTCGACTTAAATAGAAATATTGAAAACGTTTACCATGATTATTAGGGTGACAGTTAATTTCGAAAGTGATATTTTCTTTGGTCTCAGTATTTTTTTGTGTGTAGTTTTATTTAAAAAAAATTCTAGTAAAAATTCAAGGTCGTAGGAAGAGGATTAGGGGGCGCGTCGGCCCCCCAAAGTTACACAAAATACGTTTTTTCACGCAAATTCTTACTTTGACTGCTTGTAACTTTCTCTGTGTTTTTTTTTAAACATTACTGGCGAAAGATGTTCATTAATATGTCTACAATAACATCTGTCAATAACATTTTTGTCTAATGTTAATATTTAATGAAAAAAACTTAAATATAGGAGAAAAAGTACGCCTCAATGTCGATTTATTATACTTAAATAAAATTACTTATATGATTCAAATTTTGGATTTTGTTCAGATTTATTTAATTAAAGATTCATATAGAAAATTCCTTATGATTTACGTAAGAGTAGCTTCAACAATTATATACAGTAAGACCTCGCTAGTCCGAACTTCAGACTTTTTTTGTTTACTTTTGTTTTCAAGTGTAAGAATTGTCTTTAAAAGTTTGCTTCAAATTTTTTTTGCCTGTATGCTGAAGCGATCTATAATATTGACAATTGTGACCGAGAATATTCCCGTTACAACCTCAACAATATTATTCTCAATGCTTGCCTAAGCTACCGACAAAAAATCAGCACCAATGTTTCTCGGAAAATAGATTCTTATTTTACAGTTATATGCAGCAGCCGCAAACATTTTTTAATAGCATTAAATTTGCAAAAAAATCATTCGAAGTGAATATTTGAATGTGAAAAGTCGAAAATGTCTGCTAGAAATTTACGTGAACGCATATATTTAATTGGTTATTGTACCAACTCATTAACGGGAAGTAAACTACCCTTCAATATAGAAGTGTTGAAAGTTTTGTTTTTCAATTTACGTGTAGTAAAAAAAAAATTACGGGAAAGTTCAGATTTAGTTGTAAAAGAACTATTCGTGTTCTGGGAAAAAGCCCGCATTCCGGTCAAGGATAAACAACACTGCATTACAAATGTAGAGAAATTGTATAAAGAATGGCAAAGCTTTCAAAAAGATTCAAAGAAGACTTCTAATTTCCATAAGAGCAAAGTAAACATGTGGAAAGAAAAATTGGATATGCTTTTTGACGTGGCGCATGCAAGTGCATTAAAAATAATGTCGAATCAAGAAGATATTGATTTCTTGATAAGTCAACGAAAAACGGGGCGCCCAGGCTTTATGTATGGTATCGATTACGAAGAAGTACGCCGAGAGTGCCGACTTGAAGAACGCAACAACAATTTATTACAACAAGTGGAGCGGAATAATCGTGAAATTGCATTAATTGGTTCGTTGTATGTTATTGTTTATTTTTTATTTTCTTTAAATTAAGTCGTTTTTATTAGATGAAACTGCAGAGTTGCTGTCATCTGAATCTTCAGAGAATGATAACAGTTTTCCAGATATGGAATGTGACCCACGTTGTAGTCAACCTCCAGCCAAAAAATGTAGGGGAACAAATAAAATACTAACACCAAAACTGGCGGCCGCACTCGATGTCTGTAAAATCAGTGACAGACATGCGGTTCATCTAATAAGCGCAGTCGTTGAAGCTCTGGGTAAAAATGTTGAAAATTATATTTTAAACCGAACGTCTGTACACCAGGAAAGGGAACAAATCCGTGAAGAAAGAATTTCAGCATTAAAAAATAAATTAAAATTAAATGAGCTCGACGCTATCTGCCTTCATTGGGATGGTAAACTTTTGCCGGCGCTGACGGGAAATGATAACGTTGATAGGTTGCCTATAATAATATCGAGCGGTAAAGTTGAACAGCTTCTTGAAATACCTGCACTTGATTCCGGTACTGGAAAAGAACAGGCATCCGCTGTATGCGATGCTATTTATGAATATGGTCTGCAAAATCACATCAAAGCTTTAGTGTTTGATACAACAGCGGTCAATACTGGGCGTTTCAATGGTACCTGTACGTTAATTGAAAATAATTTACAAAGACAACTTTTATGGTTACCATGCCGTCATCATATATACGAGATTGTTTTAAGATGCGTTTTCGAAGAAAAAATAAGCTGTTATGGAAGTCCAAACGTTAAAATGTTTGAGAAATTTAAAAATGCTTGGGCTAAGATTGATGCTAAAAACTATGAGTATGGCATCAACGATCCAACTGTCAAGACGTACATGAAAGAGTCTGCTGTTCGCATTATCGGTGCAGTAAATAATATCTTGGAAGAAAAACAACCCAGGGAAGACTATAAAGAATTCTTGGAACTCACTTTGCTCTTCCTGGGTCAAAAACCAGAAAAGACACATCCAAACAGCCTAATGTTTCGATGGCCAGGAGCTGTTCACCATGCAAGGTGGATGGCAAAAGCGATTTACTGTCTAAAAATATTTTTATTCCGTAACGAGTTCCAGCTTTCAGCAACTGAATTAAATGGGCTTCGTCAAATTTGTGTTTTTATTGCTGAAGTCTATGTCGAAGCGTGGTTTTCTGCTCCTTTGGCCATTAAAGCGCCATATCAAGATTTTTTATTTTTACAAAAACTTGAAAACTTCAAAAAAATTGATGCTGCTATATCTTATGTTGCTCTTAAAAAGTTCAGGAACCGCTTGTGGTATTTAAGCCCTGAGGCGGTTGGTCTTGCATTTTTTGACAGCAACGTATCCCTTTTTTCAAAACAAAAAATGGTGGCGGCTTTGGAAAATGATTTTGAACAAGAGCAAAACACAAAGCGAGCTACAATAAATGATAGAGAAATCGTTGAAATATTCCATGACGGAATTGAGCAGTTCGTCTCTGCCGAAACAAAAGCATTATTTGAAAGATTTCGAATAAATACTGATTTTTTTAAATTAAACCCAGACAAATGGGAGCAGGACCAATCTTATTGTAAAGCGGCTGAACTGATGAAAAAATTAAATGTTACAAATGACACTGCCGAAAGGGGGGTTAAATTGATGGAAGAGTATAATAAACTATTTACCAAAAAAGAACGCCAAAAACAATTTGTTTTAAAAATTGTTAGCGATTACCGCCATCGGTTTCCGGACTGTAATAAAAAGACATTGTCTCAAGTGCTTTAAACAATTTTAATAAAAAGAGAAATCATATATGTACATAAGTAGTTTTATTTAAGTATAATAAATCGACATTGAGGCGTATTTTTTCTCCTATATTTAAGTTTTTTCATTAAATATTAACATTAGACAAAAATGTTATTGACAGATGTTATTGTAGTCATATTAATGAACATCTTTCGCCAGTAATGTTTAAAAAAAAAAAAACACAGAGAAAGTTACAAGCAGTCAAAGTAAGAATTTGCGTGAAAAAACGTATTTTGTGTAACTTTGGGGGGCCGACGCGCCCCCTAATCCTCTTCCTACGACCTTGAAATTTTACTAGAATTTTTTTTAAATAAAACTACACACAAAAAATACTGAGACCAAAACAATAAAGAAAAAAAACTACTCCATACATTTAATTGTCACCCTAATGATTATACAAGGCAGGAATGTTATGAAAGTACTTTTAAATTTGATGAAATGTGTGCAGATGACATTATCCATATTGTTAGGAAATTTAAGAGAAAAATAGGTGGAAAAATGTATTATCTGAGGGTGTAATTAAAGACTCAGTAGAATATATTTATTTATTTTTTATTTATTTATTTCACATGTGTGTACAGTAACACATGAAGTCTTTTCAGTGTACGTATTTGAAAGTTAAATTACAAACATTTATTTTCAATTTTCAATTAACTATGTTTTTAAAACTTAAGTTGACATTAGCTAATATATAAGTAATATCCTTATACTATAGAAGAGGCAAAGGAAAAGAGTTGAAAGAGTATTACATAAACAAATTTATAACTGCCATTTTGAAGCATCTACTTGATTTAATACATTTAATTGATAATGGTAAGGAATTCCACAGACTGATGCCACTAACAAAAAACAATCTGGAAGCTGTTAAAGTTGTATATTTTGGAAGAGCAATATTATATGTGCGAGCGGACTGAACAAAGTTAAATTTTTGAAACAAGTAGCGAGGCTGATGCTAACGAATTATTTTGAAAAGGAATAAAATATTTCGAACATTAAGGTAATTTTCCAGACTAAAACCTAAAATACTTTTTGTATAAAACGAAATATGATCAAACTTTCGCTTGAAATAAATAAATCTTGCGGCATTGTTTAAAGCTAGATTTAATTTATTTTTAGATTCGCTTTATATAATACCATATACCGCTTCAAAATAAGATATATGGGGGACAATAAGGGCCTGTAAGAGTTTAAGTTTTGTGTTGATGGGTAGACAGTTAAATGTTTTCCACAGATTTCTTAAGATGTAATATATCTTAGATATAATATAATTAATGTGGTTTTTGCAACTTAAATGGGAATTTATTTTAAATCCAAGACTAGTCACAACCGATTGAAGTTTGATCTCTGTATCGTTCAAAACAATTGGTCCGGTCAAAAGAGTCGTGCGCTATTGATAGTGCCTGCGTTTTACCTGCGTTTAAGCAAAGGTCATTTGTTTTGGCCCAGATGGAAATTCTTCTTAGGTCGTCGTTTAACCTGACTACTAAGTCTTCCCCAAGACCAATAGGTCGTGAGTAGTATATCTGAGTGTCGTCAGCGTAAAGATGGATAGAGGCATTTTGACAGCAATGGACAATGTCATTCACAAAAATTGTAAATAGTATTGGATCCAAAATTGATCCCTGAGGAACACCAGAAGATATCGTACTGCGTTTCGAAAAAAAATTTCCACATTGCTTTAGAAAAATCTAGTAGTACTAATATCGTAAGTAATTTGCTATCAAAGGCGGGGCGAATGTCGTCCATTACCTTTGTTATTGCTGTTGAGCAACTATGATTGGATCTAAAGCCAGATTGAAACTCACTTAAAAGGTTATTTTCATTCATATGTAAAACTATTTTTTTAGAGATACATTTTTTAAAGACTTTTGATAGTGCCGACAAAACACTGATAGGTCTATAGTTCGAAGGGCAGTCATAAATTTTTCTGTTAGGAATCGGAATAACATTTGCCACTTTCCATTGTTTTGGGAATATAGACGAGGTTATAACAAAATTGATTATGTGTGTAAGCGAGGGAAGCACATATGGAAGAATCAGTTTTAGAAACCGCAGGCTAATACCACCCACACCAATAGCATTCGATTTAATAGCATAGATACTCTTTACAACTTCGTCTTCAGTGACTAGATTGAACGTAAATTCAGAACCCGATTTGGAGATTAGATGCTGGTTTATCTCATAAGACGAAGGATTTGTAATATTTTTAACAGGGACATATTTTGCAAACAGATATTTCACGAGCATGTTAAATAATGCTAGTTTATCGTCAACATCTGAAAAGAACCAACAGGAGTCCAGTCTATTGCGGCACATTCGTCCAATAGCGCAGCCATATTTATGTTCCTATAATCTCTAAACGTCAAGTCGGTAATTGGTTTCACTTTATTAAATTCTATATTATAACATAAAAACATTAACTCATGGTCAGATATTCCAGCTAAAGGAAATTGGTCAATATGATTTATGTTATTGACAACACTTGCGCCAAAAATATCTAACATGCTTGGCTTGCATTGTCGTGAAAAACGCGTTGCATATTTATTGACGATAGTAATGCCACTGACATTAAAGCTGCTCAGTAAATGTTTACATCTAGCGTTATTCATTAAAATGTCTACATTGAAGTCACCACAGATGAGGACATGCACATAGCTAACAGATAACTCAGATATTTTAGTAAACAGTGATGTCAAATCATTACATTTATGTGCGTTGTAGACACAAAGAACAAGACCTTTTTGAACATTATCACTAAACTCAACGAACATACTTTCAACATTATCAGAACAGAGAGACTTATGTAAAACCTTACAACCGAGTTTAGTATTAAAATAAATAGCTATGCCACCGCCTCTGTTACCAGTGGACCTATCGCTTCTTATAATTGAAAAGTCACATAGAGCATATGCTGAATTCTCAATACAAGGTTTGAACCAAGTCTCTGTTACACACACCACATCAATGCTAAGGCCACGGACAATATAATTTAAATATTGAAGTTTGTCTACTGTTAAGCTTCGTGCATTAAAATGACATACATTGAACCCTTTTTGATATTGGCATGTTAATTTAAGAGCAAGCCTTAGATTATTTTCGTTAGTGTCTATGCTTATGTTATTGCTCATGTCTGTGTCTTTCAAGAGATGATTGCAAATGACCAGTTACGAAGAGAAAATAGGTAGAAGGTAGAAAAGAGTAAAAAGAAAATGAAAAAAGCAAGAGATAGAAGTATGACTTAATACTACCAAATGACGAAATCAGCGCTCTTAACATTTTATAAGTATAAATATATTTAGTATAGCATATGTATGCTTGTAAACTATGTAGTAGCTGCAATGTGATTACGATCCTAGACCTTCACTGCTTCACTTTCGGGATGTTTTCTTACATATATGTGCCCACGAATTGAAAATGCACTCACCAAACGTTTCTGTCTCTTAAGTTGAGTTGCGTATTGCATTAGTTCACGCTTCGCCTTTGTCAAGCATTCATGTACGAATAACTTCCCCTCAGCATTGATGCCAATGTCGCGGAGAATCAAAGACTTTCGGCTCGATATAAAGCAGCCAGCGATCGCTTTGAATAAAAGCGAACGGTCATACGCTGAATTCATTTTAAATATGATTGGTGAGGAGTTTTTATTGTTCTTAGTTTTAAGCATTCGAAAAGATGACCGAATGGCAAGTGGAGGCAAGTTAACTCTCGTGCAAAGCTGAGTAAACAGCGAAGGCAAATTCTCGCCAGCCACCTGCGTTACACCATACACAATTACATCGGTTGACACCAACACATTCTCAAGCTCATCGACTTGCTGACCAATTGTGAGAACTTTTTTGTCTATCACTCTATCATTAATACTTTTTATATCTGATTTAAGATTTGCAAGCTCAGCCGCGAGTTCACTAATTTTTTGCATAACGCGATCTTCACTGGCGCTCAATTTTTGAACTATGCTCTCTATATACGTTTTCAGTTTCTTTTCCAGCCTCTCAAACAACTGAGCCACTGTCGGACTATAAGCTCCTTTTGATTGTATTTGTTGTACTGGAGTTTTTTGGGGAGAGGATGCATTTCGGGCACTTTTCCTTTGTGTTGACATATTTATTTGCTTGTTGATTAAACTTTTATTATTCTCACAATTTTGAAAACGTTAACAAAATAGTGCAAATAGCGATCAAGGTTTGCAGCGGGTGTTGGCACAAAAAGTTTGCAAATACAAATTGATTTTAAAAGCCGGTAATTACTTTGAAAAGCGTGATTTAAAGCAGCGCCACAAAAACACGTCTACTCGCAGTATGTATACATTTCATGGAATTCTATATGGGGAATTCTATATGGGTAATTTTTACGCTCTGTTAGTAAATAAAAGTCTTCGATCAGCAACTGTTCTTATAAAATGGAAAATTTCGACCATAGTTCCAATAAAGAAGGTTAAAAACTCAATAACAGCTGATGAACTCAGGCCATTAAACACCCTACCTAGTTTGGAAAAAATATTAGAAACGGTTGTGAAAAAGCAATTAGTACACTATATTGAGACTAATACAATTTTTATAAAAGAGCAATCAGGATTCAGAGCTAAACACTCATGCAAAACTGCGCTAAACCTTGTATTATCGCAATGGAAAAAAGATCTTAGTTCCAAGATTAATGTTTTAGCGGTGTTTATTAACCTCAAAAGAGCGTTTGAGACGATTGATAGAGAAATAATGTTAAAAAAACTTTAATATATTGGTTAAGGAACGATGAACTTGACTAGTTTCGAAGCTTCCTATCAGATTGCAAGCAATATCTATCTATGTCAAAAAAAGTAGCTGTCGATATTGGCCTAGCGCAAGGGTCAGTTTTGACCCCAATTTTATTTAACGTCGCTGACGATACTCTCCTTACGATTAGCGACAGAAACCTACCTAATGTAATGGCACAGGTGCAACAAGATCTTGACTGTTTATATAAATGGCTATGTGTAAATAAACTTAAACTCAATGTGAAAAAGTAAAAGTTCATGGTTCTATATAATCGAATAATCGATTTGTTGCAAATACATTGACCACCTTATTACTCGATCCGGCATTTGAACTTTTTTCATTGTTAGAGCAAACGCATTGCAATCTGTTACTATTTTAAAAAGAATATCCTTGAGGTCCATTTTTTTAATGCCTAAATATCTATAGTTTACATATTTTGATTTTGGTGAATGTACCTCGATAAAACAGTAATTTCTAGGCTATTAGGGGTCGCTGAATCAATCACTTACTTTTCTTAAGAAGAGTTTGCAAAATTTTTGCAAAAAACTTGTTTTTTAGGCCTTTTTTTGTCAAAACTAACTAGGCAGATTGATTTCTCGTTCTAGTAATATGTGTGGATGTCGGTTCTTTATTATAACACGTCTGTAAGACGTGGTAACCAAAATCCAACTGTCTTCTTACATTTGCAAATTCTGTTCTTATATTAGTTTCAAACGAACACGATCAAGTGATATTCTTCACCAATTAAATGTATTACAGCAATAGCTTAATTGGAAATGTGTGATAACTTAACCCTTAGTTGGACTAATATTGAAGAACTTAATATTAACCTTTCAATGCAATTTATATAAAATAAGATAAATTCATATTGGCAGAAATGTTAATGTGGGTGCCGCCACATATCTCCCCCTTGCGGTATATTTTTTTAAATTTCTTTGCCTCGTGTGAGGAGGGTCTTGGTTAGTACCGCTGATAGATTGATTCTTCTGGCTATCTTTGATTGATTTGGAGCAACGGTGTTCGTTATCATCGGTACAACGAAAAGCTGGTTTAAGCCGGTCGATGGATATTGGTGCTGGTTTTCCGTGGATCGATACTTTGTAGTATTTGTCAAATCGCTCCAATACTGGTAATGGTCCATCGTATGGCGAAGAGAAATACTGCTTAACTTTGTCGTTGCGAATGAAAACGTGCGATGAATTTGCAAGCTCTTTTGAAATGAATATTTTCTCTTGACTATGTCGAGAAGAAGGCGTAGGCGCTAAATTTCGAAATATTTTTCTTAGCGTCTTCACGAGTTCTGGTGCTTCAATGTTTTGAGTTGATGGAGCTAAAAATTCACCTGGTAATCGAATTGGCTCACCAAAAACAATTTCTGCTGGTGCGGTTTTGACGTCTTCTTTAAAAGCAGCTCGAAGTCCGAGAAGAACTGCGGGAAGTGCGTCGTACCAACTCTCACCGTGGCAAAGAAGAGAGGATTTAAGTTGCCGGTGAAAGCGTTCAACGAGTCCGTTTGATTGTGGATGGTAACTCGTTGTACTTTGGTGTTTAAAACCGAGGAGGTCAGCGAGTTTCTTGAAAAGGTCTGAGTCGAATTGTCCTCCAAGGTCGCTAGTAATCCGCAGCGGGACTCCAAAATATGATATCCATGTTAGCATGAGTGCGTGTGCTACTCGGGCGACCGTGCCGTCAATAAGTGGTGCGGCAGCTGGATAGCGTGTAAAACGGTCAATGATTGTGAGGCATTTGGTGTGTCCTTTTGACAACGGGAGCGTCACTAAATCTATATGCACATGCTCGAAACGGCTTAATGGTAGTTAAAATGGAGCAATTGGTGAAATTGTATGGCGACTAATTTTGTTACGCTCGCATTGAATGCAAGTTTTGGCCCAACTGATGCAATCCTTGTTGATTGATGGCCAAACGTATCTGCTAGCTATTAACCGCCTTGAAGCTCGACGGCCTGGATGCGAAACTGAATGAAGAGTGTCGAATATTCTTCGTCTCAGTGGTTGAGGAACGAAAGGACGTGCTGTTGAAATGTCATAGTATACACCGATATCTGCATTATTATTTCTAATTTTTCTTAGTTCCAGTGAAGTGCTGGAGTTGCGTAGCAGTTGCTGAAGCTCTGCGTCGTCGCTCTGGGCAAGTGCGAGCTCTTCAGCTATAATTGCCGCGTGAATTGCATCAACTCGTGATAGCGCGTCAGCTACAATGTTTTTCGCACCGGAGATGTGCCGTATATCAGTTGTGAATTGACTAATAAAATCCAGTCTTCGGAACTGCCATGGTGAGGCACGTTCAGGCTTCTGTTTGAATGCGTGCAATATGGGCTTGTGGTCCGTGTATATAACGATGTGCCGTCCCTCAAAAATGTGTCGGAAATGTTGAACGGCTTCGTAAATTGCGTTCAGTTCCCGATCGTACGTCGATCTCTTTTGTACCGACGGTGCCAGCTTGCGACTGAAGAACGCAAGTGGTTGCCCGTGTTCACCAAAGCGTTGCTGGAGTGCGGCGCCTATCCCGTATTCAGATGCATATGAAAATATAGCCCCCTCAGCATTGTGATCTGGGTGTACCAAGAGTGTTGCGTTAGCGTGGGCTTTCTTACACTCTGCGAATGAGTTTTCGAGTGAAGGAGTCCAAATTATTGGCGTTTTGCCACAAATTTTTGGACCTTTTAGTAGCTTGTTTAGTGGAGCTTCATAAATTTGCGGTAGAAATTAATGGTGCCTATAAAATTGCGTAGCTTAGTAATGGTTGTAGGGCGAGGGTAAACGAAAATTGCTTTAAGTCGATTTGCGAGTGGTTTTATGCCATGTGCCGAAATAGCGTGCCCGAGGAATTCGATTCCTTTAAGTCCTAAATGAGTTTTTGTTGTATTTATGACCAGGCCATAGCGTTGAAGGCGCTCGAATAATATACGGAAATGTTGTTGGTGCTCGGTTTCATTTGCGGATGCCACCAATAAGTCGTCGATATATGCGAAAACGAACGGCAAGTCGCGCGAATTACAAGTGTTGAGCTTCGGCTCACGAAAAAAAAAACAAGGTTTAATTTTGCTTCACTCGTTTATTGGTTCTTCAGAACTGACTTACTTACAAGCTAAGAGTATTATTTATAACAATATTATGCTTATTCTACGTTTATTCTGATTATTATGTATTTCTTAAATATTCTGCTTATTATGTATTCTACATTTATTCTGCTTATTTTGTATTCTATTTATTATTGCTTATCCATTGATTTCGCAACTCGTTTACCTCTTTCAATTCCATATGTTAAATTTGGAAAAGTGCAAGGTAAGCAATATTATCTTGTTGCTACCTTGCCCAGTTAATAGTCGGAATGTAAGTTGGCGGTGGAGTTGACGTAACTTCTCCCCTCTTTGTTTGAAAATACTCCTGGATTTTTATTTTAATGTTTTTATATTTGGTATATGCAAGGCCAACGGCCATTATCAGTAATATGATAGTTATTAAAATTATTATAAATATTACAACAGCGAATTGTGAATGACTTACTTTATGATACTTCAGTTCTTTTATTTTCTCTACATTTTGGATGTTATTTAATATAATTTCGTCGAAAGTTGGTTTAACTTTGGTGTTGTTGACTTTAATGCTATTTGGTAATAAAAAATTATCTTTGAATTCTTTGTTTGTATTTTTGAAAGTTTGATTATTTAGATTTATTGTACAGTTATGGAAAGTGAGCAAATAGTTTTTTTTTAGTAATATGTTTCTATTGTCGCAATTGCTAGTTAGATTATAGGCTGGTGAGGTTTTCAATAAAATCTAACCATTTTCGATTTCTGCTATTTCTGTTCCATTTTTGTTTGTACTTTTGCAAGTATTACTATAAATACATAATTTGCTTTCTTGTAAATTTCTTATATTTAAATCATGTGTATAATCAAATGTCCTATTTTTATAATATACTCTTTCTTGTGGTTTGAATTTTAGTGTAACATAGTTATTATTGTTTATTGGGATGACTAATGATCTTTCTAATGGGGTTATTTCTGTTGGGACTTTTATCATAAACGGTAATTTATTTTCCTGGTATTTTGTGGTTGTAAATTCAATGTTTTGTAGTTTAAAAAGGTCTATTTCTAATTCTTTTGTTTCCTGTTCTGTAAGGATGTTGTTAGTCATTACGTTAAG
This sequence comes from Philophylla caesio, assembly GCA_963971545.1. Classification (NCBI taxonomy): domain Eukaryota; kingdom Metazoa; phylum Arthropoda; class Insecta; order Diptera; family Tephritidae; genus Philophylla; species Philophylla caesio. The sequence continues at coordinate 88,710,130 of OZ020604.1, read as the reverse complement.
TTTTGAGGATGCTATATTATTAATTACATGTTCTATGTTGTTCTCTAAAATTTAAATTTTTAAAAGAAGGTCTATATACGAAAGTTGTTTGAATATCTTATCGTTTTCTATATTTCAGTCATCAAACTTCTGTATGACATTTCGTCTGTAATTTTCTACTGCTAATTTGAGTTCCTTAAATGTTTTGCTAAAATGGTTATTAATTCTAATATTTTTATTTAAGTTTTCTATTGCGTTATGGTTGTTTTCTTCAATTATTTTTAGATGTGTTTCTATTTCTGTTCTGTCATTGTCGTCCATTGTTCCTGTTAAAAGTTTTAGTCCAGTACCTAATACATTTAGCAATGCTCTCTTATGTCTGTGGGGTAAAATTGCTAAAAGTTTTGTTCTCACTCTGATTAATTCATTTTCTAAAAGTAACCTATTGTCTACTTTTGTTGCTCTTATATTTTGTTGTAAGGTATTTACAATTTCGAGAATTTTATTGATTTCTATTACATGGATGATTTAATTTTGAATAAAGTCTACTTTGTTCGATTTCGGCATATCATTCTGTACTTTGAATAGGTTGTATCGTTAGTGTTGCCGTTGTTATCGTCCGCGTCAACAGTAAAAGTGTTAGTCTTAATTCCATCTGAAAATTATTTTTTACGTTTAGTATTTGTTGGATGAATGTTTTCTAATTTAGACTTTTTATATCTAGGTTCATGCTTATGCCTAAGTGCTTTATAGATCTTGATATAACCATCCTGTCGGTCCTGTATATATGTTTCTCTTTTTTCATTTTTCTTGCTTATAATTTTGTTGTTTAGCTGATTTAATCTTTCGCTAATGGTATTCTTGTTAATTTTTCCTTCTGCTATATCTTGTGATTTTTCTTTAGTTGCACTGTGTATAGATTTATTGTAAAACTCTATGCTTTTGAAAATTTTTTCTTGGGTTAACAATTCAGATTTTTCAGCTTCTAGTACTCTAAACTTTTCGGATATTGTGCTATGAAGTCTTTCTATGTCTGAGTTGCCTGTGTGCCAGTTTGGTTTAGTAAAATGTATATCGATATTTTCTTGTCTTAGGAAGTCTTTAACGTTTATTGAGTTCAATTCATTGTCTGTTATGATTTTGATGGGTTTGTTTCTCATCGAGAAGAAGAGTCTGAGCTTTTCAATAATTGTTTAACTGTTTCTGTCTTCAAGGAATAAAGCTGTTGCTTGTTTAGAAAATTTATCAATAAATGTAACGAAGCTATGTTTTTTAATTGTATAAATGTCTATGTGTATAATTTGATTTATATCTGTTGGTGTCTCTGTGATATGGAATTTGGGTTTTGGTGGATTCCTGTCGTATTTTGCTTTTTGCAAATGTCACAATTGTTAATATATTTTTGCACTAATTCTTTAAGGTTATTGAAATATATTTTCTTTTTAATGATTTCGTAGGTTTCGATTATACCATTATGTCCAGTCTCGAATTTGTGTATTTGTTTGTATGTTTCGTCTGTACTGGTCATTTCTTTGGCGTAGCTACATTTAACTAATTTCAGGCTAGATCCAAAAAGTTCTATAAGTTTTAGTTGTACTTTATTGTACGTATTGTCTGGAAGTTCGGAAAATATTCCGATTTTTCCACTTTTCAGATACCTTCTGAATATATCGGCCATAGAATTCGAGGAGATGTCGTCCGTGTTAATGTACATTTTTCTTTTATTATTGACTATTTCAATTTCTATAGTTTTATTGTCAGTCAGAATAATTTGTGTTGCAAACCGATTCACTGCTGTTTCCAATATAGGAAAATGGTCGTTAAGTTCTTCTTGTTGAGAGTGAATAGTTGCACATGTACTCATGTTGTCTTCGTTTTCTTCCGTCATGTAAATTTCTGCTCTTTGGTTATTAATTCTGCTAGGAAAATCTGCAACTTTATTTTCTTTGCCTTTTATGTAGTTCATGTTTATATTATATTCGCCTGATTCTAATAACCAACGCTGCAGCCTTGGATTAATATCTTTTCCTTTGTGTTAATGATATAACCAGACTAATGGTTGATGGTCGGTTGAAAGGTCAAACTCCTTTCCATAAAGGTATGGTCTGTAGTAGGCTACTCCCCAAACTATTGCGAGTAGTTCTTTTTCTACTGTTGCGTATCTTTTTTCATGGTCATTTAGTGTTCTGCTTGCATAGCTAATAGGGCGTTCATTTTGCATAAGCACAGCTCCTATCGCGAAGTCACTTGCATCTGTTACTATTTTAAACCTCTTTGAAAAATCTGGGTAGCTCAGAATTGGAGGATTTGTGAGAAATCTTTTTAGTTTCAAAAATGAATCTATATAAAGTGGGTCGTTCCTGTTAACAACAAACACCGCCTGTTAAAGCAAGCAGTATTAATTTCAAACTCGGTGTCTCTGTGGCTTTCTATGAAAAGCTGATCTCACCAGATCTCTGGCCAGCTAATGTCAGATTGCGCCCGTTTCGTTTTTTTCAAAAAACCGAGACTCAACAACAACAAATTGTGTAGACATTGGTAAGCGTGCTGGTAATGGATGCGATCTGAATGTGTATTTTCAGAATATATCTGGCCTTCGAACTAAAGCAGAATTAGTTCGCATTTTTAGCTCTCGATTGGACTATGATGTATTTGTTATCGTTGAAACTTGGCTGTCAAAGGATTTCTTTGACAATGAATATTTTGATTCAAACCTGTATAACGTATATCGGAAGGATAGGGATGCTTTAAAGACAGGATGTACAAGAGGGGGTGGGGTTCTCATCGCGGTGCAAAGAAAATTTCACTCTTACTTAGTCACACTTGAGAATAGTGATTCTCTACTTGACCAACTTTGTGTTTGCGTAAGAGGGTCATCGCCTCTTAGCTCTCTGTTCTTTATTGTTTCCTATATCCCGCCTAATAGTAATGATCATATTTATCGTGCTCATTGTGATAATATCACTTCGTTAGTTTTAAGTAAAATGGGTGATAACCATGTTTGTGTATTGGGGGATTTCAACCTGGGTAATGTGCGGTGGTCCAAATCCTTTTCAAACTCAAACTTTGGTCTTACGCCTTTAAATATATCTAAGACTCATGAATCAATTCTCATTGACAATCTTTTAAGCCTAAACTTATTGCAAATCAATAGATTTGCTAACAAGTTAGACAGAATTCTAGATCTTGTTTTTATCAGTGATAATGTTAATTGTTCTATTGAAAAATGCCATGCACCACTGTCACCATCTGATATGCACCATCTAACCCTTGATTTAAAATTTGAGTTTTATAATTTTTCAACAAGTTATCCTGTTCACCACACCTCGTTTAATTTTAGGGTCTGCGATTTTTCAAAAATAAACTCGCTTTTATCGGAGCGTAACTGGGACGATTTACTTTCCTCTCTTGATGTTTCAGAATGTTATCAAACTTTCAAATGTATTTTATCCGAAACCTGTATAAAAAACATACCTGTTTTTAAGAAAAAACCATATAAACTACCTTGGTACAACCACCGCCTGAAAAAGTTAAAGAATCTTAGAAATAAGTTTTTTAAAAGATATAAGACTTCAGATAATGATATTTTCTTTGCCTTGTATCAGAAATACTTGAAAGAGTTTAATTGTCTAGACAAATTTCTTTATAGGAATTACATACTGAATGTTGAGTCAAGTATTAAATCTAATCCAAAATCTTTTTGGAATTTTATAAAGTCAAAAAAAACCAGCTGTAATATTCCGTCTGCCGTTTTTTTGGAGAACAGATCTGCTTCTAACTCCTCTGATGTTGCAAATTTATTTGCGGAATTTTTCTGCTCAAACTTTCTACAAGAGGATAGTTTTTCTCAAGACAGGTTAGACGTTTTTGATAACGCATCCCTCAGTTTTGGTTTTCTCAGTCTCTCGTCCGAGGATGTTTTAAATGGAGTAACCAAGCTAAAACCGTCTGACAAGACAGATACTGATGGTTTTTCTGCGACGTTGCTCAAAAAAGTTCCTGCGTTAATACACCCCTTAAAGCTTATCTTTAATAAGTCGCTGGCTTCAGGTGTTTTTGTGGATGATTGGAAATTTACTTGCATTACTCCTATTTTTAAAAGTGGTAATAAAAATAATGTTGGCAATTATCGACCTATTTCGAAGTTATCTACAGTCTCTAAGCTCTTTGAATCCATAGTGAAAGAAAAAATATATTTTGCAACGAAAAGCGTGATAATACCAAATCAGCACGGCTTTGTACCCCATCGTTCCACAATTACGAACTTAACGGAGTTTAGTGAATATTGCATTGCGTCTTTTATCGGAGGATTTCAGGTCGATTGCATATATACTGACTTCTCCAAAGCGTTCGACACAGTTTCCCATACGATGCTGGTTAAGAAATTAGCTCTTCTTGGATTCCATTCTGAATTTCTTAATTGGATCAGGTCTTACTTATTAAATAGGTGCTGCGTGGTCTCTATTGACGGGGTTTACTCTAGACCATTTACTGCCTATTCTGGAGTTCCCCAAGGCAGTATTTTAGGCCCATTGCTTTTTGTATTATTCATTAACGATATTAAAAATTGCTTTTCTTTTGCTAAATATTTACTTTATGCCGATGACTTAAAAATTTTTTCAATAATAAAAAGTCCCTCTGATGTGATTAAGCTTCAAGCAGATATAGATAACTTGCATCTCTGGTGCATGAATTCTCGCCTATCATTGAATATTAAAAAGTGCTTTAAGATTACCTACGCGAAAATTCAAAACATCTTACCAACCCGTTACTTGATCTCTAGTTCTGTATTAGAATCAGTAGAGGAAGTTAAAGATCTCGGCATTATTTTTAGTTCGAATTTTAATTTTAATAGTCATATTAGTAATATTATTAGCAAAGGTTATTCGGTTTTGGGATTTGTTAGGCGTAACTGCGTTAAGTTCGGTGACCCCTATACACTAAAATTTTTGTATACAGCATTTGTTCGTTCGAACTTGGAATACGGAGCTATTATTTGGAGGCCGCATCATAGTTCAGCCATAAATAGAATTGAACGGGTGCAAAAAGTATTCCTTAAATTCGCATTACGTTCTTTAAATTTTTCTGAGCCGCTGCCTTCATATAGTTCACGTTTACTATTAATAAACTTAAAGTCTTTGGAAAGTAGGCGAGTTCTGCTCTCCCTGAGTTTTATTTTCGGAGTTATCAGTGGTGAAGTGGATTGTCCATCTCTTTTGGAACGGATTAACTTCAATGTTCCTAACCGCTCTTTACGCTTTGTTTTGCCTTTCTATGAAGAAAATCTTAAAACTGATTATGGCCGCAATGCTCCTATAGCCCGCGCTATCAATGAAATTAACAAGATCTCAAATTCTGTCTTCCTTGACTTTTCAGTTTCGAAAAATGAATTTTTGAACATTTTGAATTCCATTTTGTAATATAATTTCTTAATCTCTTATATGTATGCATATTAATATTTCGATTTTCAAATTATCGTTGTTAATGTTCTTAAGATCATTAGTTTTAAGTTCTAAATTTATGTTCATCATAGTCTGTAAGAAATGTATTTCATAGACTTAATTAAATAAATAAATAAATAAATAAATAAATAAATAAATAAACTTTTGCGCTTTTCTTCAGATATTTTGTCAGTCCGTCGGCTACTTTCGCGTAGTCCTTTCTATAGTAGCCAGTTATACCTAGAAACTGTTTGATTTGTTTCTGTGTTTCTGGGAGTTTTAGGTGTTGGATTGTTTCTATTTTCTTTGGGTTGGGTTTAATACCCTCTGGCGAGAGGATATGACCCAAATATTCGGTCTCTTTTGAAAAAAAATTACATTAATCTATTTGGATTTCGAGGTTGTGTTCTCTCTTTTTATCTAACACTTTATTCACACTCATAACGTGCTCCTTTAAGCTCGTGCTAAAGATCAGTATGTCATCGAGATAAACAACGCATATTTTGCTTGTGTATTCTCTTAAAACTGATTTTATTAGTCTTTGAAATATGGCAGGTGAGTTTTTCAAATCATAAGAACTCGATTTGTGTTTCTAAGAACTGACACTTTGGCCACTTTATTTTCTGCCCGCTTTTTCTACCAACTTCTAACACTTTGTTCAGCTTGCCCAAGCCTTCGTTAACAATCCTAGCTAAAATGACAATGCCATCCATGTAAATTATCGCAGTTCGAAAATCTCGAAAAAATGCATTAATGTACCTTTCGAAAACTGCAGGGGAGTTAGAGATACCGAACGGCGCATAATAAAACTCGAACTGTCCACAATGGGTAACAAAAGCCGTTGACTTGCGTGAGTTAGGTTTTATGGGCACATGAAAAAACCCGTTTACTAAATCCAAAGTGGTGAACACCTTAACAGTTTGTAACTTTTCGAGTACTTAATCAATGAGAGCCATTGGGAAATTATCTCGGACAATTTTTTCATTTATTTTCCTGTAATCGCAGCAAAGACGTTTGCGCATTCTCAGACGTGCCTGGTACACTTATTCCTTCTTTAAGCCATAATTCCACTTGTTCGTCGAAAAACTTTCTGTCACTTTAAGACATTCTACGTGGCGCTTGATAAACGGGGATATCATCCTTGCCAATAATTTTCATTTCGATTGGTGACTTCACTTCCCTTGAAGGTTTGAAACTATTGATAAAATTTTACATAGCAGCGGCGATTGGCATTGAAAGGTGAGGTAAATTAACTGGAATGTTGGATAGTTCGAACTCTACGGGAGCACTGCAAAGAGCCGAAACTCTTTGAACAAATCATTGTTTGCAATTGCCTTTCATTGCCTCTACAAATCTTCTCTTTTTGAATGTTACGCCTGCTTGTCCAATGACCATGTCAACATTCTCAAAAAGAGGACTACCTAAAATTGCCGAAACCACTGTATCCTTTTCTCTAACGACATGAAAAGCTACTACGAAATATCGTCGAGTTTAATATCTGTGGACACCGTAGCGAGGGCTGTATGAATCGATAGCTCACGCTCGCACCGGTGTGGATTTATGCAAATGGAAATAATAACAATAAGTATTGATTAGATTGAATATATGTACATATATGTATTTGGAAACGCAATATATTTCAATACAGTTTTCTCTTATATATTACCTTTTGTATTAGAACGTGATTCCGTTTAAATCTAAATGAAAATGGAGCGTGGTGGTTGGCCTGGAGTAATCTTCTCGATCCTGAATCTTGAACGCAAGTAAGTTACCCGTTTTCTCTAAACAGTTGTGCTAGCTCACAAAACGGTTTATACAAAAAGGGAATTTTTAACATAGCTAACGCCGAGTTCTGTTAAACATTAGGGTGGTTATTTAGGCGGTGAGCCTAAACATGCCGGCCCCCTTGCGGTACGCAACAACTAAAGCCAGCCACCATGCTTCATTTTTTATGAATTATAATATAAGTGTATCTTTAAGCTGTAAATAAACTAAATCCTGTTATGGGATATTAGAAAGAAAAAAATAAAAAATTACGTGGTTTAAATTTCACTTGCACTTTGTTATTTTTAATTCATTACTTTGCATTGTTATAAATAAAAAGGTGAAAATATATTTAAAATTGGTTTCGGTAAAGCCTAGCAGGCTCCGGACAGTACCCAGCCAAATATGGTGTTTTGGGCCAGGAGTGGGCCCATAATTCCTGGGGTGATGGCGCCCAAGTAAATCTTTGGGAAGACATCGGCTCCGAGGACCAATTTGATTGGCGACGAGATATAGAACCGAGGGTCCGCCAATCGCAGATTGACATACGACGTCTGTATTGCTGGGTCAAGATTCGCGCCTGGGGAGTTCCTGCGGTAATTAGGGACAATTAACGCGTGTGTCGTCACTGTCGACATTTGCCCGTGCTTTCCCCGCATTTTGATGAAACAGCCTCGCTGCTCTCTCACCCTCGTCATGCTGAGGTGGAGGTCTCTTGCCAGATCATCGGCTATTATCGAGGTTGGGGAGCACTGGTCTATCAAAGCCCGTATCAAATGGAGCCGTCCTCCTGACTCGATCTTGACCACCGCCGTCGGTGCCAGTGGTGTTATTCACTGTGCGGTCATCGCTGCTGCTCGGCCGTTTTGAAGGCCAGATCGGAATCGTCTTGGTAGGTGGAACGCTCGGGATTCCACTCTCCTTTCACGATTACCTTGAGGGCGGTTTTGATGGAGCTGTGGGTGACGACGTCGTTGGCTGTTCGGTTGGAAAGTAGCGATTTCCAATCCGTTCCTCTGACGCCTTTCGTGCTGCAGGGCAGGGCGACGACGTGCCGGTCTGCGCGACTCGTCTGGATGGAAAGCTTCGGTTTCCATTCCAGATGGATTCTCCGAACGGAAAGCGTTGGTTTCCGTTGACGGAATTCGATTACCTTCGGTATCCGGGTGGAACGCTGTGGGTTCCGCTCCGGATTCTGATGCTTGAATGGACATGATGTCGCTGTTGTCGTCGTCAAATATCGTAGTTCGGCTGGGTCGATGACGATTGCGCAGCTTTTCGTCTTGCGACGCGATGTGGAGCAACGTATGATGCTGCTCGTTACATCGCCGGCATCTCCCCTCGTGTGTGCATTGAGCCAAACGGTGTGCTCCTGACAAGCAATTCGAGCAGTACTGGTGGATAAGTACCTCACGGAGTCGCTCTTCTGCAGCCTTCGATCGGAAAATTGGGCACAGTCGTAACGGGTGTTTTTTTCGCACAGCCTGCATTTTAATGCATAACGGCCGGCCTCGGCTTGTTTGCGCATCATACTGTTACGTGTCATATTTCTGAAAATTTTTGTTTCCCCGAATAATTAACTTTTGGGTGACAACGATATTTGGGTGGCGATCAATACACCCTTTGTGCAAGTTTTCGTGCTTGTTTTTCATTAATACCGTAATATAATATATTCAAGGGCCCCTTAATGTTTGACGAACGTTAGCGGTTGTTTAAGGCTGCTTTATGACTCAGTGTCGATTATCGGCAGGGTTGGTCGAGTCTAACTCGATTATAATACTGCCAGCAATAATTACTTAGCATGCTAGTAATGATTCGTCAACGAGAATCAGCAAGCTCGCTGGAAATAACTCGTCAGCAAAATTAGCCCGCATGCTGGGAAGAACCAGCAATGGAAATAAAGCTTCCCCTCTTCGTACGTATGCGAATTTGGTTTAATTGTGTACCAAGACTCATATTAAAATTTATGTTCATAATTAAACCACATATGTACGAGATTTTGTTAAGGTTTGAAAATATTGTAATTGTTAAATTTAATTACAGCGAAACCTTGTACTTTTGCTTTTTTCCGTGCCAACGAACATTGTAAATATTCAGAAACGACACAAGTATTAAATTTACTAACTTATGATGTCAATATTCTTGTTGGACACACGCACAAGTTTCCTGTTCCCAAAGAACTTATATTTGCATACAACTTTGGTGAACCTTAAAAAAGTGGTAATTATAAAATTTAATTACAGCGAAACTTGGTGTCTTAGCTTGTTCGCATCCTACAAATACAGTAAATAAGTAGAAACGGCAAAAAGGTAACGAATTGATAAATTTACAGTGCCAATATTCTGGCTGAGCACACGCACAAGTTTCGAGCAAGCCTACACCAGTTGAGGCAAACTTCGTGCGCATGCAGCCTAAGGTAATGGCATAATAATCGGACGCTAGGTATCGAAAAAGGTTCTTATTTATCGATATCAGCTTCTTGACTGAATGACTTCCGCCATTCATTATTCTGGGCCATTTCGGTACTCTACATACCGCTAATTCTAAACTTCTTGTACTCGATGCCGCAATTAATGAATTACCTAAATACGACCCGAAGACCGATCTACTTCATATGAGCACAACGGAGTTCTCCACGAAAGAATTAAATCCGCTGGGATTGTTTATGGTACGTGTGCTCAAAACATTGAAGCTTATCTCGTGGCAGGAGCAAGCCGACGGTCGAATGATTATAAATAATTTATCGTTAATAAATTTCGTTTTGGTTGTTTTTACAAGTGTTATGTACGCTAATGGCGATGGTAATACGCTATCCTGTAGCCAGTTACTTTGACGAAATGTAGAATAATTGCTATTGTATTTTAAAATACGACTATCACCAAATCATCGCATACGAAAATATATGATATGAATTAAAAAAATAAGTAAAAAAGTTCAAAAAGTGTAACAAATCGTTTAATTATATTAACAATGAAATTTTAAGTGCGTTAATTATCACAATAAACATGTGATGAGTTTATAATAGTCGCAAGAATATGGGCGATAAGTAATAAATTGTAATTTTGAAACCAAAAATATATACATATGTACGTGCATCAATTCATTCAGAAGATTTTAAATATTTGCTAGTTTACCCACATACGTATGTATGTACATACGTCTGCTTGTACATAAATACGTAAATAAAAAAGGGAAGTTTTGGCTTTGGTCAGAAGTTGCTTTATGTTGTCTTAATGCAACGTAAATTTGTAATTTGATATTCATGAATTGCGTACTTTGCCGTTGTTTATCTATAATCACATACCTGCAAAACGTTGTCGAACAAAAATTACGCGCACAAATTATAAAACAAAACTTAAAAACCCAACAGGAAATTGTTAACGAGACACCACCACAGTCGGAGGACAGCGATGAAACGGAAGGGACTATGTTATATCCGCAAATGGGTAAGTGACCGCTAATATAATGCATATAATGTTCATTTTTTACTATAGGATATACATATATTTAAAAGATGTTAGAATGTACCTTTACATAAGGTTATAAAAGCTATGTATGTAGTACCAGTGTATATTAAAGGTAGGGTGAGAGATAATAGTTATGCAGTAGGAGGTGAGTTTTCTTCGCAGGGGGGTAAAACACCAGTTTGACAATCGGTCTTGTCACCTGGCCCTTTTCTGTTCTGATATCTACAACACGCACCTGGCTGTCGGAGCCAGGATGCAGGTTGACCACCCTTCCAAACCTCCATTCGTTAGGTGACAGGTTATCTTCTTTGATAACCACCATATCTCCAATTTTAAGGTTCGACTTAGGGTGTTTCCATTTTATCCGCTTTTGCAGTTCGGTCAGGTACTCGGTTTTCCATCTTCTGCAGAAGATTTGATGTAAAGCCTTTAACTTTTGCCAGCGATTAACTATCGAGGCAGGAGTTTCATTTACGTCGATTTTAGGTGGGGATAGTAGATGTCCGCCGATTAGGAAATGACCTGGAGTCAAAGGTTCGAGGTCGGAAGGCTCATTTGAAGCTGGACTCAAGGGTCGTGAGTTGAGGCAGGATTCAACCCGACATAGGAGTGTGTTGAGTTCTTCAAAGGTGTATTTCGTGTTGGATGCTATTTTCCTAAAATGACTTTTAAAGCTTTTTACACCCGCTTCCCACAGTCCACCCATATGCGGAGCTGCGGCTGGTATAAAATGCCAATTCAATGCCTGATGGGCATATTTTGAAATCGCCTTGCCTCGAGCTTCAGCTAAAAAAACCTTACATTCACTCTTGAGTGCGCGTGAAGCTCCTACGAAATTCGTTCCATTTTCGGAATAAATGTTTTTTGGGCATCCTCTTCCTGCCACAAATCTCGTGAGTGCTGCTAGAAAGGATGGAGTAGTCAAATCTGTTGTTGCCTCCAAATGAATGGCTTTTGTGGTAAAACACACAAAAAGACACACGTAGCCTTTCGAAACCCGACAACCACGCCCACGGTAGCTTTTTATCTCGAAAGGTCCGGCAAAATCCACTCCCGAGTTTGTAAATGCACGCGAAAAAGTTGTTCGCTCCTGTGGCAGGATCCCCATGAGTTGACTTTGCGAGTGTTTTTTTATATATGGTGCAAGTTTTGCAGCTATGTATGGTAGACCTTATCATTGTTTTAACTCTTGGAATCCAATACTGGGTTCGAATAAGACGTAAAATAAGTTGGTTCTCGCCGTGAAGGGAAATTTGGTGAATAAAAAGAACAGTCATACGCGATAACCTACAATCGTAGGGAGGAATAATCGGGTGACGTTCATTGTAAGCAAGATCGAGGGATGCACCTAGTCGGCCACCTGCTCTCAGTACATCCTCGTCATCAAAGAATGGATTCAGAGGGAGTACTTCACTTTTGGAATCAATAGACCTTCCCGACTTCAATTCACAAATTTCAGCCCCATAATATTGCCTCTGAGTCAGTTTTATCAGTCGTGTGGTCGCTGCTTTGATTTCATCGGTTGAAATCAAGCAGGACCGTTGCTGATGAGAGGTTTTTGTTCTAGGGTGAGTTCTCCTAAAAAATCTCAACATATATGAGATTACTCTCAGAGCCCTCGCTAAGCTGGAAAATCTGTCGAGAATATCGTGTACATTGGCTGCCATTGTCGCTGCATGAACGTGCACTCGTTTCTCTTCGATGTTTGTGGTAAAGTCAGTGGTTTGTGGCGGCCATTTTTTCCCATCTTCTTGAAGCCAAGAAGGTCCCTGCCACCACAAAGTGTTGTTGAGTAGGTCGTGGGTTGTTACACCTCTGCTAGCTAAATCTGCTGGATTTGTACCTGAGTCTACATGAAACCAATTCGTGTTTCCCACCTTGTCGATAATTTTCGTAATACGGTGGGAAACAAATGTTGACCAAGAACATGGTGGTTTTCGTATCCAAGCCAGAACAATCGTTGAATCTGTCCATAATCGTATTTTCACATGTCCCAGGTCGACATTGCTCGTGATCGTTTCGATTATTTCGGCTAGTAATACCGCCCCGCAAAGTTCTAAACGAGGAAGAGAAGTTGTCTTCACTGAAGCCACTCTGGTTTTCGCAAGCATCAGATTAACAACTGTAGTTCCCTCCGCCACAACACGTAGATAAACAGCGGCCGCATACGCCTTCTCTGATGCATCGCAAAATCCGTGAATCTCTACGTCTACCTCTGGCGAGTATTGTACCCATCGAGGTATTCGAATCTTGTTAATCTCGTTGTAATCTTGCCTGAAATTTCTCCATCTCTCTAATGTGGCTGAGGACACAGTTTCATCCCAAACAGTACCTTCTAGCCAAATGTGTTGCATGAGTATCTTGGCAACAATAATTATCGGTGCTAACCACCCTAGCGGATCAAAAAGTTTGGCGATGGCTGATAGGATGGCTCTCTTTGTAAGACTCTCCTGATTTTCGATAGATCTGGCTACAAAATAGAATTGGTCAGAGTGCGCATTCCATCTTATGCCTAGTGCCTTCGCACTACTTGTGTCCTCGAATTCAAGAAATTCCTCATGCAACAGATGTGATTTTGGAATATCCTCTAGTAATTTGGTTGAATTGGACGCCCATTTTCTTAGAGGAAAGCCAGCGGACTGTAACACTGTTGAAATTTCATTCCTCGCTCTTATCGCGCTGTCGATAGTGTGGCCGCCAGCCAGGACATCATCGACATACATATAATTGCGCAAAATGTTCGTTGCAATGGGATAAGAGTTTTCAGAGTCATTCGCTAATTGTAATAAAGTCCGTATAGCAAGATAAGGCGCGCAATTCACACCGAAAGTCACCGTTTTTAGTTCGTAAACACTAACTGGGTCTGTAAGATAAGAACGGAACACTAATCTTTGATATTTTGTCTGGTTAGGATCTATCAAAATTTGCCTATACATCTTCTCAATATCGCTATTGAAGACATATCTAAAAAATCTCCACCGTAATATCAATATAGTTAGGTCAGACTGAAGCACTGGTCCTGGAAGAAGTAAATCGTTCAGATTGATACCGTTAGCTGTGGGACATGAGGCATTAAAGACGACCCTCACCTTAGTTGTGGTGCTTTCCTCTTTTCTAACTGCGTGGTGAGGTAAGTAATAATTGTCGACTGCATGTGCCGACTGCAAAGTATGAACTTTTGCCATAAGTCCCATGGTTTCATATTTTAATATCACTCTATTGTATTCTTTTTTCAGGTCAGGATTTTTTGATAGGCGAGTTTCATTCCTATAGAATTGAGACAGTGCGATTCTCATTGAAGGTCCCACAGTGAGTTTATCAGGAAAACCGTCCTTGAACGGAAGAGTTACGATATATCTTCCATTCTCGTTTCGCGTTGTGGTTCGCTTGAAGAGCTCCTCACACTGGTTTTCCTCAGCTGTAGCAATTTTTCCCTTCGGGATGTCTTCTAGTTCCCAGAATGAGTGTAGTTGCTTGTCCAGAGTAACTTCACTAAATAACGATACGCGATTGTTCGTTGGGCTAACTGCATTAGCACTTCCGGTTAGTATCCAACCGAATACTGTCTCCTGAGCAAGCAGAGTGCTGAGCACGTTCTTTTTTATTCCCTCTAGAATAACTTGGGGATATATATCTCCACCAAGCACAAGATCGACTGGTTCATTGATAAAGAACCTCTTGTCAGTTAAAACCAAGTCCGGAAATGTCTGTTGCGTTAGCGGACCCACATGGCACGTAGGCAAATTGCCAGTGAGATTCTGCATCACTAACACCATCGTATCTATGGATATCAGTGGGTCAACTAGTGACCGCAATTGAATGGAACATGCTTCCGTGACTTGGGCCGAAACCGTATTGTTAATGCCCGAAACCTGAGCATGCATTCTTTTTGTTGGCAGATTTATTCTACGTCTGAGCCTCTCCGTAATGAAGGAACACTCAGAGCCAGAATCAATTAATGCCCTTGCAGAAAAGTTTGTACCATTGTAAAAAATGTTGACTTGGGCTGTACCAAGTAAAATTTCTTTGTTGGTCATGACGTGGTGTGATTGCACGCTTCTACCTTGGTTACCTTTGTTTTTTGCAGATAGATTACGCCACTGAGCCTGCCTTGATGTAGACGGTATATTGTCTGAAGGATCTCCGGTATCTCCTCTACTCGTTGCCTTTGGTCCAGCAGTTTGTACATGCAAGAGTGTATGATGTCGAGGATGGCAAATGGCACAATTGTAAGAACTGGTGCATTTCGACACCGAATGTCCAAAGGAGAGACAATTGAAACAACTATTATTCTTTCTGACAAAGGAGATTCTATCTGCCATCGGTAATTTTTGGAATTTTAAACAATTATGCATTCTGTGCTCATTGCTTTCACACATTTTGCACATGAACTTGGCGACACTCGTTTGAAAAGCGCCCAGTTTCCTTTGTGGTTCGGAGGAATGCTTACTACTTGAAACCCTTGGTGGCTTTGAAACTCTGATTCCTCTCAAACCTGAAACTGATTCTAACGTTTGGAATCTGCTTGTGAGAAACTTGTCCATGTCCTCCCACTTGGAAATGTCATTGTTCCCAAAGTGAAAGAGTTTCCTCTGGAAGTTTGGTGGAACATAGATACGTCACAATTGGATCCCAGTTTGAAATGTTTATTTTATGGCTTTCTAGGGAGGATATGCAGTTGTTGATATCTCTCTGCAGCCTCTTAATCGAACTTCCGCATTCAGTCTCTACGGTATTAAAATTGAAGAGAATCTTAAATTGTGTATTAACCAGGATCCTCTTATTCTCGTATCTATCGCAAAGATTTTTCCAGGCTGTGTTGAAGCCTTCATTTGTTAGGTCATACTTCTTAACAATTTCTTTTGCTTCACCCAGGGTTTTCTGATTCAAGTAATAAAGCTTTTGAATCGGAGTAAGCCGCTTGTTAAGTATATAAATGGCCGTGAACATGTCACGAAATGTTGGCCATGACAAGTAGTCACCTTTAAACACATCTGTATCGCAAGGTGGAAGATGTAAATTGTGTGACGAAAGTGACATATCTTCATTTTTTTGTTCCAACCTTTCTAATTCCTCTGACAAACTATTAATTTTTGACATAGTTCTCACAAATGTTGTATAACTTGCCTTGTTTTTCTTTCGAATTGCTGTTATATCCTTAGCACTAATTGACTCATTAGCCATTAGCTCATCAAAGGTAGCTTTGGATTTGTCCCACATCACCTTAAGTTCGGTTTGCTGAATTTTCAGCGAATGTTTGGTGTGCTCACTTGTGGGTGTGCTAAGGAATTCCGTATCAAATTCAATGACCGAATCTGTCCAGCGAATGAAAGTTTCCAAACCCGACATTGTATTACTTCAATAAGAGAATTAAAAACCACAAAGAAAACAATCACGAAAGTGAATGACACTGGTCGCAAATACCACAAAAAAAAAGCCAACCAACCCTCAATTCGACAAAGAAAAGCTCTGAAATTTTGGTTTACGTGTATACGTATATGCGTTTGGTTTATTAAATAGCGTTTGCACGTTTGTATGTATGTATGTATGTATGTTTATATATATATGTATGTATATTTGTTGTTAGCACACTTGATCGCCACCCAAATTATTTATCTTGTTTATTTAGTCTTATTTTTAATAATTATTTCAATTAATTTTACGCAAAAATTTTTTATTTCTGTTTTTTAAGAATGAAAGTGAATGACTTTAGTTATATATTTGCGTTGGTGACCTTGTGAAGTCAATGATTACGTACTTTGAGGTTATGCCTCTGCCGTGTGTGAAGTGTACAGTGACCAGTTGCTTTAAATCGAAAATTAAGTATTAAATTTTTATAGGATTAAAGCAAATGCAACCAAAACAAAATCGGGGTTATTGTTTTTCAATTGTGGATTGTTACCACGAGTAAATTTGCGCGCTCGAATTACGAGGTTATGTCTGTATGCGGACAGACAGAATGTTCACGATAGTCACTGTGTATGTGCACTTTCTTTGTATTTATGGTTGATCACTTCACAAATTCACTTGCGGCATTCTCACTTGTAATTTATATAGTTTTTAACAAAAAGTGCAGTGATATATTAAACCACGTACCTTTTCCTTTATATGTGCCGATGTTGCAATTAATAAAAAAAAATTGCTTCCTTGATGGGGATGTGTAGTGTGGCTGTTGTGCTAGCAGTATGAACTTCCCGGCAAATGATCGCTGTTGGACTGGTTTAAATTTTCTCCGACTTAGGAATGTGTGCTGGCGGGAATCAAAATTAGTTAATTTTTCGGCGACGAAGGACCATGGACACCGTAGCGAGGGCTGTATGAATCGATAGCTCACGCTCGCACCGGTGTGGATTTATGCAAATGGAAATAATAACAATAAGTATTGATTAGATTGCATATATGTACATATATGTATTTGGAAACGCAATCTATTTCAATACAGTTTTCTCTTATAGATTACCTTTTGTATTAGAACGTGAATCCGTTTAAATCAAAATGAAAATGGAGCGTGGTAGTTGGCCTGGAGTAATCTTCTCGATCCTGAATCTTGAACGCAAGTAAGTTACCCGTTTTCTCTAAACAGTTGTGCTAGCTCACAAAACGGTTTATACAAAAAGGGAAATTTTAACATAGCTAACGCCGAGTTCTGTTAAACATTAGGGTGGTTATTTAGGCGGTGAGCCTAAACAATCTGTGTGGTTAATTTTCCGTCCCCAATGCTATTTAAGTAAATAATCTCGTTTTCTAACTCCTCATTTCCAGTCGTTATTAAAGTATCGTACCGGATGATACAAAGTTCACTACCAGTATCGACTAACTTTTCGGGTCTTCCTTTGGTAAGGATTTCCCTATCGTATTAGCTTGTTCACTTTTCACTTCCTTTTTGAATGTACATCCTCTTGCTAAATAAGTATTAGAACCACATTAAAAACAAGCTTTCTTTCCCTCCTTTGGTTTTTACTCGTTATACTTGTCTTGTTTGCTGACAATAAAGTACCGCGTACTTTTTTTGTATATCTGAATTTTGATATCACAATCAGGGTCGCCACCCAAGGACAACAGCTAGAGGTAATGGACATCGGCGACTCTCGAGATGGTGCAGATTCAGCAAATTAATCTGCACCTTTCCAAGGCAGCCTCGGCTGCCCTCCTTCTTCGACTCAGCGAAAGAGCTGAGGACATGATTCTCGTCCAAGAGCCATGGATCGTCAGAAACAGGGTTTGCGGACTGAACTCTGACTGAACTCAAACGGTAACGGTATTCTTATAAAAACAGCATTTTCTTATATTGTCCTCTCTCAATACAGCGACGAAGACACCGTTGGCGTAAGCGTCCAGCTGAAAGAGTGCACCGTCTGGCTCCTGGCGAGCTACATGTCCCACGACAGCCAATCTCTCCCTCCAGAAAGACTGAATCAAGCCATCAAGGCGGCCGACAAAGAAAGACTCCCGGTCATAATAGGAGCTGACTCAAACTCGCACCATGAGATATGGGGCTCAAGCGATACCAACCCTCGGGGTGAGTGTTTACTTGATTTTATATTAGCAAATAATCTATATATATGCAACCGGGGGAACGATCCCACATTTATTACCTCTGTCAGAAGAGAAGTGCTGGACATTACCCTCGCATCAATCTGCCTCTCAGACCTGATAAGCGACTGGCATGTGTCTAAACAGCACTCCTTCACAGATTAGCTCTACATAACATTCAATATCAATCTCAATCCTACTACTCTAAGAGCGTATAGGAATAAGAGGCGGACGGCGCAGAAATATAAGAACGTCCTCTCAGCCTCTTTGTCCAGACAAGTTTATCACGATAGGCTAGGAATATCGCAAACTCTGATGAAGCGATTTCCTTAAACACGAAGGTCGTTTCTCTCGGTGACCTGGACTCACCGTCAAAAATAGATGAAACAGTAGACCTTGTAACAAACGCTTGTAACTCTGCTTTTGCAGTTCGGTCAGGTACTCGGTTTTCCATCTTCTGCAGAAGATTTGATGTAAAGCCTTTAACTTTTGCCAGCGATTAACTATCGAGGCAGGAGTTTCATTTACGTCGATTTCAGGTGGGGATAGTAGATGTCCGCCGATTAGGAAATGACCTGGAGTCAAAGGTTCGAGGTCGGAAGGCTCATTTGAAGCTGGACTCAAGGGTCGTGAGTTGAGGCAGGATTCAACCCGACATAGGAGTGTGTTGAGTTCTTCAAAGGTGTATTTCGTGTTGGATGCTATTTTCCTAAAATGACTTTTAAAGCTGTTTACACCCGCTTCCCACAGTCCACCCATATGTGGAGCTGCGGCTGGTATAAAATGCCAATTGAATGCCTGATGGGCATATTTTGAAATCGCCTTGCCTCGAGCTTCAGCTAAAAAAACCTTAAATTCACTCTTGAGTGCGCGTGAAGCTCCTACGAAATTCGTTCCATTTTCGGAATAAATGTTTTTTGGGCATCCTCTTCTTGCCACAAATCTCGTGAGTGCTGCTAGAAAGGATGGAGTAGTCAAATCTGTTGTTGCCTCCAAATGAATGGCTTTTGTGGTAAAACACACAAAAAGACACACGTAGCCTTTCGAAACCCGACAACCACGCCCACGGTAGCTTTTTATCTCGAAAGGTCCGGCAAAATCCACTCCCGAGTTGGTAAATGCACGCGAAAAAGTTGTTCGCTCCTGTGGCAGGATCCCCATGAGTTGACTTTGCGAGTGTTTTTTATATATGGTGCAAGTTTTGCAGCTTTGTATGGTAGACCTTATCATTGTTTTAACTCTTGGAATCCAATACTGGGTTCGAATAAGACGTAACATAAGTTGGTTCTCGCCGTGAAGGGAAATTTGGTGAATAAAAAGAACAGTCATACGCGATAACCTACAATCGTAGGGAGGAATAATCGGGTGACGTTCATTGTAAGCAAGATCGAGGGATGCACCTAGTCGGCCACCTGCTCTCAGTACATCCTCGTCATCAAAGAATGGATTCAGAGGGAGTACTTCACTTTTGGAATCAATAGACCTTCCTGACTTCAATTCTCAAATTTCAGCCCCATAATATTGCCTCTGAGTCAGTTTTATCAGTCGTGTGGTCGCTGCTTTGATTTCATCGGTTGAAATCAAGCAGGACCGTTGCTGATGAGAGGTTTTTGTTCTAGGGTGAGTTCTCCTAAAAAATCTCAACATATATGAGATTACTCTCAGAGCCCTCGCTAAGCTGGAAAATCTGTCGAGAATATCGTGTACATTGGCTGCCATTGTCGCTGCATGAACGTGCACTCGTTTCTCTTCGATGTTTGTGGTAAAGTCAGTGGTTTGTGGCGGCAATTTTTTTCCATCTTCTTGAAGCCAAGAAGGTCCCTGCCACCACAAAGTGTTGTTGAGTAGGTCGTGGGTTGTTACACCTCTGCTAGCTAAATCTGCTGGATTTGTACCTGAGTCTACATGAAACCAATTCGTGTTTCCCACCTTGTCGATAATTTTCGTAATACGGTGGGAAACAAATGTTGACCAAGAACATGGTGGTTTTCGTATCCAAGCCAGAACAATCGTTGAATCTGTCCATAATCGTATTTTCACATGTCCCAGGTCGACATTGCTCGTGCTCGTTTCGATTATTTCGGCTAGTAATACCGCCCCGCAAAGTTCTAAACGAGGAAGAGAAGTTGTCTTCACTGAAGCCACTCTGGTTTTCGCAAGCATCAGATTAACAACTGTAGTTCCCTCCGCCACAACACGTAGATAAACAGCGGCCGCATACGCCTTCTCTGATGCATCGCAAAATCCGTGAATCTCTACGTCTACCTCTGGCGAGTATTGTACCCATCGAGGTATTCGAATCTTGTTAATCTCGTTGTAATCTTGCCTGAAATTTCTTCATCTCTCTAATGTGGCTGAGGACACAGTTTCATCCCAATCAGTACCTTCTAGCCAAATATGTTGCATGAGTATCTTGGCAACAATAATTATCGGTGCTAACCACCCTAGCGGATCAAAAAGTTTGGCGATGGCTGATAGGATGGCTCTCTTTGTAAGACTCTCCTGATTTTCGATAGATCTGGCTACAAAATAGAATTGGTCAGAGTGCGCATTCCATCTTATGCCTAGTGCCTTCGCACTACTTGTGTCCTCGAATTCAAGAAATTCCTCATGCAACAGATGTGATTTTGGAATATCCTCTAGTAATTTGGTTGAATTGGACGCCCATTTTCTTAGAGGAAAGCCAGCGGACTGTAACACTGTTGAAATTTCATTCCTCGCTCTTATCGCGCTGTCGATAGTGTGGCCGCCAGCCAGGACATCATCGACATACATATAATTGCGCAAAATGTTCGTTGCAATGGGATAAGAGTTTTCAGAGTCCTTCGCTAATTGTAATAAAGTCCGTATAGCAAGATAAGGCGCGCAATTCACACCGAAAGTCACCGTTTTTAGTTCGTAAACACTAACTGGGTCTGTAAGATAAGAACGGAACACTAATCTTTGATATTTTGTCTGGTTAGGATCTATCAAAATTTGCCTATAAATCTTCTCAATATCGCTATTGAAGACATATCTAAAAAATCTCCACCGTAATATCAATATAGTTAGGTCAGACTGAAGCACTGGTCCTGGAAGAAGTAAATCGTTCAGACTGATACCGTTAGCTGTGGGACATGAGGCATTAAAGACGACCCTCACCTTAGTTGTGGTGCTTTCCTCTTTTCTAACTGCGTGGTGAGGTAAGTAATAATTGTCGACTGCATGTGCCGACTGCAAAGTATGAACTTTTGCCATAAGTCCCATGGTTTCATATTTTAATATCACTCTATTGTATTCTTTTTTCAGGTCAGGATTTTTTGATAGGCGAGTTTCATTCCTATAGAATTGAGACAGTGCGATTCTCATTGAAGGTCCCACAGTGAGTTTATCAGGAAAACCGTCCTTGAACGGAAGAGTTACGATATATCTTCCATTCTCGTTTCGCGTTGTGGTTCGCTTGAAGAGCTCCTCACACTGGTTTTCCTCAGCTGTAGCAATTTTTCCCTTCGGGATGTCTTCTAGTTCCCAGAATGAGTGTAGTTGCTTGTCCAGAGTAACTTCACTAAATAACGATACGCGATTGTTCGTTGGGCTAACTGCATTAGCACTTCCGGTTAGTATCCAACCGAATACTGTCTCCTGAGCAAGCAGAGTGCTGAGCACGTTCTTTTTTATTCCCTCTAGAATAACTTGGGGATATATATCTCCACCAAGCACAAGATCGACTGGTTCATTGATAAAGAACCTCTTGTCAGTTAAAACCAAGTCCGGAAATGTCTGTTGCGTTAGCGGACCCACATGGCACGTAGGCAAATTGCCAGTGAGATTCTGCATCACTAACACCATCGTATCTATGGATATCAGTGGGTCAACTAGTGACCGCAATTGAATGGAACATGCTTCCGTGACTTGGGCCGAAACCGTATTGTTAATGCCCGAAACCTGAGCATGCATTCTTTTTGTTGGCAGATTTATTCTACGTCTGAGCCTCTCCGTAATGAAGGAACACTCAGAGCCAGAATCAATTAATGCCCTTGCAGAAAAGTTTGTACCATTGTAAAAAATGTTGACTTGGGCTGTACCAAGTAAAATTTCTTTGTTGGTCATGACGTGGTGTGATTGCACGCTTCTACCTTGGTTACCTTTGTTTTTTGCAGATAGATTACGCGACTGAGCCTGCCTTGATGTAGACGGTATATTGTCTGAAGGATCTCCGGTATCTCCTCTACTCGTTGCCTTTGGTCCAGCAGTTTGTACATGCAAGAGTGTATGATGTCGAGAATGGCAAATGGCACAATTGTAAGAACTGGTGCATTTCGACACCGAATGTCCAAAGGAGAGACAGTTGAAACAACTATTATTCTTTCTGACAAAGGAGATTCTCTCTGCTATCGGTAATTTTTGGAGTTTTAAACAATTATGCATTCTGTGCTCATTGCTTTCACACATTTTGCACATGAACTTGGCGACACTCGTTTGAAAAGCGCCCAGTTTCCTTTGTGGTTCGGAGGAATGCTTACTACTTGAAACCCTTGGTGGCTTTGAAACTCTGATTCCTCTCAAACCTGAAACTGATTCTAACGTTTGGAATCTGCTTGTGAGAAACTTGTCCATGTCCTCCCACTTGGAAATGTCATTGTTCCCAAAGTGAAAGAGTTTCCTCTGGAAGTTTGGTGGAACATAGATACGTCACAATTGGATCCCAGTTTGAAATGTTTATTTTATGGCTTTCTAGGGAGGATATGCAGTTGTTGATATCTCTCTGCAGCCTCTTAATCGAACTTCCGCATTCAGTCTCTACGGTATTAAAATTGAAGAGAATCTTAAATTGTGTATTAACCAGGATCCTCTTATTCTCGTATCTATCGCAAAGATTTTTCCAGGCTGTGTTGAAGCCTTCATTTGTTAGGTCATACTTCTTAACAATTTCTTTTGCTTCACCCAGGGTTTTCTGATTCAAGTAATAAAGCTTTTGAATCGGAGTAAGCCGCTTGTTAAGTATATAAATGGCCGTGAACATGTCACGAAATGTTGGCCATGACAAGTAGTCACCTTTAAACACATCTGTATCGCAAGGTGGAAGATGTAAATTGTGTGACGAAAGTGACATATCTTCATTTTTTTGTTCCAACCTTTCTAATTCCTCTGACAAACTATTAATTTTTGACATAGTTCTCACAAATGTTGTATAACTTGCCTTGTTTTTCTTTCGAATTGCTGTTATATCCTTAGCACTAATTGACTCATTAGCCATTAGCTCATCAAAGGTAGCTTTGGATTTGTCCCACATCACCTTAAGTTCGGTTTGCTGAATTTTCAGCGAATGTTTGGTGTGCTCACTTGTGGGTGTGCTAAGGAATTCCGTATCAAATTCAATGACCGAATCTGTCCAGCGAATGAAAGTTTCCAAACCCGACATTGTATTACTTCAATAAGAGAATTAAAAACCACAAAGAAAACAATCACGAAAGTGAATGACACTGGTCGCAAATACCACAAAAAAAAAGCCAACCAACCCTCAATTCGACAAAGAAAAGCTCTGAAATTTTGGTTTACGTGTATACGTATATGCGTTTGGTTTATTAAATAGCGTTTGCACGTTTGTATGTATGTATGTATGTATGTTTATATATATATGTATGTATATTTGTTGTTAGCACACTTGATCGCCACCCAAATTATTTATCTTGTTTATTTAGTCTTATTTTTAATAATTATTTCAATTAATTTTACGCAAAAATTTTTTATTTCTGTTTTTTAAGAATGAAAGTGAATGACTTTAGTTATATATTTGCGTTGGTGACCTTGTGAAGTCAATGATTACGTACTTTGAGGTTATGCCTCTGCCGTGTGTGAAGTGTACAGTGACCAGTTGCTTTAAATCGAAAATTAAGTATTAAATTTTTATAGGATTAAAGCAAATGCAACCAAAACAAAATCGGGGTTATTGTTTTTCAATTGTGGATTGTTACCACGAGTAAATTTGCGCGCTCGAATTACGAGGTTATGTCTGTATGCGGACAGACAGAATGTTCACGATAGTCACTGTGTATGTGCACTTTCTTTGTATTTATGGTTGATCACTTCACAAATTCACTTGCGGCATTCTCACTTGTAATTTATATAGTTTTTAACAAAAAGTGCAGTGATATATTAAACCACGTACCTTTTCCTTTATATGTGCCGATGTTGCAATTAATAAACAAAAAATTGCTTCCTTGATGGGGATGTGTAGTGTGGCTGTTGTGCTAGCAGTATGAACTTCCCGGCAAATGATCGCTGTTGGACTGGTTTAAATTTTCTCCGACTTAGGAATGTGTGCTGGCGGGAATCAAAATTAGTTAATTTTTCGGCGACGAAGGACCATGGACACCGTAGCGAGGGCTGTATGAATCGATAGCTCACGCTCGCACCGGTGTGGATTTATGCAAATGGAAATAATAACAATAAGTATTGATTAGATTGCATATATGTACATATATGTATTTGGAAACGCAATCTATTTCAATACAGTTTTCTCTTATAGATTACCTTTTGTATTAGAACGTGAATCCGTTTAAATCAAAATGAAAATGGAGCGTGGTAGTTGGCCTGGAGTAATCTTCTCGATCCTGAATCTTGAACGCAAGTAAGTTACCCGTTTTCTCTAAACAGTTGTGCTAGCTCACAAAACGGTTTATACAAAAAGGGAAATTTTAACATAGCTAACGCCGAGTTCTGTTAAACATTAGGGTGGTTATTTAGGCGGTGAGCCTAAACAATCTGTGTGGTTAATTTTCCGTCCCCAATGCTATTTAAGTAAATAATCTCGTTTTCTAACTCCTCATTTCCAGTCGTTATTAAAGTATCGTACCGGATGATACAAAGTTCACTACCAGTATCGACTAACTTTTCGGGTCTTCCTTTGGTAAGGATTTCCCTATCGTATTAGCTTGTTCACTTTTCACTTCCTTTTTGAATGTACATCCTCTTGCTAAATAAGTATTAGAACCACATTAAAAACAAGCTTTCTTTCCCTCCTTTGGTTTTTACTCGTTATACTTGTCTTGTTTGCTGACAATAAAGTACCGCGTACTTTTTTTGTATATCTGAATTTTGATATCACAATCAGGGTCGCCACCCAAGGACAACAGCTAGAGGTAATGGACATCGGCGACTCTCGAGATGGTGCAGATTCAGCAAATTAATCTGCACCTTTCCAAGGCAGCCTCGGCTGCCCTCCTTCTTCGACTCAGCGAAAGAGCTGAGGACATGATTCTCGTCCAAGAGCCATGGATCGTCAGAAACAGGGTTTGCGGACTGAACTCTGACTGAACTCAAACGGTAACGGTATTCTTATAAAAACAGCATTTTCTTATATTGTCCTCTCTCAATACAGCGACGAAGACACCGTTGGCGTAAGCGTCCAGCTGAAAGAGTGCACCGTCTGGCTCCTGGCGAGCTACATGTCCCACGACAGCCAATCTCTCCCTCCAGAAAGACTGAATCAAGCCATCAAGGCGGCCGACAAAGAAAGACTCCCGGTCATAATAGGAGCTGACTCAAACTCGCACCATGAGATATGGGGCTCAAGCGATACCAACCCTCGGGGTGAGTGTTTACTTGATTTTATATTAGCAAATAATCTATATATATGCAACCGGGGGAACGATCCCACATTTATTACCTCTGTCAGAAGAGAAGTGCTGGACATTACCCTCGCATCAATCTGCCTCTCAGACCTGATAAGCGACTGGCATGTGTCTAAACAGCACTCCTTCACAGATTAGCTCTACATAACATTCAATATCAATCTCAATCCTACTACTCTAAGAGCGTATAGGAATAAGAGGCGGACGGCGCAGAAATATAAGAACGTCCTCTCAGCCTCTTTGTCCAGACACGTTTATCACGATAGGCTAGGAATATCGCAAACTCTGATGAAGCGATTTCCTTAAACACGAAGGTCGTTTCTCTCGGTGACCTGGACTCACCGTCAAAAATAGATGAAACAGTAGACCTTGTAACAAACGCTTGTAACTCTGCTTTTGCAGTTCGGTCAGGTACTCGGTTTTCCATCTTCTGCAGAAGATTTGATGTAAAGCCTTTAACTTTTGCCAGCGATTAACTATCGAGGCAGGAGTTTCATTTACGTCGATTTCAGGTGGGGATAGTAGATGTCCGCCGATTAGGAAATGACCTGGAGTCAAAGGTTCGAGGTCGGAAGGCTCATTTGAAGCTGGACTCAAGGGTCGTGAGTTGAGGCAGGATTCAACCCGACATAGGAGTGTGTTGAGTTCTTCAAAGGTGTATTTCGTGTTGGATGCTATTTTCCTAAAATGACTTTTAAAGCTGTTTACACCCGCTTCCCACAGTCCACCCATATGTGGAGCTGCGGCTGGTATAAAATGCCAATTGAATGCCTGATGGGCATATTTTGAAATCGCCTTGCCTCGAGCTTCAGCTAAAAAAACCTTAAATTCACTCTTGAGTGCGCGTGAAGCTCCTACGAAATTCGTTCCATTTTCGGAATAAATGTTTTTTGGGCATCCTCTTCTTGCCACAAATCTCGTGAGTGCTGCTAGAAAGGATGGAGTAGTCAAATCTGTTGTTGCCTCCAAATGAATGGCTTTTGTGGTAAAACACACAAAAAGACACACGTAGCCTTTCGAAACCCGACAACCACGCCCACGGTAGCTTTTTATCTCGAAAGGTCCGGCAAAATCCACTCCCGAGTTGGTAAATGCACGCGAAAAAGTTGTTCGCTCCTGTGGCAGGATCCCCATGAGTTGACTTTGCGAGTGTTTTTTATATATGGTGCAAGTTTTGCAGCTTTGTATGGTAGACCTTATCATTGTTTTAACTCTTGGAATCCAATACTGGGTTCGAATAAGACGTAACATAAGTTGGTTCTCGCCGTGAAGGGAAATTTGGTGAATAAAAAGAACAGTCATACGCGATAACCTACAATCGTAGGGAGGAATAATCGGGTGACGTTCATTGTAAGCAAGATCGAGGGATGCACCTAGTCGGCCACCTGCTCTCAGTACATCCTCGTCATCAAAGAATGGATTCAGAGGGAGTACTTCACTTTTGGAATCAATAGACCTTCCTGACTTCAATTCTCAAATTTCAGCCCCATAATATTGCCTCTGAGTCAGTTTTATCAGTCGTGTGGTCGCTGCTTTGATTTCATCGGTTGAAATCAAGCAGGACCGTTGCTGATGAGAGGTTTTTGTTCTAGGGTGAGTTCTCCTAAAAAATCTCAACATATATGAGATTACTCTCAGAGCCCTCGCTAAGCTGGAAAATCTGTCGAGAATATCGTGTACATTGGCTGCCATTGTCGCTGCATGAACGTGCACTCGTTTCTCTTCGATGTTTGTGGTAAAGTCAGTGGTTTGTGGCGGCAATTTTTTTCCATCTTCTTGAAGCCAAGAAGGTCCCTGCCACCACAAAGTGTTGTTGAGTAGGTCGTGGGTTGTTACACCTCTGCTAGCTAAATCTGCTGGATTTGTACCTGAGTCTACATGAAACCAATTCGTGTTTCCCACCTTGTCGATAATTTTCGTAATACGGTGGGAAACAAATGTTGACCAAGAACATGGTGGTTTTCGTATCCAAGCCAGAACAATCGTTGAATCTGTCCATAATCGTATTTTCACATGTCCCAGGTCGACATTGCTCGTGCTCGTTTCGATTATTTCGGCTAGTAATACCGCCCCGCAAAGTTCTAAACGAGGAAGAGAAGTTGTCTTCACTGAAGCCACTCTGGTTTTCGCAAGCATCAGATTAACAACTGTAGTTCCCTCCGCCACAACACGTAGATAAACAGCGGCCGCATACGCCTTCTCTGATGCATCGCAAAATCCGTGAATCTCTACGTCTACCTCTGGCGAGTATTGTACCCATCGAGGTATTCGAATCTTGTTAATCTCGTTGTAATCTTGCCTGAAATTTCTTCATCTCTCTAATGTGGCTGAGGACACAGTTTCATCCCAATCAGTACCTTCTAGCCAAATATGTTGCATGAGTATCTTGGCAACAATAATTATCGGTGCTAACCACCCTAGCGGATCAAAAAGTTTGGCGATGGCTGATAGGATGGCTCTCTTTGTAAGACTCTCCTGATTTTCGATAGATCTGGCTACAAAATAGAATTGGTCAGAGTGCGCATTCCATCTTATGCCTAGTGCCTTCGCACTACTTGTGTCCTCGAATTCAAGAAATTCCTCATGCAACAGATGTGATTTTGGAATATCCTCTAGTAATTTGGTTGAATTGGACGCCCATTTTCTTAGAGGAAAGCCAGCGGACTGTAACACTGTTGAAATTTCATTCCTCGCTCTTATCGCGCTGTCGATAGTGTGGCCGCCAGCCAGGACATCATCGACATACATATAATTGCGCAAAATGTTCGTTGCAATGGGATAAGAGTTTTCAGAGTCCTTCGCTAATTGTAATAAAGTCCGTATAGCAAGATAAGGCGCGCAATTCACACCGAAAGTCACCGTTTTTAGTTCGTAAACACTAACTGGGTCTGTAAGATAAGAACGGAACACTAATCTTTGATATTTTGTCTGGTTAGGATCTATCAAAATTTGCCTATAAATCTTCTCAATATCGCTATTGAAGACATATCTAAAAAATCTCCACCGTAATATCAATATAGTTAGGTCAGACTGAAGCACTGGTCCTGGAAGAAGTAAATCGTTCAGACTGATACCGTTAGCTGTGGGACATGAGGCATTAAAGACGACCCTCACCTTAGTTGTGGTGCTTTCCTCTTTTCTAACTGCGTGGTGAGGTAAGTAATAATTGTCGACTGCATGTGCCGACTGCAAAGTATGAACTTTTGCCATATGTCCCATGGTTTCATATTCTAATATCACTCTATTGTATTCTTTTTTCAGGTCAGGATTTTTTGATAGGCGAGTTTCATTCCTATAGAATTGAGACAGTGCGATTCTCATTGAAGGTCCCACAGTGAGTTTATCAGGAAAACCGTCCTTGAACGGAAGAGTTACGATATATCTTCCATTCTCGTTTCGCGTTGTGGTTCGCTTGAAGAGCTCCTCACACTGGTTTTCCTCAGCTGTAGCGATTTTTCCCTTCGGGATGTCTTCTACTTCCCAGAATGAGTGTAGTTGCTTGTCCAGAGTAACTTCACTAAATAACGATACGCGATTGTTCGTTGGGCTAACTGCATTAGCACTTCCGGTTAGTATCCAACCGAATACTGTCTCCTGAGCAAGCAGAGTGCTGAGCACGTTCTTTTTTATTCCCTCTAGAATAACTTGGGGATATATATCTCCACCAAGCACAAGATCGACTGGTTCATTGATAAAGAACCTCTTGTCAGTTAAAACCAAGTCCGGAAATGTCTGATGTGTTAGCGGACCCACATGGCACGTAGGCAAATTGCCAGTGAGATTCTGCATCACTAACACCATCGTATCTATGGATATCAGTGGGTCAACTAGTGACCGCAATTGAATGGAACATGCTTCCGTGACTTGGGCCGAAACCGTATTGTTAATGCCCGAAACCTGAGCATGCATTCTTTTTGTTGGCAGATTTATTCTACGTCTGAGCCTCTCCGTAATGAAGGAACACTCAGAGCCAGAATCAATTAATGCCCTTGCAGAAAAGTTTGTACCATTGTAAAAAATGTTGACTTGGGCTGTACCAAGTAAAATTTCTTTGTTGGTCATGACGTGGTGTGATTGCACGCTTCTACCTTGGTTACCTTTGTTTTTTGCAGATAGATTACGCGACTGAGCCTGCCTTGATGTAGACGGTATATTGTCTGAAGGATCTCCGGTATCTCCTCTACTCGTTGCCTTTGGTCCAGCAGTTTGTACATGCAAGAGTGTATGATGTCGAGAATGGCAAATGGCACAATTGTAAGAACTGGTGCATTTCGACACCGAATGTCCAAAGGAGAGACAGTTGAAACAACTATTATTCTTTCTGACAAAGGAGATTCTCTCTGCTATCGGTAATTTTTGGAGTTTTAAACAATTATGCATTCTGTGCTCATTGCTTTCACACATTTTGCACATGAACTTGGCGACACTCGTTTGAAAAGCGCCCAGTTTCCTTTGTGGTTCGGAGGAATGCTTACTACTTGAAACCCTTGGTGGCTTTGAAACTCTGATTCCTCTCAAACCTGAAACTGATTCTAACGTTTGGAATCTGCTTGTGAGAAACTTGTCCATGTCCTCCCACTTGGAAATGTCATTGTTCCCAAAGTGAAAGAGTTTCCTCTGGAAGTTTGGTGGAACATAGATACGTCACAATTGGATCCCAGTTTGAAATGTTTATTTTATGGCTTTCTAGGGAGGATATGCAGTTGTTGATATCTCTCTGCAGCCTCTTAATCGAACTTCCGCATTCAGTCTCTACGGTATTAAAATTGAAGAGAGTCTTAAATTGTGTATTAACCAGGATCCTCTTATTCTCGTATCTATCGCAAAGATTTTTCCAGGCTGTGTTGAAGCCTTCATTTGTTAGGTCATACTTCTTAACAATTTCTTTTGCTTCACCCAGGGTTTTCTGATTCAAGTAATAAAGCTTTTGAATCGGAGTAAGCCGCTTGTTAAGTATATAAATGGCCGTGAACATGTCACGAAATGTTGGCCATGACAAGTAGTCACCTTTAAACACATCTGTATCGCAAGGTGGAAGATGTAAATTGTGTGACGAAAGTGACATATCTTCATTTTTTTGTTCCAACCTTTCTAATTCCTCTGACAAACTATTAATTTTTGACATAGTTCTCACAAATGTTGTATAACTTGCCTTGTTTTTCTTTCGAATTGCTGTTATATCCTTAGCACTAATTGACTCATTAGCCATTAGCTCATCAAAGGTAGCTTTGGATTTGTCCCACATCACCTTAAGTTCGGTTTGCTGAATTTTCAGCGAATGTTTGGTGTGCTCACTTGTGGGTGTGCTAAGGAATTCCGTATCAAATTCAATGACCGAATCTGTCCAGCGAATGAAAGTTTCCAAACCCGACATTGTATTACTTCAATAAGAGAATTAAAAACCACAAAGAAAACAATCACGAAAGTGAATGACACTGGTCGCAAATACCACAAAAAAAAAGCCAACCAACCCTCAATTCGACAAAGAAAAGCTCTGAAATTTTGGTTTACGTGTATACGTATATGCGTTTGGTTTATTAAATAGCGTTTGCACGTTTGTATGTATGTATGTATGTATGTTTATATATATATGTATGTATATTTGTTGTTAGCACACTTGATCGCCACCCAAATTATTTATCTTGTTTATTTAGTCTTATTTTTAATAATTATTTCAATTAATTTTACGCAAAAATTTTTTATTTCTGTTTTTTAAGAATGAAAGTGAATGACTTTAGTTATATATTTGCGTTGGTGACCTTGTGAAGTCAATGATTACGTACTTTGAGGTTATGCCTCTGCCGTGTGTGAAGTGTACAGTGACCAGTTGCTTTAAATCGAAAAATAAGTATTAAATTTTTATAGGATTAAAGCAAATGCAACCAAAACAAAATCGGGGTTATTGTTTTTCAATTGTGGATTGTTACCACGAGTAAATTTGCGCGCTCGAATTACGAGGTTATGTCTGTATGCGGACAGACAGAATGTTCACGATAGTCACTGTGTATGTGCACTTTCTTTGTATTTATGGTTGATCACTTCACAAATTCACTTGCGGCATTCTCACTTGTAATTTATATAGTTTTTAACAAAAAGTGCAGTGATATATTAAACCACGTACCTTTTCCTTTATATGTGCCGATGTTGCAATTAATAAACAAAAAATTGCTTCCTTGATGGGGATGTGTAGTGTGGCTGTTGTGCTAGCAGTATGAACTTCCCGGCAAATGATCGCTGTTGGACTGGTTTAAATTTTCTCCGACTTAGGAATGTGTGCTGGCGGGAATCAAAATTAGTTAATTTTTCGGCGACGAAGGACCATGGACACCGTAGCGAGGGCTGTATGAATCGATAGCTCACGCTCGCACCGGTGTGGATTTATGCAAATGGAAATAATAACAATAAGTATTGATTAGATTGCATATATGTACATATATGTATTTGGAAACGCAATCTATTTCAATACAGTTTTCTCTTATAGATTACCTTTTGTATTAGAACGTGAATCCGTTTAAATCAAAATGAAAATGGAGCGTGGTAGTTGGCCTGGAGTAATCTTCTCGATCCTGAATCTTGAACGCAAGTAAGTTACCCGTTTTCTCTAAACAGTTGTGCTAGCTCACAAAACGGTTTATACAAAAAGGGAAATTTGAACATAGCTAACGCCGAGTTCTGTTAAACATTAGGGTGGTTATTTAGGCGGTGAGCCTAAACAATCTGTGTGGTTAATTTTCCGTCCCCAATGCTATTTAAGTAAATAATCTCGTTTTCTAACTCCTCATTTCCAGTCGTTATTAAAGTATCGTACCGGATGATACAAAGTTCACTACCAGTATCGACTAACTTTTCGGGTCTTCCTTTGGTAAGGATTTCCCTATCGTATTAGCTTGTTCACTTTTCACTTCCTTTTTGAATGTACATCCTCTTGCTAAATAAGTATTAGAACCACATTAAAAACAAGCTTTCTTTCCCTCCTTTGGTTTTTACTCGTTATACTTGTCTTGTTTGCTGACAATAAAGTACCGCGTACTTTTTTTGTATATCTGAATTTTGATATCACAATCAGGGTCGCCACCCAAGGACAACAGCTAGAGGTAATGGACATCGGCGACTCTCGAGATGGTGCAGATTCAGCAAATTAATCTGCACCTTTCCAAGGCAGCCTCGGCTGCCCTCCTTCTTCAACTCAGCGAAAGAGCTGAGGACATGATTCTCGTCCAAGAGCCATGGATCGTCAGAAACAGGGTTTGCGGACTGAACTCTGACTGAACTCAAACGGTAACGGTATTCTTATAAAAACAGCATTTTCTTATATTGTCCTCTCTCAATACAGCGACGAAGACACCGTTGGCGTAAGCGTCCAGCTGAAAGAGTGCACCGTCTGGCTCCTGGCGAGCTACATGTCCCACGACAGCCAATCTCTCCCTCCAGAAAGACTGAATCAAGCCATCAAGGCGGCCGACAAGGAAAGACTCCCGGTCATAATAGGAGTTGACTCAAACTCGCACCATGAGATATGGGGCTCAAGCGTATAGGAATAAGAGGCGGACGGCGCAGAAATATAAGAACGTCCTCTCAGCCTCTTTGTCCAGACACGTTTATCACGATAGGCTAGGAATATCGCAAACTCTGATGAAGCGATTTCCTTAAACACGAAGGTCGTTTCTTTCGGTGACCTGGACTCACCGTCAAAAATAGATGAAACAGTAGACCTTGTAACAAACGCTTGTAACTCTGCTTTCAGAATTTCCTGTCCTAAGACCCTACCGAATTTCCTGTCCTAAGACCCCTACTCAGGAAAGAGAGCACGCGACTCTTTCACCAAACCAAGAGGCCGGGTCAAATACGCTTTTAAAACTTTCAAGAAGCCCAAACGGAAAATTTAGATCTACAAACGACGAAATGCTGGAGTTATTAATGAGCACCCACTTTCCTGGGTGCTTTGATGACTCCAACATCACGGCAGGTCTCCAAACCATCTCACTCTTTGGGAATACCGCAGGGAGTAATGTCCTTAGAACCTTACAAATCTCCAGGACCAGATGGAATTTTTCCCTAACAACTGCAATCAGCGAAGGACCTTCTCTGTCCCCTGTGGCTAGAGGTACACCCCAGGGAGGTGTTCTGTCACCTTTACTCGGGTACCTCACTGTAAACGACTTACTCTTAAACCTCAAACTCACTGACTGCAAGGTCGTGGCATATGCTAACGATCTGGCAATCATAGCAACGGGCAAACATCTTCAAGTCATTAGTGATTTACTGGAAAACGCTCTAAATATCGTTACTCTCTGGTCTGTGGAATGTGGACTTAACGTCAACCCTACCAAGAGAGAAGCAGTTCTCTTTACTAGGAAATATAAAATTCCCGACTTCAAACTACCTGTAAACGGAATGGTACTTAGTCTTTCAACCGAGGTCAAATATCTCGGAATTATACTAGATACAAAACTCGACTGGAGTCGGAACACTGAAGACCGCTCGAAGAAAGCCATAGTTGCTCTATATGCCTGTAAGGCGGCCGTGGGGAAGAAGTGGGGAATAAAGCCAGACATCGTACACTGGATGTACACAGCTGTGATAAGACCCATTATTTTCTACGGGGTCGTCGTATGGTGGCCGGCATTGAGCAGGACTCTTACCAGAGCCAAGCTAGAACGGGTACAGAGGGCGGCCTCAGTGTTCACCACGGGAGCACGGCCCTCTACACCCACCAAATCTCCTAAAATAATGTTAAATCTTCCACCGGTGGTGCTGCTAGGCTAAATGTGATCCTTCTGTGGAGAAATCTTGACTATGGGCACGCAAAGGTCCTAGAAACTCTGCCCGACAATACGAGAAAGTTGGATTACACATTACACCCTCCCCTTTCTGGAAATAGATTATCCACAAGAATACCAGAGAAGAGCGAATGGATAACTATCGTGAACCTGGATCCAGGATCGACGGCTGTGTACACAGACGGTTTCAAGTTAAGCGAAAGAGTAGGCAGCGGGATTCTCTCAAGTAAACTTGATCTAAGCCTCAGTCTTCGTTTACGGGACCACTGCAGTGTTTTTCAGGCCGAACTAAACGCAATAATGGAAGCAGCTCATGGCCTTATAACGTGCACCCCTTTAGTTGAGGCATCACCTTTTATACTGACAGCCAGGCTGCTATCAAATCTCTAAACTCCTACAGTACAATTTCCAAGGTAGCCATTGAATGCAGAACAGCTCTAAACCAGCTAGGAGAAATGTGCTCCGTAAGTGTTGTATGGGACCTTGGAAATAAGGACATTCCGGGCAACTGCCTTGCTGATGAACTAGCAAGAAAATGGACAGAACCAACTGTGATAAACTCTGCTCAGGAGGCGGGTTTACCCCCCCTAGCATCCCATAAACACAGACTAAGATCTAAGCTGATGGGAAAGGTAAATTTAAAGTGAGCATCGGAGCCCACCTGCCACACCACCAGACAAATCTGGCCAGAAGTTGATGGGAAGCACTCTAAAGCTCTAACTATGCTGGGCTGCTCCTCTCTCAGATTAGAAGATGGGGTGATAACCGGGCACTGCCTAATGGGCACGCATGGGGAGAGACTAGGTTACCCATCAAATGATTTTTACCGCAGTTGCGGTAGCGCACAGGATGGTTAAATATTTAAAAAAGGAGGGAGGGAATGCATGTCCTACGCCAGTGGTACACAATGGGCTTCTTACAGCCTGAGTGTGCCACCGTGCTCTTGTGCGGTGGCTGCCACTCTAACCTAACCTAATCTGGATGTAGTTATGATGATTTGTTTGTTTTGTTTTGACACTTTTTTGTTCTTTTTCGATGAGTTTCTGCTTACTTCGTTACACGAGAAACTTGTTCGAGCGAGTAAAAGTCAGTTGCGAGTGAACTACGAAACAAAGCGGTTGTATCTAGAGAAATAGTCAGAGCGTTAAAATAAATACAAATATATATTGAAATTTAACCCAGTGTCTTTTATTTGTATATTGCAAAACATAATTTGGTCCATCGAGCCGAAGGGATAAGTACTTACAAAAACCTTGGATAACCGTCAGCGAAAAACAAAAACGGAGAGATTTATAAGCTCTTAGCTGGTTGCGTGTAGTTTTTATATGTGCATTCGGTATAAAAATATGCTTTTTTGTTGTGAACAAATGTTAGCCTCGTTCTGTCGGTTCTGATTCCATTAAATTCCATGCGAAATTACTACATATGTATATAAACAGATAAACACGATGCAAGCGTTCATGCGTAGATATGTATGTTTTATAAAATGAGTTTCAGCGAGTATCTCAGCGAGTATGTCCATATGTACTTTCATAGGTGGCCATACGAAAGAAAGTTTAACATTTCAGCGAGCGTTGCGGCACTATAAAATCATGCTATCGTTACAATAGTATGCGTGCATATGTACATATGTTCGTTTGTGTATGTATACATATGTACATATAAGCGTATAAAAATATAAAGGTGATATAGGTTTGTCTTTTAAAATGAATTTCTGCGAGTGTTTCGGCATTCCAGACGTTTCAGTAGTTGTGTATATTTCGTTTCTATAAAGTTTGTCTGCTATGTGCAGCTAATCGTTGGAAAGTTTTCAGTCGTTCATTGATTCTACGAGTAAGCAAAAGGCAACCATATTTGCAGAACTTTTTACAGAACTTTGGCTAAGTTTGGATTGCGTATGGTTATTTTGAAACTAAATGTATGTTATATTTAAAAGACTAACAGCGCAAATTTTACTTTAGAATTTGCAGGTTACAAAAAGAAATATTCCGAAATTGGAGGGAACGAAAGCGTCTAAAGAAGCGAAGCTAAGAAACCCGACAGCAAGGGCAAGCAAGCGTGCTAGGTTGTCACCAGCGGGTAAAGGACGTAGTGTGGTCGGGGGAGAAAGCACTGCTGCTGCGAAAAGGGGAAAAAGGGCGAATGGTACGTTATACATATTCGCATACATGTAAATGCGTGTAATGATTATAACCATTCCGAGGTACCTACTTCAGTTATTGATGAATTAAGTAAACAGTTCCTATCTGCGATTTTAGAAGAGATCGGCGATTGTAAAGGCGATTTAATAGAGTTTACTGTGACCGTTGTAAAATTATCTGATCCGCGACTTACTGCGTAACATATCTGCGATATAAATATTCTGGTTAATCCATTGCAACCGGCGGCATAAGGATTCAGCAACATATTGTTAGTTAAAAAAAAAAAAGTATAGTTTCCTAATATGAATATATATGTAGGTTTGTGAGCGATTATTCAATATTAGCGTCAAAGAAATAATTAAATATACTTGACAGATACGGCGAAGTTAATAATAATTTTCTGGCTTTTGAGTTTTAAGGCAATTCGGTTTTATTTTAACCGCTTGCGATATTTTCTTTAATTTTAGAGGGGGTAACCAAAGAAACATAACAAGTGGTGCGGATGAGGTAAGCGTGGAAAACTCCGTGACTATTATGCAAGACCCAGTACGGACAGATCCCGAAGTCGTGCATGAGGGTAGTCATTTGCGGGCCGATATTGACTATACCGTATCTCAGATTCAGCGTCAGTCTGTCTGGTTGGCATCGACTACGTTTGAAAATATGAATGTTGAAATCATTAAGACTCGTCTCGATATTTTAATAAAGGCTTGGGAAAAGTTCGAGGCCAAATCTCGCGATTTACAAAATAGTACTCGTGAAGAGTTGCAACAGGCAGATGAGCTTGGACGCCAGCAAGAAGTTGAAGACCTCTACGTCAAGGTTCGAGCAGAGCTGTGTGGAAAAATAAAAGCAATGGAACCAACTTATTCCACACCATCGTGCAGCCATGCTAATCCTCACTCTTACCCACTACAATTTGCTGAATTGCCGTTGGCAGATCGTCTTCCAATATTTCGAGGAAATCATCGTGAGTGGATCCAATTTCGGAATGTATTTTCTGCTGAAGTAATTCATAATCCACACCTTACAAATCTGCAACGTCTTCGTCGGCTCCAAAGCTGTGTTAAGGATTATGCCGCTATAGCTCTAGGGTTTTGGCCTCAGAGAGACAACAGCTTCATAGACGCGTGGAAGACATTATGTGTGACATATGATAACGAATATCTATGCCATGCAGCACATTGTGCGGCAATTTACGATTTACCAGTCTGGGCCAGGGCCACTCATGAGTTGTTAAGGGATATGCTCGATGTTACACGCAACAGCATGCGCATGGTGACGAGACAGCTGGGAGCGGAGGAGCAACGCGACTTGTTTGTATTAAATTTTCTTGAATCTAGGTTAGATGGGGTATTTCGTAGTCAATGGGAAATAGTTCGGCCTACAGATCGAATACCGAATTTGCAAAGTGATTTCTTTTCGCGGCTTGAACGTCGCAGTAGTGGACTATTAAGTCATACATCACAGCCGATTACCAATCGAAGCGATAAGCAAGGAAACAATCTTCCGTTAAATCAGCGAATGAGGCCCAATTTTTCGTCAATCATAAGTTATAAGCCCTGTCTTAGCTGCTCTGGTGATCACGCATTTCACCGATGTCCTCTGATTGGTCGCATGAGTCGTGATGAAAAAATTAAACGGATATATGGACTGGGATTATGTCAAAACTGTTTGCGAAGGGGGCATACCTCTCGGAATTGTTTATCAAGTCGCTGTCCCAGATGCGCAAGGGCACCTCATAATAGCATTATTTGCCCAAAGCTTGCATCGAACTCCAATAATGAGGTCCCTCAAGTAACGATGCTAGCAACAGTTGATGGAGGTTTAATTGAGGAACAATAGCAATCAGAAGCTTCAGTGAAAACCGGCCTCGGGGTTTTTAGTACTTTTGCTGATACTTCCCAACAAGTCAATGTTTCTACTATGATAGAAGGGGTAACTACAAATAATTTTTATAATGTATTGGCTACCGCGCAAGTTCGGTTTGTGCATCATTGTGGAGCCATAGTAAAACTGCGGGCAATATGCGATACCAGTGCACAAGTTAACCTGATCAGCAAAAGTATCGTCACAAAATATCAAATACATACACATCGAACAGGAATAGGCATTTCCTCCGCCATGGGATCGGAGTCTCACGTTTGTTATAAAATAATTTCGGGACATTTGATGTCAATTTACAATGATACGCTGCGGATCTTTGTTAAATGCCTGGTAGTTGCATCGGTCTTAGGGAAAACGTTGTTGCCCCAAAAACCTTTACAGAAGCAATCTTTACCAGACGATATATCGAATCTTTTAGCAGACCCAACTTTTGACCAACCAGCACCAGTACAAATGCTGTTAGGTGTGGGCATATGGGCTCA
This sequence comes from Philophylla caesio, assembly GCA_963971545.1. Classification (NCBI taxonomy): domain Eukaryota; kingdom Metazoa; phylum Arthropoda; class Insecta; order Diptera; family Tephritidae; genus Philophylla; species Philophylla caesio. Next base: position 88,671,043 of record OZ020604.1, on the reverse strand, counting down.
ACTGGTGAGTGAGAATATGCGACGACTCTTTTCGGGATTTGTAGCACAGGAAACAGGCTTAGGTTGGTTACTTTTCGGCGAGATCCCGACAAACTGTAATATTGTTGCTACCCATATAACAAAGGAAGTGGAAGACAGTTGTCATCTTGAGCAATTACTGCAACGGTTTTTCGAAGCAGAACAACAAGAATGCGAAACCAATTTCTTGGAAACCCATAGCTTCGACTCACAAGAGGGTCGATATGTTTTACAAATTCCTCTACGACCTGATTGGGATCGTATTGGTGGTAATCTAGGCACAGCGCTACAAAGATACTTAAGGTTAGAACAACGTTTTAAAAGAGAACCAGAACTAAAGGAAAAATATCAGGCTTTCGTAAACGAATACAAAGTGAAGGGTTGGCTTAAACTGGCAACAAGACCACCAAAGGGCAAATCCTAATATATTCCTCACCATGCAGTAATGAAGAAATTTTGGGTGGTGTTTGATGCATCCTGTCTAACTGACACTGGTATTTCGTTGAACGATGTCCAAATGATCGGACCGAAGTTGCAACGAGATTTGATTGATCTCATTCGGGGTTTTCGCTTACAAGCGTATGGGGTATCGGCAGATATTAAACAAATGTTTCCGCTGGTTAAGATTGCGCCGCAACATTGGGGTTTACAGCGAATGTTTTGGAAGAATGAAACAGGAGAAAGAGCCGAATATAGGATCACAAGAGTGACATTCGGAATGGCTTCAGTGCCTTTCTGTGCAGTTAGGGCAATGCAGCAATGTGCCAGAGATAATGCAACCAGATGGCCTCGTGGGGCTGAGGCTGTTCTGAACAATTTTTATATGGACGATTATTTAGCGGGTGCTGATACGGAAGAAGAATTGCTGCTCATATGTCAGCAGTTGAAGCAGATTTTGGCGGCTGGAGGCTTCGAGCTTACTAAATGGCGTTCAAATTCGACCCATGTCCTCTTCTCTATCAGTTCCCAATCTGAAGGTCACGACGCTTGTCTCAATTACCATACGGAAGCATCAGTGCTCCGTCTTAAATGGAATACCTCAACGGATGAACTTACATTCGTAGTAAAATCGTTGCGCATGGTAGACGACGATTATTGGACTAAACGTATGGTTCTTAGTATAACAGCGCGAATTTATGACCCGGATGGGTTAGCATCACCATTCATATTAAACGCAAAGGTATTTCTGCAGCGAATTAAGCAGGAAAGATTGGGCTGGGATACAATATTACCAGATTCGCTGATGATGGCGTGGAAAAGTATTTTTTGTCAAGTACAACAGTTTAGTAAAATTCGTATCCCACGATGGATAGGTTACGCACGTCGTTTAAATATGACTTTGCATGGGTTTTCCGATGCATCTACCAAGGCATTTGGGGCGGCAATATATGCAGTCGCACAGGGCAACGGAATAGTGACATCGAATCTCTTACTTTCAAAATCTAGGGTGACGCCCTTAAGGCCGGAGACTATACCACGGCTCGAGTAACGGGCAGCAGTATTACTCAGCGAGTTAATGCATCGTGTTTTGACTATTTGCGAAGGTCATCATCGGATCAAAATCAGTTCGGCTATCTGTTGGTCGGATTCCATGGTAGTGTTGTGCTGGTTATCGCGAGACAGCGCCAGCTTGAAGCAATTTGTGGCGAATCGAGCACGACAAATAAATAAAAACACTACGAACTGCGATTGGAGATATGTCCCTACCGACCTGAATCCTGCCGATCTAATCTCCAGAGGTATGTCTATGAGCGATTTAATTACCTCTTAACTGTGGTGGCTTGGGCCAGATTTCCTCCGACTCCAGGATGGCATGTGGCCAAAAATGCCAGAAGGGCTATATAAAAACGTTGAGTCCGAGGTAAACAAGGAATGTCGTCGTATAAAGGCCGGTCAAGAAAGGAGCCTACATAACAATGGAAGACCAACCAATGATGGTCAAATAATCGTCAACGTCGGCGCCATATTTGTAAAGGAGGAATCATTACTGTACAGATACTCATCCATCACTCGCTAAGTGAGAGTAACGGCTTGGGTATTTCGGTTTATCCAAAGCTGTCGAGCAGCATCAGCAGACAGACATAAACTACACTTGAGTGTAAAGGAAATCGATGCTTCGCTAGGCTTTTGGATCAAGCAAGAACAATGGGATAATTTTAAAGATGACATCAAAAAGCTAAAACATTATGGTAAAGAAAACGATTTAGCTGAGGGTTCACGATTATCGAACGCAGTTGCCATTTTGGCTCCGTTTCTGCAAGATGGTATATTGCGCATGAGTGGGCGCTTACAAGAAGCAGACTTACCGGACTGCATGCGGAACCCAGCGATATTACCAGGGAAAGGAAGATTGATTTGGTTAATAGCTCGATCCACACATTTGAAACTGCTACATTGTTGAGCACAACAGCTTATAGCGACAATAAGACAAAATTATTGGGTCATCGGTATGTGAACTTTAGCAAGAACTCTGATTAAGGGATGTATAATGTGCGAAAGGTTAAGAGCCAAAGTAAGCAAGCAAATGATGGGAAACCTTCCAGCATGTCGAGTGCGTCCAGCACGCCCATTTTTGCATGCTGGAGTGGATTACGAGTTACGTTAACTCCACCGCCGACTTACATTCCGACTATTAACTGGGAAAGGTAACAACAAGATAATATTGCTTTCCTTGCACTTTTCCAAATTTAACATATGCAATTGCAAGAGGTAAACGAACCAATGATTTCGCAATTATCCAGTTGCGAAATCAATGGATAAGCAATAATAAATAGAATACATAATAAGCAGAATATTTAAGAAATACATAATAATCAGAATAAACGTAGAATAAGCATAATATTGTTATAAATAATTATGTTAGCTTGTAAATAAGTCAGTTCTGAAGAACCAATAAATTGGTAAATAACAAATCAAAACTTTGTTTTTTTTAGTCAAGTTAAGCTTGACTTCCGTAATTGGCGCAGTCGACAGTCGCGAAATCTAAAGATTTTAGCCCGGCTAAAGTAAAGGGCTCTTCAAAAAGAATCCTCAAGAGGACAATAAAAAATTTTGTGAGCTATAAAGTAAAGGACTCTTCAAAAAGGATCCTCAAATGAACAATAAAAATTTGTGAACTATAAAGTAAAGGACTCTTCAAAAAGAATCCTCAAGTGAACAATAAAAATTTGTGAACTATAAAGTAAAGGACTCTTCAAAAAGAATCCTCAAATGAACAATAAAAATTTGTGAACTATAAAGTGAAGGACTCTTCAAAAAGAATCCTCAAGTGGACAATAAAAATTTGTGAACCATAAAAGAAATTACTCTTTGAAAAGAATCCTCAAGTCAACAATAAAAATTGTAAACACAGAAATAAAAACAAAAACTTCAAAGTTAATATACAAAAACTGTGATCAAAAACAAAGTCAACATGGAAGGAGCCAACAGTACAACCAACGTCACAATCCCCGTATCAGAGCTATTAAAGGAGGCCAGCAGGATAAAAGAGTATAGAGGAAACAGGGAATATGACCTCACATCTTGCATAAGAGAGGTCGAAATATTCCTACCGCTGTTCGAAAACACGCCAATGAAAGACTATGTTTTCCAAAGATGTATTATGAACAAGCTACAAGGCGATGCACTGAATGTTGTCAGAGGACTAGGATCTCACCCCACGTGGGAAGCAATCAAAAAGGAACTCACAAAGAACTTTGGAGTGAGAGAATCATATCATCAACTGTACTTTCGGGCCATCAGCGCAAAGAATAGCAACGTAAGTTATTACTACAACTATCTTAAGAATGTATTAGATAATCTAAACACCAAATATGAACAGGACGATCACAAGCCTACGGAATTTTGTCCGGCTGTGAACGAATCAATGATTTTCAAAACCTTTCTCAACAATATACCCGCACATTTAGCAAGTATAATATATAGCAGGAGTATAGGGACACTCAGGGAAGCATATTATACTTTAGAGGAAACAGGGCTAGTGAAAGCAGCTAGAAAATCTGAAAATATAGGAACACAAAATATAACACAGAACCTAGGGCAATCAAATCGCAGCACTAATACTCATTCCTCAGAAAGTAGACAAGACCAACCAAAGTCAACCGCCTCAGGAATAAATAGACAAACTCAATCAGGACAGTCAAGGCAAAATTATTCTAATCAAAAATCCACCCAATCCCGCCGATACGAACCGATGGAAGTAGACCATTTACAGGAAGAAAAAGAACCAGAAGAACAGGAGGTAAATTTTCTATCGGCTACGAGCAGGGAAATATTCCGTTAGTTGAATTAAGTATAGGCAAAAAAAAATTTATATGCCTAATTGACACAGGATCCTCAACAACACTCTTAGACAAAGACGCACTCCCGAACTATAAAAGGATCAAACTAGACAAACCAATACTATTTAATACATTAAGCGGACGAAGTCACACAGAGTATGCGGTTATTTCTGAAATACCTCAATTAACAATCCAAATTTAATGGCTTGGAAGGTTACCACATTTAAAAATAAAAATTTTCAGGGACTTATAGGCCAAAACATTTTATCAAGGTTGGGAGCAATAATTAACTTAGAGGAAAACTACCTCGAAGTAAATAAAAATAAAATAAGCTTCCTAGGTGTTTTTCCTTACAAGTACGAAAATGTACACATCTTGGAAAGCTAAGAAAATAGCAAGGAAGTACTAAACAAACTTATAAGGACTGACATTAACAAAGAGGAGCAGAGAGAACTAGAAAAAATTATCGAAAATAATAGTGATCTATTTTTTAAAGAAAACGAACCTCTCAGCCATACCCATGAGGTGCAACACGAGATTGTCACCACAACTAATAATGCCGTATATTCTAAAATATACAGGTACCCAAAGATTCACGAAGAGGAAATCAACAAACAAATTGACGATATGTTAAGACAGCATATAATCGTTGAAAGTACGTCCCCATATAACTAACCACTATGGATTGTACCAAAGAAAATGGACAATTCAGGTAAGAGGAAGTGGAGGATCGTAATTGACTACAGAAAACTAAACGAAATCACAGTAAATGATAAGTTCCCAATCCCAAATATAGAAGATATTTTGGATAAACTGGGCAAAGCCCAATACTTCTGTAACGACAGCCTTTACTCGAGCGGAAGTGTGATCGCGAGTGTGTGTGTGTGAGTGTATGTATGGTAACAATGATGCTGCGGACGTGCTGGCAACATGCACGGGAAATTGGGCATCATGTAGTGCCAGCAACATTTGTCTAGATAAACCAGTGTGAGTGTCGAATCTACACTGTATATACAAGTGTGATTGTGTGTTGCATGGAAACGGGGCCGTTGAGTCGCATTGCGGAAAATTTGAGTAAATTCACCTATCCTAATCACCCATATAAAAGGGCGCGGAGGACGGCCAACGGCACAGAAAGATAGTGGTGACGTTAACATAAATATATAAAATAAAATAAATTTAAAAAAAAAAAAAAAAAACGGGTAGTGCTGCCAAAATTAAGCGGTGAACTAAATGTATATACATATTTAAACAGTGCCTTAGCTAACAGCAATATACATAAGTGTTTAAAGTGGAAGTGCTCCGGAATATTCGGTCGGCAGGTGCATAGGTTTGGCAATAAAACCTGAAACTATCAAGCTGGAGAAGTGGAGTTGGAGGTAAGTGAAATCAAATTCAAACTCCCAATTTTTAACAATACCAAGTAGAAACGTGTCGATCCAAATACGCATAGAAATCTGTGTACATTCGTATGTACACGCATGTATCGAACACCGTACCATTGCATACCTATTTACTAAAATATATTTTATATTCCAGGTCGCCGGCAGCGGAAGCGCAAAAGGACCTCCCTTTGTGGAAGATACTCCAAAAATCCACGGCAAGCCATGCATCTGACTCCCAGGAAGTGCTTTGAAACCATCCACCACTGACCATCCGCCACGGCAGCAACAACAATATCAGGCATAACAGATACATTTGTCGGTACCATTAACACAGGAGCCATATACAACCAACAGCTGATCTGCAAATGCAAAGAAGAGTGGGTCAACGACCACCCAATACGCGGGCTGAATAGCGAAATCGGCACGGAATCTCCAACAGGCAAAGAGCGAGCTGAATGCGAGCAGAGCGAGTGAACTCCCGGTGAACCTGCGACGTACCAGCATTTCGCTCTTCTCAATACCACCAGTAGCGGAGCAGCGGGAGTTTTTGGCGGAGTGCATGAGACACCTGTACAACTGTACATGGATGTATACATACGTTTATACATACTTATACTCTCATATGGATATGCCTATATACCCACATTAGCGTTTAAGTAAATACTTACTTTTTTTGTTGTAATTTGCATTAGGGAATTTGCATTAGGAAATTAGCCCTAAGTCAATATTTGAATTGAAGTCCCAATTTGAAGTATTTATATTTTTTTTTTTTTTGTTTGCTTAAGTTTAAATTCCTAGTAACTCAGATTCACTTAGTTTTTTTTTGCCTCACTTTTGCAAAGTGGAAAGAAGAAAATTTATTTTATGCACTATTGTTGTTGGTAACTTTTTATGGATTTTTTTTTACATTAATTTTTAATTGGCCAAACACCGCATTTAAGTTCAAACCTTTTTTTGTCTGTGCGGAAAAATTCTTTATATATATGGCATTTGTTTGTATTCTCAGTCGCTAAAAAAAAAAAAAAAAATCCATCTAAATATTTTGCATAAACGCGAACAGTAAATTATTTTTATTTTTCTATTAGTTTTGCTTTTTTTTTACTATTCGCGATTATGTTAATTTTTTTTTACGCCAGTTAAGAGACCCGCTCAATGCCCGCGATCATGAGCGAGTGATATGATGGTCAGCGAATTAAATATTACAATACCGCGGGAGTAGGTACGTGTATATGCCGATGTGCGTATGTGGGTCGTAGGTTTGTGTGTTTTTCTATTTTAGATCATTTCTTCCCTCACAGGATCTTCTCCGGCATGTTGGTACCATCATCGAGGAGCAGACAAGGTGAGTGAACAAACATATTTTCTTGCTGCCCGCTTACATACGCAATACATATAGCTAAGCATAATAAATGCAAGCGCATATATAATATTAAGTGAAGAAAATACATGCAGGCATATACATATACATACTTATATACATATATATATATATATGCACTTATATCAATTGAGCACGTAACCACGTAAGAACTAGCAATTGAGAACGGAAATTGCATTAATGAATTGAAAGAGTGGTTATTGGATTCTACAGAGATTAGCTTAGCTACTCCCTTTATACATTATTTTTTTTGCATTTTTTTTTATTTCTGGCTTTATACATACGTTTTTTGTTTTTCTTTTTGCTTATATGTACATAAGTTTAATAGCTTTTATGTGCGCGAGTTCGCATGTACATACATACATAAAAATCATGTTTTTTTATGTATGCCAATTTTCTTAGAAATAGGTTTTTGTAAAAAAAAAAAATAATTGGAATTTTTTTTTTTGGATTTATTGAGATAATAAAACAAATGAATTGTAAATAATTTTAGATATAGAAAGAGAAAGAAATGAAGTGGTAATTTTTCTATTTTTGGTGTGGGTGTTGCGCTTGTACGCAATAGGGGAAGTGAGGGGGATGACAAACGACTAGACGGATAGACAAAAATGGGACTGTATGACGCATTGACGGACTAAAGTCAGGTTTAGGGGGCGTTGTAGAATTAGAGGAGTCAACACAACGCCCAAGGCTTCGCGTGAGCTTAACGCTGAAGAGGGTGGGTAGACTCCACCTGACAGGACTGGACTTATCTCGTTACTTCCCTATTTTTCTCTCTTTTCTCCGTTCGTTTCTTTTACTATCTTCGGCATGATACCTTTTTTTTGTTTGTGTAACGTAGGCAAGGCGAGTGCAAAAGACCCACCCCAACCGACGAGCTAAGCCAGGGACCGCAAGCATGCCGACTTGCAACTCGACCCTGCCACAAACCTATGCATACACAACAAATGGCGCCCAACGTAAACCACCAACGTTCTTTTTGATTATTTTTATTCTCTCGATTTCCCTACCAACTTTTTCTTAGCTTGACCCAGGCTTTAACTTCTTCCTTGCTATCTTATAGTTTTCCTCGTTACCGTGGACCGTGTTAGGGAATCACAACGGCAACATCGCGTCGATTCGTCGCGAGCGGTTTGTGTCGTTGTGACGACTGGGGGGTTTGTTAAGTCTCTGCCAAGGTTCCTAATTCGAATTGCAGAGTTTGAGTAAGTGGTATTTAGCAGAGACTTTTACAAAATAACGGCGATATCAGATTATAATTATTTTTTTGGTATGTTTGAAGGCAGCTGTTTAAGCTACGCAACTGGCCGTCCAGCATTGCCAGTTTTTTGAGGTTTGCAGTTCGTCTACAAATGGGGCAAGGGAAATGTGGCAGCCACACCTGATGGTCACACATCGGGTGTTGCAGTGTTGTTAAGTAGTTTAGGGTTGTTGTTTTTTTTTATGTGACTTAACTTGGACAGAGAAAAGACGGACTATTACCCTCATTATGACCGTAACAGGGCAACACCATACACACACCAATCGTCTAGCTTACAAATAAAAGGATAAAATCAATCAACATTTACAACTTGAAATAATAAAAACAAATCTTTAAGAAAAGGTGAAGTCGTTTTATTCACTTAGTGTTTTTTTTTATTCTCCATTGCTATATACATACATATACGTTCCTTTTTTGATAAATTTTTTTATTACTTATTAGATATTATTATTATTATTAATTTTATTAATTTAATTGAATTAATCAGTTTTCCTTTTATAGCCTTTAAACATATTTTTGGAGTAGTGGCTACAATATTAACTGATAATTAATATAATTATTATTTAATTCCTCTTTGGTTTTTTATTTTGTTAAGTTGGTTTTAATTATTTGTAATATACATCCATACTTACATTACTAGGATAATTAGTTGAATTTTTTTTTGTAGTAAATCTTTGGAATTTATAAAAGTTTGGTTTTCATAATTTGAATTCCTTTTGAATTTTGTTTTTGAATATTTTTTTTTTTAAATTAAATTTATTTTAGTCCTTTGAATATGCTGGATTTGAATTACCTTTGAAGTGTATCATTACTAGTTTCTAATATTTTTTTTATTTCTATTTGAATTTTTTTTTTTGAGCTTGTATGAGTATTTTTTTTTTTTTAATAAAATTTATAATTTAAATTTCTTTTGAGTTTTTTTATTATTATTATTTCTGAATATTTTCATTTTTGAATTTTTTTTAATTTATATTATTATTATTTCTGAATATTTTCATTTTTGAATTTTTTTTTGAATTTTTATTGTTATTATTTCTGAATATTTTATTTAAGTTATTTATTATTTTTTTATTAAAGAAGTTCCATTTTCCTTTTGTTTGAATTATCAAATACCATATAACTTTTTGTGTCGAAACTCGAAGTCTTGAGTTATTGGTCTAACTATTTTTAAATACAGCATTTTTTGTGTGAATATTAGCACAGCAATTGATAGTGCTTGCAGATTAAGTGATTTGAATGTCGGAGGAAGAGAGAGAAAGGATAGGAGTGCGTGGTTTAGGAATATTAGACACGAATAGACCAGTTACCCGAAGCTTTTCTCGCGCGCTTGAAAATCAGGTCGTAGGCTCAATTTTTAACCAAATCGATACAGGTGTTCAGCGGCCAGTCGACTTCGTACCGACAGATTTGTTCAACAGGTGTACTAGTCAAATTTTCAGCACTCTTGCTTCTGAAGACCAGGATCGTGCATCAATAAGTAGCACTTTTAGTTTTTCACAGAAGATTGACTTGTTGTGCCAAATGCCACTAAACAGCCCATTAGGAGCTGGGGGAAGCGATGATCCGGTGGGGGACGAGCAACCCAGGGATTCGGAAACGGGTGGTTCGAAGACCACGAGGAGTGAACCTGCCTCTACTGTGTCCAGTGTCGAGCAACTGAGCCGCATGATGGCTATGATGGCGCAACAAAACGACATGATGGCGCAGTGCATGAATGAGGTCAGACACATGAGAGCTAATGTTGCGAGTATCAGCGGCCGAGTAACTGACATGGAGGCATCTATTATATCACCGGGTCATCAGACTGCAATATCTACGCCAGAAGGGACAAGAGGAGTAAAAGAGACAAGTGAGCCACCGAGGTGGAAGAAAGTTGACCTTGAGAAGTGGCATATAAAGTTCGATGGCACTGGTAAGGGGATGAGTGTGGAAAGTTTTATCTTTCGTGTGGAGAAATTGCGCGAGCAAAACAACATCTCTTTCTTCCAACTTTTCACGGACTTTCACTGCCTGGTTTCCGGCGGCGCCTTGAAGTGGTATTGGCAGGTCCTCGAAGATCAAGTGGACAACCCCGACTTTGGTTATTTTGAACTCAAAGCCGAACTGCTAAACCACTTCAAGACTGCTGAGTCCGACTATGAAATCATCCGTGAAATTATGGAGCGAAAGCAGCAGCCCGGTGAGAATTTCGATGAGTTCTATAGCGAAATCCACAATTTGACTTTTAGACTCCACAAAAAGATTCTCGAAAAGGAGATGGTAGGGATAATTAGGGGTAACCTTAAACCCTACATCGCGAACCTGACTTTCGCATGCAAGATGGATACGCTGGCGGAACTAAAAGCGGAGTGTAAGCGAGCAGAGAAAGTGATAAAAGAGAACAGGAGTAAAGCTAGGGCTGTAAATGAGTTAGAAGCAAACCCGGTGGAAAAGATAGAAGAGAAGAAGATAGAGGCCTTTGACAGGAATCAGGCTAATAGGAAACCACAACCATCTATCACAGTGAAAGCTGGTGATACTGCGTCCCCGTCCACATCTATTTGTTCAAATATGTCCAAGTCCACTGTGAAATCCTTTTGTCCTTCGCCCTTCCATTTAATGTTGTGTTTCTCTTGCGGTATGCCGGTAGATCACTTTGTGAAAAACCCGGCAGAAGCGCAAAAAGAAACGAAATGTAAGTCCACGTTCCACAATATGGTGTGTTTCGCTTGTGGTAGTGATTCGTCGTTTTGTATTTATAAAAAGGCTGAGGGAAACTCCAAGCTGGCCGAGATAACCGGGGGTTTCAGCCAGGAAACGGGCAACCCGGAAGTAAAGAAAAGAAGTTATTAAAGAGGGAAGAGGAAACAGAATTTAAAGGAAAAAAGGAAGTAATTAGAAAACAGGAAACAAAGAGTTTACATCAACGTAAGCTAGAATATGAGGAAGCACGGAGGAGAATATTTTTAGAAGAAGTAGTCAATAAGAAAAAAACTACGAATTTTAAGAAAATTGCAAAAATGCGTGAGAAAAAGAAAACTTTGAAAAGAATTTTTAATAAGATAGTGTCAACAATAGTCACATTGAAGGGTGACAATCGATTCTTTGCGAAAACTTTTAGCGTTACTAGATTCAGGTGCAGGAGCAAGTTGCCTAGGTAAGAATGCTAGTGCACTGCTAAGCGGCAAGGAGGACTTAATTTTGCCCATCAAAGGCCAGAACATTAAGACTGCAAACGGAGGACAAACCGCGGTAGTAGGAGTCATTAAACTACCAGTATTGTGGGATAATACCACTAGAGAGATAGAATTTTTAATTGTACCTGGTCTTCAACAAGAGGTGTATTTAGGTGTTGATTTCTGGCAAGCGTTCGGAATAAGTGTTGTAAGCAAGGGTGTGAATGTTAGCGTGAGTGATATTAGGATGGCTGAGTTCGTTCCCGCCGATGGTGGCTTGTCGTTCGATGCTGTGCAGCACGAACTGACACCCGGACAAAATAGCGCATTAGAATATATGAAGGCACAATTTCCCTCATTCGCGGTGTCAGGATTAGGTCGGACGAATGTAGAAGAACACGTGATCGAGGTTACTGACGAGAGTCTGCCAGTAAAACAGCGTCACTACCCGATTTCGCCGGCCATCCAAAAATTAGTGTACGCTGAACTAGATAGGATGTTGAGTATGGGAGTCATTGAGGAGTCCAATAGTAGTTGGAGCTCTCCAGTCTCGCTAGTGGTGAAAGGAAATAAGAATCGACTTTGTTTAGATGCCCGCAAGATTAACGAGAGGACGATTAAGGACGCGTACCCACTCCCAAATATCGACGGAATTCTCAGCCGACTTCAGAATACTAGATATATTTCGGCAGTCGATTTAAAAGACGCATTCTGGCAGATTCCGTTGGAACCGAAATCGAGAGAAAAGACTGCTTTTACTGTACCTGGTAGACCTCTGTACCAGTTCACAGTCATGCCTTTTGGACTGTGTAACGCGGCACAAAGGATGTGTCGTCTAATGGACAAGGTTATACCTGCTTCGTTGCGTGAATGTGTATTTGTGTATCTTGACGATTTGTTAGTGTGTTCAGATGATTTTTCGTCTCATATATGTTTACTTGAAGGGGTCGCTCGGTGTTTGCGCGAAGCCGGATTGACCATAAATATTGAAAAAAGTAAATTTTGTTATAAGGAGGTGCGATATCTCGGCTACGTGGTCGGAAATGGTTGTATTAGAACGGATGGAAACAAGGTGGCAGCAGTGAGGGACTTTCCCGAGCCTAAAACCCCAAAGCAGCTACGGCGGTTCCTGGGCATGGCAGGCTGGTACCGGCGTTTTATTCAGGACTATGCGACCATTGCAGCTCCGCTGCACGACTGCCTCTCCAAAGACAAAATAAAGAAATTTACGTTGACTGACGATGCAAAGATCTCATTCGAAAAACTTAAACAAAGTTTGATATCAGCACCCGTACTGACACATCCCGACTTTAATAGACATTTTTATATTCAATGCGACGCATCGACAGACGGAGTGGGAGGGGTTTTATTTCAATTAGACGATGACCAAAACGAACGACCTATTGCTTATATATCAGCTAAGCTCAACAAAGCCCAAAAGAATTATAGCATCACGGAGCTCGAATGTTACGCAGCTGTTTTAAGTGTGAAGAGATTCAGGCCATACGTGGAGGGCCTTCCGTTCACAGTAATCACGGACCATGCAAGCCTAAAATGGCTCATGAACCAAAAAGACCTATCTGGTAGATTGGCGAGATGGAGCCTGAAACTGCAAAGTTTCGATTTCACAATTGAACACAGGAGAGGGACTCAAAATGTTGTTCCCGACACACTGTCGCGAATGAATATGGACGAGATAAAGCTAAGCGACAGAGCGATTGACGTATGCCTGCAGTCTCCATTTTTTGCCTCCGAAGAATATCAAGAACTGAAACGGACAGTGACTGAAAACAAAAACAGACTGCCGGACGTTTGTGTATCGGACGGACTTGTATATTATCGAGCGAAGTTTGACAGGGGGGACGAGTTTCAAGCGGACCAAGCCTGGAAGCTTTGGGTGCCGTCTGGTTTGCGACCGAGACTGGTCGAGTCCTCTCATAATTCGCCTTCGGCAGGTCACGGAGGCATTCACAAAACGTTGGCCAGATTGAGAGAAAAGTATTACTGGCCGGGAATGGTGACAGATGTATGTACTCATATTAAGCAATGTGAGACTTGTAAGTGCAATAAAACACAAAACCTTTTCAAGAAACCCCCGATGGGTAAGCAGCATATTACCGAGCGACCATTTCAACGTTTGTTTATAGATTTTATGGGCCCCTATCCTCGTACTTGTGATGGTAACGTGTATGTCTTTGTATGTCTTGATCATTTTAGCAAATTTGTGTTTTTGAAACCAATGCGTAAGGCCACAGCGGCTGAGGTAATCAAATATTTAGAAAGGGATGTTTTCCACATATTCGGGGTACCCGAATATGTGCACTCCGATAATGGAAAACAATTTGTTTCCGATATGTTCAGCAGTTTTCTGCAGAAATATGGCACTACACATATCAAAACTGCATTTTATTCGCCTCAAGGTAATGCTGCCGAAAGGGTCAACCGCTCAGTATTACAGATAATAAGATCGTTTATTAAAGAAAATCAACGGAATTGGGACAGATGTGTAAGCGATGCAGCTTTCGCGCTGCGTAGTGTTGCACACTCTGCCATAAATACATCGCCGTATCAAGCCACTTTCGGTATGCCTATGATACAGCATGCTGCATCATACGAGCTATATCGAAAGTTGGCCTCGCTAAGAGACGGCGATCACGAGATTGAGGCAACAAGCGACAGACTGAAACTTATCAGAAGCAACATTATGCGAGAACTGAAGTTGGCCCACGAAAAAAGTAAGAAAGTCTATAATACCAGAAGTAAGGACGTGCGGTTTCAAATCGGGCAAGTGGTATACCGCCGAAACTTTAAGCAAAGCTCGCAAATTAATAATTATAATGCCAAGTTAGCTCCAAAGAATATTAGGTGCATTCTTATGAAAGTTATGGGAAACTCGATGTACTAGCTTGGCGATAGCAGCGGAAAAAGAGTTGGCATATATCACGCTAAAGACATTTTTGCACAGTAGTCTCATGTTGAATGTTGAACGTTGAATGTTGAATGTTGCTTGTTATGTGTTCGTGTGAAATATTTCATGTTAGTGACGTAATTTATTGACATTTAGTTATTTTAAATACGTTACTATATGTTTATTTATTTGCATATTTATCTATCAATTTGACTCTATTTTTTGTGATCATTATTTTAATTATACCTAACTATTATTTAATTATAAATTTGACCATATTTTAGTGATTATTTCGTTTTTTTTTAGCATATTTTCGTAATTATTCTTGTATTTATACACACTTTTCACTTTACGGATTTTTTTTTTGATTTGACCACGACCTTAGGATTAATTAAGTACTACTTATTTATCTACTTTTTTTAGTTATTAATCTAGTTATACAACATCAGCTCACTGTGATATATTTATAGTTAGTTTTAAGTTATCCGTGATATGTTATTTTTGACAAAGTTTCTTTTACATCTGTGATATATGTATGTAAATCTAAGTGTAAGATAGTACAGAAGTAGAGGTATGTAGATGCATGATTTTGTGCTCAATTGTGTATACTCACCCATTGACAAAAATAGAGAGACGAATTTTACATTAATGAACTTTAATGCCCGGCTTTGAGTCGTGGGTCGTAGCCACACGTTGGACGCAACAAACGCAATAAGACAGGCTGCGTTATGAATTATTTACGCACACGCTCCATGGTGCATGCACCATCGGCGGATGCGAGCCTGTAACGACAGCCTTTACTCGAGCGGAAGTGTGATCGCGAGTGTGTGTGTGTGAGCGTATGTATGGTAACAATGATGCTGCGGACGTGCTGGCAACATGCACGGGAAATTGGGCATCATGTAGTGCCAGCAACATTTGTCTAGATAAACCAGTGTGAGTGTCGAATCTACACTGTATATACAAGTGTGATTGTGTGTTGCATGGAAACGGGGCCGTTGAGTCGCATTGCGGAAAATTTGAGTAAATTCACCTATCCTAATCACCCATATAAAAGGGCGCGGAGGACGGCCAACGGCACAGAAAGATAGTGGTGACGTTAACATAAATATATAAAATAAAATAAATTAAAAAAAAAAAAAAAAAAAACGGGTAGTGCGGCCAAAAGTAAGCGGTGAACTAAATGTATATACATATTTAAACAGTGCCTTAGCTAACAGCAATATACATAAGTGTTTAAAGTGGAAGTGCTCCGGAATATTCGGTCGGCAGGTGCATAGATTTGGCAATAAAACCTGAAACTATCAAGCTGGAGAAGTGGAGCTGGAGGTAAGTGAAATCAAATTCAAACTCCCAATTTTTAACAATACCAAGTAGATACGTGTCGATCCATATACGCATAGAAATCTGTGTACATTCGTATGTACACGCATGTATCGAACACAGTACCATTGCATACCTATTTACTAAAATATATTTTATATTCCAGGTCGCCGCCAGCGGAAGCGCAAAAGGACCTCCCTTTGTGGAAGATCCTCCAAAAATCCACGGCAAGCCATGCATCTGACTCCCAGGAAGTGCTTTGAAACCATCCACCACTGACCATCCGCCACGGCAGCAACAACAATATCAGGCATAACAGATACATTTGTCGGTACCATTAACACAGGAGCCATATACAACCAACAGCTGATCTGCAAATGCAAAGAAGAGTGGGTCAACGACCACCCAATACGCGGGCTGAATAGCGAAATCGGCACGGAATCTCCAACAGGCAAAGAGCGAGCTGAATGCGAGCAGAGCGAGTGAACTCCCGGTGAACCTGCGACGTACCAGCATTTCGCTCTTCTCAATACCACCAGTAGCGGAGCAGCGGGAGTTTTTGGCGGAGTGCATGAGACACATGTACAACTGTACATGGATGTATACATACGTTTATACATACTTATACTCTCATATGGATATGCCTATATACCCACATTAGCGTTTAAGTAAATACTTACTTTTTTTGTTGTAATTTGCATTAGGGAATTTGCATTAGGAAATTAGCCCTAAGTCAATATTTGATTTGAAGTCACAATTTGAAGTATTTATATTTTTTTTTTTTTTTGTTTGCTTAAGTTTAAATTCCTAGTAACTCAGATTCACTTAGTTTTTTTTCGCCTCACTTTTGCAAAGTAGAAAGAAGAAAATTTATTTTATGCACTATTGTTGTTGGTAACTTTTTATGGATTTTTTTTTACATTAATTTTTATTTGGCCAAACACCGCATTTAAGTTCAAACCTTTTTTTGTCTGTGCGGAAAAATTCTTTATATATGTATATGGCATTTGTTTGTATTCTCAGTCGCTAAAAAAAAAAAAAAAAAAATCCATCTAAATATTTTGCATAAACGCGAACAGTAAATTATTTTTATTTTTCTATTAGTTTTGCTTTTTTTTTACTATTCGCGATTATGTTAATTTTTTTTTACGCCAGTTAAGAGACCCGCTCAATGCCCGCGATCATGAGCGAGTGATATGATGGTCAGCGAATTAAATATTACAATACCGCGGGAGTAGGTACGTGTATATGCCGATGTGCGTATGTGGGTCGTAGGTTTGTGTGTTTTTCTATTTTCTTTTTCTTCTCCGGCATGTTGGTACCATCATCGAGGAGCAGACAAGGTGAGTGAGCAAACATATTTTCTTGCTGCCCCCTTACATACGCAATACATATAGCTAAGCATAATAAATGCAAGCGCATATATGTATAATATTAAGTGAAGAAAATACATGCAGGCATATACATATACATACTTATATACATATATATACATATATATATATATATATATATATATGCACTTATATCAATTGAGCACGTAACCACGTAAGAACTAGCAATTGAGAACGGAAATTGCATTAATGAATTGAAAGAGTGGTTATTGGATTCTACAGAGATTAGCTTAGCTACTCCCTTTATACATTATTTTTTTTGCATTTTTTTTTATTTCTGGCTTTATACATACGTTTTTTGTTTTTCTTTTTGCTTATATGTACATAAGTTTAATAGCTTTTATGTGTGCGAGTTCGCATGTACATACATACATAAAAATCATGTTTTTTTATGTATGCCAATTTTCTTAGAAATAGGTTTTTGTAAAAAAAATAAAACAAAAAAAAAAAAACAAAAAAAAAAAAATAATTGGAATTTTTTTTTTTGGATTTATTGAGATAATAAAACAAATGAATTGTAAATAATTTTAGATATAGAAAGAGAAAGAAATGAAGTGGTAATTTTTCTATTTTTGGTGTGGGTGTTGCGCTTGTACGCAAGAGGGGAAGTGAGGGGGATGACAAACGACTAGACGGATAGACAAAAATGGGACTGTATGACGCATTGACGGACTAAAGTCAGGTTTAGGGGGCGTTGTAGAATTAGAGGAGTCAACACAACGCCCAAGGCTTCGCGTGAGCTTAACGCTGAAGAGGGTGGGTAGACTCCACCTGACAGGACTGGACTTATCTCGTTACTTCCCTATTTTTCTCTCTTTTCTCCGTTCGTTTCTTTTACTATCTTCGGCATGATACCTTTTTTTTGTTTGTGTAACGTAGGCAAGGCGAGTGCAAAAGACCCACCCCAACCGACGAGCTAAGCCAGGGACCGCAAGCATGCCGACTTGCAACTCGACCCTGCCACAAACCTATGCATACACAACACTTCACAACCCTTGACCTAGCCAAAGGTTTCCACCAAGTGCTAGTCAGGGAAGAAGACAGAAAAAAACTGCATTCTCTACACCTTTAGGCCATTACGAGTTTGTTCGAATGCCCTTCGGACTGAAAAACTCACCTGCCACATTCCAAAGGCTGATAAACTCAGTTTTAAGAGAATACATAAACAAAATATGCGTTGTCTATCTTGACGACATATTGATTTTTAGCACAAGTTTAAAGGAACACATCAGTAGTGTGAGGAAAGTGTTAACCAAACTGAGGGAACACAACCTCAAAATTCAAATAGACAAATGTAATTTCTTTTCAAAAGAAACCGAGTACTTGGGCCATATCCTCTCTCCAAAAGGTATTCGACCCAACCCAAAGAATATTGAAACAATTCAACATTTAAAATTACAAGAAACACAGAAACAAATCAAGCAGTTCCTAGGAATAACGGGGTACTACAGAAAGTTCATAAAAGACTACGCTAATGTAGCCCACGGACTTACAAAATATCTAAGGAAGAACACAAAAGTTAATAAAAACGACCCACTTTATATGGACTCATTTCTAAAATTAAAAAGATT
Organism: Philophylla caesio; assembly: GCA_963971545.1. Lineage (NCBI taxonomy): Eukaryota > Metazoa > Arthropoda > Insecta > Diptera > Tephritidae > Philophylla > Philophylla caesio. Next base: position 88,652,370 of record OZ020604.1, on the reverse strand, counting down.
TCTTACAAACCCTCCAATTCTAAAATACCCAGATTTTTCAAAAAGATTTAAATTAGTAACAGATGCAAGCGACTTTGCGATAGGAGCAGCGCTCATGCAGAATGACCGCCCTATTAGCTATGCAAGCAGAACCCCAAACGACCATGAAAAAAAATATGCAACAGTAGAAAAAGAACTACTCGCCATAGTTTGGGGAATCACCTACTACAGACCGTACCTTTATGGAAAAGAGTTTGACCTTTCAACAGACCACCAGCCACTAGTATGGCTATATCATAAGCACAAAGGAAAGGATATTAACCCAAGGTACAACGTTGGCTACTAGAACTAGGCGAATATAATATAAATATAAATTACATAAAGGGAAAGGAAAATAAAGTTGCAGACTTCCTTAGCAGGATTAATAACGAGTCAGGAGAGATCTACATGACAGAAGAAAATGATGAGAACATGAGCACATGTGCAACAATTCACTCACAACAAGAGGGACAGAATGACCACTTCCCAATACTAGAAACAGTAGTGAACCGATTTTCAACACACATTATCATAACTGACCATAAAACGAGGGAAATTGAAATAGTTAATAACAAAAGGAAAATCTATATTAACAGAGACGACATATCCTCAAATTTTATGACTGATATATTCAGAAGGTATCTGAAAAGCGGAAAGATCGGAATATTTTCTGAACTTCCAGACACTATATATAACAAAGTACAGCTAAAACTTATAGAACTTTTTGGATCTAGCTTGAAATTCGTTAAATGCAGCTACCACGCCAAAGACATGACCAATATAGACGAGACATACAAACAAATACACAAATACCACTAATTCGAGAATGGACATAGTTGTATAACGAAACTTATGACGGCATTAAGAAAAAAATATATTTCAATAACCTTAAAGAGGTAGTGCAAAAATATATTAACAACTGTGACATTTGCAACAAAGCAAAATACGACAGAAGTCCACCAAAACCCAAATATCATATCACAGAAACGCCAACAGACGTAAATCAAATTATACACATAGACGTCTATACAATTAAAAAACATAGCTTCTTAACATTTATTGATAAATTTTCCAAACAAGCAACAGCTTTATTTCTAGAGGACAGAAACAGTCAGACTATTATCGAAAAACTTAGGCTCTTCTTCTCAACAAGAAACAAACCCACCAAAATTATAACCGACAACGAACTCAACTCGATAAACGTCAATGACTTCCAAAGACAAGAAAATATCGACATACATTTTACCAAACCAAACAGCCACACAGGCAACTCAGATATAGAAAGACTTCATAGCACAATCTCTGAGAAATTTAGGGTGTTAGAAGCTGAAAAATCCGAGTTGTCAACTCAGGAAAAAGTTTTCAAAAGCATAGAATTTTACAACAAATCTATACATAGCTCAACCAAGGAGAAACCTCAGGACATAGCAGTAGGCAAAATTAATAAGGATACCATTAGCGACAGGCTAAATCAACTAAAGAACAAAATTATAAGTAAGAGAAACGAGAAAAGAGAAACATATATACAAGACCAACAGGAAGGTTACATCAAGAACTATAAAGCACTAAGACATAAGCATGAACCTAGATACAAAAAATCTAAATTAGAAAATATCCATCCAACAAACACTAAGCGAAAAAAGAAATTTTCAGGTGCAACTAATACTGACGCTGTTGCTGCTAACATTGACGGTAACAACGGCAACGCTAACCCTACAACCAATTGATAGTACAGACGGATATGCCGAAATCCAACTCGACAAAGTAGACTTTATTCAAAATTACTGTAAAATCGTCCATGTAATAGAAATCAATAAAATTCTCGAAATTGTAAATACCTTACAACAAAATATAAGAGCAACAAAAGTAGACAATAGGTTACTTTTAGAAAATGAATTAAACAGAGTGAGAACAAAACTTTTAGCAATTTTACCCCACAGACATAAGAGAGCATTACTAAATGTATTAGGTACTGGACTAAAACTTTTAACAGGAACAATGGACGACAATGACAGAACAGAAATAGAAACACATCTTAAAATAATTGACGAAAACAACCATAACGCAATAGAAAACTTAAATAAAATATTAGAATTAATAACCATTTTAGCAAAACATTTAAGGAACTCAAATTAGCAGTAGAAAATTACAGACGAAATGTCATACAGAAATTTGATGACTTAAATATAGAAAACGATAAGATATTCAAACATCTTTCGTATATAGACCTTCTTGTAAAAATTAAAATTTTAGAGAACAACATAGAACATATAATTAATAATATAGCATCCTCAAAACTTAACGTAATGACTAGCAACATCCTTACAGAACAAGAAATAAAAGAATTAGAAATAGACCTTTTTAAACTACAAAACATTGAATTAACAACCGCAGAATACCAGGGAAATAAATTACTGTTTATAATAAAAGTCCCAACAGAAATAATTCCATTAGAAAGATCATTAGTCACCCTAATAAACAATAATAACTATGTTACACTAAAATTCAAACCACAAGAAATAATATATTATAAAAATAGGACATTTGATTATACACATGATTTAAATATAAGAAATTTAGAAAAGCAAATTATGTATTTATAGTAATACTTGCAAAAGTACAAACAAAAATGGAACAGAAATAGTAGAAATCGAAAATGGTTTGATTTTATTGAAAAACTCACCAGGCTATAATCTAACTAGCAATTGCGACAATAGAAACATATTACTAAAAAGAAACTATTTGCTCACTTTCCATAACTGTACAATAAATCTAAATAATGAAACTTTCAAAAATACAAACAAAGAATTCAAAGATAATTTTGTATTACCAAATAGCATAAAAGTCAACAACACCAAAGTTGAACCAACTTTCGAAGAAATTATATTAAATAACATCCAAAATGTAGAGAAAATAAAAGAACTGAAGTATCATAAAGTAAGTCATTCACAATTCGCTGTTGTAATAATTATAATAATTTTAATAACTATCATATTACTGATTATGGCCGTTGCCCTTGCATATACCAAATATAAAAACATTAAAATAAAAATCCAGGAGTATTTTCAAACAAAGAGGGGAGAAATTACGTCAACTCCACCGCCGACTTACATTCCGACTATTAACTGGGCAAGGTAACAACAAGATAATATTGCTTACCTTGCACTTTTCCAAATTTAACATATGCAATTGCAAGATTTAAACGAACCAATGATTTCGCAATTATCCAGCATAATATTGTTATAAATAATACTGTTAGCTTGTAAGTAAGTCAGTTCTGAAGAACCAATTAATTGGTAAATAACAAATCAAAACTTTGTTTTTTTTTAGTCAAGTTAAGCTTGACTTCCGGGACCCATACAAGTACGTCCAGACCATCGAAGAGGTAATATGAATAAAGGGGTATATTGCAGTATTCGTGTGTATGGTATCGAAGGCTGTACATTTGGAGTTTGTCTCGGATTTGTCCACCAAGGCTTTTATTATGGCTTTTATTCGTTTTACGTCACGTTATGGACATTGTCTACACTTATGGAGTGACAACGGAACGAATTTCGTAGGTGCTGAGCGAGAGCTAAGTCGGATGTTACAACCGTGGCAGAACTCCGACCTTTTTGAGCAACTCGCAACACGACAAACGGAGTGGCATTTCATCACTCCATCTGCCCCACACCAAGGAGGCCTTTGGGAGGCTGCTGTAAAGGCTGCTAAACACCATCTACGACGAGTGATGGGAGCTCGCCTGTTAACCATAGAAGCTGTTCAAACATTGTTGGCAGAAATTGGAGCAGTGCTCAACTCACGTCCATTATGTGCTCAAAGCTCGGATCCCAGAGACTTGTCTCCTTTAACACCTGGACATTTATTGATCGGAGAGGCCTTAGTACCAGCTCTAGGGGAAAGGGTACCAGTCGATTGGCCGGAGAACCGCCTTGATTATTGGCAGTCTCGGCAGCTGGTCACGCAACGGTTTGGAAGCTGTGGAGTAAAGCTATCTACATGAACTGCAACAGCGACCTAAATGGCGGGAAGCTAAACGAAATCTACAGGTAGGCGATCTAGTAGTCATAAAAAACGAAGCTACACCGCCGACATTGTGGAAAATGGCACGAGTAACAGTATTGGATCCTGGAAGTGATGGACTAGTCCGTAATGTAATTCTTTGGACTGGTAGCAGCTCTCTTAATCGCCCAGTACAGAAACTATGTGTTTTACCAGTAGAATGTATTGAGCCTCGAGCAACACCGAGTCTCAAGGCCGGAGGATGTTCGAGCGAGTAAAAGTCAGTTGCGAGTGAACTACGAAACAAAGCGGTTGTATCTAGAGAAATAGTCAGAGCGTTAAAATAAATACAAATATATATTGAAATTTAACCCAGCGTCTTTTATTTGTATATTGTAAAACAAACTTAATATGTCATTGCAAAAAAAATTATCTAGGAATGTGTTCCACTCTTTGTTCACTTTCTATTTCGATTTACATTACGCGCACCTTTGCTGCGCCGCTCACTCTCTTTACTTAGAACTGAGCATCAAACACAACTACTGTTGGTGTTTCAGTTATCTGTTTTTACATCGCAATAGTATTAACACTCTCGTTAATATTTCATTGCCTCTTTCTTTCGCGCTTGGCCTAAGCAAAATTTTTTGATTCTGCTTACATACTCTTACAGTGTACACTATATCATTGCGTGCAACAACGCAAACTTGTGTCTTTCGCACTTTTGAAATGACCCTGCCTGCCTACTTTGTTATAGTGACGCTTAGGGTTTGGCTTGTTTGGTACACTTGAGCTTCCCAGCGGAGCACCACTTTCAAATTGAGGTTATGTCTCAAAATTTTGAATCATACGATTTTCTTCCTAATTTCATGTTAAAAGCACAATACGACACTCTACAGCTCTTCTCGCAAACTTAGTTCCGCAAATTTAGTTTATATGCAATATTTCAAACTGCAATATTTCTACAACTCCAGTTTTTCTTAAACATTGGCTCGTTAGAACTTCGCGGACGAGTCTACAAATTATGTGGGATTTATTAAATTAAAGAAGTTGATTTAACATTAATTTAAATAGTTCACATTTAGCTTTAATAATATTACATTTAGGTTTTTTAATATTACATTAAGTTTCTTTAGATTTACAATACATTCAATGGATCGGTCGTGCGCCTACATCTTGCTTTGACGAGAAATCTTCTGTACTCTTTTTAAAAGCTGTTAATGTCCGTTGCGTTCGATAAGATGGTTGGTTGCGCGTTCATGATGTTGCACAGAGGTGCATTTTTTCCCACATATATTTCATTTGAAAGCTCTTTCAGTCCGCTTTCATTTTATACCAAATTTCTTTAATTTGGGAAAGCGGTTTGTTTATTGTTAGGCAATGACTTTAATTTTGGTCTTAAAAAATATCTGGCCAAGTTTAACTGTTATTAGCGGACTAAAAAACTAAAAGGGTTGACCATTTATTTTATTTCAAATAAAACAAATGCCCAAAAAAAACTTTTATCTAAGGACTTTTATTTTAAAAGGCATAAAAGTCCAGGTCCCTGCTTGAAAGAGGAATTTTTAAGAATGATACAAAATTTTAAAAATAAATGGCTATTAAACTCACTGTTTTCTAAAATTCCGGAATTTGTATAGACTTTTCCCGGGATATTCGCGAGTTAAAAGAGGCATGCCTTAAAGTTTGTGTAGGTGTAGTACATTTGCTGCTCATGACTGTTTGTTTGTTTTAAATTGTTAAATTTCATTGCATACATAGCAATAATAAAAATAAACGAAAAATATTTGTCATGAAAAACAATGTAAATATCTTTTGTAAAAATGTCATACAAATCTCTCATACAAATATTTGAAGAACTTAATAAATATTAATGCATTTATTTTATAGTTATTTATAAATTTCAGTAAAATTCAAATTGTATGAATAGACATATGGTACATATGTGCTTGTGTAATAGAAAATGTATTGCATTTTTGTGATTTGATTGCTTTCATAAACTTGCGGCGCCTGTTATCTTACATTCGAATGTTGTCCCATATAGTCGAATAAGCATATGCGTCTCAGTTATCTCAGCTATCTGCACACTCATTCAGTCATCGCGGCTGCTGTGAGTTGACCATGTTGTGATAGAGGAAAGGCACGCTAAGATTCCCACACGCCACTGGGCAGCAAAAATCGCCCGCAAATGGACACAAGGAAAGAACAAGGAACAACCACCCACTTCGCCGCCCGACTTGCACTCCTGCTCTCTGGGACCAATGATCAACATAACAATATTTCCGAACAGTGGAATAATATATCTCGCTGTCTACAAACCGCCTGTGAGGAATCCATCGGATTTCAGCGGACTCCAAAACAACTTGTATGTGCGAGAGCATTTTTGTGAGTTGGAAAAGGTACAAAGACGCGTTTTTTGTGAGAAAAAGGCCGAAATACGTGAGTGTGAATAGCGTGTATGCGTGTATGCATGAGTTCATTTCTTGAATACGGTAGGAAGAACGGAAGCCTGCTGATTCCACAAGAAGGATGATACTGCAGGTTGCGCAAATTATCGCAGGATTAGTCTTCTTAAAATTACTTATAAGGTTCTGTCGAGCGTATTGTGTCAAAGACTGATTGGACCTTACCATCGACCAGATATACACAGATATTCGAAAAGACCCGAGACAGAAGTTTCTACACATTCAATCTTTTTTTTACTTTAAAGCCGTTTTCAGTAGCGCGCGAAGAAGTTGCCTATATACTGTTATGTAAAATGACGTTGATACCAAACGAGGTTTCAGACAGGGTGACTCCTTGTGGTGCGACTTCTACCTTTTGTCATCAAATAGACAATCAGCACTTTCACGGCAGGCCACTCATATCACTTTTGATAGTTGCAAATTTGAAAAATAGAGAACTTGGTGTACCTAGTGTACACCAATAATACGTCCGCCTTGAAATCCAAAAAGGATGTCTCTTGCTAACAAGTGCTACTTCGGATTGAGAAGTCAATTGCATAGTAAATTACTCTCTCGACGCACAATAACCAAACTCTATAAGCTGTCATTATGCCCATCATTTTATATGGCGCAGAAGCATGAACTATGGCAAAATTAGATAAGAGGGCTCTTGGAGTGCCGATACGATTAAACGATGAGCTATACAAGCCATACAAGGAAGTAGAAGTAGTGCAGCGCTTGGTTGCCTTTCGCACTCACCACTTTTTCTAAACTTTTCAAGTAATTTTCAACACTTTTGTTTTTAATTTTAATTCAATAACAATTCTTTAATTTAGTGTTTTCAAGTTCACATACAAGTATATTTAAATTTACAAGATAATTGTAGTGCAATCGCGTACGCGGTTTCCGAGCTCAGTCTTTCAGCTGATTACTCCGTTGTCCATCCGGAAAGCGCTACATATCCGCATTGCATTTAGTCGAAAGATCGAGTTTACTTTACTAGCATACGATCCATGGTGAAGTGAATGACCCCCAACAGGAGCTGCATACATTTTTTCTTCGAATCTGGCCAGGACCACCTATGTTTGTCATTCATCTAACTAACGAACAATGAACTGTCTCCGCTTTTCGACTAACTTTCTTAATGTGGATTCTGTATGACAACCTAGCGTCTATCATAACACCTTAGTATCTTACTGCTGTGCGAGTCTCAAATACATACCCATTAACATTTAAAGTAGTAATTTCTTTTTTCTTCCTACTTGCATTTCCTACATTTTTGGTTTTCTGAATGGCAAGTTGCAAACCTTTTTCCTTAAGCCAATCGTCGATCTTTTGGGAAAGGTAGGCACAGTGGTCCGAAACACCCGAAAAAATTTTAAAGTCAGTAACTTACTAATTTCGGGGACGCAGAATACGAATTTATGGTTAAAATTGTAAAAAACAAAAGGCGACTCCATAATAGAGGATTGAAATTTATAAATGAAATTTATCCTTACGAAAATCAGTATTCGGGAGTTTATTCGGTCGGGGAATACGAATTTACTTGCTCTCACAAAAATCAGTATTCTTGTGTGTTTGGGGTCGGTCTATTTCAGTTTTTGCAAACTTGAAATGAGTGGATCTGAAGATGCCAACATTTTTCATGGTTTGTGTGCGCGATGATTTTCTAGCGAAATTTTCGCGAATCTTCTTGATGTCTTTATTGCGTGCTTCCTGCGCATCATCGCATAACATTCCTATCCTTAGCGGAGCGCTTTAATTATTGCGAAACCATGTAGGAGCACAATGTGCACTGTCGTTGGCATTGGGTACCATTTATAAAACTGCACGTAACTCTTCGCTGCATCTCAACAGTGGATACGGAATCTTTGCAATCCGCTATCAACTTTTCATCCAATTGCACGTAGTACTAATTTTTGCGGAAGTGACATCCATTTTTTTGATTCTTGCCTACTATTTTGAATCTCTCATATCGTTTTTTTGAATTGCAATATCAAATTCGTATACTAAGACCCTGAAAACCTAACGTAATCAGCAGCTTTTTAGTTGGTGGGAGACATTACTGTGTTGTTGTACAAAAAGACTAATATATTGATAAAATTTAAAGTCGCAGTTGGTTGCAGCTGCACTTTATAATGACGATTAATACCACATAAAAAATTAATTTTATAAATTTTTCAATTAATATAATAGTGTGGTAAAAATGTTGTACACATACACACTATAGAATGCTAACCTTGTCTGAGGACCATATGTTTGCATATGCGAAAGGTGTTGAAAGGGTATTGTTCTTGCGAAGTTCCCTCCTTGTTATTTGACACAAATTTGAGGTTTAAAAAAAGCCTTTTCTTGTCAAAAACGAGCAAAGTAAAACGCCAGTGCAACGTTTTTATTTTAGCTGTTTTGCCCGCGCCAATTTGCAACATGCGTAAAAGATAGGAAACTCGACTTTATGCAATTCAGAAACTGCTGTTATATTCACTAAGGACCCCTATTAGCAAATATAGAGAACTACTTTCAAATCGCGAAACTTGAATTTTTTATTTTTAGCGAGCTTTCAGGTCTTTTGGACCTGTGTGCAAGGTCTGAACCTTGAGTAACACCTCTGGTGACGATGTATTCCTTCATTCCTGAAGAAGTGCAACCACTGCTTCTTTAATAGCAATGTCAGTAATACGATCAGAACCGGGAGCCTTGTTGTTTTTTAAGCGCTTGGCCTCACTTTCGATTTCTGCTTCTCTTACAGGGAGAACACGAGCGTTTGTCAGATAGTCTATAGGCACTGCTAATATTTGAGTCTCCGCCTTTGGAACAAGGTTTTCAATCGCTTCTTTAAGCATCATCGAGCACGTTGGCATTCACATTTGGCTACCTTTAAACTTTTCATCACAGATTGCAAAGCAGTTGTCCTTGCTGTTCAAAACCTGGGTAATCTCAAAGAAGAAATTACAACTATTAAAACACACCTAATAAATACGCAAGCCAAAGTAAATGTGGATCCCAGGGGCCGCTGGCATAATAGGAAATGAGTTAGCAGATACAGCAGCAAAAACTGCGGCATCGGCTCCTCTCCAATTATTTGTTCCATTTCAGATGAAGCAAATAAGAAGTCAGGCAGTTAGGCAATTCCTTAGAAGTATCCGAGACAAATGGAACAACGAAACACACCAATACAAATCCTTAAGCCCAAATAAATACTCAATAGTGCTGCCAACTAACACCACCACAGCAAGGAACAAATGTTTCGTTAGATTGCGTCTAGGGCACACGAGTCTGACACATCTTCACTTGATGAAGAAGGAGTCGCAGCCATCCTGCCTGTTTTGCAATTCATCTGTACTAACAGTTTCCCACATTATTTCCGAATGCCCATCCCTAAACCCCTACTGGTCAACTTACCTCTCACCAGATCCATTATCGATACTATCCGTCCCAAGCGAAAATAATATAAGGAAGTTATTCAACTTTTTAAAAGAAATTAATATTCAAAAACTAATTTAATATATGTATGTACTGTAAATAACAAATGTAACTGATAGCCATGGTAGCTAGTGTTAAAATTTATTATAATTTTAATTATAATAAATTATAATAATAATAAGATACAAGCAAAGAAAAGATTAAACATATTCAAGGCTAACTTAATGGCGTTGCTAAACGACGGCGTTGTTCGTGTATTCTGAGCTCAGTCATTATTTCTTTACAGATGTTTTTCAATTTAAACCAAACTGTTCGAGTGGGGGAGAAAATAGGGGCCGGGAACTCCTCTTGAATTCCACGGCAACGGGGATTGAAATATAGGAGGCCGATCTTCTGAAAATTTTGAAATCTTAAACTTAATTAGCTGAATGCCGTTTTGCTTTCGCAAATAAAAACACACAAGTTTCAATTTAAATGCAACTTAGGGCATGCAGATGGCAAGCAATTTATTGTTTAATATAGGACACTGCGTGGCCGCTGTGGTCGAGGTGGTAGCGATGCGTGCTATAACTTGATATGCGGGTGAGTTCGAGGTTCGAATCTCAGTCAGAGCAAGCAAAATCTTAATAATAGAAAAATGGCAAACCTCCGAGGGTATTTCTGCCATGAAAAAGCATCTCATTAAATACATCTGCCGTTCGGAGTCAGCACAAAACTGTAGGTCCCTCCATTTGGTGGTAGAATATAAAGACACACACCACAAATGGTAGGAGAAGGTCGGCCAAACACTGAGCTATATAGTGTACGCGCCAAAATTATATTATATATAGGACACTGCTGAAAAAAAAATTTGGGTTATATACATAAATCAACCTTACTTATTGCGTTGGGGGCGTCTCTTCACAAAGTGAAAGAGCGCTGGAGATTCACAGAAGGCAAAACCCATCAAACGGTACGGGTAACAGGACTCGAAAAAAGGGAGACAAAGTAAAGAGTCCCTGTTCCCGTACTATCACAGCGACATCTGCAAGTGGAATTATTATAATTCACTATGGCAGAATCAATTGTGATTGCTAAAACAGCTGGCGTAAACATGCCTCCCGCCTTGAAGTATCGCTGCAATAAAATAACTAAATTTGTTTCGATTAGATATATAAAATTTGCTATTTCATAACATCATTATTCTATAGATAACAACTCTTTAGCGTAACAAATTATGAAATAAGTTAAATCAAAAATTCATTTATGTATAATGCTAAATCTACAAATTAACAAAAGAGATGAACTAAAAGAAATTGTAAGCTACGAGCTAAATCTAGTAAATGGTACAGCGAGAAACCATCCACCCGAACATTGTGTTTTGCGGCCGGTCAGGTGGGAGTCGCTACCATTTGTCCTGGACGCAGGATCATCGCATACACCTCAGCTTCCAAAATCTGCGATACCGCGCTCGAGCGTACGCTAGGGGTAATGCGGGACAGGTGTGTCTGCACATTCGCGGTCACGTGGAGCCGCTCGTTCCAGTCTTTTAGCGTAAGCTGGCACGAATTTTTGGGACCGGGGTGGTGCGTGCGGTGCCTAGCGCTTCGCGGCAATGGGATGGGGCAACTGGACTGCCGACCGCATAACCACAGGCGCGGTCTGGCTACCGGTGGCACGTTGGATGCAGGTAATGCAGCTTCTTTCTCCATCTCATCGTCATCGGCGTCGATCTCCAACACCTCTTCGTCGCTCGACTCGCTCAGAGGTTGAGCGTTATACGCACTGTAACGTCGTCGCCGGAGCTCTTCGGTCTCTTGGCTTCTCGTGGAGGTAAAGGAGACTGTGGTGCCTCTCGCTGAATTGGTCGCAGTTTCGGGGTCACGGACAACTTTTTGCGGTATGGTGCGGCGACATGCAATTCAGTGCCGATTCTCGAGACAGTACGCATACTTTCGTCCGGCTCCATCCTGCGTATCACCCGGCAATATAGCAACGGGTGCCAATAAGGAAATAGCCTGGGGTTAGAGAACCCATTTTCTCAGAATCCTCAGAGATGGGGCAATCGGTCTCGAGTTCAGGCACGATTTGATATTCGCCAGCAACGTTGAGAGTTCCTCGATGGTAAACCGCATTGAATGTGCTACCATCCGGAAATGTATTTTGAAGCTTTTTACCCCTGCTCCCCATAGACCTCCCAGGGGGGTACTAAATGCCATGCTATGCTGTGATGAGCATATGTTTGTGACGTGTGGTTAGCGACCGTAGAAACGAACTGCTGGAAATCCTTTATTAATTCTTTGTTCGCTCTTACGAAGTTTGTGCCATTGTCCGAGTAAACATTTAGAGGGCAGCCTCGTCTGGATACAAAGCGGAAGTAAGCTGCTAAATCGTCGCCGTAGTTAAATAACTGGTGGCCTAAAAACCCTTCGTTATTCTGCAGGCTCTGCCCGTTAAACTTTTTACTTCAAACGATGCCGTGAAGTCGACTCCAGTTTTTGTGAATGGCCTGGAGACTTCCGTTCGCTCTGGGGGAATGCTGCCATTAACTGTTCCCGCGCTTTTTTCCTGTAAACAGTACATACCTTGCATTTATGAACACAGCTTGTTATAAGGATTTTGATTCGTATGATCCAGTATTCAGACCGCAAAACACTCAACATTAGCTGCGTTTATCCGTACATAGAAATCAGATGTGAGAATTATACGAGTAGTCTTGAAAACTGGCAATCGTAAGGAATAATTATTGGAAACCGTTCGTTGTAGGGAAGGTTGGTTAATGCTAACCTTCCTCTCATTATCAATACTCCGTTCCTGTCGAAGAATTGGAATTGGACTTTTCGCGTTTAGCGGCGTGGAGCCGTAATGGGCTTGTACTTATCTGCTAAATTCCGCTTTCGCGTGAGTACTTTACCTGCTTTATTTCTCTGTCTCCTCTTTAGCAAACAGCTTATGGACCGGGTGGGTTCTATGATAGAAAATAAAAATCTGTGCTATCACTCTCACTGCTCGAGAAAAGTCGGAGAACCTCTCCAGAATGTCTTCTCCCTCCGAAAAACCTGCTACATAAACCAGAATCGTCTTTAGCTCTAACTCCGTTTCCAACGCAGAATTGTTTGAAGTTCTTGGGGGGGTGACGCCTCTACTGTCGATATCCGTTGGATTATCTGCTGACCGCACGTGATTTCAGCCAGATACGCCTACTAATTCATCGATTTTTGCTACTTGATTAGCCACAAACGTTGTCCAAGTACAGGCCGGTTTTTTGAGCCATGACGTAGAGTCCGTCCATTTATATATTGCTGGCTGCACATTCTTAAGCTGTGGAATAAAATCATTAATTAGTTCCGCTAACAATATAGCTCCGTACGGCTCGAAACGGGGAAGAGAGACAACTTTCACTGAAGCTACTTTCGTCTTGCCTACCAGCAAATTAATGTGAGGAGTCGCATTCGATGTGCGCTCGCGAACTCTGATATATAACGCCGCTGCGTATGCCTTTTCCGAGGCATCACAAAATCCATGGATTTCCACATCATTCCATGGCGTAAAATGAGTCCAACGTGGAATTTTAATGTTCTGAACACTACCATATGGTCCAGAAATGTCTCCCATCGTAGTACCAAGTTTCGGGGTAGACTATCATCCCAGTCTATTTTAAACAGCAAGATATCTTGAATCAAGATTTTGTCCACCACTATGATCGGCCCCAACCATCCCGCTGGGTCGAACAACTTAGCTACACATGAAAGTACTTCCCGCTTGTCGTATTCCTGTTTTTCAGGAATCGACTGCACGATGAAATGAGACATGTCGATGTGTTCCTTTGGCAATCCCACCAAGATTTTCTTGGAACTTGATCTCCACTTCCTCAGGGGGAAACTTGCGCTTTTGAGAGCCTCAATCACCTGATCGCGCATTTCAATCGTTGTTGTGCAATCATGGGCACCTGCTAACACGTCATCTACGTACATACGTTGCTTCAACACCTTTGTCGCAAGTGGAAATTTCGCTTTCACCTCTTCCGCCACTTGAAGTAGGGTTCTTATTGCCAGATACTGGGCACAATTCACTCCGAAAGTAACGGTCTTCAGTTCGAAGTTCTGCAATTTCTCATCTTGGGATTCTCTAAACAGGAGTATGTTCGGGGGTGGGCATGATTTGCCTGTATATCGTTTCTATGTCTGCGTTAAAGACATATTTGAACAAACGCCATTTCAACAGTAAACACACCAAATCTGCTTGTAAGATGGGGCCGGGGTAAACACATCGTTCAAACTTACTCCACTTGATGTGGGGCACGATGCATTAAACACCACTTGTACCTTGGATGTGATACTTTCCGGTTTCACGACGGCATGATGAGGTACATAATATGATGACTTTACCGCTCTAGCACCCCGAATGTCGGAAACAGTTTCCAACGTTTGGAACCGGCTTGGTAGAAAGCTGTCTAATTACTCCCACCTCGGAATTTCCGCCTTCCTCACAATCCTTTGTTCCCATAGCGCTAGGGCGGTGTCCGACAACCGACTCGACACCAGTTCTCAATGTCAATACCGTACATTTCTAACACTTTTCTTCACTCCGGGTCTTCTGATTCAAATGATACAGAGTTTACCCCGGTCGAAAATTGTTCACGTAAATCGCAGTGAATAAATTCAAGACATGTAGTCACCGTAAAATATCTCCGTATCGCATGGAGGTAAACGAATTTTTGAATGTGCAGGCAGCTCAACTTCATGAAGCCCGGGATTGACCATTGAATTGATTTGTTGAGCAAAAGTGAGGCCATGAGCAGTCTCACCTATAAGCGCACCGTCAAGTAAGCGGTGTAAAAGTCCTGGTATCGACACTTGGCCAAACGAAGAGCGGCCTGATCGCTTTCATTGTTGCACAAAGTCTTTGAATACTTATAAAATTTCTCTTTGACTTTGACCCACAATGCCTTAAGCTCTTCCTTCAGTATTTCCAGAGAAAAGATCGAAAAGCAGTTACTGGACATCGTGTTATAGCCCGCCTCAAACTCAAGCAGTGCATCGCATGCGCGGGAAAAATCGTTGAGTGTAGCCATGGCAATGTTTAAAAACAAAAGCCCGAAATCCGCGAAACGAGTTTCAAATTTTCAAACTCCGAGGTTTAAAAAATATTTCAAAAAACTAGACTTTGTTGAAATTATCTCAGGGTATCGCACCACTGGATGAAATGCCGATTGACTCAGTTTAACAACAAAAAAAAAATTCCAGTTGTATTCCCTCAGTGTAACGGAACACTGGGGAGACTGAGTTTTATCAAAAATTTTCGCGATTTACCGCACAATGATCAATGCAACGTACTTGTTGTGTAAATACATATATACCTATATATATATTAGCCTGGCACTTAATTATATGGAGATTTTATTATTTAAACTTTTGTTCAGTCTTAACCCCTAGGATGGTGAAGACTTATGAAAAAAAAAATCTGTAAAATTTCAGACTGGTTGGGGGACCTTTAGCGGGTGCTGCACCCCCACAAACTTTCCTAAAACCTCTATTTCCACATAAAATGTAACTTTATTTCACAATAACTTTACTAATATTTATCAAACCAAAAATTTTAGTAGGTAACAGTTAATTATACAAGTTTTCAATAACTTTTTCTAATTATATTTTTTTCTAACTCTAAACAAAAATTAATTTTTTAATTAAATTAAAACAGGTCGAAAACAACAAAAATTAAAAATAAGGTTGAGCCTGCCTAACAAACAAATATAAATATACAAAATTTGTACAAACAACAACTATGTACACAGTCAAGTTGAAATAGCGGCGGAACAGTCGCACTTGATAGTAGTGAGTTGTAAAGGAAAAAAGAGAAAATAACAACAGCTCACACAGCGTAAGCTTAGCTCAGCCTGTTGAGACGCTGGCTTAAGTGTTGCGTGGTGGTGCGGGTTCGTCTCCCGCGGAAGCCGTGAAGAAAGAAGTCTGATGAAGAAATGTGGTGATTTCCGAAATAGTACTATAACTTCTACAGCTTTGATGATGTTGTTTCTTCTCTAATTTTTCAACAAGAATTGGCCTTTAGCTCATTTAAAAATAAAATAATGAAATTAAACAGGTCGAAAACAACAAAAATTAAAATATTTAAAGCCCTCAATCGGAAGCATACTTATGAAGAAAAAAGAAAACGGATAACTATTAAAATTGGTGACATTCCAAATACAATTGAAGGAGGATTCGACCAGTTTGTTTCTGATGGGACAAAGTCATTCTTTGAACGTTTTGATATAAATAGCAATTTCTTACAACAAAATCCAGATTATTGGAATGAGGACGAATCTTATAAGAAGGCTTTTGAAATTGTTCAACATTTAAAAGTTGTAAATGATACAGCAGAAAAAGGGGTCAAGTGAGTACAAGACTATAATAAGCTACTAACAAAAGATGAACAACAGTTGCAATATTTGTTGCAAGTTGTTAAACACTATAATCAGCAGTTTTGGGTTTGTAGTAAGTTTTGTCAAAAACGTTTTAATTTCGCACAAAAAACATTTAATTTCAAAAACATTATATTTCTATAAATGTCATATTAATATTAAAATAAGTAATAAACGTTTTAATAAGTAAGGTGTATATTGCAAAACAAACTTAATATGTCATTGCAAAAAAAATTATCTAGGAATGTGTTCCACTCTTTGTTCACTTTCTATTTCGATTTACATTACGCGCACCTTTGCTGCGCCGCTCACTCTCTTTACTTAGAACTGAGCATCAAACACAACTACTGTTGGTGTTTCAGTTATCTGTTTTTACATCGCAATAGTATTAACACTCTCGTTAATATTTCATTGCCTCTTTCTTTCGCGCTTGGCCTAAGCAACATATTTTGATTATGCTTACATACACTATATCATTGCGTGCAACAACGCAAACTTGTGTCTTTCGCACTTTTGAAATGACCCTGCCTGCCTACTTTGTTATAGTGACGCTTAGGGTTTGGCTTGTTTGGTACACTTGAGCTTCCCAGCGGAGCACCACTTTCAAATTGAGGTTATGTCTCAAAATTTTGAATCATACGATTTTCTTCCTAATTTCATGTTAAAAGCACAATACGACACTCTACAGCTCTTCTCGCAAACTTAGTTCCGCAAATTTAGTTTATATGCAATATTTCAAACTGCAATATTTCTACAACTCCAGTTTTTCTTAAACATTGGCTCGTTAGAACTTCGCGGACGAGTCTACAAATTATGTGGGATTTATTAAATTAAAGAAGTTGATTTAACATTAATTTAAATAGTTCACATTTAGCTTTAATAATATTACATTTAGGTTTTTTAATATTACATTAAGTTTCTTTAGATTTACAATACATTCAATGGATCGGTCGTGCGCCTACATCTTGCTTTGACGAGAAATCTTCTGTACTCTTTTTAAAAGCTGTTAATGTCCGTTGCGTTCGATAAGATGGTTGGTTGCGAGTTCATGATGTTGCACAGAGGTGCATTTTATCCCACATATATTTCATTTGAAAGCTCTTTCAGTCCGCTTTCATTTTATACCAAATTTCTTTAATTTGGGAAAGCGGTTTGTTTATTGTTAGGCAATGACTTTAATTTTGGTCTTAAAAAATATCTGGCCAAGTTTAACTGTTATTAGCGGACTAAAAAACTAAAAGGGTTGACCATTTATTTTATTTCAAATAAAACAAATGCCCAAAAAAAACTTTTATCTAAGGACTTTTATTTTAAAAGGCATAAAAGTCCAGGTCCCTGCTTGAAAGAGGAATTTTTAAGAATGATACAAAATTTTAAAAATAAATGGCTATTAAACTCACTGTTTTCTAAAATTCCGGAATTTGTATAGACTTTTCCCGGGATATTCGCGAGTTAAAAGAGGCATGCCTTAAAGTTTGTATAGGTGTAGTACATTTGCTGCTCATGACTGTTTGTTTGTATTAAATTGTTAAATTTCATTGCATACATAGCAATAATAAAAATAAACGAAAAATATTTGTCATGAAAAACAATGTAAATATCTTTTGTAAAAATGTCATACAAATCTCTCATACAAATATTTGAAGAACTTAATAAATATTAATGCATTTATTTTATAGTTATTTATAAATTTCAGTAAAATTCAAATTGTATGAATAGACATATGGTACATATGTGCTTATGTAATAGAAAATGTATTGCATTTTTGTAATTTGATTGCTTTCATAAACTTGCGGCGCCTGTTATCTTACATTCGAATGTTGTCCCATATAGTCGAATAAGCATATGCGTCTCAGTTATCTCAGCTATCTGCACACTCATTCAGTCATCGCGGCTGCTGTGAGTTGACCATGTTGTGATAGAGGAAAGGCACGCTAAGATTCCCACACGCCACTGGGCAGCAAAAATCGCCCGCAAATGGACACAAGGAAAGAACAAGGAACAACCACCCACTTCGCCGCCCGACTTGCACTCCTGCTCTCTGGGACCAATGATCAACATAACAATATTTCCGAACAGTGGAATAATATATCTCGCTGTCTACAAACCGCCTGTGAGGAATCCATCGGATTTCAGCGGACTCCAAAACAACTTGTATGTGCGAGAGCATTTTTGTGAGTTGGAAAAGGTACAAAGACGCGTTTTTTGTGAGAAAAAGGCCGAAATACGTGAGTGTGAATATCGTGTATGCGTGTATGCATGAGTTCATTTCTTGAATACGGTAGGAAGAACGGAAGCCTGCTGATTCCACAAGAAGGATGATACTGCAGGTTGCGCAAATTATCGCGGGATTAGTCTTCTTAAAATTACTTATAAGGTTCTGTCGAGCGTATTGTGTCAAAGACTGATTGGACCTTACCATCGACCAGATATACACAGATATTCGAAAAGACCCGAGACAGAAGATTCTACACATTCAATCTTTTTTTTACTTTAAAGCCGTTTTCAGTAGCGCGCGAAGAAGTTGCCTATATACGGTTATGTAAAATGACGTTGATACCAAACGAGGTTTCAGACAGGGTGACTCCTTGTGGTGCGACTTCTACCTTTTGTCATCAAATAGACAATCAGCACTTTCACGGCAGGCCACTCATATCACTGTTGATAGTTGCAAATTTGAAAAATAGAGAACTTGGTGTACCTAGTGTACACCAATAACACGTCCGCCTTGAAATCCAAAAAAGGATGTCTCTTGCTAACAAGTGCTACTTCGGATTGAGAAGTCAATTGCATAGTAAATTACTCTCTCGACGCACAATAACCAAACTCTATAAGACTGTCATTATGCCCATCATTTTATATGGCGCAGAAGCATGAACTATGGCAAAATTAGATAAGAGGGCTCTTGGAGTGCCGCATACGATTAAACGATGAGCTATACAAGCCATACAAGGAAGTAGAAGTAGTGCAGCGCTTGGTTGCCTTTCGCACTCACCACTTTTTCTAAACTTTTCAAGTAATTTTCAACACTTTTGTTTTTAATTTTAATTCAATAACATTTCTTTAATTTAGTGTTTTCAAGTTCACATACAAGTATATTTAAATTTACAAGATAATTGTAGTGCAATCGCGTACGCGGTTTCCGAGCTCAGTCTTTCAGCTGATTACTCCGTTGGCCATCCGGAAAGCGCTACATATCCGCATTGCATTTAGTCGAAAGATCGAGTTTACTTTACTAGCATACGATCCATGCTGAAGTGAATGACCCCCAACAGGAGCTGCATACATTTTTTCTTCGAATGTGGCCAGGACCACCTATGTTTGTCATTCATCTAACTAACGAACAATGAACTGTCTCCGCTTTTCGACTAACTGTCTTAATGTGGATTCTGTATGACAACCTAGCGTCTATCATAACACCTAAGTATCTTACTGCTGTGAGAGTCTCAAATACATACCCATTAACATTTAACGTAGTAATTTCTTTTTTCTTCCTACTTGCATTTCCTACATTTTTGGTTTTCTGAATGGCAAGTTGCAAACCTTTTTCCTTAAGCCAATCGTCGATCACCTTTGCAGTGCTTGTGGCGGCCATCTGAACAGTCTCAACATCTTTCGCTACGACTTGATTACGATTACTTGAAACACTGGTCCGAAACACCCGAAAAAATTTTAAAGTCAGTAACTTACTAATTTCGGGGACGCAGAATACGAATTTATGGTTAAAATTGTAAAAAACAAAAGGCGACTCCATAATAGAGGATTGAAATTTATAAATGAAATTTATCCTTACGAAAATCAGTATTCGGGAGTTTATTCGGTCGGGGAATACGAATTTACTTGCTCTCACAAAAATCAGTATTCTTGTGTGTTTGGGGTCGGTCTATTTCAGTTTTTGCAAACTTGAAATGAGTGGATCTGAAGATGCCAACATTTTTCATGGTTTGTGTGCGCGATGATTTTCTAGCGAAATTTTCGCGAATCTTCTTGATGTCTTTATTGCGTGCTTCCTGCGCATCATCGCATAACATTCCTATCCTTAGCGGAGCGCTTTAATTATTGCGAAACCATGTAGGAGCACAATGTGCACTGTCGTTGGCATTGGGTACCATTTATAAAACTGCACGTAACTCTTCGCTGCATCTCAACAGTGGATACGGAATCTTTGCAATCCGCTATCAACTTTTCATCCAATTGCACGTAGTACTAATTTTTGCGGAAGTGACATCCATTTTTTTGATTCTTGCCTACTATTTTGAATCTCTCATATCGTTTTTTTGAATTGCAATATCAAATTCGTATACTAAGACCCTGAAAACCTAACGTAATTTTTTTCAATGTCGGCCATTTTTGGTCCGCCATTTTTTTTTTTGACAATTTTAACATCAAATTCGTATTCCCTGACTTCTGGCATCTTCGGATCCACTCATTTCAAGTTTGCAAAAACAGACCGACACCAAAAACACTAGAATACTGATTTTTGCTAAAACCAGTATCTTACTGTTTTTCAACTTGTTTAATAGCAATTTTAATTTATCAGCAGCTTTTTAGTTGGTGGGAGACATTACTGTGTTGTTGTACAAAAAGACTAATATATTGATAAAATTTAAAGTCGCAGTTGGTTGCAGCTGCACTTTATAATGACGATTAATACCACATAAAAAATTAATTTTATAAATTTTTCAATTAATATAATAGTGTGGTAAAAATTTTGTACACATACACACTATAGAATGCTAACCTTGTCTGAGGACCATATGTTTGCATATGCGAAAGGTGTTGAAAGGGTATTGTTCTTGCGAAGTTCCCTCCTTGTTATTTGACACAAATTTGAGGTTTAAAAAAAGCCTTTTCTTGTCAAAAACGAGCAAAGTAAAACGCCAGTGCAACGTTTTTATTTTAGCTGTTTTGCCCGCGCCAATTTGCAACATGCGTAAAAGATAGGAAACTCGACTTTATGCAATTCAGAAACTGCTGTTATATTCTCTAAGGACCCCTATTAGCAAATATAGAGAACTACTTTCAAATCGCGAAACTTGAATTTTTTATTTTTAGCGAGCTTTCAGGTCTTTTGGACCTGTGTGCAAGGTCTGAACCTTGAGTAACACCTCTGGTGACGATGTATTCCTTCATTCCTGAAGAAGTGCAACCACTGCTTCTTTAATAGCAATGTCAGTAATACGATCAGAACCGGGAGCCTTGTTGTTTTTTAAGCGCTTGGCCTCACTTTCGATTTCTGCTTCTCTTACAGGGAGAACACGAGCGTTTGTCAGATAGTCTATAGGCACTGCTAATATTTGAGTCTCCGCCTTTGGAACAAGGTTTTCAATCGCTTCTTTAAGCATCATCGAGCACGTTGGCATTCACATTTGGCTACCTTTAAACTTTTCATCACAGATTGCAAAGCAGTTGTCCTTGCTGTTCAAAACCTGGGTAATCTCAAAGAAGAAATTACAACTATTAAAACACACCTAATAAATACGCAAGCCAAAGTAAATGTGGATCCCAGGGGCCGCTGGCATAATAGGAAATGAGTTAGCAGATACAGCAGCAAAAACTGCGGCATCGGCTCCTCTCCAATTATTTGTTCCATTTCAGATGAAGCAAATAAGAAGTCAGGCAGTTAGGCAATTCCTTAGAAGTATCCGAGACAAATGGAACAACGAAACACACCAATACAAATCCTTAAGCCCAAATAAATACTCAATAGTGCTGCCAACTAACACCACCACAGCAAGGAACAAATGTTTCGTTAGATTGCGTCTAGGGCACACGAGTCTGACACATCTTCACTTGATGAAGAAGGAGTCGCAGCCATCCTGCCTGTTTTGCAATTCATCTGTACTAACAGTTTCCCACATTATTTCCGAATGCCCATCCCTAAACCCCTACTGGTCAACTTACCTCTCACCAGATCCATTATCGATACTATCCGTCTCAAGCGAAAATAATATAAGGAAGTTATTCAACTTTTTAAAAGAAATTAATATTCAAAAACTAATTTAAAATATGTATGTACTGTAAATAACAAATGCAACTGATAGCCATGGTAGCTAGTGTTAAAATTTATTATAATTTTAATTATAATGAATAATAAATTATAATAATAATAAGATACAAGCAAAGAAAAGATTAAACATATTCAAGGCTAACTTAATGGCGTTGCTAAACGACGGCGTTGTTCGTGTATTCTGAGCTCAGTCATTATTTCTTTACAGATGTTTTTCAATTTAAACCAAACTGTTCGAGTGGGGGAGAAAATAGGGGCCGGGAACTCCTCTTGAATTCCACGGCAACGGGGATTGAAATATAGGAGGCCGATCTTCTGAAAATTTTGAAATCTTAAACTTAATTAGCTGAATGCCGTTTTGCTTTCGCAAATAAAAACACACAAGTTTCAATTTAAATGCAACTTAGGGCATGCAGATGGCAAGCAATTTATTGTTTAATATAGGACACTGCGTGGCCGCTGTGGTCGAGGTGGTAGCGATGCGTGCTATAACTTGATATGCGGGTGAGTTCGAGGTTCGAATCTCAGTCAGAGCAAGCAAAATCTTAATAATAGAAAAATGGCAAACCTCCGAGGGTATTTCTGCCATAAAAAAGCATCTCATTAAATACATCTGCCGTTCCGAGTCAGCACAAAACTGTAGGACCCTCCATTTGGTGGTAGAATATAAAGACACACACCACAAATGGTAGGAGAAGGTCGGCCAAACACTGAGCTATATAGTGTACGCGCCAGAAATTATATTATATATAGGACACTGCTGAAAAAAAAAATTTGGGTTATATACATAAATCAACCTTACTTATTGCGTTGGGGGCGTCTCTTCACAAAGTGAAAGAGCGCTGGAGAATCACAGAAGGCAAAACCCATCAAACGGTACGGGTAACAGGACTCGAAAAAAGGGAGACAAAGTAACGAGTCCCTGTTCCCGTACTATCACAGCGACATCTGCAAGTGGAATTATTATAATTCACTATGGCAGAATCAATTGTGATTGCTAAAACAGCTGGCGTAAACATGCCTCCCGCCTTGAAGTATCGCTGCAATAAAATAACTAAATTTGTTTCGATTAGATATATAAAATTTGCTATTTCATAACATCGTTATTCTATAGATAACAATTCTTTAGCGTAACAAATTATGAAATAAGTTAAATCAAAAATTCATTTATGTATAATGCTAAATCTACAAATTAACAAAAGAGATGAACTAATAGAAATTGTAAGCTACGAGCTAAATCTAGTAAATGGTACAGCGAGAAACCATCCACCCGAACATTGTGTTCTGCGGCCGGTCAGGTGGGAGTCGCTACCATTTGTCCTGGACGCAGGATCATCGCATACACCTCAGCTTCCAAAATCTGCGATACCGCGCTCGAGCGTACGCTAGGGGAAATGCGGGACAGGTGTGTCTGCACATTCGCGGTCACGTGCAGCCGCTCGTTCCAGCCTTTTAGCGTAAGCTGGCACGAATTTTTGGGACCGGGGTGGTGCGTGCGGTGCCTGGCGCTTCGCGGCAATGGGATGGGGCAACTGGACTGCCGACCGCTTAACCACAGGCGCGGTCTGGCTACCGGTGGCACGTTGGATGCAGGTAATGCAGCTTCTTTCTCCAC
The DNA here is from genome assembly GCA_963971545.1 of Philophylla caesio. Taxonomy (NCBI): domain Eukaryota; kingdom Metazoa; phylum Arthropoda; class Insecta; order Diptera; family Tephritidae; genus Philophylla; species Philophylla caesio. Next base: position 88,628,461 of record OZ020604.1, on the reverse strand, counting down.
CTCATCGTCATCGGCGTCGATCTCCAACACCTCTTTGTCGCTCGAGTCGCTCAGAGGTTGAGCGTTATACGCACTGTAACGTCGTCGCCGGAGCTCTTCGGTCTCTTGGCTTCTCGTGGAGGTGAAGGAGACTGTGGTGCCTCTCGCTGAATTGGTCGCAGTTTCGGGGTCACGGACAACTTTTTGCGGTATGGTGCGGCGACATGCAATTCAGTGCCGATTCTCGAGGCAGTACGCATACTTTCGTCCGGCTCCATCCTGCGTATCACCCGGCAATATAGCAACGGGTGGTTCTTTGCGCACACGGGGCATTTCCTCAGGCCAGATTTGTAGGTGTTTTCCATTTTTCAAATATTTGGTGATTGTGGTCTGGAAAGAGAAAAGGAGTTAGAAATTTTGCTAAACATTAAGGTAAAAGAACCAATTTCACAATTGGCCGAGTTATGTTTCCACGCGCCGTTCGGAATTCTTCGACACGAACGCGGCTATCAGGACCTGAAAATACTCTAACTACTCTGCCAAGTCGCCAATCATTTTGGGGGTAGGATATCTTCCTCGATGTTGACCAGATCGTCTACCTCGATATCGCGTTGCGGGAAATTCCACTTTGTCCATTTCTGCAGCTCCTTCAAGTATTCTGCTTTCCACCTCGAGCAAAACGTTTGCTGGATTGTCTTTATCTTTTGCCATCGATTGTCAAGAGATATCGGACTATCTGCGATTTCGGCCTCTGGAACAGCGATGGGGGGGTTGCCAATAAGGAAATAGCCTGGGGTTAGAGAACCCATTTTCTCAGAATCCTTAGAGATGGGGCAATCGGTCTCGAGTTCAGGCACGATTTGATATTCGCCAGCAACGTTGAGAGTTCCTCGATGGTAAACCGCATTGAATGTGCTACCATCCGGAAATGTATTTTGAAGCTTTTTACCCCTGCTCCCCATAGACCTCCCAGGGGGGTACTAAATGCCATGCGATGCTGTGATGAGCATATGTTTGTGACATGTGGTTAGCGACCGTAGAAACGAACTGCTGGAAATCCTTTATTAATTCTTTGTTCGCTCTTACGAAGTTTGTGCCATTGTCCGAGTAAACATTTAGAGGGCAGCCTCGTCTGGATACAAAGCGGAAGTAAGCTGCTAAATCGTCGCCGTAGTTAAATAACTGGTTTTTTTCCTGTAAACAGTACATACCTTGCATTTATGAACACAGCTTGTTATAAGGATTTTGATTCGTATGATCCAGTATTCAGACCGCAAAACACTCAACATTAGCTGCGTTTATCCGTACATAGAAATCAGATGTGAGAATTATACGAGTAGTCTTGAAAACTGGCAATCGTAAGGAATAATTATTGGAAACCGTTCGTTGTAGGGAAGGTTGGTTAATGCTAACCTTCCTCTCATTATCAATACTCCGTTCCTGTCGAAGAATTGGAATTGGACTTTTCGCGTTTAGCGGCGTGGAGCCGTAATGGGCTTGTACTTATCTGCTAAATTCCGCTTTCGCGTGAGTACTTTACCTGCTTTATTTCTCTGTCTCCTCTTTAGCAAACAGCTTATGGACCGGGTGGGTTCTATGATAGAAAATAAAAATCTGTGCTATCACTCTCACTGCTCGAGAAAAGTCGGAGAACCTCTCCAGAATGTCTTCTCCCTCCGAAAAACCTGCTACATAAACCAGAATCGTCTTTAGCTCTAACTCCGTTTCCAACGCAGAATTGTTTGAAGTTCTTGGGGGGGTGACGCCTCTACTGTCGATATCCGTTGGATTATCTGCTGACCGCACGTGATTTCAGCCAGATACGCCTACTAATTCATCGATTTTTTGCTACTTGATTAGCCACAAACGTTGTCCAAGTACAGGCCGGTTTTTTGAGCCATGACGTAAAGTCTGTCCATTTATATATTGCTGGCTAACAATATAGCTCCGTACGGCTCGAAACGGGGAAGATAGACAACTTTCACTGGAGCTACTTTCATCTTGCCTACCAGCAAATTAATGTGAGGAGTCGCATTCGATGTGCGCTCGCGAACTCTGATATATAACGCCGCTGCGTATGCCTTTTCCGAGGCATCACAAAATCCATGGATTTCCACATCATTCCATGGCGTAAAATGAGTCCAACGTGGAATTTTAATGTTCTGAACACTACCATATGGTCCAGAAATGTCTCCCATCGTAGTACCAAGTTTCGGGGTAGACTATCATCCCAGTCTATTTTAAACAGCAAGATATCTTGAATCAAGATTTTGTCCACCACTATGATCGGCCCCAACCATCCCGCTGGGTCGAACAACTTAGCTACACATGAAAGTACTTCCCGCTTGTCGTATTCCTGTTTTTCAGGAATCGACTGCACGATGAAATGAGACATGTCGATGTGTTCCTTTGGCAATCCCACCAAGATTTTCTTGGAACTTGATCTCCACTTCCTCAGGGGGAAACTTGCGCTTTTGAGAGCCTCAATCACCTGATCGCGCATTTCAATCGTTGTTGTGCAATCATGAGCACCTGCTAACACGTCATCTACGTACATACGTTGCTTCAACACCTTTGTCGCAAGTGGAAATTTCGCTTTCACCTCTTCCGCCACTTGAAGTAGGGTTCTTATTGCCAGATACTGGGCACAATTCACTCCGAAAGTAACGGTCTTCAGTTCGAAGTTCTGCAATTTCTCATCTTGGGATTCTCTAAACAGGAGTATGTTCGGGGGTGGGCATGATTTGCCTGTATATCGTTTCTATGTCTGCGTTAAAGACATATTTGAACAAACGCCATTTCAACAGTAAACACACCAAATCTGCTTGTAAGATGGGGCCGGGGTAAACACATCGTTCAAACTTACTCCACTTGATGTGGGGCACGATGCATTAAACACCACTTGTACCTTGGATGTGATACTTTCCGGTTTCACGACGGCATGATGAGGTACATAATATGATGACTTTACCGCTCTAGCACCCCGAATGTCGGAAACAGTTTCCAACGTTTGGAACCGGCTTGGTAGAAAGCTGTCTAATTACTCCCACCTCGGAATTTCCGCCTTCCTCACAATCCTTTGTTCCCATAGCGCTAGGGCGGTGTCCGACAACCGACTCGACACCAGTTCTCAATGTCAATACCGTACATTTCTAACACTTTTCTTCACTCCGGGTCTTCTGATTCAAATGATACAGAGTTTACCCCGGTCGAAAATTGTTCACGTAAATCGCAGTGAATAAATTCAAGACATGTAGTCACCGTAAAATATCTCCGTATCGCATGGAGGTAAACGAATTTTTGAATGTGCAGGCAGCTCAACTTCATGAAGCCCGGGATTGACCATTGAATTGATTTGTTGAGCAAAAGTGAGGCCATGAGCAGTCTCACCTATAAGCGCACCGTCAAGTAAGCGGTGTAAAAGTCCTGGTATCGACACTTGGCCAAACGAAGAGCGGCCTGATCGCTTTCATTGTTGCACAAAGTCTTTGAATACTTATAAAATTTCTCTTTGACTTTGACCCACAATGCCTTAAGCTCTTCCTTCAGTATTTCCAGAGAAAAGATCGAAAAGCAGTTACTGGACATCGTGTTATAGCCCGCCTCAAACTCAAGCAGTGCATCGCATGCGCGGGAAAAATCGTTGAGTGTAGCCATGGCAATGTTTAAAAACAAAAGCCCGAAATCCGCGAAACGAGTTTCAAATTTTCAAACTCCGAGGTTTAAAAAATATTTCAAAAAACTAGACTTTGTTGAAATTATCTCAGGGTATCGCACCACTGGATGCAATGCCGATTGACTCAGTTTAACAACAAAAAAAAATTCCAGTTGTATTCCCTCAGTGTAACGGAACACTGGGGAGACTGAGTTTTATCAAAAATGTTCGCGATTTACCGCACAATGATCAATGCAACGTACTTGTTGTGTAAATACATATATACCTATATATATATTAGCCTGGCACTTAATTATATGGAGATTTTATTATTTAAACTTTTGTTCAGTCTTAACCCCCAGGGTGGTGAAGACTTATGAAAAAAAAAATCTGTAAAATTTCAGACTGGTTGGGGGACTTTTAGCGGGTGCTGCACCCCCACAAACTTTCCTAAAACCTCTATTTCCACATAAAATGTAACTTTATTTCACAATAACTTTACTAATATTTATCAAACCAAAAATTTTAGTAGGTAACAGTTAATTATACAAGTTTTCAATAACTTTTTCTAATTATATTTTTTTCTAACTCTAAACAAAAATTAATTTTTTAATTTAATTAAAACAGGTCGAAAACAACAAAAATTAAAAATAAGGTTGAGCCTGCCTAACAAACAAATATAAATATACAAAATTTGTACAAACAACAACTATGTACTACACAGTCAAGTTGAAATAGCGGCGGAACAGTCGCACTTGATAGTAGTGAGTTGTAAAGGAAAAAAGAGAAAATAACAACAGCTCACACAGCGTAAGCTTAGCTCAGCCTATTGAGACGCTGGCTTAAGTGTTGCGTGGTGGTGCGGGTTCGTCTCCCGCGGAAGCCGTGAAGAAAGAAGTCTGATGAAGAAATGTGGTGATTTCCGAAATAGTACTATAACTTCTACAGCTTTGATGTTGTTGTTTCTTCTCTAATTTTTCAACAAGAATTGGCCTTTAGCTCATTTAAAAATAAAATAATGAAATTAAACAGGTCGAAAACAACAAAAATTAAAATATTTAAAGCCCTCAATCGGAAGCATACTTATGAAGAAAAAACAAAACGGATAACTATTAAAATTGGTGACATTCCAAATACAATTGAAGGAGGATTCGACCAGTTTGTTTCTGATGGGACAAAGTCATTCTTTGAACGTTTTGATATAAATAGCAATTTCTTACAACAAAATCCAGATTATTGGAATGAGGACGAATCTTATAAGAAGGCTTTTGAAATTGTTCAACATTTAAAAGTTGTAAATGATACAGCAGAAAAAGGGGTCAAGTGAGTACAAGACTATAATAAGCTACTAACAAAAGATGAACAACAGTTGCAATATTTGTTGCAAGTTGTTAAACACTATAATCAGCAGTTTTCGGTTTGTAGTAGGTTTTGTCAAAAACGTTTTAATTTCGCACAAAAAACATTTAATTTCAAAAACATTATATTTCTATAAATGTCATATTAATATTAAAATAAGTAATAAACGTTTTAATAAGTAAGCGGATACTCATTTTTATTGAAAGAATTCAAAAAAAGTTTTAAAATATTATTTTCTTAACTACTATACGTGATGTTTTTTGAGATTTGTATTTGCAGTACTATAGATGTACAAAGACGACATTTTTAATTTTTTAATTTAAAGAATTAATTCGAAAAGTTAGAAAAATATATTATTAGAAAAATTTGTTGAAAACTTGTTGATAATTAACTGTTACCTACAAAAATTTTGGGTTTGATAAATATTGGTAAAGTTACAGTGAAATAAAGTTAAATTTTATGTGGAAATAGAGGTTTTAGGAAAGTTTGAGCAGGGCAGCACCCTCTAAACGTCCCACAATGGGTCTGAAATTTTACGAGAGTTTTTCATAACTCTTCACCATCCTGGCGGTAAGACTGAACAAAGTGTGGCTTTCAAAAGTTAGGGTCAGGCTAATATATATATATATGTATCTATGTATACTTACCACACATACTATTTATACCCACCACAAACTAGTGCTCTTACCGTAACTATTATATACTAGCTTCACGGTTATAACTTTACTTATGAAATCAGTAATAAAGAGACACTCAACAGTACAAAACATGGTGTCAGGTGTATGTGAAAATTAAAGCGAAAAAAAAACTTTAACAAAAATGCCGGACGAAAAAAAAGGCAATAGTGTAATTCATCTACAAGCATCTCAATTTATACCGATGTCGGCTACAATAGCGTCATTAAACGGAAAAGACACTAATATAGCAAAAAGTGGAAAGGTAAATTCGCAATACTTTTACGAGCTTCTGGTTAAGAAGATCAAACTGACCAAAGAAAGGTGGCTCTGATATTGGATCACTTGGGGGCTGAGTGCGTGGTTATTTTTAATTATTTCGTCAACACGGTGCCTTATGATAATTTTCTGAACAAGTTTAATAAAGTAAAATAAGTAAAGAAACAATTGACGAATATATGACTTGCCTAAAAAACTTAAGTTCACAATGCGAATTTGGCGCGCTCCGAGACAGTTTAGCAAAAGATATATTTGTGTGCTGCTTGTCATCTCATTTAAGTCACATTAAGTAGCGGTTGTTAAGTGAAGGTGACAATAGACAGAGCAATCGAAAAAGCGAAAAACATTGAAGTTGCCAAAAGCAATGCAGCCGAGCTGCAAAAAGTCAACGAAAGTCAATAGGACATTGAACTTCTGTTAGCTATTCGAAAGTCGCATAGTTATGTGCAGGCAAATGCACAAAGCACAGCTTGTAATAAGTGCGGTCAAAGGCACAAAACGCAGTGCCCAGCATTCGGCGTAACATGCTACATTTGCAACAACAGAAACCATTTCGCAGCTATGTGTTTTTACAAAAATAGATTTTAGAAATCAGTGGACAAATGTGAAGAGGCGAACGAAGAAACTAACGAATATACAAGTAACGACGAAAGTGACTTATTTATGGGCATAATCAAAAAAAGGAAAACATCACAACAATAATAATGCAGTTCAACGTGAGAACGACAAATTTGGAGCACAGTGACAGCAATTTGTGGACAAGGTACAACCAAAAAAGAACGAAGAAAATGAAAAACACGTCGAAGCAGTGGTGAAGAAGGCAGAATTAAAGAAAGAATGGATTATTGAAATTAAAATAAACAACAACAACAAATACAACACTAATGTATATTATCAAGTAGATACCGACGTACAAGCCAACATACTTTCATATAAAACTCTCTGTATGTTACAATTAAGCAGGTACCTTACAAAACTAATGTTAAGTTATTCACATTTATTGGAGAAGTATTGCCCCTTTTAGGAGTATTAAATTCTGCTATTTATATGAATTTGATTAACAACATTAATGAAATACAGTGCGAATTTTTAAAAGAGTATATGGAGGGTTTAGGGCAACTCCAAACAAAATGTACTTTAAAACTTAAAGAAAATTGTTCACCTCAGAGTTCAACGTATGGTTGATTTAAACGTAATTGCGCCAGTAACTGAGCCAACTGAATGGGTTAGCTCCATTGTGATAGTGAAAAAAGCTAATGGTAAATTGAGATTATGTTTAGACCCCCGTCATCTAAATAAAGCCATCCTTAGACCTCACTACCCCTTTCCAAACGTACATAGATAACTGTAAAGCAAAGCTAAGCAAATCTAAATATTTTAGCTCCTTAGATGCTAGTTCTGGTTTTTGGATGATTCCTCTTGATGCCGAATCGTCCAAGGTGTGCACTTTCAACACTCCTTTAGGACGTTTTAGGTTTTTGAGGCTGCCTTTCGGTATAATTGCAGCGCCTGAAATTTTTCACGCGGAAATGGTTTGACTATTTGAAGGTATACCTGGGTTAATTATTTACATTGACGACTTCTGAAGAGCATGACAAAGTTCTGCGGATGTTGTTAGAACGGGCCAAGAATGTTGGTGTTGGGTAACATTGTATGTGCCCTTTTATACATGCGCCCCGTAAGCCGCCGCTGAACTGCATATTAGTTTTTACACTTTGCTATGGTCCCACAATCGCTTAAACATCATCAGTTGCTGTGATATGAATTCGGCAAGCCGCTAGTTGATCGCCCTTGAACTTGAATTTTGGAGTTATGTGCATATTTATGTATGTATGTACGTATACACGTATGCACATAGGCTTCGTCTGCGTGAAAATTGCTGGCATCATACTGTACAGTTGCTACATACCACCTAGCTTCAACCTCGAGGAGTTTAAAACAATATTAGATAACTTGGTCACCGATGCTAGAACTAGAACGCCGGTTGTAATCGCAGGTGACTTCAATGCATGGGCCCAAGCATGGGGAAGCCGTAAAACAAATCCCAAAGGCAGAGCGCTCCTGACAGCTCTTTCGACCCTAGAAGTGGTGCTATTAAATTCCGGAAGTAAAGCTACATTCAAAAAAGACGGAAGTGAGTCTATAATAGACTTAACATTCATAACTAGTAGACTATCCCGAAATGTCCATTGGGAGGTTAGTGACGACTATACTCACAGCGATCACCAAGCAATTATCTTCACTATAAACGAACCAAAGCAAACAGGGTCTTGCACCGAAAGGAGAACAGTGGGCTGGAAAATCGACTCTCTAGATGAAGAAGCGCTAAAAGTTATGATGTCTGAAGTTACCCTAACACAAGGAGCTACGAATATGGCCAACAAGCTCATGACCACCATAGCAAACGCCTGTGATGCTTCAATGAGGAGAAGAGGAAGAAGATAGCAGATGTTCGTCAACAATGCAATAGAGCAAGGCGCGACTACCAAAGGGCCAGAAAAACGGCAAATTATTTGGAACAACAAATACACTACAGGGCCAAGCGAAAGGAATTAAAGCAAACCATTAAGGCGAGCAAGAAGAAGTGTTTTCTCCAGCTTTGCGACAGTGCCGAACAAAATCCTTGGGGTATGGCATACAAAGTGGTTACTAAAAAGCTACAGGCATCTGTCCAGCCGCAGCTCACAAGCGCCGACCAACTGGGTATAATAGTAAGCAAACTGTTTCCAGGCCAAAAAGCATTCAGTAGAGAGATCCTCTCCCATGCTGAATGCAAATTCCCCCAGATCACGGCTGGAGAGGTGCTGCTTGCGGTTGATGAATTTAAAGACAGAAAGGCCCCAGGCCCTGATGCAATTCCGAATAAAGTTCTTAAACTAGCAGTGAAAGCGAATACTGAGGTTTTCGTTCACACGTTTAACGAATGCTTTACAGAGGGCGTATTTCCGAAAATATGGAAACGCCAGCGACTCGTTCTACTACCAAAGGCGGGAAAATCTCCTGGGGATCCCTCTGCATATCGACCAATATGTATGCTTAATACAACAGGGAAGCTTCTGGAACGCATAATTACCAATAGAGTTACAGAAGCAATGGAGGCGAATGGAGGACTCTCCGAAACACAATTTGGATTTAGAAAAGGGCGGTCCACAGTTGATGCAGCCAATTTCATAAAAAGAATAGCAGAAGATGCGATTAGCGGTGAGAGATGGAGATGGGGCTCCAAAGAATATTGTTTAATAATTACGCTCGACGTGAAAAACGCATTTAACACCGCAAGCTGGCGGAAAATAACAGAGGCGCTAATAACTTTCGATATTCCAGCATATCTCAGAAGAATCCTAAACAATTACTTGTCGGACAGACTTCTACTCTACGACACCGATGAAGGCAGAAAGAAATATAAGATTTCAGGCGGAGTTCCACAAGGCTCAGTGCTGGGTCCAACGCTATGGAACATAATGTATGATGGCATATTGAAACTACATCTACCAAAAGGGGCGAAAATAGTTGGTTTTGCTGATGACATAGCCATTGTGGTCGTAGCTAAGCACATAAAAGACATTGAAGAGAGTGCAAACAACTCGATCACTAGTGTTCAAAACTGGCTCCTCGATGCAGGTCTAGAGCTTGCACAGCAAAAAACCGAGACAGTGCTAATTAGCAGCAGGAAGATCCGAGAAGTGGCGAAAATAAACGTATGTGGCCATGAAATAGAATCAGCCCCAGATCTGAAATACCTCGGAATCATACTGGATGCTAGATTAACATTCAAGCGGCATATTGAATATGCAGTCGGAAAAGCGGAAAAAGTCGCAGTAGCGCTTTCGAGACTGATGCTTAACGTCGGAGGTCCAAAGCAACAGCGAAGGCAGTTATACGCCAATATAGTCAGAAGTGTCCTGCTATACGGGTTTCAAATCTGGGGTGAAGCCTTTAAGAAGACGTCATACGCACGCGAAGCGAAGTCTTTATACCGGCTCTGCGCGGTTAAGGTATGCTGCGCTTACCGAACTACATCGGAAGATGCTGCGTTGGTTATTGCTGGCCTATGTCCAATAGATATCCTGGCGACGCAGACGTTGGCAAGATCTGTAAACAAGGCGAATCGCAAAGCAGAAATCAAGATCTGCTGGCAACAGTGGCAATGCCGTTGGGACCAGACAGATAAAGGTCGCTGGACACACCGTCTCATACCATCAATAGAAAAATGGTTAAGCCGGAAACATGGAGAAGTAAACTTCCAGTTAACCCAAATGCTTACGGGGCATGGCTGTTTTAAATCTTACTTTTATAGATTTAAAATCGATGATGACCCTTACTGCACTCTCTGCGAAGAGGACGATATCCAAGATGCTGAACATTGCTTTTTTGCCTGCACATATTTTGAAGACGAACGAAACTGCCTAAACGTACAGGTAGGGCGGCTGACAAAAGTAGAGGATTTGATCGATATAATGCTCGAATCGATCGAAAACTGGTCTGCCGTCTGCAACATGGCAAATATGGTAATATCGAAACTACGTCAGGCGGAACGACTCCGCAGAAATACATAATCTTTTAATGTCGGTTGACGGCAACAAACTTCACAACGAATCGGCGGCTCGGAACCTAGTCCGTTCCGACTGCCTGCACTAATAAAAAAATAAAAATAAAAAATGTAAGCAGTTTGGCTCTTTGGCTCTAAGCACAGCTCCCAACGAACAGCCCAAAGCGGTTACACACGGCCGGGTAGCCCGGAATCTCGTCCGTTCCGGCTACCAAGAAAGGTTAGTGCTCAATAAACTACTTTTGAGAAATTTATATATATATGTATGTTAAATCCTCAGCTATAAAATATTGTGTTTTTTCCAATAGTTCATACAAAGCAGAAAAAATCGAATTAAGTAAGTAGACGGCTCGGAACCCAGTCCGTTCCGACCGTTGCAGAATAGTTGGAAACCATAAATTTTGAAAAACCAGACGAGAAGAAGTTAAGAGAGTAACAGAGCGGCTCGGAACCCAGTTCGTTCCGACCGGCGGGCAAGGTAATCTAAAATCGTAAATTATATTAAAATCAATAGTTTATATAATAGGAGAAATACCATGTTGGAACCTCGTTCGTTCCAAGCAAAAAAAAAAAAAAAAAAAAAAGAACAAAAAAAAAAAAAAAAATGCTTGGAAATGAAACGGGGCAATTTAAACCCCCACGAAGATGTAACAAACAACAGTACAGAGTGCGGTACAAACAGACTTCACGTACGTAGAGCGTAAGCTCAAGCCATCTCCCGACGAAATACCTGACGGGGGAAATGGTACTCAGACAGTAGGAGGTTTAGTTAGGGTTAAAGTCCCACACTGACAAACCGGTGACGGTTTGGCTTTCGATGCTTCCTCCTCGTAAAAAAAAAAAAAAAAAAAAAAAAAAAACATATGCTTTCATACATATATTTAGCTATTATTTTTGCACATAATGCCAGTGGTATATTACTTTTGCAAACTTGTAATTTATATGTACGTAAGTATGTACGTACATATGGAATCTAGTAACTTTGTATGTTTGTATGCATTTGGATTTCTGGGCATACATATTGACGCATACCGCTATTAATTTTTGTTTACCTTCGACTATAAAATAGGCAGATTATGAAATAAAGCTAGTCAGTTTTTCTCCGACAGTTTCTGCAACAAATTTAGTTGTCGCGTTTTATTCAGCATTGCCGCCGGACAAACAAACTAGTTTGACCGTACATTTTGGCGCCCAACGTGGGGCACGAGAAATCATTATAGTGCCTTTTTTTTGTGGCAATTGCTGAAAAAGGTCGAGTTATTTTCGCATTTAATTTCGCATAATCGCATATATATGCATGTGTTGATTGCAGCGGCTTATCAAACAACCGTTCATCTTCGCTTTATTACTTCGCACATTTCGAAACCACAATTTCAACTTTATCGCATCAGCTATTGCAAACCGTTTGGTCACTATGTCGCTGGAGGAAGTTAAGCAGCAGCGTTCGCTAACACGCAAGAATATGTCGCGCATTAGGACAGTTGTGGACGCCAGCGCCAACCAAACTGGGAAAATAAACTTTTGTTCAGTCTTAACCCCCAGGATGGTGAAGACTTATGAAAAAAAAAATCTGTAAAATTTCAGACTGGTTGGGGGACTTTTAGCGGGTGCTGCACCCCCACAAACTTTCCTAAAACCTCTATTTCCACATAAAATGTAACTTTATTTCACAATAACTTTACTAATTTTTATCAAACCAAAAATTTTAGTAGGTAACAGTTAATTATACAAGTTTTCAATAACTTTTTCCAATTATATTTTTTTCTAACTCTAAACAAAAATTAATTTTTTAATTAAATTTAAACAGGTCGAAAACAACAAAAATTAAAAATAAGGTTGAGCCTGCCTAACAAACAAATATAAATATACAAAATTTGTACAAACAACAACTATGTACACATTCAAGTTGAAATAGCAACGGAACAGTCGCACTTGATAGTAGTGAGTTGTAAAGGAAAAAAAAAAAAAAAAACAACAGCTCACACAGCGTAAGCTTAGCTCAGGCTGTTGAGACGCTGGCTTAAGTGTTGCGTGGTGGTGCGGGTTCGTCTCCCGCGGAAGCCGTGAAGAAAGAAGTCTGATGAAGAAATGTGGTGATTTCCGAAATAGTACTATAACTTCTACAGCTTTGATGTTGTTGTTTCTTCTCTAATTTTTCAACAAGAATTGGCCTTTAGCTCATTTAAAAATAAAATAATGAAATTAAACAGGTCGAAAACAACAAAAATTAAAATATTTAAAGCCCTCAATCGGAAGCATACTTATGAAGAAAAAAGAAAACGGATAACTATTAAAATTGGTGACATTCCAAATACAATTGAAGGAGGATTCGACCAGTTTGTTTCTGATGAGACAAAGCCATTCTTTGAACGTTTTGATATAAATACCAATTTCTTACAACAAAATCCAGATTATTGGAATGAGGACGAATCTTATAAGAAGGCTTTTGAAATTGTTCAACATTTAAAAGTTGTAAATGATACAGCAGAAAAAGGGGTCAAGTGAGTACAAGATTATAATAAGCTACTAACAAAAGATGAACAACAGTTGCAATATTTGTTGCAAGTTGTTAAACACTATAATCAGCAGTTTTCGGTTTGTAGTAAGTTTTGTCAAAAACGTTTTAATTTCGCACAAAAAACATTTAATTTCAAAAACATTATATTTCTATAAATGTCATATTAATATTAAAATAAGTAATAAACGTTTTAATAAGTAAGCGGATACTCATTTTTATTGAAAGAATTCAAAAAAAGTTTTAAAATATTATGATGTTTTTTGAGATTTGTATTTGCAGTACTATAGATGAACAAAGACGACATTTTTAATTTTTTAATTTAAAGAATTAATTCGAAAAGTTAGAAAAAAATATTATTAGAAAAATTTGTTGAAAACTTGTTGATAATTAACTGTTACCTACAAAAATTTTGGGTTTGATAAATATTGGTAAAGTTACAGTGAAATAAAGTTAAATTTTATGTGGAAATAGAGGTTTTAGGAAAGTTTGAGCGGGGCAGCACCCTCTAAACGTTCCACAATGGGTCTGAAATTTTACGAGAGTTTTTTTTTCATAACTCTTCACCATCCTGGGGGTAAGACTGAACAAAGTGTGGCTTTCAAAAGTTAGGGTCAGGCTAATATATATATATATATGTATCTATGTATACTTACCACACATACTATTTATACCCACCACAAACTAGTGCTCTTACCGTAACTATTATATACTAGCTTCATGGTTGTTATAACTTTACTTATGAAATCAGTATTAAAGAGACACTCAACAGTACAAAACATGGTGTCAGGCGTATGTGAAAATTAAAGCGAAAAAAAAAACTTTAACAAAAATGCCGGACGAAAAAAAAGGCAATAGTGCAATTCATCTACAAGCATCTCAATTTATACCGATGTCGGCTACAATAGCGTCATTAAACGGAAAAGACACTGATATAGCAAAAATTGGAAAGGTAAATTCGCATTACTTTTACGAGCTTCTGGTTAAGAAGATCAAACTGACCAAAGAAAGGTGGCTCTGATATTGGATCACTTGGGGGCTGAGTGCGTGGTTATTTTTAATTCTTTCGTCAACACGGTGCCTTATGATAATTTTCTCAACAAGTTTAATAAAGTAAAAGAAGTAAAGAAACAATTGACGAATGACTTGCCTAAAAAACTTAAGTTCACAATGCGAATTTGGCGCGCTCCGAGACAGTTTAGCAAAAGATATATTTGTGTGCTGCTTGTCATCTCATTTAAGTCACATTAAGTAGCGGTTGTTAAGTGAAGGTGACATAACAATAGACAGAGCAATCGAAAAAGCGAAAAACATTGAAGTTGCCAAAAGCAATGCAGCCGAGCTGCAAAAAGTCAACGAAAGTCAATAGGACATTGAACTTCTGTTAGCTATTCGAAAGTCGCATAGTTATGTGCAGGCAAATGCACAAAGCACAGCTTGTAATAAGTGCGGTCAAAGGCACAAAACGCAGTGCCCAGCATTCGGCGTAACATGCTACATTTGCAACAACAGAAACCATTTCGCAGCTGTGTTTTTACAAAAATAGATTTTAGAAATCAGTGGACAAATGTGAAGAGACGAACGAAGAAACTAACGAATATACAAGTAACGACGAAAGTGACTTATTTATGGGCATAGTCAAAAAAAGGAAAACATCACAACAATAATAATGCAGTTCAAATTTGGAGCAGAGCGACAGCAATTTGTGGACAAGGTACAACAAAAAAAGAACGAAGAAAATGAAAAACACGTCGAAGCAGTGGTGAAGAAGGTAGAATTAAAGAAAGAATGGATTATTGAAATTAAAATAAACAACAACAACAAATACAACACTAATGTATATTATCAAGTAGATACCGACGTACAAGCCAACATACTTTCATATAAAACTCTCTGTATGTTACAATTAAACAGGTACCTTACAAAACTAATGTTAAGTTATTCACATTTATTGGAGAAGTATTGCCCCTTTTGGGAGTATTAAATTCTGCTATTTATATGAATTTGATTAACAATATTAATGAAATATTAATGAAATTAAAATAAACAACAACAACAAATACAACACTAATGTATATTATCAAGTAGATACCGACGTACAAGCCAACATACTTTCATATAAAACTCTCTGTATGTTACAATTAAACAGGTACCTTACAAAACTAATGTTAAGTTATTCACATTTATTGGAGAAGTATTGCCCCTTTTGGGAGTATTAAATTCTGCTATTTATATGAATTTGATTAACAATATTAATGAAATACAGTGCGAATTTTTAAAAGAGTATATGGAGGTGTTTGAGGGTCTAGGGCAACTACAAACAAAATGTACTTTAAAACTTAAAGAAAATTGTTCACCTCAGAGTTCAACGTATGGTTGATTTAAACGTAATTGCGCCAGTAACTGAGCCAACTGAATGGGTTAGCTCCATTGTGATAGTGAAAAAAGCTAATGGTAAATTGAGATTATGTTTAGACCCCCGTCATCTAAATAAAGCCATCCTTAGACCTCACTACCCCTTTCCAAACGTAGATAACTGTAAAGCAAAGCTAAGCAAATCTAAATAGTTTAGCTCCTTAGATGCTAGTTCTGGTTTTTGGATGATTCCTCTTGATGACGAATCGTCCAAGGTGTGCACTTTCAACACTCCTTTAGGACGTTTTAGGTTTTTGAGGCTGCCTTTCGGTATAATTGCAGCGCCTGAAATTTTTCACGCGGAAATGGTTTGACTATTTGAAGGTATACCTGGGTTAATTATTTACATTGACGACTTCTGAAGAGCATGACAAAGTTCTGCGGATGTTGTTAGAACGGGCCAAGAATGTTGGTGTTGGGTCACATTGTATGTGCCCTTTTATACATGCGCCCCGTAAGCCGCCGCTGAACTGCATATTAGTCTTTACACTTTGCTATGGTCCCACAATCGCTTAAACATCATCAGTTGCTGTGATATGAATTCGGCAAGCCGCTAGTTGATCGCCCTTGAACTTGAATTTTGGAGTTATGTGCATATTTATGTATGTATGTACGTATGCACGTATGCACATATGCTTTCATACATATATTTAGCTATTATTTTTGCACATAATGCCAGTGGTATATTACTTTTGCAAACTTGTAATTTATATGAACGTAAGTATGTACGTACATATGGAATCTAGTAACTTTGTATGTTTGTATGCATTTGGATTTCTGGGCATACATATTGACGCATACCGCTATTAATTTTTGTTGACCTTCGACTATAAAATAGGCAGATTATGAAATAAAGCTAGTCAGTTTTTCTCCGACAGTTTCTGCAACAAATTTAGTTGTCGCGTTTTATTCAGCATTGCCGCCGGACAAACAAACTAGTTTGACCGTACATTTTGGCGCCCAACGTGGGGCACGAGAAATCATTATAGTGCCTTTTTTTGTGGCAATTGCTGAAAAAGGTCGAGTTATTTTCGCATTTTATTTCGCATAATCGCATATATATGCATGTGTTGATTGCAGCGGCTTATCAAACAACCGTTCATCTTCGCTTTATTACTTCGCACATTTCGAAACCACAATTTCAACTTTATCGCATCAGCTATTGCAAACCGTTTGGTCACTATGTCGCTGGAGGAAGTTAAGCAGCAGCGTTCGCTAACACGCAAGAATATGTCGCGCATTAGGACAGTTGTGGACGCCAGCGCCAACCAAACTGGGAAAATAAACTTTTGTTCAGTCTTAACCCCCAGGATGGTGAAGACTTATGAAAAAAAAAATCTGTAAAATTTCAGACTGGTTGGGGGACTTTTAGCGGGTGCTGCACCCCCACAAACTTTCCTAAAACCTCTATTTCCACATAAAATGTAACTTTATTTCACAATAACTTTACTAATTTTTATCAAACCAAAAATTTTAGTAGGTAACAGTTAATTATACAAGTTTTCAATAACTTTTTCTAATTATATTTTTTTCTAACTCTAAACAAAAATTAATTTTTTAATTAAATTAAAACAGGTCGAAAACAAAAAAAATTAAAAATAAGGTTGAGCCTGCCTAACCAACAAATATAAATATACAAAATTTGTACAAACAACAACTATGTACACAGTCAAGTTGAAATAGCGGCGGAACAGTCGCACTTGATAGTAGTGAGTTGTAAAGGAAAAAAAAAAAAAAAAAAACAACAGCTCACACAGCGTAAGCTTAGCTCAGCCTGTTGAGACGCTGGCTTAAGGGTTACGTGGTGGTGCGGGTTCGTCTCCCGCGGAAGCCGTGAAGAAAGAAGTCTGATGAAGAAATGTGGTGATTTCCGAAATAGTACTATAACTTCTACAGCTTTGATGTTGTTGTTTCTTCTCTAATTTTTCAACAAGAATTGGCCTTTAGCTCATTTTAAAAATAAAATAATGAAATTAAACAGGTCGAAAACAACAAAAATTAAAATATTTAAAGCCCTCAATCGGAAGCATACTTATGAAGAAAAAACAAAACGGATAACTATTAAAATTGGTGACATTCCAAATACAATTGAAGGAGGATTCGACCAGTTTGTTTCTGATGAGACAAAGTCATTCTTTGAACGTTTTGATATAAATACCAATTTCTTACAACAAAATCCAGATTATTGGAATGAGGACGAATCTTATAAGAAGGCTTTTGAAATTGTTCAACATTTAAAAGTTGTAAATGATACAGCAGAAAAAGGGGTCAAGTGAGTACAAGACTATAATAAGCTACTAACAAAAGATGAACAACAACATCAAAAGATGCAATATTTGTTGCAAGTTGTTAAACACTATAATCAGCAGTTTTCGGTTTGTAGTAAGTTTTGTCAAAAACGTTTTAATTTCGCACAAAAAACATTTAATTTCAAAAACATTATATTTCTATAAATGTCATATTAATATTAAAATAAGTAATAAACGTTTTAATAAGTAAGCGGATACTCATTTTTATTGAAAGAATTCAAAACAAGTTTTAAAATATTATTTTCTTAACTACTATACGTGATGTTTTTTGAGATTTGTATTTGCAGTACTATAGATGAACAAAGACGACATTTTTAATTTTTTAATTTAAAGAATTAATTCGAAAAGTTAGAAAAAAATATTATTAGAAAAATTTGTTGAAAACTTGTTGATAATTAACTGTTACCTACAAAAATTTTGGGTTTGATAAATATTGGTAAAGTTACAGTGAAATAAAGTTAAATTTTATGTGGAAATAGAGGTTTTAGGAAAGTTTGAGCGGGGCAGCACCCTCTAAACGTTCCACAATGGGTCTGAAATTTTACGAGAGTTTTTTTTTCATAACTCTTCACCATCCTGGGGGTAAGACTGAACAAAGTGTGGCTTTCAAAAGTTAGGGTCAGGCTAATATATATATATATATGTATCTATGTATACTTACCACACATACTATTTATACCCACCACAAACTAGTGCTCTTACCGTAACTATTATATACTAGCTTCATGGTTGTTATAACTTTACTTATGAAATCAGTAATAAAGAGACACTCAACAGTACAAAACATGGTGTCAGGTGTATGTGAAAATTAAAGCGAAAAAAAAAACTTTAACAAAAATGCCGGACGAAAAAAAAGGCAATAGTGCAATTCATCTACAAGCATCTCAATTTATACCGATGTCGGCTACAATAGCGTCATTAAACGGAAAAGACACTAATATAGCAAAAATTGGAAAGGTAAATTCGCAATACTTTTACGAGCTTCTGGTTAAGAAGATCAAACTGACCAAAGAAAGGTGGCTCTGATATTGGATTACTTGGGGGCTGAGTGCGTGGTTATTTTTAATTCTTTCGTCAACACGGTGCCTTATGATAATTTTCTGAACAAGTTTAATAAAGTAAAAGAAGTAAAGAAACAATTGACGAATATATGACTTGCCTCAAAAACTTAAGTTCACAATGCGAATTTGGCGCGCTCCGAGACAGTTTAGCAAAATATATATTTGTGTGCTGCTTGTCATCTCATTTAAGTCACATTAAGTAGCGGTTGTTAAGTGAAGGTGACATAACAATAGACAGAGCAATCGAAAAAGCGAAAAACATTGAAGTTGCCAAAAGCAATGCAGCCGAGCTGCAAAAAGTCAACGAAAGTCAGTAGGACATTGAACTTCTGTTAGCTATTCGAAAGTCGCATAGTTATGTGCAGGCAAATGCACAAAGCACAGCTTGTAATAAGTGCGGTCAAAGGCACAAAACGCAGTGCCCAGCATTCGGCGTAACATGCTACATTTGCAACAACAGAAACAATTTCGCAGCTATGTGTTTTTACAAAAATAGATTTTAGAAATCAGTGGACAAATGTGAAGAGACGAACGAAGAAACTAACGAATATACAAGTAACGACGAAAGTGACTTATTTATGGGCATAGTCAAAAAAAGGAAAACATCACAACAATAATAATGCAGTTCAACGTGAGAACGACAAATTTGGAGCACAGCGACAGCAATTTGTGGACAAGGTACAACAAAAAAAGAACGAAGAAAATGAAAAACACGTCGAAGCAGTGGTGAAGAAGGCAGAATTAAAGAAAGAATGGATTATTGAAATTAAAATAAACAACAACAACAAATACAACACTAATGTATATTATCAAGTAGATACCGACGTACAAGCCAACATACTTTCATATAAAACTCTCTGTATGTTACAATTAAACAGGTACCTTACAAAACTAATGTTAAGTTATTCACATTTATTGGAGAAGTATTGCCCCTTTTAGGAGTATTAAATTCTGCTATTTATATGAATTTGATTAACAACATTAATGAAATACAGTGCGAATTTTTAAAAGAGTATATGGAGGGTTTAGGGCAACTACAAACAAAATGTACTTTAAAACTTAAAGAAAATTGTTCACCTCAGAGTTCAACGTATGGTTGATTTAAACGTAATTGCGCCAGTAACTGAGCCAACTGAATGGGTTAGCTCCATTGTGATAGTGAAAAAAGCTAATGGTAAATTGAGATTATGTTTAGACCCCCGTCATCTAAATAAAGCCATCCTTAGACCTCACTACCCTTTCCAAACGTACATAGATAACTGTAAAGCAAAGCTAAGCAAATCTAAATATTTTAGCTCCTTAGATGCTAGTTCTGGTTTTTGGATGATTCCTCTTGATGACGAATCGTCCAAGGTGTGCACTTTCAACACTCCTTTAGGACGTTTTAGGTTTTTGAGGCTGCCTTTCGGTATAATTGCAGCGCCTGAAATTTTTCACGCGGAAATGGTTTGACTATTTGAAGGTATACCTGGGTTAATTATTTACATTGACGACTTCTGAAGAGCATGACAAAGTTCTGCGGATGTTGTTAGAACGGGCCAAGAATGTTGGTGTTGGGTCACATTGTATGTGCCCTTTTATACATGCGCCCCGTAAGCCGCCGCTGAACTGCATATTAGTTTTTACACTTTGCTATGGTCCCACAATCGCTTAAACATCATCAGTTGCTGTGATGTGAATTCGGCAAGCCGCTAGTTGATCGCCCTTGAACTTGAATTTTGGAGTTATGTACATATTTATGTATGTATGTACGTATGCACGTATGCACATATGCTTTCATACATATATTTAGCTATTATTTTTGCACATAATGCCAGTGGTATATTACTTTTGCAAACTTGTAATTTACATGAACGTAAGTATGTACGTACATATGGAATCTAGTAACTTTGTATGTTTGTATGCATTTGGATTTCTGGGCATACATATTGACGCATACCGCTAATAATTTTTGTTTACCTTCGACTATAAAATAGGCAGATTATGAAATAAAGCTAGTCAGTTTTTCTCCGACAGTTTCTGCAACAAATTTAGTTGTCGCGTTTTATTCAGCATTGCCGCCGGACAAACAAACTAGTTTGACCGCACATTTTGGCGCCCAACGTGGGGCACGAGAAATCATTATAGTGCCTTTTTTTTGTGGCAATTGCTGAAAAAGGTCGAGTTATTTTCGCATTTAATTTCGCATAATCGCATATATATGCATGTGTTGATTGCAGCGGCTTATCAAACAACCGTTCATCTTCGCTTCATTACTTCGCACATTTCGAAACCACAATTTCAACTTTATCGCATCAGCTATTGCAAACCGTTTGGTCACTATGTCGCTGGAGGAAGTTAAGCAGCAGCGTTCGCTAACACGCAAGAATATGTCGCGCATTAGGACAGTTGTGGACGCCAGCGCCAACCAAACTGGGAAAATAAACTTTTGTTCAGTCTTAACCCCCAGGATGGTGAAGACTTATGAAAAAAAAAATCTGTAAAATTTCAGACTGGTTGGGGGACTTTTAGCGGGTGCTGCACCCCCACAAACTTTCCTAAAACCTCTATTTCCACATAAAATGTAACTTTATTTCACAATAACTTTACTAATATTTATCAAACCAAAAATTTTAGTAGGTAACAGTTAATTATACAAGTTTTCAATAACTTTTTCCAATTATATTTTTTTCTAACTCTAAACAAAAATTAATTTTTTAATTAAATTTAAACAGGTCGAAAACAACAAAAATTAAAAATAAGGTTGAGCCTGCCTAACAAACAAATATAAATATACAAAATTTGTACAAACAACAACTATGTACACAGTCAAGTTGAAATAGCGGCGGAACAGTCGCACTTGATAGTAGTGAGTTGTAAAGGAAAAAAAAAAAACAAAACAACAGCTCACACAGCGTAAGCTTAGCTCAGCCTGTTGAGACGCTGGCTTAAGTGTTGCGTGGTGGTGCGGGTTCGTCTCCCGCGGAAGCCGTGAAGAAAGAAGTCTGATGAAGAAATGTGGTGATTTCCGAAATAGTACTATAACTTCTACAGCTTTGATGTTGTTGTTTCTTCTCTAATTTTTCAACAAGAATTGGCCTTTAGCTCATTTAAAAATAAAATAATGAAATTAAACAGGTCGAAAACAACAAATATTAAAATATTTAAAGCCCTCAATCGGAAGCATACTTATGAAGAAAAAAGAAAACGGATAACTATTAAAATTGGTGACATTCCAAATACAATAGAAGGAGGATTCGACCAGTTGTTTTCTGATGAGACAAAGTCATTCTTTGAACGTTTTGATATAAATACCAATTTCTTACAACAAAATCCAGATTATTGGAATGAGGACGAATCTTATAAGAAGGCTTTTGAAATTGTTCAACATTTAAAATTTGTAAATGATACAGCAGAAAAAGGGGTCAAGTGAGTACAAGATTATAATAAGCTACTAACAAAAGATGAACAACAGTTGCAATATTTGTTGCAAGTTGTTAAACACTATAATCAGCAGTTTTCGGTTTGTAGTAAATTTTGTCAAAAACGTTTTAATTTCGCACAAAAAACATTTAATTTCAAAAACATTATATTTCTATAAATGTCATATTAATATTAAAATAAGTAATAAACGTTTTAATAAGTAAGCGGATACTCATTTTTATTGAAAGAATTCAAAAAAAGTTTTAAAATATTATTTTCTTAACTACTATACGTGATGTTTTTTGAGATTTGTATTTGCAGTACTATAGATGAACAAAGACGACATTTTTAATTTTTTAATTTAAAGAATTAATTCGAAAAGTTAGAAAAAAATATTATTAGAAAAATTTGTTGAAAACTTGTTGATAATTAACTGTTACCTACAAAAATTTTGGGTTTGATAAATATTGGTAAAGTTACAGTGAAATGAAGTTAAATTTTATGTGGAAATAGAGGTTTTAGGAAAGTTTGAGCGGGGCAGCACCCTCTAAACGTTCCACAATGGGTCTGAAATTTTACGAGAGTTTTTTTTTCATAACTCTTCACCATCCTGGGGGTAAGACTGAACAAAGTGTGGCTTTCAAAAGTTAGGGTCAGGCTAATATATATATATATATGTATCTATGTATACTTACCACACATACTATTTATACCCACCACAAACTAGTGCTCTTACCGTAACTATTATATACTAGCTTCATGGTTGTTATAACTTTACTTATGAAATCAGTAATAAAGAGACACTCAACAGTACAAAACATGGTGTCAGGCGTATGTGAAAATTAAAGCGAAAAAAAAAACTTTAACAAAAATGCCGGACGAAAAAAAAGGCAATAGTGCAATTCATCTACAAGCATCTCAATTTATACCGATGTCGGCTACAATAGCGTCATTAAACGGAAAAGACACTGATATAGCAAAAAGATATATTTGTGTGCTGCTTGTCATCTCATTTAAGTCACATTAAGTAGCGGTTGTTAAGTGAAGGTGACATAACAATAGACAGAGCAATCGAAAAAGCGAAAAACATTGAAGTTGCCAAAAGCAATGCAGCCGAGCTGCAAAAAGTCAACGAAAGTCAATAGGACATTGAACTTCTGTTAGCTATTCGAAAGTCGCATAGTTATGTGCAGGCAAATGCACAAAGCACAGCTTGTAATAAGTGCGGTCAAAGGCACAAAACGCAGTGCCCAGCATTCGGCGTAACATGCTACATTTGCAACAACAGAAACCATTTCGCAGCTGTGTTTTTACAAAAATAGATTTTAGAAATCAGTGGACAAATGTGAAGAGACGAACGAAGAAACTAACGAATATACAAGTAACGACGAAAGTGACTTATTTATGGGCATAGTCAAAAAAAGGAAAACATCACAACAATAATAATGCAGTTCAACGTGAGAACGACAAATTTGGAGCACAGCGACAGCAATTTGTGGACAAGGTACAACAAAAAAAGAACGAAGAAAATGAAAAACACGTCGAAGCAGTGGTGAAGAAGGTAGAATTAAAGAAAGAATGGATTATTGAAATTAAAATAAACAACAACAACAAATACAACACTAATGTATATTATCAAGTAGATACCGACGTACAAGCCAACATACTTTCATATAAAACTCTCTGTATGTTACAATTAAACAGGTACCTTACAAAACTAATGTTAAGTTATTCACATTTATTGGAGAAGTATTGCCCCTTTTGGGAGTATTAAATTCTGCTATTTATATGAATTTGATTAACAATATTAATGAAATATTAATGAAATTAAAATAAACAACAACAACAAATACAACACTAATGTATATTATCAAGTAGATACCGACGTACAAGCCAACATACTTTCATATAAAACTCTCTGTATGTTACAATTAAACAGGTACCTTACAAAACTAATGTTAAGTTATTCACATTTATTGGAGAAGTATTGCCCCTTTTGGGAGTATTAAATTCTGCTATTTATATGAATTTGATTAACAATATTAATGAAATACAGTGCGAATTTTTAAAAGAGTATATGGAGGTGTTTGAGGGTCTAGGGCAACTACAAACAAAATGTACTTTAAAACTTAAAGAAAATTGTTCACCTCAGAGTTCAACGTATGGTTGATTTAAACGTAATTGCGCCAGTAACTGAGCCAACTGAATGGGTTAGCTCCATTGTGATAGTGAAAAAAGCTAATGGTAAATTGAGATTATGTTTAGACCCCCGTCATCTAAATAAAGCCATCCTTAGACCTCACTACCCCTTTCCAAACGTAGATAACTGTAAAGCAAAGCTAAGCAAATCTAAATAGTTTAGCTCCTTAGATGCTAGTTCTGGTTTTTGGATGATTCCTCTTGATGACGAATCGTCCAAGGTGTGCACTTTCAACACTCCTTTAGGACGTTTTAGGTTTTTGAGGCTGCCTTTCGGTATAATTGCAGCGCCTGAAATTTTTCACGCGGAAATGGTTTGACTATTTGAAGGTATACCTGGGTTAATTATTTACATTGACGACTTCTGAAGAGCATGACAAAGTTCTGCGGATGTTGTTAGAACGGGCCAAGAATGTTGGTGTTGGGTCACATTGTATGTGCCCTTTTATACATGCGCCCCGTAAGCCGCCGCTGAACTGCATATTAGTCGTTACACTTTGCTATGGTCCCACAATCGCTTAAACATCATCAGTTGCTGTGATATGAATTCGGCAAGCCGCTAGTTGATCGCCCTTGAACTTGAATTTTGGAGTTATGTGCATATTTATGTATGTATGTACGTATGCACGTATGCACATATGCTTTCATACATATATTTAGCTATTATTTTTGCACATAATGCCAGTGGTATATTACTTTTGCAAACTTGTAATTTATATGTACGTAAGTATGTACGTACATATGGAATCTAGTAACTTTGTATGTTTGTATGCATTTGGATTTCTGGGCATACATATTGACGCATACCGCTATTAATTTTTGTTTACCTTCGACTATAAAATAGGCAGATTATGAAATAAAGCTAGTCAGTTTTTCTCCGACAGTTTCTGCAACAAATTTAGTTGTCGCGTTTTATTCAGCATTGCCGCCGGACAAACAAACTAGTTTGACCGTACATTTTGGCGCCCAACGTGGGGCACGAGAAATCATTATAGTGCCTTTTTTTTGTGGCAATTGCTGAAAAAGGTCGAGTTATTTTCGCATTTAATTTCGCATAATCGCATATATATGCATGTGTTGATTGCAGCGGCTTATCAAACAACCGTTCATCTTCGCTTTATTACTTCGCACATTTCGAAACCACAATTTCAACTTTATCGCATCAGCTATTGCAAACCGTTTGGTCACTATGTCGCTGGAGGAAGTTAAGCAGCAGCGTTCGCTAACACGCAAGAATATGTCGCGCATTAGGACAGTTGTGGACGCCAGCGCCAACCAAACTGGGAAAATAAACTTTTGTTCAGTCTTAACCCCCAGGATGGTGAAGACTTATGAAAAAAAAAATCTGTAAAATTTCAGACTGGTTGGGGGACTTTTAGCGGGTGCTGCACCCCCACAAACTTTCCTAAAACCTCTATTTCCACATAAAATGTAACTTTATTTCACAATAACTTTACTAATTTTTATCAAACCAAAAATTTTAGTAGGTAACAGTTAATTATACAAGTTTTCAATAACTTTTTCCAATTATATTTTTTTCTAACTCTAAACAAAAATTAATTTTTTAATTAAATTTAAACAGGTCGAAAACAACAAAAATTAAAAATAAGGTTGAGCCTGCCTAACAAACAAATATAAATATACAAAATTTGTACAAACAACAACTATGTACACAGTCAAGTTGAAATAGCGGCGGAACAGTCGCACTTGATAGTAGTGAGTTGTAAAGGAAAAAAAAAAAAAAACAACAGCTCACACAGCGTAAGCTTAGCTCAGCCTGTTGAGACGCTGGCTTAAGTGTTGCGTGGTGGTGCGGGTTCGTCTCCCGCGGAAGCCGTGAAGAAAGAAGTCTGATGAAGAAATGTGGTGATTTCCGAAATAGTACTATAACTTCTACAGCTTTGATGTTGTTGTTTCTTCTCTAATTTTTCAACAAGAATTGGCCTTTAGCTCATTTAAAAATAAAATAATGAAATTAAACAGGTCGAAAACAACAAAAATTAAAATATTTAAAGCCCTCAATCGGAAGCATACTTATGAAGAAAAAAGAAAACGGATAACTATTAAAATTGGTGACATTCCAAATACAATTGAAGGAGGATTCGACCAGTTTGTTTCTGATGAGACAAAGCCATTCTTTGAACGTTTTGATATAAATACCAATTTCTTACAACAAAATCCAGATTATTGGAATGAGGACGAATCTTATAAGAAGGCTTTTGAAATTGTTCAACATTTAAAAGTTGTAAATGATACAGCAGAAAAAGGGGTCAAGTGAGTACAAGATTATAATAAGCTACTAACAAAAGATGAACAACAGTTGCAATATTTGTTGCAAGTTGTTAAACACTATAATCAGCAGTTTTCGGTTTGTAGTAAGTTTTGTCAAAAACGTTTTAATTTCGCACAAAAAACATTTAATTTCAAAAACATTATATTTCTATAAATGTCATATTAATATTAAAATAAGTAATAAACGTTTTAATAAGTAAGCGGATACTCATTTTTATTGAAAGAATTCAAAAAAAGTTTTAAAATATTATGATGTTTTTTGAGATTTGTATTTGCAGTACTATAGATGAACAAATACGACATTTTTAATTTTTTAATTTAAAGAATTAATTCGAAAAGTTAGAAAAAAATATTATTAGAAAAATTTGTTGAAAACTTGTTGATAATTAACTGTTACCTACAAAAATTTTGGGTTTGATAAATATTGGTAAAGTTACAGTGAAATAAAGTTAAATTTTATGTGGAAATAGAGGTTTTAGGAAAGTTTGAGCGGGGCAGCACCCTCTAAACGTTCCACAATGGGTCTGAAATTTTACGAGAGTTTTTTTTTCATAACTCTTCACCATCCTGGGGGTAAGACTGAACAAAGTGTGGCTTTCAAAAGTTAGGGTCAGGCTAATATATATATATATATGTATCTATGTATACTTACCACACATACTATTTATACCCACCACAAACTAGTGCTCTTACCGTAACTATTATATACTAGCTTCATGGTTGTTATAACTTTACTTATGAAATCAGTAATAAAGAGACACTCAACAGTACAAGTGTATGTGAAAATTAAAGCGAAAAAAAAACTTTAACAAAAATGCCGGACGAAAAAAAAGGCAATAGTGCAATTCATCTACAAGCATCTCAATTTATACCGATGTCGGCTACAATAGCGTCATTAAACGGAAAAGACACTAATATAGCAAAAATTGGAAAGGTAAATTCGCAATACTTTTACGAGCTTCTGGTTAAGAAGATCAAACTGACCAAAGAAAGGTGGCTCTGATATTGGATCACTTGGGGGCTGAGTGCGTGGTTATTTTTAATTCTTTCGTCAACACGGTGCCTTATGATAATTTTCTCAACAAGTTTAATAAAGTAAAAGAAGTAAAGAAACAATTGACGAATATATGACTTGCCTAAAAAACTTAAGTTCACAATGCGAATTTGGCGCGCTCCGAGACAGTTTAGCAAAAGATATATTTGTGTGCTGCTTGTCATCTCATTTAAGTCACATTAAGTAGCGGTTGTTAAGTGAAGGTGACATAACAATAGACAGAGCAATCGAAAAAGCGAAAAACATTGAAGTTGCCAAAAGCAATGCAGCCGAGCTGCAAAAAGTCAACGAAAGTCAATAGGACATTGAACTTCTGTTAGCTATTCGAAAGTCGCATAGTTATGTGCAGGCAAATGCACAAAGCACAGCTTGTAATAAGTGCGGTCAAAGGCACAAATACAGTGCCCAGCATTCGGCGTAACATGCTACATTTGCAACAACAGAAACCATTTCGCAACTATGTGTTTTTACAAAAATAGATTTTAAAATCAGTGGACAAATGTGAAGAGACGAACGAAGAAACTAACGAATATACAAGTAACGACGAAAGTGACTTATTTATGGGCATAGTCAAAAAAAGGAAAACATCAAACAATAATAATGCAGTTCAACGTGAGAACGACAAATTTGGAGCACAGCGACAGCAATTTGTGGACAAGGTACAACAAAAAAAGAACGAAGAAAATGAAAAACACGTCGAAGCAGTGGTGAAGAAGGCAGAATTAAAGAAAGAATGGATTATTGAAATTAAAATAAACAACAACAACAAATACAACACTAATGTATATTATCAATAGATACCGACGTACAAGCCAACATACTTTCATATAAAACTCTCTGTATGTTACAATTAAACAGGTACCTTACAAAACTAATGTTAAGTTATTCACATTTATTGGAGAAGTATTGCCCCTTTTGGGAGTATTAAATTCTGCTATTTATATGAATTTGATTAACAATATTAATGAAATACAGTGCGAATTTTTAAAAGAGTATATGGAGGTGTTTGAGGGTTTGGGGCAACTACAAACAAAATGTACTTTAAAACTTAAAGAAAATTGTTCACCTCAGAGTTCAACGTATGGTTGATTTAAACGTAATTGCGCCAGTAACTGAGCCAACTGAATGGGTTAGCTCCATTGTGATAGTGAAAAAAGCTAATGGTAAATTGAGATTATGTTTAGACCCCCGTCATCTAAATAAAGCCATCCTTAGACCTCACTACCCCTTTCCAAACATAGAGAACTGTAAAGCAAAGCTAAGCAAATCTAAATATTTTAGCTCCTTAGATGCTAGTTCTGGTTTTTGGATGATTCCTCTTGATGACGAATCGTCCAAGGTGTACACTTTCAACACTCCTTTAGGACGTTTTAGGTTTTTGAGGCTGCCTTTCGGTATAATTGCAGCGCCTGAAATTTTTCACGCGGAAATGGTTTGACTATTTGAAGGTATACCTGGGTTAATTATTTACATTGACGACTTCTGAAGAGCATGACAAAGTTCTGCGGATGTTGTTAGAACGGGCCAAGAATGTTGGTGTTGGGTCACATTGTATGTGCCCTTTTATACATGCGCCCCGTAAGCCGCCGCTGAACTGCATATTAGTTTTTACACTTTGCTATGGTCCCATAATCGCTTAAACATCATCAGTTGCTGTGATATGAATTCGGCAAGCCGCTAGTTGATCGCCCTTGAACTTGAATTTTGGAGTTATGTGCATATTTATGTATGTATGTACGTATACACGTATGCACATATGCTTTCATACATATATTTAGCTATTATTTTTGCACATAATGCCAGTGGTATATTACTTTTGCAAACTTGTAATTTACATGAACGTAAGTATGTACGTACATATGGAATCTAGTAACTTTGTATGTTTGTATGCATTTGGATTTCTGGGCATACATATTGACGCATACCGCTATTAATTTTTGTTTACCTTCGACTATAAAATAGGCAGATTATGAAATAAAGCTAGTCAGTTTTTCTCCGACAGTTTCTGCAACAAATTTAGTTGTCGCGTTTTATTCAGCATTGCCGCCGGACAAACAAACTAGTTTGACCGTACATTTTGGCGCCCAACGTGGGGCACGAGAAATCATTATAGTGCCTTTTTTTTGTGGCAATTGCTGAAAAAGGTCGAGTTATTTTCGCATTTAATTTCGGATTGTCGCATATATATGCATGTGTTGATTGCAGCGGCTTATCAAACAACCGTTCATCTTCGCTTCATTACTTCGCACATTTCGAAACCACAATTTCAACTTTATCGCATCAGCTATTGCAAACCGTTTGGTCACTATGTCGCTGGAGGAAGTTAAGCAGCAGCGTTTGCTAACACGCAAGAATATGTCGCGCATTAGGACAGTTGTGGACGCCAGCGCCAACCAAACTGGGAAAATAATCTTTTGTTCAGTCTTAACCCCCAGGATGGTGAAGACTTATGAAAAAAAAAATCTGTAAAATTTCAGACTGGTTTGGGGACTTTTAGCGGGTGCTGCACCCCCACAAACTTTCCTAAAACCTCTATTTCCACATAAAATGTAACTTTATTTCACAATAACTTTACTAATACTTATCAAACCAAAAATTTTAGTAGGTAACAGTTAATTATACAAGTTTTCAATAACTTTTTCTAATTATATTTTTTTCTAACTCTAAACAAAAATTAATTTTTTAATTAAATTAAAACAGGTCGAAAACAAAAAAAAATAAAAATAAGGTTGAGCCTGCCTAACAAACAAATATAAATATACAAAATTTGTACAAACAACAACTATGTACACAGTCAAGTTGAAATAGCGGCGGAACAGTCGCACTTGACAGTAGTGAGTTGTAAAGGAAAAAAGAGAAAATAACAACAGCTCACACAGCGTAAGCTTAGCTCAGCCTATTGAGACGCTGGCTTAAGTGTTGCGTGGTGGTGCGGGTTCGTCTCCCGCGGAAGCCGTGAAGAAAGAAGTCTGATGAAGAAATGTGGTGATTTCCGAAATAGTACTATAACTTCTACAGCTTTGATGTTGTTGTTTCTTCTCTAATTTTTCAACAAGAATTGGCCTTTAGCTCATTTAAAAATAAAATAATGAAATTAAACAGGTCGAAAACAACAAAAATTAAAATATTTAAAGCCCTCAATCGGAAGCATACTTATGAAGAAAAAAGAAAACGGATAACTTTTAAAATTGGTGACATTCCAAATACAATTGAAGGAGGATTCGACCAGTTTGTTTCTGATGAGACAAAGTCATTCTTTGAACGTTTTGATATAAATACCAATTTCTTACAACAAAATCCAGATTATTGGAATGAGGACGAATCTTATAAGAAGGCTTTTGAAATTGTTCAACATTTAAAAGTTGTAAATGATACAGCAGAAAAACGGGTCAAGTGAGTACAATACTATAATAAGCTACTAACAAAAGATGAACAACAGTTGCAATATTTGTTGCAAGTTGTTAAACACTATAATCAGCAGTTTTCGGTTTGTAGTAAGTTTTGTCAAAAACGTTTTAATTTCGCACAAAAAACATTTAATTTCAAAAACATTATATTTCTATAAATGTCATATTAATATTAAAATAAGTAATAAACGTTTTAATAAGTAAGCGGATACTCATTTTTATTGAAAGAATTCAAAAAAAGTTTTAAAATATTATTTTCTTAACTACTTACTATACGTGATGTTTTTTGAGATTTGTATTTGCAGTACTATAGATGAACAAAGACGACATTTTTAATTTTTTAATTTAAAGAATTAATTCGAAAAGTTAGAAAAAAATATTATTAGAAAAATTTGTTGAAAACTTGTTGATAATTAACTGTTACCTACAAAAATTTTGGGTTTGATAAATATTGGTAAAGTTACAGTGAAATAAAGTTAAATTTTATGTGGAAATAGAGGTTTTAGGAAAGTTTGAGCGGGGCAGCACCCTCTAAACGTCCCACAATGGGTCTGAAATTTTACGAGAGTTTTTTTTCATAACTCTTCACCATCCTGGGGGTAAGACTGAACAAAGTGTGGCTTTCAAAAGTTAGGGTCAGGCTAATATATATATATATGTATCTATGTATACTTACCACACATACTATTTATACCCACCACAAACTAGTGCTCTTACCGTAACTATTATATACTAGCTTCATGGTTGTTATAACTTTACTTATGAAATCAGTAATAAAGAGACACTCAACAGTACAAAACATGGTGTCAGGTGTATGTGAAAATTAAAGCGAAAAAAAAAACTTTAACAAAAATGCCGGACGAAAAAAAAGGCAATAGTGCAATTCATCTACAAGCATCTCAATTTATACCGATGTCGGCTACAATAGCATCATTAAACGGAAAAGACACTAATATAGCAAAAATTGGAAAGGTAAATTCGCAATACTTTTACGAGCTTCTGGTTAAGAAGATCAAACTGACCAAAGAAAGGTGGCTCTGATATTGGATCAGTTGGGGGCTGAGTGCGTGGTTATTTTTAATTCTTTCGTCAACACGGTGCCTTATGATAATTTTCTGAACAAGTTTAATAAAGTAAAAGAAGTAAAGAAACAATTGACGAATATATGACTTGCCTAAAAAACTTAAGTTCACAATGCGAATTTGGCGCGCTCCGAGACAGTTTAGCAAAAGATATATTTGTGTGCTGCTTGTCATCTCATTTAAGTCACATTAAGTAGCGGTTGTTAAGTGAAGGTGACATAACAATAGACAGAGCAATCGAAAAAGCGAAAAACATTGAAGTTGCCAAAAGCAATGCAGCCGAGCTGCAAAAAGTCAACGAAAGTCAATAGGACATTGAACTTCTGTTAGCTATTCGAAAGTCGCATAGTTATGTGCAGGCAAATGCACAAAGCACAGCTTGTAATAAGTGCGGTCAAAGGCACAAATACAGTGCCCAGCATTCGGCGTAACATGCTACATTTGCAACAAAAGAAACCATTTCGCAACTATGTGTTTTTACAAAAATAGATTTTAAAATCAGTGGACAAATGTGAAGAGACGAACGAAGAAACTAACGAATATACAAGTAACGACGAAAGTGACTTATTTATGGGCATAGTCAAAAAAAGGAAAACATCACAACAATAATAATGCAGTTCAACGTGAGAACGACAAATTTGGATAAACAACAACAACAAATACAACACTAATGTATATTATCAAGTAGATACCGACGTACAAGCCAACATACTTTCATATAAAACTCTCTGTATGTTACAATTAAACAGGTACCTTACAAAACTAATGTTAAGTTATTCACATTTATTGGAGAAGTATTGCCCCTTTTGGGAGTATTAAATTCTGCTACTAATATGAATTTGATTAACAATATTAATGAAATACAGTGCGAATTTTTAAAAGAGTATATGGAGGTGTTTGAGGGTTTAGGGCAACTACAAACAAAATGTACTTTAAAACTTAAAGAAAATTGTTCAACTCAGAGTTCAACGTATGGTTGATTTAAACGTAATTGCGCCAGTAACTGAGCCAACTGAATGGGTTAGCTCCATTGTGATAGTGAAAAAAGCTAATGGTAAATTGAGATTATGTTTAGACCCCCGTCATCTAAATAAAGCCATCTTTAGACCTCACTACCCCTTTCCAAACGTAGATAACTGTAAAGCAAAGCTAAGCAAATCTAAATATTTTAGCTCCTTAGATGCTAGTTCTGGTTTTTGGATGATTCCTCTTGATGACGAATCGTCCAAGGTGTGCACTTTCAACACTCCTTTAGGACGTTTTAGGTTTTTGAGGCTGCCTTTCGGTATAATTGCAGCGCCTGAAATTTTTCACGCGGAAATGGTTTGACTATTTGAAGGTATACCTGGGTTAATTATTTACATTGACGACTTCTGAAGAGCATGACAAAGTTCTGCGGATATTGTTAGAACGGGCCAAGACTCTTGGTGTTGGGTCACATTGTATGTGCCCTTTTATACATGCGCCCCGTAAGCCGCCGCTGAACTGCATATTAGTTTTTACCTTTGCTATGGTCCCACAATCGCTTAAACATCATCAGTTGCTGTGATATGAATTCGGCAAGCCGTTAGTTGATCGCCCTTGAACTTGAATTTTGGAGTTATGTACATATTTATGTATGTATGTACGTATGCACGTATGTACATATGCTTTCATACATATATTTAGCTATTATTTTTGCACATAATGCCAGTGGTATATTACTTTTGCAAACTTGTAATTTATATGTACGTAAGTATGTACGTACATATGGAATCTAGTAACTTTATATGTTTGAATGCATTTGGATTTCTGGGCATACATATTGACGCATACCGCTATTAATTTTTGTTTACCTTCGACTATAAAATAGGCAGATTATGAAATAAAGCTAGTCAGTTTTTCTTCGACAGTTTCTGCAACAAATTTAGTTGTCGCGTTTTATTCAGCATTGCCGCCGGACAAACAAACTAGTTTGACCGTACATTTTGGCGCCCAACGTGGGGCACGAGAAATCATTATAGTGCCTTTTTTTGTGGCAATTTAATTTCGCATAATCGCATATATATGCATGTGTTGATTGCAGCGGCTTATCAAACAACCGTTCATCTTCGCTTCATTACTTCGCACATTTCGAAACCACAATTTCAACTTTATCGCATCAGCTATTGCAAACCGTTTGGTCACTATGTCGCTGGAGGAAGTTAAGCAGCAGCGTTCGCTAACACGCAAGAATATGTTGCGCATTAGGACAGTTGTGGACGCCAGCGCCGCAGCAGCTGCACACACACATCACGAAAAATCGTTACAAGACCAAGTCATTCTAGCAACAGCCGTAGTGCTCATTAGAGATGCGTCTGGGTGCTACCAGTTGGGTAGAGCGCTACTCGACTCATGTTCACAGGTGAACTTTATCACCGAAGAGTTTTCCCAAAAACTGCGTCTGTCAAGAGACAGGCATCACATCGAGATACAGAGCATCGGAAATTCGGTAACCAACATAAAACACAAAACGTCATCCACTGTCAAGTCTAGAGTGTCTGGCTATGAGATAAATTTATCGTTTCATGTGACTTCGCATATCGCTTACCAGCCATGGGCTGAAATCGACATAACTTCTTGGAATTTGCCATCCAATATAAAGCTCGCAGATGACAACTTCTTCAAATCAACCCGTTTGGATTTGCTCATCGGTACCGAAATCTTTTCCGATATTTTATCTGTTGGTCAGATAAAGTTAGCATCGGATTTGCCATCACTGCATAAAATCTTATTAGGATGGATTGTGTCTGGACGGTACAAAAGACCAACAACCACTTCACCACCGACATGCATGCTTTCTGTTGAGGAATCGTTGGATGCAAATTTACAACGACTGTGGAAGCTTGATGACGCATCATCGGCTGATATATGGACCATTGAGCAGAAGAATTGTGCGCTACGGTACATGCAGACCGTACATAGGAACAGCGAGGGGAGGGTTGTTGTCAAGCTGCCGTTTAAGGAGCACCATAACAGCCTTGGTCATTCACATACAACAGCGCTTCGAAGATTTCTTGCTCAAGAGCGGCGATTATCTCGTTGCCCTGATTTACAACAACAATACATCGCCTTTATGAACGATCATCGCGACTTAGGTCATATGAGCATCGTTGAGAAGGTGGACCTCAATACGCCGCACTACTATATACCTCATCATTACGTCCTAAAGCCAACAAGCACCACAACGAAACTTAGAGTTGTCTTCGATGCGTCATGCAAAACCACTTCGCAGAAATCACTTAATGACATTTTGGCCGTCGGGCCTACTGTGCAGAATGAACTGTATATCTTGCTTTTATATTTTCGCTTGTTTCGCTACGCACTCACAGCAGATATAGTTAAGATGTACAGACAAGTTTTAGTTGACGCAGACGATCGCAAATTCCAACGCATTTTATGGAGAAGCACGCCTGACGAAGAAATTCACACTTACCAATTAAACACAGTCACATATGGGACGGCATCTGCCCCTTACCTTGCTGTGCAGAGCCTCAACTACATTGCTGATACGTATGAAGCTGAGTATCCTGTTGGTGCTAGTACTATTAAATCGTCCTTCTATGTTGACGATCTACTTTGCGGCGCTGATACTACGGCTGATTTATCGCGAATCAAACACGGAGATACTGAGAGGCGGTGGGCTCACTTTGGCCAAGTGGCATTCAAGTCATCGCATGTTTCAAGATGATGATACCATGAATAATCTAAATTTCGGCGAGGATTTGACGACCAGCACGTTAGGTATCAAATGGAATCAGCTTCATGATAATCTCTTATTTTCGTTTCAGCCTAAGCGGCCCGTGAATGGGCGAATCACAAAGAGAACAATCTTGTCTATTGCGTCAGCGCTGTTTGATCCTTTGGGACTAATCGCACCTGTTATTATTACTGCTAAGATAATTTTACAAGAGCTGTGGCTTTTTAAGCTGAAGTGGGACGAATCTGTCCCTCAAACCCTACAATTGGCATGGGAACGATTCCTCGCAGATATAAGCAATCTCGATACACTTTCAGTTCCAAGGTATTGCGGTGCAGGAAAACTCCATTCAATGGAAGTCCACGGGTTTTGTGATTCGTCTATTCAGGCTTACGGCTGCTCCATTTACATTCGCTCTAAATCGGCGGAAGGCAAAATTGCTGTCGTCCTATTGACAGCCAAATCGCGTGTAGCACCAACAAAAAAAGCAATTGCTACCCAAACTTGAGTTGTGTGGTGCCTTAATCCTGTCAAGGCTGTTTGCAAAAATAAAACCATTGTTTCCTGCCGATGTCCCTGTATTTCTGTGGACTGACTCACAGATTGTCCTTCACTGGCTTAGAATGCACTCGGCTACGCTTTCAACATTCGTGGGAAATCGGGTGTCAGAGATCCAAGATCTCACAACGGGAGCTTGCAACCCATCAAAGAGCAACGCAGCTGATGTTGTATCACGAGGCTGCCCTGCATTGGAACTCAGTACCTCCAATTGGCTTTCAGGACCTGCGTTGTTAGAGCTTGAATCGGAACATTGGCCAATAAACGAAGGTGGCCCAGTCGACGTAGACGAAGTTGCTCGAGAAAAACGTAAGTCAACATTCAAGGCAACATCTAGCGAAAACTATATATTGAATGTCCTTGAGAGATACAGAACATTCACACATTGTCTACGCATCATTGCTTGGAAGTTTCGGTTCCAACAATTAGGTAGTAAATCGTTCTCCAATCATTTGGAGAGAGGAATTCTATCGCCTCAAAATCTACAACAAGGGTTGTTGTGCATTGTTTGGAATGTGCAACAGCAACATTTCGCCGAAGAACTTCACACTATCAAACAAAACAAAGAAGTATCTGGACCGCTTAAATTTCTTAACCCGTTTATGCAAAGTCATAATGGTTTCAGTCTATTAAAGGTAGGTGGACGCTTGGAGTTAGGTGACTTGGCATACACACAAAGGCACCCAATCATTCTTCCGAGCAAGTGCCACTTTACGCAACTGTATATTCGGCATCTGCACATCGTAAATTACCACGCAGGTGCAAAGGCACTTGTGGCACTGCTACGTCTTCAATTTTGGGTAATCAATGCGAGAGATCTAGCTCGTCGCGTCGTGAGAGCCTGTGTTCATTGCGTAAAATATAAGCCAAAGTTACTTCAACAAACAATGGGCAATCTCCCGTAGCACGTCTTACTCCATTAAGGCCATTTTCACGTTGTGGCATTGATTTTTGTGGGCTATTCAACACATATCTTCGCATTCGAGGCAAGACGCCATACAAGACCTATGTGGCAATATTTATATGTTTTTCAACAAAGGCAGTTCACCTAGAAATTGTGTCTGACCTATCAACAGATTGGCCGCACTTAAGCGTATGATTGGCAGGCGAGGTTTACCAACCGATATATTTTGCGATAACGCAACAAATTTTGAAGGTGCCAGCAGAAGGCTTCAGGAGTTAAAGTCATTGCTATTCGAGAAGAAACATCAGGAATCATTTGTAAATTATTGCGTTAACCAATTCATAAATTTCCATTTTATTCCTCCTAGGGCCCCACACTTTGGAGGCCTGTGGGATGCCGCTGTGAAATCAGCGAAGGGGCATCTGAACCGGAGCATGGCGAATAGTCAACTTACCTTCGAAGAAATGAACACAGTGATGATAAGCATCGAAGCGATACTTAACTCGCGTCCGATATCATCTCTATCAGCAGACCATTTTCTGATTGGCAGTTCTCTCATGGCAATTCCAGAACGCGAGGAAAACTGCAATATAGATCACATTAGCAAATGGGCTCATGTCACGGCAATCAAGCAACTATTTTGGCGTAGATGGTCACGTGACTATATCAGCAGTCTGCAAGCACGAACTTAGTGGACCACTGGTAATCAAAATGTGTCTGAAGGAACGATGGTAATTGTTCACGAGAATAACACGCCTCCACGACGTTGGACCATGGGACGTGTCATCAAGGAAATTCCTGGCAACGATGGTCGTACAAGAGTTGTTGATGTAAAAACATCAAAGGGAATATTGCGTCGACCAATACACAAATTAGCATTACTACCTGCTTGAAATTTATTTCAACGGCCCCGGGATGTTGGGTCACATTGTATGTGCCCTTTTATACATGCGTCCCGTAAGCCGCCGCTGAACTGCATATTAGTTTTTACGCTTTGCTATGGTCCCACAATCGCTTAAACATCATCAGCTGCTGTGATATGAATTCGGCATGCCGCTAGTTGACCGCCCTTGAACTTGAATTTTGGAGTTATGTACATATTTATGTATGTATGTACGTATGCACGTATGCACATATGCTTTCATACATATATTTAGCTATTATTTTTGCACATAATGCCAGTGGTATATTACTGTTGCAAACTTGTAATTTATATGTACGTAAGTATGTACGTACATATGGAATCTAGTAACTTTGTATGTTTGTATGCATTTGGATTTCTGGGCATACATATTGACGCATACCGCTATTAATTTTTGTTTACCTTCGACTATAAAATAGGCAGATTATGAAATAAAGCTAGTCAGGTTTTCTCCGACAGTTTCTGCAACAAATTTAGTTGTGACGTTTTATTCAGCATTGCCGCCGGACAAACAAACTAGTTTGACCGTACAGTTGGCATTAAATTTAATAAATCGAAATCTAACATTAGAAGGCAACAAATTAAGTTTATTGGTCACATTTTTGACAAGAATGTAGGTCGGCCCGATAATAAAAAAATAAAAGCGATTTTAGAAATGAAAGCTCCAACATCAGTGCAGGACTAACAGCGGTTTTTAGGCATGATATACTTTTTGGGTGCATTTATTAATAATTTATCTTTTACAGACACGCAAATAAACTATGCACAAATAGAAAAAAAGTTGTGTGCCTCCGATTTCACGAGTACATTTATGGGCACAAAATATTAGTCGAAACGGACCATAAACCCCTGGTGTCATTATTCAACAAGCCGCTGCATAAAATACCGCCAAGATTACAAAGGTTTATGTTGCGGCTCCAGGACTATGATCTTATAGTGCAATATAAACCAGGAAAGCTATTATTCCTTGCTGATACATTTTCAAGAGCACCCTTGAAAGAAAGTGCTTTAAACGAATTTGAGGATAATTTGAAGCTACACTGTAATTTGGTTGTTTCGGGCATTGCGCTTCCACCAACTGAAGCGGATAAAATTAGGCGATGTTGTAAAGACGATGAAGTATTGAAACAAATTTCAGATTATGTAAAAAACGGTTGGCCAGAAAATAAAGCTAAAGTAGAAAAAAAGCGATGCCATATTTCAAAATAAAAGATGAAATTTTCATTATTGTCGGTCTATTTTAAAAAATAATCAGATAAATATACCCCAAACGCCTAGAAAAGAATTGCTTCAGCGCTTGTATGAAAGCCGCATGGGGATTCAGCGAACTCAAAGTTTAGCTAGACAAACAATATACTGGCCGTATATATACAATGATATATATAATTTAGTTTCGAACTGCGAAATATGCATGAAGTTTCGAAATGCTAATGCCAAACAAGAACTGAAAACACATGACATTATTGAGATACCATGGCTAAAGCTCGGGTGTGATATTTTTGAATTTAACGGGAAAAAATATTTACTCGTCGTTGATTATTTCTCTAAGTTCATAGAAATCGATTTATTGATTTCGGCAAACGAAGTAAAAATAAAATTAAAATCTATTTTGCGAGACTTGATATACCACAATTTCTAATTTCCGCCAATGGTCCGCCTTATAATTCAAAAGAATTTAAAGAATTTTGCAAAGAATGGGGTATTGTGCATCAGACTTCGAGTCCCTACGTACCTAGATCTATTGGTCTAGCCGAATGCTCAATCCAAACAGTAAAAAAAAAACTACTGGCCAAATGTAAAGACGCAGAAGCTGATCCATATACTGCACTCTTAAGCTATCGTAATACACCTAAGGGTAATATGCCAAGTCCTGCTCAGCTACTTATGTCACGAAGCCTGAGAGCAAGAATTCCAGTTTGTACTAAAAGCCTTAAGCCAAATGTGGTTGATGTTGATAAATATAAACGTCAAACGAACGCCCATTCTAGGACGGCAGCTAAGTGGTATAATAAACGTACACAAAATCTGAGTCCAGTAGAGAGCGGGGAAAGCATAATGTTAAAAAAAAAACACCAACCCCAGTATGGTTCCCAGTGGTCGTGTTAAAAATTGTTAAGAGCCTCGTTCTTATTTGATTCAAGACAAAGAGGGAGCAATTTATAGAAAAAATAGGGAACATATTTTTAAAAGTGTAACCCAACCAGAGAAAGTAGAAGAGAAACTAAATCGCAACAGTGTGGCGAAGAAGAAATTAATAGGAATTCATCAATTGAAACCACGGAAAGTAATTCTACATCTAACGTGATTAGGAATGAAAGTGACAGAATTTCAAGTAGTGGTTCAGAAATAAATATCGAATGCGCACCTAATTACGTAACAAAAAAAGGTAGAAAAGTAAACCCTCCATCTAGGCTAGAGTATAAAAACAATTAAAAGAAAAATAAAATAATCTCACTAATAGTAAATAGATAATAACTAGTATAACTTAGTAATATATATGTGGATATATATGTGTGTATGTATCTATATTTGTTCATGGGCGAACAAATGAGTATCTATGTATATTTACTACACATGCTATTTGTACCCACCACACACTATTGCTCTTACCGTAACTATTATAAACTAGCTTCATGATTGTTATAACATTTCGCAATCCACAGCGCATACACAATATATGATTGTAGAGAATTTTTTAAGGTAAGTTAAATTGGATATTTATATTTTATTATATCCACAATAAATTAAGCACACCTCTGCAAGGGAAACTAATGGGGGATAAAATGAGGGTTTGGCTACTTGGCAGTTTTTTTGGGGGTTATGTTTTTTAAGCAAAATATGTTTTTTAACTAGTGTTTCTGGAATTTATTCGCGAGAACAGCAATTCAGCTGAAAAAAAAATACCAAACAAAATCAGAAAGATCCGGCTCGAAGGACCGTGTTCGAGCGGAGGAGAAAATAGTGGAGGGAAATTAATCGTTAATTCCACGGCAACGGGTTTCGAAATATAGGAGGCCGATCTTCTGAAAATTTTGAGATATTTAACTTAATTAGCGGAATGCCGTTTCGTTATCGCAAATAAAAACACACAAGCTTCAATTTAAATGCAGGTGGCAAGCACTTTATTGTTTAACTCTAAGGTCCATAACCAGCTGGATGAACGGGAGTCCATAACCAGGGTACCCGGGTACCTAGTGTAGTTTTTTCGCTTATATTCAAATAAAATAATATAAGTTAAAGGACAGTGAGTCCTTTGCACTAAAAAAATGAAGGGCCAACACGCCCAAAGAAACAATACAAGATTTAAACAGTGGTTCACAAGTTTATTGGTACAATTTCATTAGCACTTATAATGTTTCGCGCTGCCGAACTTACGTAAGGGCCGCTCACCGTCTGGGTGTGAGCGGCATTGGCCTTGACTTCCCACCGGTAGCATATTTCGGTGCAATGCGAAATGCATAGATTTCGCAACCGTGTGCTGATGCTGCGATACGTGTAGCTGCCATCCGTGGGAACAGCGGAAGTGGGCAGTAGCCGACCGCGTTAACTCCTCCCACTCTAAAGATCTGCGTACCGCAGATCAGGTGCTCGAGGAGTACCCCCGCGTTGTTGGCCACGGAGGCTTCTGTTCAGCAGTGATATTTTAAGCTCGGGGATTTGCATGCCTGCTGTCATCTTGTTCCAAATAATCCACACAACCATCGCCAAAAGGACAAATCTCATGACTTCAGAGATTATGGACCAATCCGTTTTTTTTCTTAAGGAATGTTAAGAGTTTAATATTGCCTGACGTTATTTCAAATTATTTAGTTGAAATTAATTATATCAGATTATTATTTGAAATTAATTATTTAAAATATTTATTTGAAATTAATTATTTAGAATTATTTATTTGAAATTATTTGCTGTGCATTCTTCTTGCCTTATGCAGTTTTTCATATAGAGACTTGCTTAATTGCTCCAAGCATCCTAAGGGTATCATCTCTGATGATACCGTCAAAGGATTATAGCCCTGGGAGCACGAAGAAAGTTACTTTAGCACTGTGGCCAACATCTTTAAAAAAGTTGAGGGAAACTTTCTTTTTTACCGGCACTGTTCCCCCAGCTGAATGCACTGTAAATACTTCCTCTACAGGAGCACTTCCTGTTGCGACCGCTTCACTAATAAAATTCTTATTTGCCCCCGTATCTATAAGGAATTCGAGGGTGTGGCCATTCGGGAGTGTATACCCTAGTTATGGTACGCTAGATAACCCCCGGAGAGAAAATCCCCCTCTTCGTTGTTGTTTACCGCCTCCTCATTTGCGCCAGTGGATGAGTAGAATAGTTTCTGATGTTTCCGTGGAAGATT
Source organism: Philophylla caesio (assembly GCA_963971545.1). Classification (NCBI taxonomy): domain Eukaryota; kingdom Metazoa; phylum Arthropoda; class Insecta; order Diptera; family Tephritidae; genus Philophylla; species Philophylla caesio. The sequence goes on along the minus strand of OZ020604.1, from coordinate 88,585,777 downwards.
GTCCGACTTTGCTACTCTTTTATAGAGATTCGGTCTGTTTATATAGTTGACAGCGCGTGTTTGCACCGATTCATCCACGTCCATTTTCTCCACAGGTGAATTTTTCGGCTGTGCAAATGAGAGGAAGGCTGGACACGGACATGTCCGGAGGATCGCTCCCGAAATGGAAATTGCTGACGGCGATCCTGTTGTCGCCAGGTAGGCCTTGGAGGTATTGGTGGCGACCTAAATTTGGCCTTGGGACATTGTTGATGGGGACAACCACTTGGTTGGTTGCCTGTGAGCTGTGAAAAGAAAAGTTGCGGAAATTCACGTTTTGAATTTCCAGACATGCAGAATATGCTTCTGTCTTTATTTTATTTATAATCAAAGAAAATTGGTGATTGACGGCGGCATAGAATTCATCAATTCTGGACCCCTTATATTAGTGTCCCCTCAACCAACTTGAAATCTGACAAAATGGCCTCCACAGCATGTATCCAGGATACACACTCAACGGGATTGCCGTCGAAAATCCTAAGCTCTTTCACACAGTCAGGAAGCCGACTAACCTCTTTAAGCTCTAGCTCAGTGGCCGAAGCCCGAAGAGGTATCTCTTCCACACTATGAATCCCCCCTGGCCTAGCAGCCGTCCCGGCTGATGCGCTTGAGTCTAATTGACGAATTCGCCTTTCGAGCGAGGTCATCTTCTTCTGGATCGCGTTGAAAGCGCCTGTCAGACTGGGGACGGTCGTCCTTAATTCCTCCATCTTAAAGTATTTCTCTGAAAAGCGAAAGGAAATTTTACGAATAATATACTCACAATACCAATATTTGCATATGCTGTCCTTTTTTTTATTTTCGTATTATCTAATGGACTCGCAGTAGCTTTTTTTGGAATTTCTTTTCCAAGGTTTACTGCAATGGCTTCGTAGCCTTTGTCGATTTTCACAACGCAAGAGGTTTTTTTCCTTTAATTGTGGCTCTTAGCTTTTATGCTTTTCCACTTTAATTATGGCGTTTAGCCTTTAATTTGTATTAACTTTTTTTGCTAGCCTTTTTTGGTTTTTGATTTTTCCAAACACTTTCACTACTGGTCCCTGCTCGGGCGCCAGTTAAAGGACAGTGAGGCCTTTGCACTAAAAAAATGAAGGGCCAACTCGCCCAAAGAAACAATACAAGATTTAAACAGTGGTTCACAAATTTATAGGTACAATTTGATTACACTAGATTAGCACTTATAATGTTTCGCGCTGCCGAACTTACGTAAGGGCGCGCTCACCGTCTGGGTGTGAGCGGCATTGGCCTTGACTTCCCACCGATAGCATATTTCGGTGCAATGCGAAATTCATAAATTTCGCAACCGTGTGCTGATGCTGCGATACGTGTAGCTGCCATCCGTGGGAACAGCGGAAGTGGGCAGTAGCCGACCGCGTTAACTCCTCCCACTCTAAAGATCTGCGTACCGCAGATCAGGTGCTCGAGAAGTACCCCCGCGTTGTTGGCCACGGAGGCTTCTGTTCAGCAATGATATTTTAAGCTCGGGGATTTGCATGCCTGTTGTCATCTTGTTCCAAATAATCCACACAACCATCGCCAAAAGGACAAATCTCATGACTTCAGAGATTATGGACCAATCCGTTTTTTTTCTTAAGGAATGTTAAGAGTTTAATATTGCCTGACGTTATTTCAAATTATTTAGTTGAAATTAATTATATCAGATTATTATTTGAAATTAATTATTTAAAATATTTATTTGAAATTAATTATTTAGAATTATTTATTTGAAATTATTTGCTGTGCATTCTTCTTGCCTTATGCAGTTTTTTCATATAGAGTCTTGCTTAATTGCTCCAAGCATCCTAAGGGTATCATCTCTGATGATACCGTCAAAGGATTATAGCCCTGGGAGCACGAAGAAAGTTACTTTAGCACTGTGGCCAACATCTTTAAAAAAGTTGAGGGAAACTTTCTTTTTTACCGGCACTGTTCCCCCAGCTGAATGCACTGTAAATACTTCCTCTACAGGAGCACTTCCTGTTGCGACCGCTTCACTAATAAAATTCTTATTTGCCCCCGTATCTATAAGGAATTCGAGCCTGTGGCCATTCGGGAGTGTATACCCTAGTTATGGTACGCTAGATAACCCCCGGAGAGAAAATCCCCCTCTTCGTTGTTGTTTACCGCCTCCTCATTTGCGCCAGTGGATGAGTAGAATAGTTTCTGATGTTTCCGTGGAAGATTGTCCGACTTTGCTCCTCTTTTATAGAGATTCGGTCTGTTTATATAGTTGACAGCGCGTGTTTGCACCGATTCATCCACGTCCATTTTCTCCACAGGTGAATTTTTCGGCTGTGCAAATGAGAGGAAGGCTGGACACGGACATGTCCGGAGGATCGCTCCCGAAATGGAAATTGCTGACGGCGATCCTGTTGTCGCCAGGTAGGCCTTGGAGGTATTGGTGGCGACCTAAATTTGGCTTTGGGACATTGTTGATGGGGACAACCACTTGGTTGGTTGCCTGTGAGCTGTGAAAAGAAAAGTTGCGGAAATTCACGTTTTGAATTTCCAGACATGCAGAATATGCTTCTGTCTTTATTTTATTTATAATCAAAGAAAATTGGTGATTAACGGCGGCATAGAATTCATCAATTCTGGACCCCTTATATTAGTGTCCCCTCAACCAACTTGAAATCTGACAAAATGGCCTCCACAGCATGTATCCAGGATACACACTCAACGGGATTGCCGTCGAAAATCCTAAGCTCTTTCAAGAGGTATCTCTTCCACACTATGAATCCCCCCTGGCCTAGCAGCCGTCCCGGCTGATGCGCTTGAGTCTAATTGACGCATTCGCCTTTCGAGCGAGGTCATCTTCTTCTGGATCGCGTTGAAAGCGCCTGTCAGACTGGGGACGGTCGTCCTTAATTCCTCCATCTTAAAGTATTTCTCTGAAAAGGTAAAGGAAATTTTACGAATAATATACTCACAATACCAATATTTGCATATGCTGTCCTTTTTTTTATTTTCGTATTATCTAATGGACTCGCAGTAGCTTTTTTTGGAATTTCTTTTCCAAGGTTTACTGCAATGGCTTCGTAGCCTTTGTCGATTTTCACAACGCAAGAGGTTTTTTTCCTTTAATTGTGGCTCTTAGCTTTTATGCTTTTCCACTTTAATTATGGCTTTTAGCCTTTAATTTGTATTAACTTTTTTTGCTAGCCTTTCTTTGGTTTTTGATTTTTCCAAACACTTTCACTACTGGTCCCTGCTCGGGCGCCAGTTAAAGGACAGTGAGGCCTTTGCACTAAAAAAATGAAGGGCCAACTCGCCCAAAGAAACAATACAAGATTTAAACAGTGGTTCACAAATTTATAGGTACAATTTGATTACACTAGATTAGCACTTATAATGTTTCGCGCTGCCGAACTTACGTAAGGGCGCGCTCACCGTCTGGGTGTGAGCGGCATTGGCCTTGACTTCCCACCGATAGCATATTTCGGTGCAATGCGAAATGCATAGATTTCGCAACCGTGTGCTGATGCTGCGATACGTGTAGCTGCCATCCGTGGGAACAGCGGAAGTGGGCAGTAGCCGACCCCGTTAACTCCTCCCACTCTAAAGATCTGCGTACCGCAGATCAGGTGCTCGAGAAGTACCCCCGCGTTGTTGGCCACGGAGGCTTCTGTTCAGCAATGATATTTTAAGCTCGGGGATTTGCATGCCTGTTGTCATCTTGTTCCAAATAATCCACACAACCATCGCCAAAAGGACAAATCTCATGACTTCAGAGATTATGGACCAATCCGTTTTTTTTCTTAAGGAATGTTAAGAGTTTAATATTGCCTGACGTTATTTCAAATTATTTAGTTGAAATTAATTATATCAGATTATTATTTGAAATTAATTATTTAAAATATTTATTTGAAATTAATTATTTAGAATTATTTATTTGAAATTATTTGCTGTGCATTCTTCTTGCCTTATGCAGTTTTTCATATAGAGACTTGCTTAATTGCTCCAAGCATCCTAAGGGTATCATCTCTGATGATACCGTCAAACGATTATAGCCCTGGGAGCACGAAGAAAGTTACTTTAGCACTGTGGCCAACATCTTTAAAAAAGTTGAGGGAAACTTTCTTTTTTACCGGCACTGTTCCCCCAGCTGAATGCACTGTAAATACTTCCTCTACAGGAGCACTTCCTGTTGCGACCGCTTCACTAATAAAATTCTTATTTGCCCCCGTATCTATAAGGAATTCGAGGGTGTGGCCATTCGGGAGTGTATACCCTAGTTATGGTACGCTAGATAACCCCCGGAGAGAAAATCCCCCTCTTCGTTGTTGTTTACCGCCTCCTCATTTGCGCCAGTGGATGAGTAGAATAGTTTCTGATGTTTCCGTGGAAGATTGTCCGACTTTGCTACTCTTTTATAGAGATTCGGTCTGTTTATATAGTTGACAGCGCGTGTTTGCACCGATTCATCCACGTCCATTTTCTCCACAGGTGAATTTTTCGGCTGTGCAAATGAGAGGAAGGCTGGACACGGACATGTCCGGAGGATCGCTCCCGAAATGGAAATTGCTGACGGCGATCCTGTTGTCGCCAGGTAGGCCTTGGAGGTATTGGTGGCGACCTAAATTTGGCCTTGGGACATTGTTGATGGGGACAACCACTTGGTTGGTTGCCTGTGAGCTGTGAAAAGAAAAGTTGCGGAAATTCACGTTTTGAATTTCCAGACATGCAGAATATGCTTCTGTCTTTATTTTATTTATAATCAAAGAAAATTGGTGATTAACGGCGGCATAGAATTCATCAATTCTGGACCCCTTATATTAGTGTCCCCTCAACCAACTTGAAATCTGACAAAATGGCCTCCACAGCATGTATCCAGGATACACACTCAACGGGATTGCCGTCGAAAATCCTAAGCTCTTTCACACAGTCAGGAAGCCGACTAATCTCTTTAAGCTCTAGCTCAGTGGCCGAAGCCCGAAGAGGTATCTCTTCCACACTATGAATCCCCCCTGGCCTAGCAGCCGTCCCGGCTGATGCGCTTGAGTCTAATTGACGCATTCGCCTTTCGAGCGAGGTCATCTTCTTCTGGATCGCGTTGAAAGCGCCTGTCAGACTGGGGACGGTCGTCCTTAATTCCTCCATCTTAAAGTATTTTTCTGAAAAGGTAAAGGAAATTTTACGAATAATATACTCACAATACCAATATTTGCATATGCTGTCCTTTTTTTTATTTTCGTATTATCTAATGGACTCGCAGTAGCTTTTTTTGGAATTTCTTTTCCAAGGTTTACTGCAATGGCTTCGTAGCCTTTGTCGATTTTCACAACGCAAGAGGTTTTTTTCCTTTAATTGTGGCTCTTAGCTTTTATGCTTTTCCACTTTAATTATGGCTTTTAGCCTTTAATTTGTATTAACTTTTTTTGCTAGCCTTTCTTTGGTTTTTGATTTTTCCAAACACTTTCACTACTGGTCCCTGCTCGGGCGCCAGTTAAAGGACAGTGAGGCCTTTGCACTAAAAAAATGAAGGGCCAACTCGCCCAAAGAAACAATACAAGATTTAAACAGTGGTTCACAAATTTATAGGTACAATTTGATTACACTAGATTAGCACTTATAATGTTTCGCGCTGCCGAACTTACGTAAGGGCGCGCTCACCCTCTGGGTGCGAGCAGCATTGGCCTTGACTTCCCACCGGAAGCATATTTCGGTGCACTGCGAAATGCATTGATTTCGCAACCGTGTGAAATCCAATTATTCTGACGCTGCGACACGTGTAGTTGCCAACCGGATGAACAGCGGAAGTGGGCAGTAGCCGGCCGCGTTAATTTATATATCTGCAGAGATTATTAGAAACGCTTAGTTTTTACATCTAAACTGTACAAATTTCATGTTTGTAAGATAATACTGGTTTCTATAGGCATGTTTGTACCTAACATGCAGACAAAAGTAAACAGAAACTGATTTTATAAGGGTTGGTTTTTTGCTTGTTTTTCGTACCTGCATGTGAATTGTTTGTGTTTTTAGGTAGCAAATGTTCTGCTACGCTAGAAAAAGAATACATTTCAATGATTTCGTGATTATAAGTTGAACAGTGAAGTTGAAGAAAAATGAACCCCAAAATAGAATTTTAACTGAAGGACAATATCTCCGTCAGAGGCAGATATATTGAGTCTATACTTGATGATATGATTGAGGAGGACGACGCTTTAGTGCCAATTGAGGAAGAAGAAGAGTTATTTACTGGAGAAGTGCAAGAGTCAGAGAGTGAAGACTGGGACAATTACAACGAAATTCCAGCCGCTATTGACACGCCAATGCAAATTGAGCAAGATGTAACTGCAGATGAAAGTGACAATGAAACTGAAATGGTTGAAGAAAATGCACCAACATCAAGCACAACAGAAAGTATGATTGCACGTGATGGTACTCAAAGCGAACAACACCGCCTGTTTGTCAACAAATAAGGGGTCACAACATCATTAGAACTCGCAGTGGTCCATTACGAATGACGGAATGTGTGACTGGTATGCAATGCTTCAAGAGTTATTTTACAATAGAAATGGTCGATATAATTGTGCGTCATACCTACAAAAAAGCCATTTCAACTTATGATGCCTACAATGCAGCAAACCCAACAATGCGTCAATTGAAGTGGAGGGATACGACAGTGGCAGAAATATACGCATTCATTGGAATGCTGATAATGGCAGGCGTAAATCATTCCAATGATGAAAATGCAAGGGACTTATGGACGCAATTGTCTCATCCTCTATTCCGCGCAACAATGGGATTAAACCGCTCTGGGATCTTATTCTTTTTATACGTTTTGATGACGCGAGAACAAGAAACGAGAGGAAGCGTACAGACAAAGCTGCTCCAATACGAGATGTTTGGATAACGTTGAACGCCAATCTCGCAAAATATTAGGTGCCTACTGTGCCAACTGCTCCATATCAAACAACACGGAGAAAACGCTTTTTGCGTAACCTTGCTGAAGACTTGTGTGCGCCAATAATAGAAGAAAGAGTAACCAATCGCCAAGTGACGAGCCTCTTTTCCACCAAAACAGCAATTGAGAACTTTTTGGGAAGACCACTGGAGACGGTAAGCTATACCAAGCAACCATCTACTTCTACGGCCGCTTCTACTGAAGGCAGAAAGCCAATAACAGGAAGCTGTTATTTGTGCGCTTCTTTGCCAGATAAAAGGAGAAGAAAGACGAGGAAAGTCTGCAGCGTTTGCAAGAAACCAGTTTGCGATCAACACACTAAAACAATATCAAAATGTTTTCCATGTCTCAACAATGACTCAACATAAGACATCAAATATTAGAAATAAGTTAAAATGAATAAAATATAAATAATTCCACTAAGAAACAATTACATTTCTTATTTTACACATCAATAAACATTATGAAACAAAATAAAAATGAAACAAACGTTTTTTCTTTGAAATATAAGATAATTTGCATTAAGGTACCCGGGTACCCTGGTCATGGATCCCTCTACGCAAAAACATTAAACTCATTTTTTGGTTAATATATTTAACCAAATTTGATAAACTTTTTTCTAGTCTCTAAAGTTAGCCAAAATGTCCAATGATCCGGAGTTTCATGCTGATATCTTCAATATTATAGGAACAGCAGTACTTTTAAGTTCAAATTGTTACCCGGCTACAAAAGAATTGGGGTTATATATAAAATCAAAGCAAGACCTTACTTGTTGCGTTGGGGGCGTCTATTCACAAAGTAAAAGAACGCTGGATTTTCGCAGAAGGCGAAAACCATCAAATGGTACGGGTAAGAGGACTCGAGAAAAGGGAGAGAAAGTAACGAGTCCCTGTGCCCGTACTATCACAGCGACGTCTACAAGTGGCATTATAATAATTCGCAATGGCAGAATCAATTGTGACTGCTAAAACAGCTGGCGTAAACACAAAATGCTTCATCATTAATCATATGAGATATAAGATTTTCTGGCCTTGGATCTACCTTCTTGACGATTCTTAATTTCTCCCGCTCAAACGAATACGAAGGGCAAGAAAACAGTATGTTTTCTGCGTTCTCCGGCACAGTCTCAAACGAGGTACAAACTACAGTATTATAATGACCATATTTACATAAGTATTCTCTGAAACAGCCGTGCCCACTTATCACCTGTGTTATATAAAAGTCTATTTCGCCATGCGATCTGCCTAGCCAAGCCTCGATACTCGTGATAATTCGGAAAGTCCAGCGTCTCTTTATCCACGTGGCCCAACGTTGTTGCAATTGGGTTAGGCTTTTATAGCGTTCGGCCGCCGTCTCGATAATAAAAGGGCTGTGCCTTTGTCTCGGGCCGTCTAACAGGTTCGCGGGACTTCTTAAGCCAGCAGATCGGAAGGCATTCTGCCAGCAAATACACAGGCCGCCTCATATGAAACAGTACGGAAAGCGCTACAAACGCAAAGTGCACTAAGCCAAAATACGAGTTCAATTTTTTTTGCATATGACGTATGCTGGAGCGCGTGGACCCATACAGGGGCCGCGTTAATAACCTCTAATTGTGTGACCTTGGTTAGCAACTTTCTGCGATTTTGACCAAGTCCACCTATATTTGCCATTAATCTAGCTAGAGAACTATGGACTGTTGCGGCTTTTTGTGTCACAGTTTTGATATGTAGTTTAAATCACAGCCTGACATCTATCATAACACCTAAATACCGTACTGCAGGCATAGTTTTGAATACGCTCCTATTGATGTCTAGACGTGTAGTTTTCTTTTTCTTTCTTTTTGTGAGCTGCTAACTGAAGGCCTTTGGCCCTGAGCCAGTCACCGATTAGAAGAGCCGTGTCTTTCGTGGGCAACTGAATTTTTTCTATGTCTTTAGCTACAATCATATCCTCAATATCATCTGCATATCCGATTACCTTAACTCCTTTTGGATAGGTTGACGCAGAACTCCATCGTAAATAATCCACATAACTGGGCCGAGAACTGAGCCTATATAATATATTTATAAGATAAGGTGGAGTATTTATTGCCTTTAATGCATTAATAATGTGCGACCACTTTAACGAGTTAAACGCGTTTTTAATGTCTAAGGTTAATCCTGCGCATTATTCCTTCTAACCCTGCTTCCAGGGCTTACCTGATATTGATTCATCCACTATTTCAGTGACGCGACAAATAGCATCGACTGTGGATTTTCCCTTTCGAAGCCCGTGCTGGGCTTCCGGCAAACATTTATGGGTGTCAATGTGTTTCAATCAGCGATCGCAAATTACACGTTTCAATAATTTACCTAACGAGTCTATCATACAAAGCGGTCTGTAAGAACCTGGATCACCTGGTGGCTTGTTGGGCTTTGGAAGCAACACTTATTTCAGCTTTTTCCACCTCCTCTAGGGGAATCAGCTACTGCCGCCCTGATGGCAATGTTCGGTATAACATCGGGTCCCGTAGTTGTAAACGCTACCCCAATCTCATCGGATAGGCTTTCTGCATTGGCCCGCATTTTGTTACGCTTTTCATACCATCCACTACCAACTTAAACATATCGAGATCAAACTAATTACTGCACCAGGCATTTGCGGTGTTCTTCATATATCCACGAGACCTACTGCTCATGTAATTAACATCGATTATTACAGCCAAGTGATCGCCATGTGTGTAAAAGACGCTTAATTGCCAGGAAACTGTCCTGGTCATTGATTCACTACAGAAAGCAATATCGATAATGGAACCTCTTCCATTTTTTTTTGAAAGTATTTTTGTTCGCTCTATTCAATAGAGTCTAATGGTGCAAAGGCTTTAAGAAGAGCGCATTCTCGCTGATTTGTTTTGCTGCTGCCCCATTATAGAGCCCACGCGTTAAAACCTCCGGCCATTATTTTGGAAGAGCAACGAACAGCAACCAGCAGAAGTTCAAATCTTAAGACTGAGAAGTGCATAGCAGCTGTAAATTTTGGTCCTTACACACACATTTATATATTTATTTATAACCCAACGGAAACCCACTTTCCCGCCCAACCGGCACGAGGGGCTCAATCCGCATAACGTACGGATGTTTTTTAAATATACAAATCTGAGGTGCCGAGTCGTGACAGAAGAAAGTTTGTTAAGCGTCGAGATCCCAAGCTGCTCAGCTACAGAATAAGAATTCATCAGCCGAATACAAAGTTAGAGAAATGCAAAGTAAGAAAATTGGATCGTTAGCTGTTATTAAGAGAGGATAGAATAGTTCTTTTAATTATAAAAAGTGAGTCCGATACATCAAAGGTGCTGGAATGATTGTTAAAGTCTTGGCATAACCCCCGAAACGGTTCATTCAACTCAAAGTTAGTTCTGCATAGTTTCAAGAAAAGTGGTTTAAAGTTTCTCGTTGCACGGGAGGGTACATTAAAATTAATTTGCTCTAGAAGAAATGGACTTGAGATCCATCCATTGACTAATTTTACCAGAAATATTATACCTAACATTTCTCTGCTACTCGAAAGAGTAGGAAGATTAATAAGTTTTAAACGACTAGTGTAAGGGGGAAGATTGTATGGCGAATCCCATCGAAGATTTCTCAATGCAAAAAGTAAGAATTGTTTTTGTATTGACTCTAGTTGGTCTGAGTGGACCTGATAACGAGGATTCCAAACTATGGAACCATACTCCAGTATTGGTCTTACCAATGAAGTGAAAAGTGTTTTAGTTATATACGGGTCGCGGAATTCCTTTGACCAACGCTTTACAAATTAAAATTGAGTTTACAATCCATTCCAACACCCAGGTCAACAAAACTGTTTACATGTTCTAGGACGTAGTTATTTATTTTGTAGGAGGCCGGCTGAATGGTTCGTCGAGAAAAGCACATGAATTTACATTTGTTAAGGTTAAGCGGCATATAATTAATGCTGCACCAATTGACTATGCTGTCCAAATCTTGCTGTAGCAAGGATCTTTCTTCAGCCGAGGCATAAGTCTTAAAAAGTTTAACATCATCCGCGTACATCAATATTTAAGAATACTTTACTACTGTAGAAATGTCGTTTATGAATAGCAGGAACAGAATCGGTCCGAGGTGGCTGCCCTGAGGAACTCCCGAGGAAACATCGATGATCCCAGAATGAAAATTTTTAAAAACTACCTTTTGCGTCCTACCGGAGAGATAAGAAGACATCCAACAGAGGATACCAGGTTGAAAACCAAGCAGATCTAGTTTATGGATGAGTAAAGAGTGACATACTTTGTCAAATGCTTTACTAAAATCGGTATATATAACATCAGTATCAATGCATTCCCTTAACCCATTTGAAACATGGGTGGTAAATTCAATTAAATTTGTAATAGTTGATTTGCCCTTACAGAAGCCATGTTGGCAATTTGCTATTATTGAGGAAATCGGATAAGTCATTTGATTGGTAACAATAGCTTCAAACAACTTCGGGATAGAAGAGAGTTTAGCTATACCACGATAGTTTTCAATAGAAGACCTGCTTCCAGATTTATGAAGGGGGATTATGTAAGACTGTTTCCATATTGACGGAAAAACTCCTTTCTGGAGGGACAAATTAAACAAGTTCGATAATGGCAGGTACAGGTGCTTTGCACATTTTTTTAGGAAACATGTCGGGATCATATCAGGGCCATACTTGAATGATTCTTTTAAAGATATTAAATAATGAAAAACACCATCTGATGATATGACTGGAATATTAATAGAGTTATTGGGGCTCAGCTTGTATGGATAGGAAATACAGTTATATTTAAATTGAGTGGTGTAGTTAGATTTAAAGAACTGGGCAAATAGATTGGCAATAATCTCGTTATCACATAACACAGTATTTTGATATTTCATTGCGGAAGGGAATGCATTTACTCTGCGCCTAGAATTAACGAAACCATAGAAAGCTTTCGGGTCGTGGATAATGTTCATTTTCATTTTATTCAAGTATTTTTCATAACAGTTTTTATTTAATTCTAGATATTTATGTCGCAAGACTGAATAATTAAGATAATCCACATGACGACCAGTACTTTTATATATTTTAAAAGAACGCGATTTTTTATTTTTTAAAGTTCTCAAGTCTTTAGTGAACCATAAAGGGGCTGATTCATCACGAATACAACAACCTTTAGGTACATGTTTAAGAAATAAGTTGTATAAAGTATTGTTGAAGTCCAAAACATTACGCTCAATATCGCCATTGTAGTAAGGCCAAGTTATTTTAGATAAGTCACAATTTAATTTTTTAAAATTACCTTTTCTAAAATCGAAGCTGTCATTAGAATTAAAAGCTTTCGATCCAGAAACCCGCCCTCCGTCTATGATCTCATATGAGAATTCAATCGCAGGATGATATACATCGTCAGGTAAAACCAATGGATCACATCGATTTAAGGAGGCCCTCTACATGTTGTCAACAAAAACCAAATCCAAGACCCTCTCCAACTTGTTTTGTAGGGTATTAACCTGGTTCAGACAAAGTTCAGTCATCCCCTCCAGAAAGGCGTTGTTAATGGAAGGCACGATATGACCATCAATCCTATTCCAAGAAATGTTTGGGAGATCAAAATCACCCAACACAATCAATGAGTCGGGAGGCCTAAGCATTGAGTCCACAATCCCAAGTAAAGAAATATGATCACTATATACCGACAAGTCAGACTGAGGAGGTATATAGCAGAGGGCTAAATAAATATAAGACTTGCTTAATTGCACTCGTATGCACTTAAATTCACCACTTCAGATGGTAATGAAGAATGGACAGCAAAAAGAACACCTCCACCGATCCTGCACTCTCGATCATTTCTGTAAATATGATATTCACTGCAAAGAATCTCCGAATCAAAAACGTGAGGTTTAAGCCAAGTTTCAGTGAAAGCTATAATGTTAAAATTACAGTGATAACTCTTCAAAAGCAAGTCAGTTAGGTTTGTATTCAAGCCTCTAACATTTTGGTAATATATATCAAGTTTAGTTTTTATCAGTTTTTTGACTCCGGATTAGGATGCGAAATTTTTGCTAAGTTTTGATTATATATGTTGGGTTGAAACTCGAATTCGCGAACAAAAGCCCCAGTCGGCCAAAAACAGCTATTTAAAAGTATATAAAGTTTTCGGAAGTTACATCGATTTTAAATGAAGAAATGTTTCTCTTGTAATTAAAGTTAAATTTCCTGATAGTTATGTCATCAGTCTTAACCTTAGATGAAATGTGAAACTTGATATCCTCAACTGTGGTATCACTGGAAAATCTTGATATTAAAATAGATTTTCTCTGAGTAACCACAACCAGCCCCCTAGCAAGCGCCACAGAAACCCCAGCAGAATTTTTGCTTTCGCTGCTTTCCTTTTGAACTGATCTCTGTGCAGCAGCTTTTGATGTTGAAGGTTCAACAGCCTGAGGACAAGGTGAGGATAAACTAATCAACTCCCCTGAGGGAGAAGAAATAATTGTCGTCGGAATAGGACTTGGCTCAGCTTCGTCAGACGGACTCTCAATACGTTTCCGTTTACTATTACGGCTATAAGGAATACTCGTATTCTCTAAGCATTAAAAAGAATTAAATACGTTTTCGTAGTGTTTGAATTTTTCGGTAAGAACATTTAGCTCCTTACCAATCTCAGAGAAACCGTTCCTACACTGCCTAAAAAATTTAAAAAGATCAACTTCAGTTGACCTACATTTCAGACAAGACCAGCGGACACCCTTACCATCATCAATCAAATCTAACACTCTACCTGTCAATCCAGCACACTTCATGTGGGCAAGCCCATCGCAAAGCCAGCAAGACACAAAGCGTTCAGACCCACTCTTAACTTGGCAGTTAGGATAATTGCAAGACATGGTATATTATTTAGGAGAAAATTAATTAGAATTAAAATTACAATTTATAGGACTAGCAGAAGAAAGGATCTAACAGTGGTAAGCAGTTTAGCAAAAAAAGCAGTTTAGCAAAAAAGCAGTATTGAAGTCGGTAAGGCAGTTAGAACAGTTTGGGATACACAGTTTTATTGACACTTAACAAATAACGCAAACAACTGTGAAAGCTAAAAGGAGTAACAAAGAAGAGTGCGCGCACAAACAGCAGCAGCCGCAAATGCAAAAACAAAACAATTGGCAACAACAACTGTACTACAAGAAAAATTATGACTCGGCACACAACACAACAAAGATTTAAATGAGATTTTTTATAAGTCAAAGATTATTAAATGAATATTGCACCAAATCACTTTATACACTTAGCTTGAAGTGCACAAAATTGATTTAATCACAATTTAATGAAATTTCTTTTTATTAATTTGATATTTAAATTGTTTTATAACAATATTTGTAAGGGAGCAAAGTAAACACAACCACACAGCTTGACGTTTGCGTTTATACACATAGTGCTGCTTTGCCTTTATTATCATAAATCCAAGTTCCCTGACTAGACTTCTTATACTGCTTGCTCAAAATGGCAATATGAATATTTTCTTCGATTATTGTTTGATTCGAAAGCTGTTGAGCAGTGATTTAAATTCAGCTGCTGTACCTTCATATTTTTGATTTAGATTTTTGTACGGCGCGTTGGAAAAAAGAGCACAGTTTACTCCTAGCAATATGGTTTTTTTCCACTTGATTGCTAGCTTTACAAAGCATGCATAGTGCCGTCTTGTTCCATTGTTTATCGTTATGACCCTTTTCTCCGCAAATAAAACAGCAACCACTGCGGTCTCCATTTGTACAAGCCTTTGCTTGATGACCAAACTCCAGCATCTCTAGCATCTAGTCAGAATACGTTTTTCCCACATGCGACACACCGACCATCCAATCTTAAGTTTTTTGGCTGCAATGATTTTCTGAGCTACGAGATGAGGTAAGCCAAGCGACGCTATTTGCGTCCCTTGATAACATTTCCTGATCTTTTTATCCAGTTTAGCTCAAAGTTTTGGTTTAAAACTTTTGCCTCTGAGATTGCTACAACTATATCTTCATTAGTTGTGATCTCATCGAAATCATGTATCTCGTTATAAGTCTGCTTAGAAAAAGCCGTAATTTCGACTTCATTACCTAAGAGACTTTGAACACCTTTTTTGAAAAGTTCTGTTTTTCATCAACCAAATCTCGAATCAGTTGATGAATGGAGCGCCTTGGCGGCGCCATCAAGTCGACAAGACTGCTCAATTTATTGCTTAACAGGATCAGGCAAACACGGATTTTCCCAATATATATAATTTATTGCCCTTCTTGGTGCGTTGACATCACCCAAAGGAGGCAGCTATTAAGTACCCCTCTGAGGGAAGTGTTAACAGCTTTGCTAACCGGAAGTCTTCAAACAGAAAGCATTTAAGCAGAGCTTTTACAGAAGCCTTCAATCCAAGCTTTATTCCAACGTCAAAAGCAGCTGTTTAATTGGCACCAAAAGTGTACTTGGAGTTCTTGCCAAAGTAAACAACCGATTTTTTTTTTTATTGTTTTGTCTATTCAGAAGAAAATCCTTAATGGCTAGGACCTTAGCCTGGAACACGCTTCAGTGATCCGACTGCCGAAAAGAACAGGTCAGACATAGGTACTGCGAGAAGACCCTTCCTCCCACTCTACCATTCAGTTTCGAGCCATCTGTAAATACCGTGAGACTTCCAGGTGAAGTGTAGAAGTTTCTCGACCACGGCGTAGGTACATCCGGAACCTTATATTTCCTAGTGAAAAGCACCAGCTCCACCTTTTTTGAGTTGACGCTGATACCACATCGCGTGGTCCAATTGCCCACTTCGCGGAGTATCCCTTGCATCAAGTCGCACAAGATCTGAGGGAATTTGCCCATATATGCTATGGCGTTGTCATCTGCATATACGACAACTCTAACAGCACCCCATTCCGCTCCCACAGGAGAGAAGTAACGGTCAGATTCCATAGCATAGGTGAAAGTACACCACCCTGCGGCGTTCCTGGAGACTCCTGTTTTGAAACACGGTTTGCAGCGACCTCTGCTGTAATCTTTCTTCCCAAGAGCATTTGGTCTAGATATTCAACCAGGGAGCTTTCTACACAGAGTCCTCTTAAGGCCTGTGTTATGGACTCGAGGCTAATGTTGTTAAAAGCACCCTTCATGTCAAGAAAAGCTACAAGGCAACCCGACGGAGGCAGCAGCATCGAATACAAGACGCAATTTTCCTGGCTTATTAGGGTTTGACACAGCGAAATGTGGTAAGTACCACAACCTTACAGGTTTTATCTCTCTTTCAGCTAGTGTCAACTTGCGCGCATAGCCTTTCTCGACATAACGAGCTATTATTGCTTTATATGCCGCGGCGAAACTGCTATCTCTTTTAAATTTCCGCTCAATGCCAAGTAATCTATTCTCGGCCATCTGGTAACTGTCGGGTAATTGGACGCAGTCACTTTTCCAAAGAAGTCCTGTCTGGAATTTACCGTTTACTCGAACCGTCGTTTGCTTCAGTATGCGCTCAGCGCGCTCATCTTCGTGGCTCTTTATGGCTGGCGCAGGACGCACCCCAAAGCTTTCTAAATCAAAATATTCCTCAACTAAACTATGCAAATCGCTCACCTTCTTCACATGTAAGCACGCTGCGTTCGGTGCAATTCTCCGTCCTGACGGCCCAAATATTACCCAGCCTAGCTCGGTGTTGGCTGCATATGGACCTCGGTCGTTGAGTTGCATAGTGACAGATGGCAAACCTAGGTGACAATGATCCAGCCCGATGAGTATCATTGGGGTGATATTGGAGAACGGCGTAGGTGCGTCTGACAATTCGCGTGTAAGCAATCCATGTAAGTCGTTGTTACTTAGGCTTTGTACTGGTAGATTAAGGTTCGGTAAAACATACACGTTGCATAACTTATGACGCTTACGTAAACCCCTTCCGGAAATTTCCAAATTAACTACTGACGCGGCTTCCTGGGCTGTTCTTCCTCCGAACCACTGCATACTCAAATTGTGATCCTCTCCTTTGATACCCATCTCCTTCAAAAGGCTTCTGTCCATCATCGTGATAGAGGATCCCTCATCCAACATCGCAAACGTATCGACTTGCTTACGTGGTCCATATAATGTTACTGGTAAAACACGGAATAAGAGCCCCTGCCCATTCGTTGTATCGGAGGAGCAACTCAATATTGAACCAATTGCTTTGGTGGTGCCAACCATCTGTTGTGCGTTTGGTGGTGCAGACGTTGCGCTGCTAGCATTATTAGGTTCATGCAGGAGTTTGTTGTGCTTACGTTGACAACCATCGACCATGCACAGTGTGCGGCTACGACAATCACGCGACGAATGACCACTCCTCAAGCACGAGAAGCATAGTCGGTTTTGCTTTATATGGGTCCATCGATCAGACACACAGGAATCCAAAAACTTTCGGCATGTATTGATCCTGTGCTGTCCTTTACAAAGTTGGCACTTGGAGGAGAACTGGGGTTCCTTAGGCATTTCCGCGGCATGTAATACTACTCGTCGGCGGCTATCGCTTTGTTGAAGTGTGCAAACGAGATTTGCCAAATCGCTAAGCCAATTGCTGAAGTCTACAACAGTCGGGTACGGCTTAATAGTGGCGGCATATTTTGCCCAATCCATTCGTTTGCTAACAGGGAGCTTACTAATTAACTCCTCTAGTAACGTTGGGTTTGCTAGGTGTTGCACCCCATTCACCGACTGTAAGAAAATCGATAAATTTTTTGTTTTTGTTGCAAAAGGTATAAGTTTTTCTATGGCGGTTTCAGAAATTTGACTAATTTCTTTAACTTGTTGAAGCTGGCTACGTATTAACGACTCCGGTCTACCAAACCGAAATTGTAACTGCTCCATAACAGCATAAACATTATCCGGATGTATTAGCAACGATTTAACCACTTCTCTGGCTTCGCCTTTCAAACATTTCAACAGGCGTTGATTGTTTTCGAGAGTAGTCTAACCGTAAGCGGCAGTTGACTGCGTGAAAGCGTTCGAGAATAATGGCCAGTCCTCCACATGTCCGCTAAATTTGGGCAAATCCTGAACTTTTCTTGGCATTATATAATTTCCACCAGAAGTTGACGCGTGAGGTGTGTGGATGCCGTTTACAGGCGAGTATGCGTTTGTTATTGAAGGAGGTCGGCAAGGCAGTGCACCGATTGTAACGTTTGGCTGGTTGACAAAGTTTAAGTTAGGCAACATTGTTGTTGCTGGCTGCGAAGCTACAGTATATGCGTTCGTTGGCGTGGCGATTGACAAAGACGATGATTGCCCGCTACCGGTACCATTTTGCTGTACATATGGCGTGATATTGTACAGGCTATTTGGCACAATAGACTCGACCCCGTTATAACGGGGGCTCTCACTAAGCGCTCGAAATTGGTTGTTGCTGTTTACCAAAGCCTGTGCGTCTCGAAGCTGATTTTCTAGCGTTTTAATTTTTTCCATTAAAAAACTCACCTGTTGTGCGGAGCTAAGATCACTTCCAGTACTGTAGGTGTTAGATGTGGCGGCGGCGTTGTATGTATATGTGGCTGCACCGATGTTTGAAATTGGCGTGGCAACTGCTGACGAAGTTGTTGTATTTGCAATGAAACTTGTGGCGATCGGTGGTGTGATCGCGGAGATGGCGGCATTTGCAATTATTGCATCGGTTGCAATGGCTGTTGCGGCTGTGACGGCATAAGCTTCTTGGGAGGCATTAGTCCCGATTGTGGCGGTTAGATTTTCGGCATCGAATCTGACAAGTGGTACCGCGGGTCTATAAGACAAATTTACCAAAGGTGCAGTGGTGAAAGCAGCAGGCGTAAACGATGATACTGCCGGAACAGTGCATGCGGTGGTCATTGATGTTACACTTAAAACTGCGGTGGCGTTGGATGCGGCCGTGTCAGCTGTTGATGAGGCTTCTGAAACTGCAGCGGCTTGGGCAGTAGACATCGTCAACAGTGTTGCGGCGGCATTAGCGGATGGCGTGCTCATATCGCTTGAGCTTTGGTACACTTCCACTGATGGCTCTTGCTGTAGGCGGGAACTTCGTCTTGGCGGTGTACGCTTCATTGCTTAACGGATAACGGTTCTTCGTTCTGGCTTCCACTCAATATAATCGCCGGCTTCTACTTCGCAAATTGACCGTTATGTCCCTGGCGTAAAAAATTATATGCTAAATGCACGCACTAGGATTTGTGCGAATAAACGCACTGCGAAATAAAGCTGTAGCGTCGTGAAATAAAAGGCCGTGAAATAGAATAGCATCCGAAGATTTCTTACTATTTATTTCTAAAGAAAAACGCATATAAAATTCATAATGTACATTGGAAAATAAGAAAGAAATACTCACCGCAGTTTGCGCCCTTCCTCTTTGAACGTTCACGACACTATGAAAATTTTGAATTGATAGAAAGGCGAATATACAAAAGAGAAGGTTGCAAATAGCGATGAGCTCACATCGATTATAGTGAAAAGGAAACAGAGATGGGTGTTTTGTTACAACCAGAATTTGCTGATACATTTTCTCGATATCGCTATTGAAAACGTACTTAAATAACCTCCTACTTAGGATCAGTATGGTTAGATCGGCTTGTAAAACGGTACGTGGAAGGAGGACATCATTCAAACTCATGCCGTTAGAGGTAGGATACGAGGCATTGAATACCTTTCGGACCTTCGTTAAGACACTTTTTTCTTTCAGGACTGCACGGTGTGGCAGGAAGTAGCAATCGGTTGAATCCGCCGCGACGTTGTTAATAATTTTCGATATGTGTCCTAGCGTCTCGTATTCCTTAACAACCCTGTTGTATTCCGATTGTAGGTCAGGTTTTGTCGCTAGTCGCGTCTCACGCCGGTAGAACCTTTTAACGAAGGCCCTAGCGACCTGATTCGGGAAATCCTGTCGAAACGGTAGAGATACCACGTATTTCCCGTCTGCCTTTCGTTGGGTTGTTGATTTGAAAAGCTCTTCGCAATATGCATCTTCTTCACCGATAATTGCTTGTCCACTGAAACTTCGTTGAAAAAGGAGACGATATTGTTGGAATAACTCGTGGTTTCTGCATTGCCGGTAATTATCTAACAAAATAGGATTTCTTGGGCGATAAGTGTATTAAGTACATTTTTTCTCAAGCCATTCAGGATAATCTAAGGATAAACGTATCCGCTAAGGATAAGATCAACTGGTTTGTTAACAAAGAACCTCTTATTAGCCAATACTAAGTCTGGGATTGCCTACCTCGTCATTGCGCTTTCTTGGCAAGTTGGAAGGTTCCCAGTTAGCTGTGGTAGAAAAAGAACCACTGTTTCGATTTTGACTAATGGCTCTGTGAATGACCACAGTTGTATTGCGCACGTTCTTTAACTTGCGGAGACTTAGTATTATTAATTCCCGACACTTGGGCACATAACCGCTGGGATGGGATGTTGATTCTGCGCTTGAGCTTTCCGTAATGAATGAACACTAAGAACCAGAATCGATGAGTGCTCTAGCAGAAAAATGTGTGCCATTATAATGTATGTTGACACGTGCCGTACCTAGAAGCACTTCCACATTTGTGTTTGCGGAGTTCCCCTTTGAGCTGTTGTTTTTGGCTGGAATGCTTCCACATGGAGCAGTGTGTGAACACGAGTGACACATACTGCAATTGAAGGAGCTTGTGCATCTTGACACCGTGTGTCCAAATAATAATCAGTTCAAGCAACCATTATTGCTCTTGACATACTCTATTCTTTGAGTCGTGGTTAATTGTCGGAATCTGTGACAATTTCGCAATTTGTGGTCATTACTTTGGCAAATTTTGCATTAATTTTGCTTCACGTTCGTTGGATAAGCGCCAAATCTTTTTGGAGGCATGCCAGTGTTTTGTCGGTGGCCTTGTGGCTCAGGTATCTGTGAAAGTTTACTGGCTTTCCAACGTTTGAAAACGATGGGAGAGGAATCGGTCCATATCCTCCCATTTGGATATTTTGGTTTTGTTTTATATGGATTGTTCCCATAGTGCCAGTGTGCATTCTGGCAGTTTTGTTGAACATATGTAATAATTGCATGGAGATCTGATAACACTGAAATGATGAGATGCAATTATTTATGTCGCGCTGACAGGCAAATGAATATTGTGCTCGCGAACAGGTTTGTCTTCGGTGACCTTTTACAATTTTGTCAATTTTTCGGAAAGTTCGGCCATGGTTGTCAGTCAGCTAACAAAACTGTAATAACTTATTTTATATTTGCTTGAAATTTTTTATTTTTATCAATAGAATTTTCTACCTAAATCTCAGCTTAGTCACGTCAAATTCGCTTTACTAATAAATCAACTTGGTTTTCTTTATGCGATAATTTGCTTATACAATTCAAAGGTACTTTTATTAAATGCAACTTATGTATGTATTTGTATATTGTTTATATAAGTATATATTTGTATTACTCCCTCCAGCTCCCTCGCCGCCACAACGACCTCTCAGTGTTTGTGGTATAATTAAATTACACGGCGGCGTATACGGATTATACGCAACGGTATACAAGTTTATTGTAATTTCACAATGTATTAAAAGTAAAAGTGATTTATGGCAATGCAATAATTGAATGTGTCTTCACTGTTTTTTTTTTCATTTATTTATTTATTCCAGTCAATTGAACAATAAATTCTTACTGACTATAAGACAAAATGACTTAAGAATAGTTGAAATAAGTATATAGTAAACTATGTACTACTCCACAAGATCATGACGGTTGGTAGTTTTGAACATCATTTAGTTCCGAAAGAGTCCTTATTAAGGGAGCATACTTTGCATAGTTATATTTTGAAAAACCGAGGTAGAAGACTGGACCACTGCGTAGACGCATAGGATTATTAAAATTTACTCTTTCCAAGAGGTTAAGGCAGTCAACTAAACCACTCAAAAGCTTGCTAACAAAAGAACAAGCGAGATATGCATATCTGTTATTAAGAATTTGAGGTTTAAAAGTCGGCAGCGTGATTCATATTAGGGAATGGGTTCACAAAAATTTAAAGAATTTAATACATTTTTTCTGTATTCACTCTAAACTAATTAGGTGAGGGTTGTGATATGGTCTCCAAATAAAAGAGGCATATTCTAATCTAGATCTTACTAGGAAAATGAAAGCATCTTTAGGGTGTACGGATCAGAAAAAAAAGCACTATTACGACGAACAAATGCCAACATTACGACTAATTTTGTGTCGAAATAAACAACAAGGCCCTTAACTTCAGTTACACAATTAAGTAACGACCCAGAAATATATATATATTTTTTTTTTTTTTCTTTTTACGGACGCTGGGATAGCGCGCTATCCATCAACAGGCCCGTATGAATCTCTGGTGAAGCCACCTCCCTGGGACTACTCACGCATTTCATCAGGGAGGGGCTATGGCATAAATATGCCTGACTTCCATGTCGCCGTTTCCATAGTCCCCCATCCACGTAAGGTGATTAGGGGTTCAGGAGCGTCCTGCCACGACTTCACCTGTGAAAGATACAAGCAAACAAAAGATTAAACATATTCAGGACTAACTTAATCGGTTGCTAAACGACGGCGCTGTTCGCGTATTCTGAGTTCAGTCATTTGCTCTTTACAGATCTTTTTTACTGTATTCCAAACTGCTTTATCATTAATCATATAGGATATCAGATTTTCTGGCCTTGGATCTACCTTCATGGCGATTCTTAATTTCTCCCGCTCAAATAAAAACGAAGGACAAGAAAACAGTATGTGTTCTGCGTTCTCCGCCACAGTCTCACACGAGGCACAAACCATTGTATTATCATGACCATATTTACATAAGTATTCTCTGAAACAGCCGTGCCTACTTAGCACCTGGGTCATAGAAATGTCTATTTCGCCATGCGATCTGCCTAGCCAAGCCTTGATACTCGGAATGAGTCGGAAAGTCCAGCGTCCCTTTGTCGACGTGGCCCAACGTTGTTGCCATTGGGTTAGGCTTTTATGGCGTTCGGCCGCTGTCTCTTGTACTCAGAGGGCTGTGCCTTTATCTGGGGGCGTCTGATAGGTTCGCTGGATTTCGTTAGCCTGCAGGTCGCCAAGCAGTATGCCAGCAATTACACAGGCTACCTCATATGAAACAGTGCGGAAAGCGCTACAAACGCGTAGTGCACTAAGTCGAAATATGGAGTTCACATTTTTTGCATATGACATATGCTGAAACGTGTGGCCCCATACAGGGGCGGCGTACATAACCACTGATTGTGTGACCTTAGTTAGCATCTTCCTGCGATTTTGACCAGGTCCACCTATATTTGCCATTAATCTTGCTAGAGAACTATGGACTGTTGCGGCTTTTTGTGTCACAGTTTCTATATGTAGTTTAAATGACAGCCTAGCATCTATCATAACACCTAAATACCGTACTGCAGGCATAGTTTCGAATACATACCCATTGATGTCTAGACGTGTAGTTTCCTTTTTCTTTCTGCTTGTTATAAACACCGCTTCGGTTTAGTGACCTGCCAATTGGAGCCCTTTGGTCTTGAGCCAGTCATCGATTAATATAGCCGTGTCTTTCGTGGCCAATTGAATTTTTTCTATGTCTTTCACTACAATAGCATCGACTGTGGATCTTCCCTTTCGAAACACGTACTGGGCTTCCGACAAACATTGATCGGTGTCAATGTGTTTCAATAAGCGATCGCAAATTACACGTTCCAATAATTTGCCTAACGAATCTTTCATACAAAGCGGTCTGTAAGAACCTGGATCCCCTGGAGGCTTGTTGGGCTTTGGAAGCAACACTTACTTCTGCTTTTTCCACTTCCTCGGGAAAACGCCATTTTGCAGGCATATATTAACGACATGTAAGAAGGCCATAGGGGAATCAGCTACTGCCGCTCTGATGGCAATGTTCGGTATACCATCGGGTCCCGGAGCCTTGTCGTTCTTTAGCCGTTCAGCTGCAGCTAGAATTTGATCCGGTATAACAGGTGGACAAATTATCAATGTACTGTTATTCACATGCTTCATTTGGGGGCTATCTTTGGGAAAAAGCATTTCAACTATTTGCTTGAGCAGAGTGGGACATGTTGGCATCTACTTTTAAACTTTTTCATAACAATACCCCAAGGGTACTCGTCAATCTCACTACAAAGCTCTTTGAAATAATATTTTTTGCTTACCTTTATTGCATTTTTTAATCGTTTACGCAAGCATTTAAGTTCATCTCTCAGAATATCAGATCTGTTTCTTTGGTATTTTCTTCTGGCTTTGTTGCATTCAGACCGCAAGTCTGCGATTTCAGCATTCCACCAATAAACAGGGTTGCGGCTATTTTTGCGCACTTTTCTATTCAAAGATGCATCACAAGCCCTAGCTAATACTTTATAAAGTTCGTCGCATAGACTTTCTGCATTGGCCCGCATTTGTGTTACGCTTTTCATACCATCCAGTACCAACTTAAACATATCGAGATCAAATGAATTAGTGCACCAGGTATTGGCGTAGTTCTTCACATATCCACGAGACCTACTTCTCCTGTAATCAACATCGATTATTACAGCCAAGTGATCGCTATGTGTGTAAATATCGCTTAATTGCCAGGAAACTGTCCTGGTCATTGATTTACTACAGAAAGCAATATCGATAATGGAACCTCTTCCATTTTTTTCGAAAGTATTTTTGTTCGCTCTATTCAATAGAAGCAAGTCTAATGGTGCAAAGGCTTTAAGAAGAGCGCGTCCTAGCTGATTTGTCTTGCTGCTGCCCCATTCTAGAGCCCACGTATTAAAATCTCCGGTTATTATTTTGGGCGAGCACAAAACCGCATCTTCAACGAGTCTATCCAGCCTTCTATCCGGCATTCCGAAATGTGTGCATGAGGGTGTGTTTTTTTAATTTTTTTATATTTTCGGTTACAACCAGGGAGGGAGAATCTTTACAGATACGGTCTAAACCCAACCTCCTTGGTTCGCTGGACCTGTGGCACCCCTTCGGGGCTATCAGTTCCGATATTAATTCGCAGGGCAAGTACTGGACGTTATTCTTTGTCTTCACTCAGCGTGCGTTATTACACTGCGCAAAATGCGTTTCGTTCGTCTATTCTAAGACATTTCGGACAACAAGGCCTTCAGCAAGCCTTCGGGGGACACGGCTTCTCCTATATATTGTTCTAGGTGATTGCGTTCATTATTAGTATGTGCTCTGCGCTTTCAATTTTCCCGTCGCAATGTAAGCAGTAGGGACTATCGGCATATTTGTACTTATGTAAATATTGTCGAAAGCAGCCATGCTCATGTGGGTTGACGCCCGGGGAGAGGTAACGCTCATGAGTACTGCTATGCCGTCATAGCAGCATGCACGACTTGCAGCCTCTAGGCTACACCTACTTACGATACTAGACGCTCTCCCCGCGGAACTGCCAAAAAGGTATTACGTCAAGTGGGGGGTTTAGCTTATTTGCTCCTTACTTGTTTCGTTGGCGAAGTCTTGCCATCTCTGCGTTTCTCATCTCTATGTGAATACGCATTTCGTGAGCGCATATTTCATTCCACTTTTCATTTCACTGAAGTATGGAATATATGAAGGTTCCTCAGTTCAAAATTGTCAAAATTTGAGGAGCATAGCGCGGGCATTGGAACATAATATGTTCTGCGTCTTTATCGCTGACTCTGCATTTCGGGAAGCAAGGGTAGCTATCGTGTCTAAATTTGTGTGTGTGTGCGCATGCTAACCGCTCACTAGGGTTGCGCGCTTTGTTTGTTGGTTGAAGGAGGGTGGCGATGATATTTAGGCCGAAAGCCTAAACACTATTTCTTCCTCATTAAAGTTAGGAATACCCAGCTTGTAGAATAGTTCACCTAATCTGTTTTTCACTTCTTCTATCTTCTGAACCGAGTCGTACAGTGAGTTCCATCTTGTAATGCAAGACCTAATCAGATGAGAAGATATAACTGTAAAGATTCGTGGTAGTGCCTTGATACGTATTGCAGCACTCTGAATCAGGGGCTTGTGTCCAAGACCGACCATACGTGGCAATGAGTTACACCCTGCGCAAGGTGCCCCTGCTTTCTACTAAATATTGCGGATCTAGAGAGTGAGTTCCATCTTGTAATGCAATACCTAACCAGATGAGGAGATATAATTGTAAAGGTTCGTGGTGGTGCATTGATACATATTGCAGCACTCTGGATCAGGGGCTTGTGCCCAAGACCGACCATACGTGGCAAAGAGTTACACCCTGCGCAAGGAGCCCCTGCTTTCTACTAAATATTGCGGATCTAGAAAAAAAAACTCGATAAAATCCGTAAGTCCTGGTGTCAATCGTACCGTGGCTTGGACTGAATGGTACTCCGTGAGGGTGTCTTCTAACGCTGTACTCCCGTTACGTGCCACCCTCTGGTTTTCTTTAGCCTTTCCGAAGTACCGGGGCTCGGGCTCGGATGACCTCGCTCTTTCCCCAATTCAATAACAAACTTTTCAACAACGATTCTGCTTTCGCCTTCAGCGAAGAGCAGTCGACACATTCAAAGGAGCACTCGATGTCCACGATAAGAATGGCACTAGTATCACCCAGTTACCCCAAGGAGTTCTGGTCTCTGCAGCAACTGCAGCTGATCCAGTCAAAGCCGCAGAACAAGGACCCCCATACTTACCCGCAAGAAAAGCGTCTGCCGCCTTAATTAGGCTCAGACTTCCATTAAGGCCACATCGAGGACCGGGCAGGGCATTGCGGAGCACACGAGGGAGGAGAGCGTACTCTTTGGAGGCAACAAAGGGAAGAAAGGAGCCAAGGGGCCCAAAGGCGGAGAAAGAGCCAATCCAATGGCAGACCCCCCAATAAACCTCATTAGGCAAATTAGGTGCCTGCAAGTAAACCTCCATCAAGCAAAGGCGGCTTCGGACGTCTTGTGCTGGCGGTTCAACAAAGAAAACTTGGATGTCGCATTCATTCAAGAACCATAAGTGTACAATGAAGCTGTCAAATGCCTCATCGAATGTGATGGTAAGCTTATTTATGACACCAACAGCAGAAGGCCCAGGGCGGCCATAGTGATAAGAATAAATACAACCTTTTTTCCCATTTAAGAATTTATCATCATAACTTGTGCCCGTATGGACTGAGGTGCCAACTCATATGGTGGTAAAACAGGCTGTACTTGCCTCAGCCTACCTCCCAGGATACACCAACGAAATGGCCCCACGGGAAGTAATTGCCTTAGAGGCGGCTGAAATTTGTGTTGGGCTGTGACGAAAACGCCAATCAAATCATATGGGGTAGCTCCAACACTAATGCAAGAGGTGAGTAATTTCTTGATTATTCTCTTAGTAGAAACCTACACATTCTCAACCGGGGTACTGAGCCGACATTTATTAATGCCATTAGATGCGAGGTCCTAGACCAGAAAATATGCCCGTCCAATATGTCCACATTCATCTCCAGCTGGCATGTCTCAAATAAGGTATCCATGTCAGACCATTTACATATAAGGTTCGATATAAAAGCCGCAAGGAAGACAAGCCAGTTTAACAGAAACCCAAAGAAAACAAACTAGGAACTCTTCCATTTCTCTATTGAACAGGAGGCTAATACAGCCTAAGCGGACATGATGTCTACTCATGATCTAGACTTTAAATCAATACAACTTCAGAACAATACAACAGCAGCCTTTGAGGTGAGCAGCCCAAAGAAGATGAAAAAATCTCAAAGGGATGTTCCATGGTGGAACATCAATCTCAGCAAACTTCGGACAAAGACTAGAAAGCTATTCAATAGGGCTATACAGACTGGTGACTTGTCCACATATAAAACAGCCCTAACTACCTATAAATGGGGGCTAAGAGAGTCCAAAAGGGCCACATGGCGGAAGAACTGTGAGGGTTTCTCCACCCTTGCTGTTGGTCAGCGTCTACAAAAGGCAATTAGGCTGGATCAAAAAATTATTAAAAGTCAACGTGAAGTGTGAGCAACTTGAAATGTGCATTTAAATATTCTCGAATTGCGACCCAAATATTTTTTGAACGCTCTTAATAAAAACTTTACAGTTAAAACGAAAATTTGGTAAATTGCCAAAAATTTTGTATCAAGTTTAAAACATTAATTTTTATAACATCTTTTAGAGAACAACTATGTTTTTATAAAAGCCTTTCAAAAAATTGTATGATAAAAAACATTGTTTATTTTTTAAAAGAGCAAACATTCCATAATTTTTGCTCGCCAGTGTACATAGAAAATGCAGGTAATAAATGCAATTACAAATAATAACTGCATTGGGGTGAATGACTTCAGATACTTGGCCTTGAATATTTTAAGCTTAGAATAAGTAAATAAGTGACAAATGAATAATAACATATGATCGGCGAATAAAACGGTGGGGAAATGGGTCGCCCAATAACATCGTTTAACCCATTAACGCTCACTGTCCCTACACGAGGACACTTCTTCAAATAGCGACATCTGTATCTTATACACCGACAACTGATAATCTTTTTTCAAACTATGACATATAGATGGCTCAAATATATGTTAATACAAACATATAGTGCTTGTGTCAAAAACGTATAATTACAAGCGCCTCAAAGTTTGACAATTTGCAAAGTTGATTCTTGTGGAGTATTTATATATATTTTTCCAATATATTGTTCAACTTAAGTAAACGATTTTGACCAAACTTGTATGTGCAATGTGCACAGGCTTTTAGAATTCGTATCGGGTTTAAAAAATTTAAAAAGGGATTATAAAGGTACGGTTTTATAGTGATGTCCCAACTTGGAGACAATGGGCGTAAGCATTAACTTTTTTTAACTTTTGTTAAACTACAGGGGCCGTTGAGTGAAGAATGAAGAACGAGGACGATGCCTCTGAATATGATATAATAGTCATCGCTCCGGACCCTGCCAATGTAAGTGATTAAGAGGAGGTGAATGAAGATGATTTGGTATGCACCACCATTCCAAATGATGTGCCGGGGAAAATTGAGGTAGTTTTACATCGACAAGATGATTCCGAAGGGGATCCAGTTTGGAGACGGGTTACACCGATTTATAGCACGAAATGTCACCTCGCTGATGCAGTTGAAAAACGAGTAGATAACTTTGTTAATACACTATGTGATTGGACCTAAATTATTGACATCGATGTTTTAACAATGAACGAGGATCTAAAAGGATATTAGGGAATTGTTCTGTTAAGTGGTTTCCACCAACTACCCACGAAGCGGGCTTACTGGAGTGTAGATGACGACCTTCGCGTCGCGATGGTTGCAATGTAATGAGTCAAAATAGGTCCTTAGAAATCAAAAGAAATCCGCACTTTGTTGATAACAGTCCAGCCATATGTTCAACTGATAAAATGTTCATTTTAAAACCTCTATGTAATCGCATACATATAAACTGTTGCCAATGGGGAGTTCTTCACGAAATACTACCAATTAAGAGTCTATGATTAAATACTTTGGCGTCCATTTAGCGAAATAATTTATAATGAGGAAACCAGTAAGATTCGGATGTCGCTATTGGCAGCAACAAGCTCAGATTGATTTTGTTATGATTTCGACGTGTATGTACTTTGGAAAATCAGCAGAGGTAACTAAAGATCCGCTTGGTGAACGAGTTGTCAAGTCGTTACTAGCAAAATTACCTATAGTGCCAACGGAACATATCGCATACTTTGATAATTTTTTAGCAATTATCATTTCTTATGCGAGTTAAAACGATTAGGTTACAGAGCTATTGGTACAATATGAGCTAATAGAACAAAAAGGTGTTCACCCTACCCGTAAAAGAAATGAAGAAAACACGTTCTAAAGCAGAATATGATTATCGCTTTGACAAAAATAACGAAATTACAATGGTACGATGGAAGGACAATAAAATGCAACAATTATATCTCAAAGCTCACTATAACCTAAATAAAACGAGCCTTTGGCAGTGCGCGAAATGCGTTTCGTTCATCTCTATTAAGGTGATGATGTCTGCACACTTTTACCATGCGTCGTTTTCGGACAACAAGGCCTTCAGCAAGCCTTCGGGGGACACGTTTTCTCCTATATATTGTTCCAGGTGATTGCTCTGCGCTTTCAATTTTCCCGTCGCAACGTAAGCAGTAGGGACTATCGGCATATTTGTACTTATGTAAATATTGTCGGAAGCAGCCATGCCCATGTGGGTTGACGCCCGGGGAAAGGTAACTCTCATGAGTACTGCTATGCCGCGATAGCAGCATGCACGACTTGCAGCCTCTAGGCTACACCTACTTACGATACTAGACGCTCTTCCCGCGGAACTGCCAAAAAGGTATTACCTCAAGGGGTGGATTAGCTTATTTGCTCCTTACGTGTTTCGTTGGCGAAGTCTTGCCATCTCTGCGTTTCTCAGCTCTATGTGAATACGCATTTCGTCAGCGCATATTTCATTCCACTTTTCACTTCACTGAAGCATGGAGTATATGAAGGTTCCTCAGTTCAAAATTGTCAAAATTTGAGGAGCATAGCGCGGGCATTGGAACATAATATGTTCTACGTCTTTGTCGCTAACTCTGCATGTCGGGAAGCAAGGGGAGCTATCGTGTCTAAATTTGTGTGTGTTTGCGCATGCTAACCGCTCACTAGGGTTGCGCGCTTTGTTTGTTGGTTGAAGGAGGGTGGCGATGATATTTAGGCCGAAAGCCTAAACACAATTTTTTCCTCATTAAAGTTAGGAATACCCAGCTTGTAGAATAGTTCACCTAATCTGTTTTTCACTTCTTCTATCTTCTGAACCGAGTCGTACAGTGAGTTCCATCTTGTAATGCAAGACCTAACATGATGAGGAGATATAACTGTATAGGTTCGTGGTGGTGCCTTGATACGTATTGCAGCTCTCTGGATCAGGGGCTTGTGCCCAAGACCGATCATACGTGGAAAAGAGTTACACCCTGCGCAAGGTGCCCTGCTTTCTACTTAATAAGACGGATCTAAAGAAAAAAACTCGATAAAATCCGTAAGTCCTGGTGTCAATCGTACAGTGACTTGGACCGAATGGCACTCGGTGAGGGTGTCTTCTAACGGTGTACTCCCGTCACGTAGCGCCCTCTGGTTTTATTTAGCCTTTCCGAAGTACCGGCGCTCGGGCTCGGATGACCTCGCTCTTTCCCCATTACTCGAGGTACCAATTATGGAAGACCAATTCAATAATAAACTTTTCAACAACGACTCTGCTTCCGCCTTTAGCGAAGAGCGGTCGTCACATTCAAAGGAGCACTCGATGCCAACAGAAAGGAGTGGCACTAGTATCACCCAGTTACCCCAAGGAGTTCTGGTCTCTGCAGCAACTGCAGCTGATCCAGTCCAAGACGCAGAACAAGAACCCCCATACTTACCCGCAAGAAAAGCGTTTGCCGCCCTAATTAGGTTCAGACCCCCATTAAGGCCACATCGAGGACCGGGCAGGGCATTGCAGAGCAGACGAGGGAGGAAAGGGTACTCTTTGGAGGCAACAAAGGGAAGAAAGGAGCCAAGGGGCCCAAAGGCGGTGAAAGAGCCAATCCAATGGCAGACCCCCCAATAAACCCCATTAGGCACATTAGTTGCCTGCAAGTGAACCTCCATCAAGCCAAGGCGGCTTCGGACGTCTTGTGCTGGCGGTTCAACAAAGAAAACTTGGATGTCGCATTCATTCAAGAACCATGGGTGTACAATGAGGCTGTCAAATGCCTCAACGAATGTGATGGTAAGCTTATTTATGACACCAACAGCGGAAGTTCCAGGGCGGCCATAGTGATAAGAATTAATACAACCTTTTTTCCCATTTAAAAATTGATACATCAGTACCTTGTGGCCGTATGGACTGAGGTGCCAACTCATATGGTGGTACAACAGGTTGTACTTGCCTCAGCCTACCTCCCAGGATACAGCAACGAAATTGCCCCACCGGAAGTAATTGCCTTAGAGGCGGCTGAAGTTTGTGTTGGGCTGTGACGACAACGCCAATCAAATCATATGGGGTAGCTCCAGCACTAATGCAAGAGGGGAGTCATTTCTTGATTATTCTCTTAGTAGAAACCTACACATTCTCAACCGGGGTACTGAGCCGACATTTATTAATGCCATTAGATGCGATCTAGAGAAAAATACTCGATAAAATAAGTAAGTGCTGATGTCAATCGTACCGTGGCTTGGACTGAATGGCACTCCGTGAGGGTGTCTTCTAACGGTGTACTCCCGTCACGTGGCGCCCTCTGGTTTTATTTAGCCTTTCCGAAGTACCGGCGCATGGGCTCGGATGACCTCGCTCTTTCCCCATTACTCGAGGTACCAATTATGGAAGACCAATTCAATAACAAACTTTTCAACAACGACTCTGCTTCCGCCTTTAGCGAAGAGCGGTCGTCACATTCAAAGGAGCACTCGATGCCCACAGAAAAGAGTGGCACTAGTATCACCCAGTTACCCCAAGGAGTTCTGGTCTCTGCAGCAACTGCAGCTGATCCAGTCCAAGACGCAGAACAAGGACCCCCATACTTACCCGCAAGAAAAGCGTTTGCCGCCCTAATTAGGTTCAGACCCCCATTAAGGCCACATCGAGGACCGGGCAGGGCATTGCAGAGCACACGAGGGAGGAGAGCGTACTCTTTGGAGGCAACAAGTAACAAGTAAACCTCCATCAAGCAAAGGCGGCTTCGGACGCCTTGTGCTGGCGGTTCAACAAAGAAAACTTGGATGTCGCATTCATTCAAGAACCATAAGTGTACAATGAGGCTGTCAAATGCCTCATCGAATATGATGGTAAGCTTATTTATGACACCAACAGCAGAAGGCCCAGGGCGGCCATAGTGATAAGAATAAATACAACCTTTTTTCCCATTTAAGAATTGATCATCATAACTTGTGCCCGTATGGACTGAGGTGCCAACTCATATGGTGGTACAACAGGCTGTACTTGCCTCAGCCTACCTCCTAGGATACAGCAACGAAATGGCCCCACGGCAAGTAATTGCCTTAGAGGCGGCTGAAATTTGTGTTGGGCTGTGACGACAACGCCAATCAAATCATATGGGGTAGCTCCAACACTAATGCAAGAGGTGAGTAATTTCTTGATTATTCTCTTAGTATAAACCTACACATTCTAAACCGGGGTACTAAGCCGACATTTATTAATACCATTAGAGGCGCGATCCCACACCAGAAAATATGCCCGTCGAGTATGTCCACATTCATCTCCAGCTGGCATGTCTTAAATAAGGTATCCATGTCAGACCATTTACATATAATGTTTGATATAAAAGCCGCAAGGAAGACAAGCCAGTTTAACATAAACCCAAAGAAAACAAACTAGGAACTCTTTCATTTCTCTATTGAACAGGAGCCTATGATGTATACTCATGATCTAGACTTTAAATTAATACAACTTCAAAACAATACAACAGCAGCCTTTGAGGTGAGCAGCCCAAAGAAGATGAAAAAATCTCAAAGGGATGTTCCATGGTGGAACATCAATCTCAGCAAACTTCGGACAAAGCATAGAAAACTATTCAATGGGGATATACAGACTGGTGACTTGTCCACATATAAAACAGCCCTAACTACCTATAAAAGGGAGCTAAGAGAGTCCAAAATCGCCACATGGCGGAAGAACTGTGAGGGTTTCTCCACCCTTCCTGTTGGTCAGCGTCTACAAAAGGCAATTAGGCTGGATCAAAAAATTATTAAAAGTCAACGTGAAGTGTGAGCAACTTGAAATGTGCATTTTAATATTCTCGAATTTATTGAGCTATAAAACTGCAAACCCAAATATTTTTTGAACGCTCTTAATAAAAACTTTAAAGTTAGAACGAAAATTTGGTAAATTGCCAAAAATTTTGTATCAAGTTTAAAACTTTAATTTTTATAACATCTTTTAGAGAAGAACTATTTTTTTATAAAAGCCTTTCAAAAAATTTTATGATAAAAAACATTGTTTATTTTTTAAAAGAGCAAACATTCCATAATTTTTGCTCGCCAGTGTACATAGAAAATGCAGATAATAAACGCGATTACAAATAATAGCTGCATTGGGGTGAATGACTTCAGATACTTGGCCTTGAATATTTTAAGCTTAGAATAAGTAAATAAGTGACAAATGAATAATAACATATGATCAGCGAATGAAGCGGTGGGGAAATGGGTCGCCCAATAACATCGTCCCTACACGAGGACACTTCTTCAAATAGCGACATCTGTATCTTATACACCGACAACTGATAATCTTTTTTCAAACTATCACATATAGATGGCTGAAATATATGTTAATACAAAAATATAGAGCTTGTGTCAAAAACGTATAATTACAAGCGCCTCAAAGTTTGACAATTTGCAAAGTTGATTCTTGTGGAGTATTTATATATATTTTTCCAATATATTGTTCAACTTAAGTAAACGATTTTGACCAAACTTGTATGTGCAATGTGCACAGGCTTTTAGAATTCGTATCGGGTTTAAAAAATTTAAAAAGGGATTATAAAGGTACGGTTTTATAGTGATATCCCAACTTGGAGAAGAATGAAGAACGAGGACGATGCCTATGAATATGATATAATAGTCATCGCTCCGGACCCTGCCAATGTAAGTGATTAAGAGGAGGTGAATGAAGATGATTTGGTATGCACCACCATTCCAAATGATGTGCCGGGGAAAATTGAGGTAGTTTTACATCGACAAGATGATTCCGAAGGGGATCCAGTTTGGAGACGGGTTACACCGATTTATAGCACGAAATGTCACCTCGCTGATGCAGTTAAAAAACGAATAGATAACTTTGGTAATACAATATGTGATTGGACCCAAATTATTGACTTCGGTGTTTTAACAATGAACGAGGATCTAAAAGGATTGTTGGGAATTGTTCTATTAAGTGGTTTCCACCAACTACTCACGGAGCGGGCTTACTGGAGTGTAGATGACGACCTTCGCGTCGCGATGGTTGCAATGCAATGAGTCAAAATAGGTCCTTAGAAATCAAAAGAAATCTGCACTTTGTTGATAACAGTCCAGCCATATGTTCAACTGATAAAATGTTCATTTTAAAACCTCTATGTAATCGCATACATATAAACTGTTGCCAATGGGGAGTTCTTCACGAAATACTAACAATTATGAGTCTATGACTAAATACTTTGGCGTCCATCCAGCGAAATAATTTATAATGAGGAAACCAGTGAGATTCGGATATCGCTATTGGCAGCAACAAGCTCAGATGGATATTGTTATGATTTCGACGTGTATGTACTTTGGAAAATCAGCAGAGGTAACTAAAGATCCGCTTGGTGAACGAGTTGTCAAGTCGTTACCAGCAAAATTACCTATAGTGCCAAGGGAACATATCGCATACTTTGATAATTTTTTTACCAATTATCACTTGTTGGTACAATATGAGCTTATAGAACAAAAAGGTGTTCACCCTACCCGTAAAAGAAATGAAGAAAACACGTTCTAAAGCAGAATATGATTATCGCTTTGACAAAAATAACGAAATTACAGTGGTACGATGGAAGGACAATAATATGCAACAATTATATCTCAAAGCTCACTATAACCTAAATAAAACGAGCCTTTGGCAGTGCGCGAAATGCGCTTCGTTCGTCTCTTCTAAGACATTTCATTATTACGGTCGTTTTTTCCATACGTCGTTTTTGGACAACAAGGCCTTCAGCAAGCCTTCGGGGGACACGGCTTCTCCTATATATTGTTCCAGGTGATTGCGTTCATTATTAAATCTGTGGCAATCCCTTAGTATGTGCTCTGCGCTTTCAATTTTCCCGTCGCAATGTAAGCAGTAGGGACTATCGGCATATTTATACTTATGTAAATATTGTCGGAAGCAGCCATGCCCATGTGGGTTGACGCCCAGGGAGAAGTAACTCTCATGAGTACTGCTATGCCGCCATAGCAGCATGCACGACTTGCAGCCTCTAGGCTACACCTACTTATGATACTAGACGCCCACCGCGCTGAACTGCCAAAAAGGTATTACCTCAAGGGGTGGATTAGCTTATTTGCTCCTTACGTGTTTCGTTGGCGAAGTCTTGCCATCTCTGCGTTTCTCAGCTCTATGTGAATACGCATTTCGTGAGCGCATATTTCATTTCACTTTTCATTTCACTGAAGCATGGAGTATATGAAGGTTCCTCAGTTCAAAATTGTCAAAATTTGAGGAGCATAGCGCGGGCATTGGAACATAATATGTTCTGCGTCTTTGTCGCTGACTCTGCATGTCGGGAAGCAAGGGGAGCTATCGTGTCTAAATTTGTGTGTCTGTGCGCATGCAAACCGCTCACTAGGGTTGCGCGCTTTGTTTGTTGGTTGAAGGAGGGTGGCGATGATATTTAGGCCGAAAGCCTAAACACTATTTCTTCCTCATTAAAGTTAGGAATACCCAGATTGTAGAATAGTTCACCTAATCTGTTTTTCACTTCTTCTATCTTCTGAACCGAGTCGTACAGTGAGTTCCATCTTGTAATGCAAGACCTAACCAGATGAGAAGATATAACTGTAAAGGTTTGTGGTGGTGCCTTGATACGTATTGCAGCACTCTGGATCAGGGGCTTGTGCCCAAGACCGACCATACGTGGCAAAGAGTTACACCCTGCGCAAGGTGCCCCTGCTTTCTACTAAAAATGGCGGATCTAGAGAAAAAACTCGATAAAATCCGAAAGTCCTGGTGTCAATCGTACAGTGACTTGGACTGAATGGCACTCGGTGAGGGTGTCTTCTAACGGTGTACTCCCGTCACGTAGCGCCCTCTGGTTTTATTTAGCCTTTCCGAAGTACCGGCGCTCGGGCTCGGATGACCTCGCTCTTTCCCCATTACTCGAGGTACCAATTATGGAAGACCAAATCAATAATAAACTTTTCAACAACGACTCTGCTTCCGCCTTTAGCGAAGAGCGGTCGTCACATTCAAAGGAGCACTCGATGCCCACAGAAAGGAGTGACACTAGTATCACCCAGTTACCCCAAGGAGTTCTGGTCTCTGCAGCAACTGCAGCTGATCCAGTCCAAGACGCAGAACAAGGACCCCCATACTTACCCGCAAGAAAAGCGTTTGCTGCCCTAATTAGGTTCAGACCCCCATTAAGGCCACATCGAGGACCGGGCAGGGCATTGCAGAGCAGACGAGGGAGGAAAGTGTACTCTTTGGAGGCAACAAAGGGAAGAAAGGAGCCAAGGGGCCCAAAGGCGGTGAAAGAGCCAATCCAATGGCAGACCCCCCAATAAACCCCATTAGGCACATTAGTTGCCTGCAAGTGAACCTCCATCAAGCCAAGGCGGCTTCGGACGTCTTTTGCTGGCGGTTCAACAAAGAAAACTTGGATGTCGCATTCATTCAAGAACCATGGGTGTACAATGAGGCTGTCAACTGCCTCAACGAATGTGATGGTAAGCTTATTTATGACACCAACAGCGGAAGTTCCAGGGCGGCCATAGTGATAAGAATTAATACAACCTTTTTTCCCATTTAAAAATTGATACATCAGTACCTTGTGGGCGTATGGACTGAGGTGCCAACTCATATGGTGGTACAACAGGTTGTACTTGCCTCAGCCTACCTCCCAGGATACAGCAACGAAATTGCCCCACCGGAAGTAATTGCCTTAGAGGCGGCTGAAGTTTGTGTTGGGCTGTGACGACAACGCCAATCAGATCATATGGGGTAGCTCCAGCACTAATGCAAGAGGGGAGTCATTTCTTGATTATTCTCTTAGTAGAAACCTACACATTCTCAACCGGGGTACTGAGCCGACATTTATTAATGCCATTAGATGCGATCTAGAGAAAAATACTCGATAAAATAAGTAAGTCCTGATGTCAATCGTACCGTGGCTTGGACTGAATGGCACTCCGTGAGGGTGTCTTCTAACGGTGTACTCCCGTCACGTGGCGCCCTCTGGTTTTATTTAGCCTTTCCGAAGTACCGGCGCATGGGCTCGGATGACCTCGCTCTTTCCCCATTACTCGAGGTACCAATTATGGAAGACCAATTCAATAACAAACTTTTCAACAACGACTCTGCTTCCGCCTTTAGCGAAGAGCGGTCGTCACATTCAAAGGAGCACTCGATGCCCACAGAAAAGAGTGGCACTAGTATCACCCAGTTACCTCAAGGAGTTCTGGTCTCTGCAGCAACTGCAGCTGATCCAGTCCAAGACGCAGAACAAGGACCCCCATACTTACCCGCAAGAAAAGCGTTTGCCGCCCTAATTAGGTTCAGACCCCCATTAAGGACACATCGAGGACCGGGCAGGGCATTGCAGAGCACACGAGGGAGGAGAGCGTACTCTTTGGAGGCAACAAGTAACAAGTAAACCTCCATCAAGCAAAGGCGGCTTCGGACGTCTTGTGCTGGCGGTTCAACAAAGAAAACTTGGATGTCGCATTCATTCAAGAACCATAAGTGTACAATGAGGCTGTCAAATGCCTCATCGAATATGATGGTAAGCTTATTTATGACACCAACAGCAGAAGGCCCAGGGCGGCCATAGTGATAAGAATAAATACAACCTTTTTTCCCATTTAAGAATTGATCATCATAACTTGTGCCCGTATGGACTGAGGTGCCAACTCATATGGTGGTACAACAGGCTGTACTTGCCTCAGCCTACCTCCTAGGATACAGCAACGAAATGGCCCCACGGCAAGTAATTGCCTTAGAGGCGGCTGAAATTTGTGTTGGGCTGTGACGACAACGCCAATCAAATCATATGGGGTTGCTCCAACACTAATGCAAGAGGTGAGTAATTTCTTGATTATTCTCTTAGTATAAACCTACACATTCTAAACCGGGGTACTGAGCCGACATTTATTAATGCCATTAGAGGCGCGATCCCACATCAGAAAATATGCCCGTCGAATATGTCCACATTCATCTCCAGCTAGCATGTCTTAAATAAGGTATCCATGTCAGACCATTTACATATAATGTTTGATATAAAAGCCGCAAGGAAGACAAGCCAGTTTAACAGAAACCCAAAGAAAACAAACTAGGAACTCTTTTATTTCAATATTGAACAGGAGGCTAATACAGTCTAAGCGGACATGATGTATACTCATGATCTAGACTTTAAATTAATACAACTTCAAAACAATACAACAGCAGCCTTTGAGGTGAGCAGCCCAAAGAAGATGAAAAAATCTCAAAGGGATGTTCCATGGTGGAACATCAATCTCAGCAAACTTCGAACAAAGCATAGAAAACTATTCAATGGGGATATACAG
This sequence comes from Philophylla caesio, assembly GCA_963971545.1. Taxonomy (NCBI): domain Eukaryota; kingdom Metazoa; phylum Arthropoda; class Insecta; order Diptera; family Tephritidae; genus Philophylla; species Philophylla caesio. Next base: position 88,546,668 of record OZ020604.1, on the reverse strand, counting down.
ACTGGTGACTTGTCCACATATAAAACAGCCCTAACTACCTATAAAAGGGAGCTAAGAGAGTCCAAAATCGCCACATGGCGGAAGAACTGTGAGGGTTTCTCCACCCTTCCTGTTGGTCAGCGTCTACAAAAGGCAATTAGGCTGGATCAAAAAATTATTAAAAGTCAACGTGAAGTGTGAGCAACTTGAAATGTGCATTTTAATATTCTCGAATTTATTCAGCTATAAAACTGCAAACCCAAATATTTTTTGAACGCTCTTAATAAAAACTTTAAAGTTAGAACGAAAATTTGGTAAATTGCCAAAAATTTTGTATCAAGTTTAAAACTTTAATTTTTATAACATCTTTTAGAGAAGAACTATTTTTTTATAAAAGCATTTCAAAAAATTTTATGATAAAAAACATTGTTTATTTTTTAAAAGAGCAAACATTCCATAATTTTTGCTCGCCAGTGTACATAGAAAATGCAGATAATAAACGCGATTACAAATAATAGCTGTATTGGGGTGAATGACTTCAGATACTTGGCCTTGAATATTTTAAGCTTAGAATAACTAAATAAGTGACAAATGAATAAAAACATATGATCAGCGAATGAAGCGGTGGGGAAATGGGTCGCCCAATAACATCGTCCCTACACGAGGACACTTCTTCAAATAGCGACATCTGTATCTTATACACCGACAACTGATAATCTTTTTTCAAACTATGACATATAGATGGCTCAAATATATGTTAATACAAAAATATAGTGCTTGTGTCAAAAACGTATAATTACAAGCGCCTCAAAGTTTGACAATTTGCAAAGTTGATTCTTGTGGAGTATTTATATATATTTTTCCAATATATTGTTCAACTTAAGTAAACGATTTTGAATAAACTTCTATGTGCAATGTGCACAGGCTTTTAGAATTGGTATCGTGTTTAAAAAATTTAAAAAGGGATTATAAAGGTACGGTTTTATAGTGATATCCCAACTTGGAGACAATGGGCGTAAGCATTAACTTTTTTTAACTTTTGTTAAACTACAGGGGCCGTTGAGTGGAGAATGAAGAACGAGGACGATGCCTCTGAATATGATATAATAGTCATCGCTCCGGACCCTGCCAATGTAAGTGATTAAGAGGAGGTGAATGAAGATGATTTGGTATGCACCACCATTCCAAATGATGTGGCGGGGAAAATTGAGGTAGTTTCACATCGACAAGATGATTCCGAAGGGGATCCAGTTTGGAGACGGGTTACACCGATCTATAGCAATTAATATCACCTCGCTGATGCAGTTCAAAAACGAATAGATAACTTTGGTAATACAATATGTGATTGGACCCAAATTATTGACTTCGGTGTTTTAACAATGAACGAGGATCTAAAAGGATTGTTGGGAATTGTTCTATTAAGTGGTTTCCACCAACTACTCACAGAGCGGGCTTACTGGAGTGTAGATGACGACCTTCGCGTCGCGATGGTTGCAATGCAATGAGTCAAAATAGGTCCTTAGAAATCAAAAGAAATCTGCACCTTGTTGATAACAGATATGTTCAACTGATAAAATGTTCATTTTAAAACCTCTATGTAATCGCATACATATAAACTGTTGGCAATGGGGAGTTCTTCACGAAATACTAACAATTATGAGTCTATGACTAAATACTTTGGCGTCCATCCAGCGAAATAATTTATAATGACGAAACCAGTGAGATTCGGATATCGCTATTGGCAGCAACAAGCTCAGATGGATATTGTTATGATTTCGACGTGTATGTACTTTGGAAAATCAGCAGAGGTAACTAAAGATCCGCTTGGTGAACGAGTTGTCAAGTGGTTACCAGCAAAATTACCTATAGTGCCAAGGGAACATATCGCATACTTTGATAATTTTTTTACCAATTATCACTTGTTATGCGAGTTGAAGCGATTAGGTTACAGAGCTATTGGTACAATATGAGCTTATAGAACAAAAAGGTGTTCACCCTACCCGTAAAAGAAATGAAGAAAACACGTTCTAAAGCAGCAATCCTTCGGGGGACACGGCTTCTCCTATATATTGTTCCAGGTGATTGCGTTCATTATTAAATCTGTGGCAATCCCTTAGTATGTGCTCTGCGCTTTCAATTTTCCCGTCGCAATGTAAGCAGTAGGGACTATCGGCATATTTATACTTATGTAAATATTGTCGGAAGCAGCCATGCCCATGTGGGTTGACGCCCAGGGAGAAGTAACTCTCATGAGTACTGCTATGCCGCCATAGCAGCATGCACGACTTGCAGCCTCTAGGCTACACCTACTTATGATACTAGACGCCCACCGCGCTGAACTGCCAAAAAGGTATTACCTCAAGGGGTGGATTAGCTTATTTGCTTCTTACGTGTTTCGTTGGCGAAGTCTTGCCATCTCTGCGTTTCTCAGCTCTATGTGAATACGCATTTCGTGAGCGCATATTTCATTTCACTGAAGCATGGAGTATATGAAGGTTCCTCAGTTCAAAATTGTCAAAATTTGAGGAGCATAGCGCGGGCATTGGAACATAATATGTTCTGCGTCTTTGTCGCTGACTCTGCATGTCGGGAAGCAAGGGGAGCTATCGTGTCTAAATTTCTGTGTCTGTGCGCATGCAAACCGCTCACTAGGGTTGCGCGCTTTGTTTGTTGGTTGAAGGAGGGTGGCGATGATATTTAGGCCGAAAGCCTAAACACTATTTCTTCCTCATTAAAGTTAGGAATACCCAGATTGTAGAATAGTTCACCTAATCTGTTTTTCACTTCTTCTATCTTCTGAACCGAGTCGTACAGTGAGTTCCATCTTGTAATGCAAGACCTAACATGATGAGAAGATATAACTGAAAAGGTTTGTGGTGGTGCCTTGATACGTATTGCAGCACTCTGGATCAGGGGCTTGTGCCCAAGACCGACCATACGTGGCAAAGAGTTACACCCTGCGCAAGGTGCCCCTGCTTTCTACTAAATATGGCGGATCTAGAGAAAAAAACTGGATAAAATCCGTAAGTCCTGGTGTCAATCGTACAGTGACTTGGACTGAATGACACTCGGTGAGGGTGTCTTCTAACGGTGTACTCCCGTCACGTAGCGCCCTCTGGTTTTATTTAGCCTTTCCGAAGTACCGGTGCTCGGGCTCGGCACTAGTATCACCCAGTTACCCCAAGGAGTTCTGGTCTCTGCAGCAACTGCAGCTGATCCAGTCCAAGACGCAGAACAAGGACCCCCATACTTACCCGCAAGAAAAGCGTTTGTCGCCCTAATTAGGCAGGGCATTGCAGAGCACACGAGGGAGGAGAGCGTACTCTTTGGAGGCAACAAGTAACAAGTAAACCTCCATCAAGCAAAGGCGGCTTCGGACGTCTTGTGCTGGCGGTTCAACAAAGAAAACTTGGATGTCGCATTCATTCAAGAACCATAAGTGTACAATGAGGCTGTCAAATGCCTCATCGAATATGATGGTAAGCTTATTTATGACACCAACAGCAGAAGGCCCAGGGCGGCCATAGTGATAAGAATAAATACAACCTTTTTTCCCATTTAAGAATTGATCATCATAACTTGTGCCCGTATGGACTGAGGTGCCAACTCATATGGTGGTACAACAGGCTGTACTTGCCTCAGCCTACCTCCTAGGATACAGCAACGAAATGGCCCCACGGGAAGTAATTGCCTTAGAGGCGGCTGAAATTTGTGTTGGGCTGTGACGACAACGCCAATCAACTCATATGGGATAGCTCCAACACTAATGCAAGAGGTGAGTCATTTCTTGATTATTCTCTTAGTAGAAACCTACACATTCTAAACCGGGGTACTGAGCCGACATTTATTAATGACATTAGAGGCGAGGTCCTAGACCAGAAAATATGACCGTCGAATATGTCCACATTTATCTCCAGCTGGCATGTCTCAAATAAGGTATCCATGTCAGACCATTTACATATAAGGTTCGATATAAAAGCCGCAAGGAAGACAAGTCAGTTTAACAGAAACCCAAAGAAAACAAACTAGGAACTCTTTTATTTCTCTATTGAACAGGAGGCTAATACAGCCTAAGCGGACATGATGTCTACTCATGATCTAGACTTTGAATCAATACAACTTCAAAACAATACAACAGCAGCCTTTGAGGTGAGCAGCCCAAAGAAGATGAAAAAATCTCAAAGGGATGTTCCATGGTGAAACATCAATCTCAGCATACTTCGGACAAAGGCTAGAAAACTATTCAATGGGGCTATACAGACTGGTGACTTGTCCACATATAAAACAGCACTAACTACCTATAAAAGGGAGCTAAGAGAGTCCAAAAGGGCCACATGGCGAAAGAACTGTGAGGGTTTCTCCACCCTTCCTGTTGGTCAGCGTCTACAAAAGGCAATTAGGCTGGATCAAAATATTATAAAAAGTCAACGTGAAGTGTGAGCAACTTGAAATGTGCATTTTAATATTCTCGAATTGCGACCCAAATATTTTTTGAACGCTCTGATGAGGAAATGTGGTGATTTCCGAAATAGTACTATAACTTCTACCATTTTAAAAACTGTTGTTATTTTTCCAATAAAATCTTCTATTAACTGGCCACGAGCTCAAAAAAAAAAATTTTTCAATTATTTGTTAATTATTAAAAACTTTAAAGTTAGAACGATAATTTGGTAAATTGCCAAAAATTTTGTATCAAGTATAAAACTTTAATTTTTATAACATCTTTTAGAGAAGAACTATTTTTTTATAAAAGCCTTTCAAAAATTTCATGATAAAAAACATTGTTTATTCCATAATTTTTGCTCGCCAGTGTACATAGAAAATACAGATAATAAACGCGATTACAAATAATAGCTGCATTGGGGTGAATGACTTCAGATACTTGGCCTTGAATATTTTAAGCTTAGAATAAGTAAATAAGTGACAGATAAATAATAACATATGATCAGCGAATGAAGCGGTGGGGAAATGGGTCGCCCAATAACATCGTTTAACCCATTAACGCTCACTGTCCCTACACGAGGACACTTCTTCAAATAGCGACATCTGTATCCTATACACCGACAACTGATAATGTTTTTTCAAACTATGACATATGTATAGATGGCTCAAATATATGTTAATACAAACATATAGTGCTTGTTTCAAAAACGCAAAGTTACAAGCGCCTCAAAGTTTGACAATTTGCAAAGTTAACTCTTAAGGAGTATTTATATATATTTTTCCAATATATTGTTCAACTTAAGTAAACGATTTTGAATAAACTTGTATGTGCAATGTGCACAGGCTTTTAGAATAGGTATCGTGTTTAAAAAAATTAAAAAGGGATTATAAAGGTACGGTTTTATAGTGATGTCTCAACTTGGAGACATGGGGCGTAAGCATGAACTTTTTTTAACTTTTGTTAAACTACAAAGGCCGTTGAGTGGAGAATGAAGAACGAGGACGATGTCTCTGAATATGATATAAAAGTCATCGCTCCGGATCCTGCCAAAGTGCGCGAAATGCGTTTCGTTCGTCTCTTTTAAGATATTTCATTATTAAGGTGATGATGTCTGCACACTTTTTCCATACATCGTTTTCGGACAACAAGGCCTTCAGCAAGCCTTCGGGGGACACGGCTTCTCCTATATATTGTTCCAGGTGCTTGCATTCATTATTAAATATGTGGCGATCCCTTAGTATGTGCTTTGCGCTTTCAATTTTCCTGTCGCAATGTAAGCAGTAGGGACTATCGGCATATTTGTACTTATGTAAATATTGTCGGAAGCAGCCATGCCCATGTGGGTTGACGCCCGGGGAGAGGTAACTCTCATGAGAACTGCTATGCCGCCCTAGCAGCATGCACGACTTGCAGCCTCTAGGCTACACCTACATTCGATACTAGACGCTCTCCCCGCGGAACTGCCAAAAAGGTATTACCTCAAGCGGTGGATTAGCTTATTTGCTCCTTACGTGTTTTGTTGGCGAAGTCTTGCCATCTCTGCGTTTCTCAGCTCTATGTGAATACACATTTCGTGAGCGCATATTTCATTTATCTTTTAATTTGACTGAAGCATGGAGTATATGAAGGTTCCTCAGTTCAAAATTGTCAAAATTTGAGGAGCATAGCGCGGGCATTGGAACATAATATGTTCTGCGTCTTTGTCGCTGACTCTGCATGTCGGGAAGCAAGGGGAGCTATCGTGTCTAAATTTGTGTGTCTGTGCGCGTGCAAACCGCTCACTAGGGATGCGCGCTTTGTTTGTTGCTTGAAGGGGGTGGTGATGATATTTAGGCCGAAAGCCTAAACACTATTTCTTCCTCATTAAAGTTAGGAATACCCAGATTGTAGAATAGTTCACCTAATCTGTTTTTCACTTCTTCTATCTTCTGAACCGAGTCGTACAGTGAGTTCCATCTTGTAATGCAAGACCTAACCAGATGAGAAGATATAACTGTAAAGGTTCGTGGTGGTGCCTTGATACGTATTGCAGCACTCTGGATCAGGGGCTTGTGCCCAAGACCGACCATACGTGGCAATGAGTTACACCCTGCGCAAGGTGCCCCTGCTTTCTACTTAATAGGGCGGATCTAGAGAAAAAAACTCGATAAAATCCTAAAGTCCTGGTGTCAATCGTACCGTGGCTTGGACTGAATGGCACTCCGTGAGGGTGTCTTCTAACGGTGTACTCCCGTCACGTGGCGCCCTCTGGTTTTATTTAGCCTTTCCGAAGTACCGGGGCTCGGGCTCGGATGACCTCGTTATTTCCCCATTACTCGTGGTACCAATTATGGAAGACCAATTCAATAACAAAATTTTCAACAACGACTCTGCTTCTGCCTTCAGCGAAGAGCAGTCGACACATTTAAAGGAGCACTCGATGCCCACAGAAAAGAGTGGCACTAGTATCACCCAGTTACCCCAAGGAGTTCTGGTCTCTGCAGCAACTGCAGCTGATCCAGTCCAAGACGCAGAACAAGGACCCCCATACTTACCCGCAAGAAAAGCGTCTGCGCCCTAATTAGGCTCAGACCCCCATTAAGGCCACATCGAGGACCGGGCAGGGCATTGCAGAGCAGACGAGGGAGGAGAGGGTACTCTTTGGGGGCAACAAAGGGAAGAAAGGAGCCAAGGGGCCCAAAGGCGGAGAAAGAGCCAATCCAATGGCAGACCCCCAATAAACCCCATTAGGCAAATTTGGTGCCTGCAAGTGAACCTCCATCAAGCCAAGGCGGCTTCGGACGTCTTGTGCTGGCGGTTCAACAAAGAAAACTTGGATGTCGCATTCATTCAAGAACCATGGATGTACAATGAGGCTGTCAAATGCCTCAACGAATGTGATGGTAAGCTTATTTATGACACCAACAGCAGAAAGCCCAGGGCGGCCATGGTGATAAGAATTAATACAACCTTTTTTTTCACATCGAGGACCGGGCAGGGCATTGCAGAGCAGACGAGGGAGGAGAGGGTACTCTTTGGGGGCAACAAAGGGAAGAAAGGAGCCAAGGGGCCCAAAGGCGGAGAAAGAGCCAATCCAATGGCAGACCCCCCAATAAACCCCATTAGGCAAATTTGGTGCCTGCAAGTGAACCTCCATCAAGCCAAGGCGGCTTCGGACGTCTTGTGCTGGCGGTTCAACAAAGAAAACTTGGATGTCGCATTCATTCAAGAACCATGGATGTACAATGAGGCTGTCAAATGCCTCAACGAATGTGATGGTAAGCTTATTTATGACACCAACAGCAGAAAGCCCAGGGCGGCCATGGTGATAAGAATTAATACAACCTTTTTTTTCACTTAAGAATTGATACATCAGTACCTTGTGGCCGTATGGACTGAAGTGCCAACTCATATGGTGGTACAACAGGTTGTACTTGCCTCAGCCTACCTCCCAGGATACAGCAACGAAATTGCCCCACGGGAAGTAATTGCCTTAGAGGCGGCTGAAATTTGTGTTGGGCTGTGACGACAATGGCAATCAAATCATATGGGGTAGCTCCAGCACTAATGCAAGAGGGGAGTCATTTCTTGATTATTCTCTTAGTAGAAACCTACACATTCTAAACCGGGGTACTGAGCCGACATTTATTAATGCCATTAGATGCGAGGTCCTAGACCAGAAAATATGCCCGTCCAATATGTCCACATTCATCTCCAGCTGGCATGTCTCAAATAAGGTATCCATGTCAGACCATTTACATATAAGGTTCGATATAAAAGCCGCAAGGAAGACAAGCCAGTTTAACAGAAACCCAAAGAAAACAAACTAGGAACTCTTCCATTTCTCTATTGAACAGGAGGCTAATACAGCCTAAGCGGACATGATGTCTACTCATGATCTAGACTTTAAATCAATACAACTTCAGAACAATACAACAGCAGCCTTTGAGGTGAGCACCCCAAAGAAGATGAAAAAATCTCAAAGGGATGTTCCATAGTGGAACATCAATCTCAGCAAACTTCGGACAAAGGCTAGAAAACTATTCAATGGGGCTATACAGACTGGTGACTTGTCTACATATAAAACAGCACTAACTACCTCTAAAAGGGAGCTAAGAGAGTCCAAAAGGGCCACATGGCGGAAGAACTGTGAGGGTTTCTCCACCCTTCCTGTTGGTCTGCGTCTACAAAAGGCAATTAGGCTGGATCAAAAAATTATTAAAAGTCAACGTGAAGTGTGAGCAACTTGAAATGTGCATTTTAATATTCACGAATTGCGACCCAAATATTTTTTGAACGCTCTTAATAAAAACTTTAAAGTTAGAACGAAAATTTGGTACATTGCCAAAAATTTTGTATCAAGTTTAAAACTTTACTTTTTATAACATCTTTTAGAGAAGAACTATTTTTTTATAACAGCATTTCAAAAAATTTTATGATAAAAAACATTGTTTATTTCTTAAAAGAGCAAACATTCCATAATTTTTGCTCGCCAGTGTACATAGAAAATACAGATAATAAATGCAATTACAAATAATAACTGCATTGAAGTGAATGACTTCAGATACTTGGCCTTGAATATTTTAAGCTTAGAATAAGTAAATAAGTGACAAATGAATAATAACATATGATCAGCGAATGAAGCGGTGGGGAAATGGGTCGCCCAATAACATCGGTAACCCATTAACGCTCACGGTCCCTACACGAGGACACTTTTCAAATAGCGACATCTGTATCTTATACACCGACAACTCATAATGTTTTTTCAAACTATGACATATGTATAGATGGCTCAAATATATGTTAATACAAACATATAGTGCTTGTGTCAAAAACGCATAATTACAAGCGCTTCAAAGTTTGATAATTTGCAAACTTAATTCTTGTGGATTATTTATATATATTTTTCCAATATATTGTTCAACTTAAGTAAACGATTTTGAATAAACTTGTATGTGCAATGTGCACAGGCTTTTAGAATTGGTATCGTGTTTAAAAAATTTAAAAAGGGATTATAAAGGTATGGTTTTATAGTGATGTCCCAACTTGGAGACAATGGGCGTAAGCATTAACTTTTTTTAACTTTTATTAAACTACAGGGGCCGTTGAGTGGAGAATGAAGAACGAGGACGATGCCTCTGAATATGACATAATAGTCATCGCTCCGGACCCTGCCAATGTAAGTGATTAAGAGGAGGTGAATGAAGATGATTGGGTATGCACCACCATTCCAAATGATGTGGCGGGGAAAATTGAGGTAGTTTCACATCGACAAGATGATTCCGAAGGGGATCCAGTTTGGTGACGGGTTACACCGATCTATAGCACGAAATGTCACCTCGCTGATGCAGTTCAAAAACGTGTAGATAACTTTGTTAATGCAATATGTGATTGGACCCAAATTATTGACATCGATGTTTTAACAATGAACGAGGATCTAAAAGGATTTTTGGGAATTGTTCTGTTAAGTGGTTTCCACCAACGACCCACGGAGCGGGCTTACTGGAGTGAAGATGACGACCTTCGCGTCACGATGGTTGCAATGCAATGAGTCAAATACACTTTGTTGATAACAGTCCAGCCATATGTTCAACTGATAAAATGTTCATTTTAAAACCTCTATGTAATCTCATTCATATAAACTGTTGCCAATGGGGAGTTCTTCACGAAATACTATTAATTATGAGTCTATGATTAAATACTTTGGCGTCCATCCAGCGAAATAATTTATAATGAGGAAACCAGTGAGATTCGGATATCGCTATTGGCAGCAACAAGCTCAGATGGATATTGTTGTGATTTCGACGTGTATGTACTTTGAAAAATCAGCAGAGGTAACTAAAGATCCGCTTGGTGAACGAGTTGTCAAGTCGTTACTAGCAAAATTACCTATAGTGCCAACGGAACATATCGCATACATTTTACCAATTATCACTTGTTATGCGAGTTAAAGCGATTAGGTTACAGAGCTATTGGTACAATATGAGCTAATAGAACAAAAAGGTGTTCACCGCACCGTAAAATAAATAAAGAAAAGCAGTTCTAAAGCAGAATATGATTATCGCTTTGACAAAAATAACGAAATTACAATGGTACAATGGAAGGACAATAATATGCAACAATTATATCTCAAAGCTCACTATAACCTAAATAAAACGAGCCTTTGGCAGTGCGCGAAATGCGTTTCGTTCGTCTCTACTAAGACATTTAACATGCACACTTTTTTCATACGTCGTTTTCGGACAACAAGGCCTCTAGCAAGCCTTCGGGGGACACGGCTTCTCCTATATATTGTTCCAGGTGCTTGCGTTCATTATTAAATCTGTGGCAACCCCTTAGTATGTGCTCTGCGCTTTCAATTTTCCCGTCGCAATGTAAGGAGTAGGGACTATCGACATATTTATACTTATGTAAATATTGTCGGAAGCAGCCATGCCCATGTGGGTTGACGCCCAGGGAGAAGTAACTCTCATGAGTACTGCTATGCCGCCATAGCAGCATGCACGACTTGCAGCCTCTAGGCTACACCTACATTCGATACTAGACGCTCTCCCCGCGGAACTGCCAAAAAGGTATTACCTCAAGCGGTGGATTAGCTTATTTGCTCCTTACGTGTTTTGTTGGCGAAGTCTTGCCATCTCTGCGTTTCTCAGCTCTATGTGAATACACATTTCGTGAGCGCATATTTCATTTATCTTTTAATTTGACTGAAGCATGGAGTATATGAAGGTTCCTCAGTTCAAAATTGTCAAAATTTGAAGAGCATAGCGCGGGCATTGGAACATAATATGTTCTGCGTCTTTGTCGCTGACTCTGCATGTCGGAAAGCCTAAACACTATTTCTTCCTCATTAAATTAAGAAATACCCAGCTTGTAGAATAGTTCACCTAATCTGTTTTTCGCTTCTTCTATCTTCTGAACCGAGTCGTAAAGTGAGTTCCATCTTGTAATGCAAGACCTAACCAGATGAGAAGATATAACTGTAAAGGTTCGTGGTGGTGCCTTGATACGTATTGCAGCACTCTGGATCAGGGGCTTGTGCCCAAGACCGACCATACGTGGCAAAGAGTTACACCCTGCGCAAGGTGCCCCTGCTTTCTACTAAATATGGCGGATCTAGAGAAAAAAACTCGATAAAATACGTAAGTCCTGGTGTCAATCGTACAGTGACTTGGACTGAATGGCACTCGGTGAGGGTGTCTTCTAACGGTGTACTCCCGTCACGTGGCGCCCTCTGGTTTTATTTAGCCTTTCCGAAGTACCGGCGTTCGGGCTCGGATGACCTCGTTCTTTCCCCATTACTCGTGGTACCAATTATGGAAGACCAATTCAATAACAAACTTTTCAACAGCGACTCTGGTTCCGCCTTCAGCGAAGAGCAGTCGACACATTCAAAGGAGCACTCGATGCCCACAGAAAAGAGTGGCACTAGTATCACCCAGTTACCCCAAGGAGTTCTGGTCTCTGCAGCAACTGCAGCTGATCCAGTCCAAGACGCAGAACAAGGACCCCCATACTTACCCGCAAGAAAAGCGTCTGCCGCCCTAATTAGGCTCAGACCCCCATTAAGGCCACATCGAGGACCGGGCAGGGCATTGTAGAGCAGACGAGGGAGGAGAGGGTGCTCTTTGGAGGCAACAAAGGGAAGGCGGAGAAAGAGTCAATCCAATGGCAGACCCCCCAATAAACCACATTAGGCACATTAGGTGCCTGCAAGTGAACCTCTATCAAGCCAAGGCGGCTTCGGACGTCTTGTGCTGGCGGTTCAACAAAGAAAACTTGGATATTGCATTCATTCAAGAACCATGGATGTACAATGAGGCTGTCAAATGCCTCAACGAATGTGATGGTAAGCTTATTTATGACACCAACAGCAGAAGGCCCAGGGCGGCCATAGTGATAAGAATTGGCCGTATGGACTGAAGTGCCAACTCATATGGTGGTACAACAGGTTGTACTTGCCTCAGCCTACCTCCCAGGATACAGCAACGCAATGGCCCTAAGGGAAGTAATTGCCTTATGGGGTAGCTCCAACACTAACGCAAGAGGTGAGTCATTTCTTGATTATTCTCTTAGTATAAACCTACACATTCTAAACCGGGCTACTGAGCCGACATTTATTAATGCCATTAGAGGCGAGGTCCTAGACCAGAAACTATGCCCGTCGAATATGTCCACATTCATCTCCAGCTGGCATGTCTCAAATAAGGTATTCATGTCAGACTATTTACATATAAGGTTCGATATAAAAGCCGCAAGGAAGACAAGCCAGTTTAACATAAACCCAAAGAAAACAAACTAGGAACTCTTTCATTTCTCTATTGAACAGGAGGCTAATACAGCCTATGCGGACATGATGTCTACTCATGATCTAGAATCAATACAACTTCAGAACACTACAACAGCAGCCTTTGAGGTGAGCACCCCAAAGAGATGTTCCATGGTGGAACATCAATCTCAGCAAACTTCGGACAAAGGCTAGAAAACTATTCAATGGGGCTATACAGACTGGTGATTTGTCCACATATAAAACACTAACTACCTATAAAAGGGAGCTAAGAGAGTCCAAAAGGGCCACATGGCGGAAGAACTGCGACGGTTTCTCCCCCTGTTGGTCAGCGTCTACAAAAGGCAATTAGGCTGGATCAAAAAATTATTAAAAGTCAACGTGAAGTGTGAGCAACTTAAAATATGCATTTAATATTCTCGAATTTATTCATCTATAAAACTGCATACCCAATTATGTTTTGAACGCTCTTTATAAAAACTTTAAAGTTAGAACGAAAATTTGGTAAATTGCTAAAAATTTTGTATCAAGTTTAATACTTTTATTTTTATAACATCTTTTAGAGAAGAACTATTTTTTTATAAAAGCCTTTCAAAAAATTGTATGATCAAAAACATTGTTTATTTTTTAAAAGAGCAAACATTCCATAATTTTTGCTCGCCAGTGTACATAGAAAATGCAGGTAATAAATGCAATTACAAATAATAACTGCATTGGGGTGAATGACTTCAGATACTTGGCCTTGAATATTTTAAGCTTAGAATAAGTAAATAAGTAACAAATGAATAATAACATATGATCAGCGAATGAAGTGGTGGGGAAATGGGTCGCCCAATAACATCGTTTAACCCATTAACGCTCACTGTGCCTACACGAGGACTCTTCTTCAAATAGCGACATCTGTATCTTATACACCGACAACTGATAATGTTTTTTCAAACTATGAAATATAGATGGCTCAAATATATGTTAATACAAATATATAGTGCTTGTGTCAAAAACGCATAATTTCAAGCGCCTCAAAATTTGACAATTTGCAAAGTTAATTCTTGTGGAGTATTTATATATATTTTTCCAATATATAGTTCAACTTAAGTAAACGATTTTGACTAAACTTGTATGTGCAATGTGCACAGGCTTTTAGAATTGGTATCGTGTTTAAAAAATTTAAAAAGGGATTATAAAGGTACGGTTTTATAGTGATGTCCCAACTTGGAGACAATGGGCGTAAGCATGAACTTTTTTTAACTTTTGTTAAACTACAGGGGCCGTTGAGTGGAGAATGAAGAACGAGGACGATGCCTCTGAATATGATATAATAGTCATCGCTCCGGACCCTGCCAATGTAAGTGATTAAGAGGAGGTGAATGAAGATGATTTGGTATGCACCACCATTCCAAATGATGTGCCGGGGAAAATTGAGGTAGTTTTACATCGACAAGATGATTCCGAAGGGGATCCAGTTTGGAGACGGGTTACACCGATCTATAGCACGAAATGTCACCTCGCTGATGCAGTCCAAAAACGAGTAGATAACTTTGTTAATACAATATGTGATTGGACCCAAATTATTGACATCGATGTTTTAACAATGAACGAGGATCTAAAAGGATTTTTGGGAATTGTTCTGTTAAGTTAATTGTTAGAGGTAACTAAAGATCCGCTTGGTGAACGAGTTGTCAAGTCGTTACTAGCAAAATTACCTATAGTGCCAACGGAACATATCGCATACATTGATAATTTTTTTACCAATTATCACTTGTTATGCGAGTTAAAGCGATTAGGTTACAGAGCTATTGGTACAATATGAGCTAATAGAACAAAAAGGTGTTCACCCTACCCGTAAAAGAAATGAAGAAAACCAGTTCTAAAGCAGAATATGATTATCGCTTTGACAAAAATAACGAAATTACAATGGTACGATGGAAGGACAATAATATGCAACAATTATATCTCAAAGCTCACTCTAACCTAAATAAAACGAGCCTTTGGCAGTGCGCGAAATGCGTTTCGTTCGTCTCTTCTAAGACATTTCATTATTACGGTCGATTTTTCCATACGTCGTTTTCGGACAACAAGGCCTTCAGCAAGCCTTCGGGGGACACGGCTTCTCCTATATATTGTTCCAGGTGATTGCGTTCATTATTAAATCTGTGGCAACCCCTTAGTATGTGCTCTGCGCTTTCAATTTTCCTGTCGCAATGTAAGCAGTAGGGACTATCGGCATATTTGTACTTATGTAAATATTGTCGGAAGCAGCCATGCCCATGTGGGTTGACGCCCGGGGAGAGGTAACTCTCATGAGTACTGCTATGCCGCCATAGCAGCATGCACGACTTGCAGCCTCTAGGCTACACCTACTTACGATACTAGACGCCCACCGCGCTGAACTGCCAAAGAGTTATTACCTCAAGGGGTGGATTAGCTTATTTGCTCCTTACGTGTTTCGTTGGCGAAGTCTTGCCATCTCTGCGTTTCTCAGCTCTATGTGAATACGCATTTCGTGAGCGCATATTTCATTTCACTTTTCATTTCACTGAAGCATGGAGTATATGAAGGTTCCTCAGTTCAAAATTGTCAAAATTTGAGGAGCATAGCGCGGGCATTGGAACATAATATGTTCTGCGTCTTTGTCGCTGACTCTGCATGTCGGGAAGCAAGGGGAGCTATCGTGTCTAAATTTGTGTGTCTGTGCGCATGCAAACCGCTCACTAGGGTTGCGCGCTTTGTTTGTTGGTTGAAGGAGGGTGGCGATGATATTTAGGCCGAAAGCCTAAACACTATTTCTTCCTCATTAAAGTTAGGAATACCCAGATTGTAGAATAGTTCACCTAATCTGTTTTTCACTTCTTCTATCTTCTGAACCGAGTCGTACAGTGAGTTCCATCTTGTAATGCAAGACCTAACCAGATGAGAAGATATAACTGTAAAGGTTTGTGGTGGTGCCTTGATACGTATTGCAGCACTCTGGATCAGGGGCTTGTGCCTAAGACCGACCATACGTGGCAAAGAGTTACACCCTGCGCAAGGTGCCCCTGCTTTCTACTAAATATGGCGGATCTAGAGAAAAAAACTCGATAAAATCCGTAAGTCCTGGTGTCAATCGTACAGTGACTTGGACTGAATGGCACTCGGTGAGGGTGTCTTCTAACGGTGTACTCCCGTCACGTAGCGCCCTCTGGTTTTATATAGCCTTTCCGAAGTACCGGCGCTCGGGCTCGGATGACCTCGCTCTTTCCCCATTACTCGAGGTACCAATTATGGAAGACCAAATCAATAATAAACTTTTCAACAACGACTCTGCTTCCGCCTTTAGCGAAGAGCGGTCGTCACATTCAAAGGAGCACTCGATGCCCACAGAAACGAGTGGCACTAGTATCACCCAGTTACCCCAAGGAGTTCTGGTCTCTGCAGCAACTGCAGCTGATCCAGTCCAAGACGCAGAACAAGGACCCCCATACTTACCCGCAAGAAAGGCGTTTGCCGCCCTAATTAGGTTCAGACCCCCATTAAGGCCACATCGAGGACCGGGCAGGGCATTGCAGAGCAGACGAGGGAGGAAAGGGTACTCTTTGGAGGCAACAAGGGGAAGAAAGGAGCCAAGGGGCCTAAAGGCGGTGAAAGAGCCAATCCAATGGCAGACCCCCCAATAAACCCCATTAGGCACATTAGTTGCCTGCAAGTGAACCTCCATCAAGCCAAGGCGGCTTCGGACGTCTTGTGCTGGCGGTTCAACAAAGAAAACTTGGATGTCGCATTCATTCAAGAACCATGGGTGTACAATGAGGCTGTCAAATGCCTCAACGAATGTGATGGTAAGCTTATTTATGACACCAACAGCGGAAGTTCCAGGGCGGCCATAGTGATAAGAATTAATACAACCTTTTTTCCCATTTAAAAATTGATACATCAGTACCTTGTGGCCGTATGGACTGAGGTGCCAACTCATATGGTGGTACAACAGGTTGTACTTGCCTCAGCCTACCTCCCAGGATACAGCAACGAAATTGCCCCACCGGAAGTAATTGCCTTAGAGGCGGCTGAAGTTTGTGTTGGGCTGTGACGACAACGCCAATCAAATCATATGGGGTAGCTCCAGCACTAATGCAAGAGGGGAGTCATTTCTTGATTATTCTCTTAGTAGAAACCTACACATTCTCAACCGGGGTACTGAGCCGACATTTATTAATGCCATTAGATGCGATCTAGAGAAAAATACTCGATAAAATAAGTAAGTCCTGATGTCAATCGTACCGTGGCTTGGACTGAATGGCACTCCGTGAGGGTGTCTTCTAACGGTGTACTCCCGTCACGTGGCGCCCTCTGGTTTTATTTAGCCTTTCCGAAGTACCTGCGCATGGGCTCGGATGACCTCGCTCTTTCCCCATTACTCGAGGTACCAATTATGGAAGACCAATTCAATAACAAACTTTTCAACAACGACTCTGCTTCCGCCTTTAGCGAAGAGCGGTCGTCACATTCAAAGGAGCACTCGATGCCCACAGAAAAGAGTGGCACTAGTATCACCCAGTTACCCCAAGGAGTTCTGGTCTCTGCAGCAACTGCAGCTGATCCAGTCCAAGACGCAGAACAAGGACCCCCATACTTACCCGCAAGAAAAGCGTTTGCCGCCCTAATTAGGTTCAGACCCCCATTAAGGCCACATCGAGGACCGGGCAGGGCATTGCAGAGCACACGAGGGAGGAGAGCGTACTCTTTGGAGGCAACAAGTAACAAGTAAACCTCCATCAAGCAAAGGCGGCTTCGGACGTCTTGTGCTGGCGGTTCAACAAAGAAAACTTGGATGTCGCATTCATTCAAGAACCATAAGTGTACAATGAGGCTGTCAAATGCCTCATCGAATATGATGGTAAGCTTATTTATGACACCAACAGCAGAAGGCCCAGGGCGGCCATAGTGATAAGAATAAATACAACCTTTTTTCCCATTTAAGAATTGATCATCATAACTTGTGCCCGTATGGACTGAGGTGCCAACTCATATGGTGGTACAACAGGCTGTACTTGCCTCAGCCTACCTCCTAGGATACAGCAACGAAATGGCCCCACGGCAAGTAATTGCCTTAGAGGCGGCTGAAATTTGTGTTGGGCTGTGACGACAACGCCAATCAAATCATATGGGGTAGCTCCAACACTAATGCAAGAGGTGAGTAATTTCTTGATTATTCTCTTAGTATAAACCTACACATTCTAAACCGGGGTACTGAGCCGACATTTATTAATGCCATTAGAGGCGCGATCCCACACCAGAAAATATGCCCGTCGAATATGTCCACATTCATCTCCAGCTGGCATGTCTTAAATAAGGTATCCATGTCAGACCATTTACATATAATGTTTGATATAAAAGCCGCAAGGAAGACAAGCCAGTTTAACATAAACCCAAAGAAAACAAACTAGGAACTCTTTCATTTCTCTATTGAACAGGAGCCTATGATGTATACTCATGATCTAGACTTTAAATTAATACAACTTCAGAACAATACAACAGCAGCCTTTGAGGTGAGCAGCCCAAAGAAGATGAAAAAATCTCAAAGGGATGTTCCATGGTGGAACATCAATCTCAGCAAACTTCGGACAAAGCATAGAAAACTATTCAATGGGGATATACAGACTGGTGACTTGTCCACATATAAAACAGCCCCAACTACCTATAAAAGGGAGCTAAGAGAGTCCAAAATCGCCACATGGCGGAAGAACTGTGAGGGTTTCTCCACCCTTCCTGTTGGTCAGCGTCTACAAAAGGCAATTAGGCTGGATCAAAAAATTATTAAAAGTCAACGTGAAGTGTGAGCAACTTGAAATGTGCATTTTAATATTCTCGAATTTATTCAGCTATAAAACTGCAAACCCAAATATTTTTTGAACGCTCTTAATAAAAACTTTAAAGTTAGAACGAAAATTTGGTAAATTGCCAAAAATTTTGTATCAAGTTTAAAACTTTAATTTTTATAACATCTTTTAGAGAAGAACTATTTTTTTATAAAAGCATTTCAAAAAATTTTATGATAAAAAACATTGTTTATTTTTTAAAAGAGCAAACATTCCATAATTTTTGCTCGCCAGTGTACATAGAAAATGCAGATAATAAACGCGATTACAAATAATAGCTGCATTGGGGTGAATGACTTCAGATACTTGGCCTTGAATATTTTAAGCTTAGAATAACTAAATAAGTGACAAATGAATAATAACATATGATCAGCGAATGAAGCGGTGGGGAAATGGGTCGCCCAATAACATCGTCCCTACACGAGGACACTTCTTCAAATAGCGACATCTGTATCTTATACACCGACAACTGATCATCTTTTTTCAAACTATGACATATAGATGGCTCAAATATATGTTAATACAAAAATATAGTGCTTGTGTCAAAAACGTATAATTACAAGCGCCTCAAAGTTTGACAATTTGCAAAGTTGATTCTTGTGGAGTATTTATATATATTTTTCCAATATATTGTTCAACTTAAGTAAACGATTTTGAATAAACTTGTATGTGCAATGTGCACAGGCTTTTAGAATTGGTATCGTGTTTAAAAAATTTAAAAAGGGATTATAAAGGTACGGTTTTATAGTGATATCCCAACTTGGAGACAATGGGCGTAAGCATTAACTTTTTTTAACTTTTGTTAAACTACAGGGGCCGTTGAGTGGAGAATGAAGAACGAGGACGATGCCTCTGAATATGATATAATAGTCATCGCTCCGGACCCTGCCAATGTAAGTGATTAAGAGGAGGTGAATGAAGATGATTTGGTATGCACCACCATTCCAAATGATGTGGCGGGGAAAATTGAGGTAGTTTCACATCGACAAGATGATTCCGAAGGGGATCCAGTTTGGAGACGGGTTACACCGATCTATAGCACGAAATATCACCTCGCTGATGCAGTTCAAAAACGAATAGATAACTTTGATAATACAATATGTGATTGGACCCAAATTATTGACTTCGGTGTTTTAACAATGAACGAGGATCTAAAAGGATTGTTGGGAATTGTTCTATTAAGTGGTTTCCACCAACTACTCACGGAGCGGGCTTACTGGAGTGTAGATGACGACCTTCGCGTCGCGATGGTTGCAATGCAATGAGTCAAAATAGGTCCTTAGAAATCAAAAGAAATCTGCACTTTGTTGATAACAGTCCAGCCATATGTTCAACTGATAAAATGTTCATTTTAAAACCTCTATGTAATCGCATACATATAAACTGTTGCCAATGGGGAGTTCTTCACGAAATACTAACAATTATGAGTCTATGACTAAATACTTTGGCGTCCATCCAGCGAAATAATTTATAATGAGGAAACCAGTGAGATTCGGATATCGCTATTGGCAGCAACAAGCTCAGATGGATATTGTTATGATTTCGACGTGTATGTACTTTGGAAAATCAGCAGAGGTAACTAAAGATCCGCTTGGTGAACGAGTTGTCAAGTCGTTACCAGCAAAATTACCTATAGTGCCAAGGGAACATATCGCATACTTTGATAATTTTTTTACCAATTATCACTTGTTATGCGAGTTGAAGCGATTAGGTTACAGAACTATTGGTACAATATGAGCTTATAGAACAAAAAGGTGTTCACCCTACCCGTAAAAGAAATGAAGAAAACACGTTCTAAAGCAGAATATGATTATCGCTTTGACAAAAATAACGAAATTACAATGGTACGATGGAAGGACAATAATATGCAACAATTATATCTCAAAGCTCACTATAACCTAAATAAAACGAGCCTTTGGCAGTGCGCGAAATGCGTTTCGTTCGTCTCTTCTAAGACATTTCATTATTACGGTCGTTTTTTCCATACGTCGTTTTCGGACAACAAGGCCTTCAGCAAGCCTTCGGGGGACACGGCTTCTCCTATATATTGTTCCAGGTGATTGCGTTCATTATTAAATCTGTGGCAATCCCTTAGTATGTGCTCTGCGCTTTCAATTTTCCCGTCGCAATGTAAGCAGTAGGGACTATCGGCATATTTATACTTATGTAAATATTGTCGGAAGCAGCCATGCCCATGTGGGTTGACGCCCAGGGAGAAGTAACTCTCATGAGTACTGCTATGCCGCCATAGCAGCATGCACGACTTGCAGCCTCTAGGCTACACCTACTTATGATACTAGACGCCCACCGCGCTGAACTGCCAAAAAGGTATTACCTCAAGGGGTGGATTAGCTTATTTGCTCCTTACGTGTTTCGTTGGCGAAGGCTTGCCATCTCTGCGTTTCTCAGCTCTATGTGAATACGCATTTCGTGAGCGCATATTTCATTTCACTGAAGCATGGAGTATATGAAGGTTCCTCAGTTCAAAATTGTCAAAATTTGAGGAGCATAGCGCGGGCATTGGAACATAATATGTTCTGCGTCTTTGTCGCTGACTCTGCATGTCGGGAAGCAAGGGGAGCTATCGTGTCTAAATTTATGTGTCTGTGCGCATGCAAACCGCTCACTAGGGTTGCGCGCTTTGTTTGTTGGTTGAAGGAGGGTGGCGATGATATTTAGGCCGAAAGCCTAAACACTATTTCTTCCTCATTAAAGTTAGGAATACCCAGATTGTAGAATAGTTCACCTAATCTGTTTTTCACTTCTTCTATCTTCTGAACCGAGTCGTACAGTGAGTTCCATCTTGTAATGCAAGACCTAACCAGATGAGAAGATATAACTGTAAAGGTTTGTGGTGGTGCCTTGATACGTATTGCAGCACTCTGGATCAGGGGCTTGTGCCCAAGACCGACCATACGTGGCAAAGAGTTACACCCTGCGCAAGGTGCCCCTGCTTTCTACTAAATATGGCGGATCTAGAGAAAAAAAACTCGATAAAATCCGTAAGTCCTGGTGTCAATCGTACAGTGACTTGGACTGAATATCACTCGGTGAGGGTGTCTTCTAACGGTGTACTCCCGTCACGTAGCGCCCTCTGGTTTTATTTAGCCTTTCCGAAGTACCGGCGCTCGGGCTCGGATGACCTCGCTCTTTCCCCATTACTCGAGGTACCAATTATGGAAGACCAATTCAATAATAAACTTTTCAACAACGACTCTGCTTCCGCCTTTAGCGAAGAGCGGTCGTCACATTCAAAGGAGCACGCGATGCCCACAGAAAGGAGTGGCACTAGTATCACCCAGTTACCCCAAGGAGTTCTGGTCTCTGCAGCAACTGCAGCTGATCCAGTCCAAGACGCAGAACAAGGACCCCCATACTTACCCGCAAGAAAAGCGTTTGCCGCCCTAATTAGGTTCAGACCCCCATTAAGGCCACATCGAGGACCGGGCAGGGCATTGCAGAGCAGACGAGGGAGGAAAGGGTACTCTTTGGAGGCAACAAAGGGAAGAAAGGAGCCAAGGGGCCCAAAGGCGGTGAAAGAGCCAATCCAATGGCAGACCCCCCAATAAACCCCATTAGGCACATTAGTTGCCTGCAAGTGAACCTCCATCAAGCCAAGGCGGCTTCGGACGTCTTGTGCTGGCGGTTCAACAAAGAAAACTTGGATGTCGCATTCATTCAAGAACCATGGGTGTACAATGAGGCTGTCAAATGCCTCAACGAATGTGATGGTAAGCTTATTTATGACAACAACAGCGGAAGTTCCAGGGCGGCCATAGTGATAAGAATTAATACAACCTTTTTTCCCATTTAAAAATTGATACATCAGTACCTTGTGGCCGTATGGACTGAGGTGCCAACTCATATGGTGGTACAACAGGTTGTACTTGCCTCAGCCTACCTCCCAGGATACAGCAACGAAATTGCCCCACCGGAAGTAATTGTTTTAGAGGCGGCTGAAGTTTGTGTTGGGCTGTGACGACAACGCCAATCAAATCATATGGGGTAGCTCCAGCACTAATGCAAGAGGGGAGTCATTTCTTGATTATTCTCTTAGTAGAAACCTACACATTCTCAACCGGGGTACTGAGCCGACATTTATTAATGCCATTAGATGCGATCTAGAGAAAAATACTCGATAAAATAAGTAAGTGCTGATGTCAATCGTACCGTGGCTTGGACTGAATGGCACTCCGTGAGGGTGTCTTCTAACGGTGTACTCCCGTCACGTGGAGCCCTCTGGTTTTATTTAGCCTTTCCGAAGTACCGGCGCATGGGCTCGGAATACCTCGCTCTTTCCCCATTACTCGAGGTACCAATTATGGAAGACCAATTCAATAACAAACTTTTCAACAACGACTCTGCTTCCGCCTTTAGCGAAGAGCGGTCGTCACATTCAAAGGAGCACTCGATGCCCAGAGAAAAGAGTGGCACTAGTATCACCCAGTTACCCCAAGGAGTTCTGGTCTCTGCAGCAACTGCAGCTGATCCAGTCCAAGACGCAGAACAAGGACCCCCATACTTACCCCCAAGAAAAGCGTTTGCCGCCCTAATTAGGTTCAGACCCCCATTAAGGCCACATCGAGGACCGGGCAGGGCATTGCAGCGCAGACGAGGGAGGAGAGCGTACTCTTTGGAGGCAACAAGTAACAAGTAAACCTTCATCAAGCAAAGGCGGCTTCGGACGTCTTGTGCTGGCGGTTCAACAAAGAAAACTTGGATGTCGCATTCATTCAAGAACCATAAGTGTACAATGAGGCTGTCAAATGCCTCATCGAATATGATGGCAAGCTTATTTATGACACCAACAGCAGAAGGCCCAGGGCGGCCATAGTGATAAGAATAAATACAACCTTTTTTCCCATTTAAGAATTGATACATCAGTACCTTGTGGCCGTATGGACTGAGGTGCCAACTCATATGGTGGTACAACAGGTTGTACTTGCCTCAGCCTACCTCCCAGGATACAGCAACGAAATTGCCCCACCGGAAGTAATTGCCTTAGAGGCGGCTGAAGTTTGTGTTGGGCTGTGACGACAACGCCAATCAAATCATATGGGGTAGCTCCAGCACTAATGCAAGAGGTGAGTCATTTCTTGATTATTCTCTTAGTAGAAACCTACACATTCTAAACCGGGGTACTGAGCCGACATTTATTAATGCCATTAGAGGCGAGGTCCTAGACCAGAAAATATGACCGTCGAATATGTCCACATTTATCTCCAGCTGGCATGTCTCAAATAAGGTATCCATGTCAGACCATTTACATATAAGGTTCGATATAAAAGCCGCAAGGAAGACAAGTCAGTTTAACAGAAACCCAAAGAAAACAAACTAGGAACTCTTTTATTTCTCTATTGAACAGGAGGCTAATACAGCCTAAGCGGACATGATGTCTACTCATGATCTAGACTTTGAATCAATACAACTTCAAAACAATACAACAGCAGCCTTTGAGGTGAGCAGCCCAAAGAAGATGAAAAAATCTCAAAGGGATGTTCCATGGTGAAACATCAATCTCAGCATACTTCGGACAAAGGCTAGAAAACTATTCAATGGGGCTATACAGACTGGTGACTTGTCCACATATAAAACAGCACTAACTACCTATAAAAGGGAGCTAAGAGAGTCCAAAAGGGCCACATGGCGAAAGAACTGTGAGGGTTTCTCCACCCTTCCTGTTGGTCAGCGTCTACAAAAGGCAATTAGGCTGGATCAAAAAATTATAAAAAGTCAACGTGAAGTGTGAGCAACTTGAAATGTGCATTTTAATATTCTCGAATTGCGACCCAAATATTTTTTGAACGCTCTGATGAGGAAATGTGGTGATTTCCGAAATAGTACTATAACTTCTACCATTTTAAAAACTGTTGTTATTTTTCCAATAAAATCTTCTATTAACTGGCCACGAGCTCAAAAAAAAAAATTTTTCAATTATTTGTTAATTATTAAAAACTTTAAAGTTAGAACGATAATTTGGTAAATTGCCAAAAATTTTGTATCAAGTATAAAACTTTAATTTTTATAACATCTTTTAGAGAAGAACTATTTTTTTATAAAAGCCTTTCAAAAATTTCATGATAAAAAACATTGTTTATTTTTTAAAAGAGCAAACATTCCATAATTTTTGCTCGCCAGTGTACATAGAAAATGCAGATAATAAACGCGATTACAAATAATAGCTGCATTGGGGTGAATGACTTCAGATACTTGGCCTTGAATATTTTAAGCTTAGAATAAGTAAATAAGTGACAGATGAATAATAACATATGATCAGAGAATGAAGCGGTGGGGAAATGGGTCGCCCAATAACATCGTTTAACCCGTTAACGCTCACTGTCCCTACACGAGGACACTTCTTCAAATAGCGACATCTGTATCCTATACACCGACAACTGATAATGTTTTTTCAAACTATGACATATGTATAGATGGCTCAAATATATGTTAATACAAACATATAGTGCTTGTGTCAAAAACGCATAGTTACAAGCACCTCAAAGTTTGACAATTTGCAAAGTTAACTCTTGTGGAGTATTTATATATATTTTTCCAATATATTGTTCAACTTAAGTAATCGATTTTGACTAAACTTGTATGTGCAATGTGCACAGGCTTTTAGAATTGGTATCGTGTTTAAAAAATTTAAAAAGGGATTATAAAGGTACGGTTTTATAGTGATGTCCCAACTTGTGTGATGGCAATATGTGAAGGAAAAAAAAAAAAAAATCATAATAAAATATTGTCGCAGTAGTAAACACCCTTTCAGGACATAATGCTCAGCATTAAACTCACCACTAGTAAATCTTTAAACTTTACATAATTTTTTTTTGTTGCCCAACACTGTTGACACTGGTGAGAAAAATGAGTTAGATTTCTCATCTTCTGTCATAAGCTTTGCCTCTGCCATTTCCTGTGAAGATCGGCAGCTAACCACAAGTATAAAATTTTACTTACCGAAAAAAAAAATATATATATAAAAGAAAAAAAATTTAAACCTTTATTATACGCGAAATCAATAAAAAAGAGAGTAAAAATTAAATCAGTTTATATCTAATATAAAGTTTGAAGCGCGTCAGTGGTGTTATTTCGTGAACATTTTGTTTTGAAGGTTATAAGCGATTTATAGCTTACGTTCGAGAGCCCTATCGGGAGCATACACGCGGATTTCGTGATCCGAATAAAGTCCTGCGCAAACCACAAAACTGCTGCTGGTTTTCAGACGCCGACACTGCGAAAAATAAAAGTACGTTTCCTGAAAACACAACCTCTGATTTGGGGCAACACCAATAGAAATCGTGGTAAGTTCCATCGGGAACATAGTATCCACGTGCTATCCTCAAAGGCAAGGCCAGAATGCCACATGGAGCACCCTACCTAAGCATGTGCATGCACATACGCACATACATACTCATATCGCTACATAATTGTGTGCATATAAACTGGTGGAGTAGCATCAGGTAGCTGCCCACGAGTGAGCCTAGCGATATAGCTTCCTACTATGTAGCAAATTCCAAATATGTGAAACCTGAAAAAAAAGGAAAACCATAACCAAATCACACATAATGAAAAGACAAAAAAAAAATGCGTGAAAAGTGTTGTAGTAAAATTTGGCATAAAATAATTTAACATTAATTTCATATCCATCAACGAATACCTGTAAAAACTTTTTTTTATTATTTAAAAATATCGATGCAGTTTACTCCAAAACGTTAATTTATAGTCCTCATAATTAATTAATAATAGAATATATCTTTCAACAAAATGTTTTAGAGACTTGCACAAAAAAAAAATGTTATTAAAATAAGTGAAACCTTGTTTAAGCGATATGAAGAAAACCTAAAGTAAACTGATAATTATATTAGTATATAAGAAAATTGTAAGTTATATGCTTGCGTAGATATGTACTTAATGAGACCCAAGGACAATTACATGGTCATACATTATAAATAATCGCATAATTTTCATAATGGATATCATCACCATGTTTGCGCAAACATCGATGGATTACCCTCATATAATGTAAGTGAATAAAATTATTATGCATAATATAATGAGAACCAAGAAAGAATACTTGTTGTCTCCAGCCATGTAGTTATTATTGGTAGCCCAGAAATGTATTTTTTTTTTGTTTGTTTATATTATTCTATTTACGTTGATTTTGCTTTTCGTTATACCTATCATTATTTAATTTTATTACTTCTTCTTACCCATTTCGCATTAGCATAAATGAAGTTACTTATATATAAGTATATATACGCATTGAACATACATATAAGCATATAAACATAGAGAGATAGTAAATATGAGCAAATGAAATCGCTCTCTCTTAATGAAATTTTAGTGTTGAAATATTCTTTCATTTATAATTGTAGAGATGAATAAAGCATAAAGAACTAAGTTTGAGTCTTGTGAGTTAGTTATGTAGTCGGTGAGGGTTCTCTTTGGATGGGTATGGGAGAGGTCAAAATTTAACTCTCAATACAATGGTAGGGCAGGGAGAGAGAGGAGATATGGAGGCGAGATGTCAGCCAAGTCCTCCCACTCACTGGTATCGTGTTGTCTGTTTTGTTTACGCAAGCATTCTAAGGCACAGTAGTTTATAGAAATGATCATGAGAGATCACCAATCATTTTATTAGTAGTTCCCATTCGTTCTTTTGTCTGCAGGTTGTCCGGTAATTTTATTTCTGTGCTGTGTATAAAGAAAATTAGCAAACGTCCGTCCGTAAATGCAGAAGTATGAATCCTGAGTGCAAATAATTATGTTTATTACCTTGGAATAAAGGTAAATCATTGGCTTCGTCCAGTAAGTGCATGATTTTTTTTTGTGTGTACATATATGCTAGGTAGGGTGGAGCAAGGACCCCGAATTCCCGACTGACTGAGCCTGGATAACACAAGCATGCACGCCCGCTCTGAGCCCCCTAGTGTCGGTCCAACACCGTAATAGTAGGTACATTACAAAATAATGGCGCCCAACGTGGGGCACGAAACAATTTCAATAATGTTTTGAGCTTCTAAAACCTTAGTTTTTTTTTAAATGCTGACTGATTAAGTGATGGAATAAGTTTGAATGCGCTTAGTCGTCCATCTTACCAACTGACAATAGTCATGCGTTATATCTTTTATAAATTTTGTCCTGTTATAACATACTTAGGAATAGAGTGTGAATATTTTTTTTATACTTTACCAGGTATTTACTTGATGGGTTTATAGAAAGCGTGTTTACCCTTTTCATGATCTTGAAAACGTTTTTTTTAATGTTCAGACATGAAATAGTAGATACCTATGATTTTTTTTTGCACCAGTTAACTAAAATTTCCTTCGTAGGCGAAAACAGTTTCAGTTTAAGATACCTTGATTTTATCCACCGACTTACATTGGCTCACAAGACTTAAATATATTTATGTATAAACGCGTATTTCAAATTTTGCTGTAAGGTATTTAACAGACTTTTTTTTTGTAAACTTGGATCTATTCGAAAATGTCCGTGCAACATAGCAACGAACATTTAGCCAACCTTGCTGTTCCTGGCAATATTTGTTCCATTTGCAACGAGGAAACGACGAGCTTTAACTTTATAGCAACGCCATGTATGCATGGTTTCCACCGGTCATGTCTTTCCATTTGGCTTACTGACAATGAGTCATGCCCTTTGTGTCGGAGAGCAGTTGATTCCCAGTCTTTGAGGAGTTTTTCAGAGCAAGAACTCCATCCGCCTGTTGATAATGCATTTTCTCAAGGTGCAGTTTCAAGGCCTACTAACAGTAATGTCAGGGGTCCAACAACACGCTCAAGAGCTGCTCTTAACAATATCCTTGATAGGTCAAATACTGAAGATGTTCAATCCCCTGCCAACGCGCGACGCGGTCGCAATAATAGACAAAATCGAGATGAAGCTCGCCAACCTTATGCTGATTTGCAGCGAATTCAACACATAATTGAAGAAACTTCTCAGCGTCAGCGGGTTAATATAACACGTGAAATTACGGGAGTTATTAGTCAGTTAGTATCTCAGTCAATAGAAACCCAATTCCAAAATCTTAGTTTGCGTAACTCACGAATTCTACAGGACAGGCAAGTGTCAGATAATGTTCCAGACTTACATGATTCAGATATTAGGAGTACTACTGCACCTCAACAACAGCATATTATGAACGATAATACCAATGGTAATCTACCTAATACATATGGTTACCTTCGCAGAAATGGAACCGCACATAATTTATCGCCAGAGGCAATTTCCAAGATAATTATTAACTGGAAGTTAACCTTCGATGGAGCATTGGAAAGCGTTTCAGTAGATGAGTTTATATATCGAATAAATGCTTTAACTGTGTCCTCCCTGCGAGGCAATTTTGATGCGCTTTGTCAGAATGCCCATGTTCTTTTCGAGGGCAAAGCAAAGAACTGGTACTGGAGGTATCATCATTCGGTGCGATCGCTTGATTGGTTCGACTTATGCGAAGCTTTAAAAAGCAACTTTAAGGATCCTCGTACAGACTATGATATAAAAGAAAGAATACGCAACAGAAAGCAAAAGACAGGAGAGACGTTTGAACAGTTTTTCGAAGCGGTTATGTCATTGAATGATAGCTTAAAGGTGCAGTTATCGGAACAGGAGTTAGTTGAGACTCTTATTCGTAACATAGTCCCAGAAGTTCGACTAGAGCTTCTCCATTTAGAGATATCATCAATTTCTGCGCTAAGGCGCGCATGTAGACGACGTGAAAATTTTTTTGATACAGTCAAAAACAATTTTCTTAGACCTAATTTTGCACAAAAGCGTCAATTAGCTGAAGTAGGCCTAGTTGACAACAACGACAGCTCTGAATTTTCTATGACGGAAACTCGAGAGTATGTAAATGCTATTGAAAAGAAATGTTGGAACTGTGATGTAGCTGGTCATAGCTATAAGCAATGCCTCAAACCACGTCGAGTATTCTGTTACGGGTGCGGCTTACTTGCTTACTTTTTACCAAACTGTCCGAATTGTAACAAGCAGGAAAACAAGCAGAGGGGTGTCTACAAAACCACCAGCAGCCACCCCAGTCCACCATTGGAGTTAAATCCGAATTAAATATTCTTAAAAATACGAGCAGAGAAAATTTACCAGACTTACGTGTACACCCAATTAGACCATTACATCTACGTTTGCAAGAATATGAAGCTAAACGCGAGCAAATCTTCTCCTCCGTACGATCGGCCAGTAGAGCACACACATATTGGAAAAACTTAAAGACACTGCGAAAAATAAAAGTACGTTTCCTGAAAACACAACCTCTGGTAAGACGAAATATTTACATACAACCCGTTTAGAAAGCTCATAATTAGTAACCTTAGCGAATTCTCCGCTAGATTTGGGGCAACACCAATAGAAATCGTGGTAAGTTCCATCGGGAACATAGTATCCACGTGCTATCCGCAAAGGCAAGGCCAGAATGCCACATGGAGCACCCTACCTAAGCATGCGCATGCACCTACGCACATACATACTCATATAGCTACATAATTGTGTGCATGTAAACTGGTGGAGTAGCATCAGGTAGCTGCCCACGAGTGAGCCTAGCGATATAGCTTCCTACTATGTAGCAAATTCCAAATATGTGAAACCTGAAAAAAAAGGAAAACCATAACCAAATCACACATAATGAAAAGACAAAAAAAAAATGCGTGAAAAGTGTTGTAGTAAAATTTGGCATAAAATAATTTAACATTAATTTCATATCCATCAACGAATACCTGTAAAAACTTTTTTTTATTATTTAAAAATATCGATGCAGTTTACTCCAAAACGTTAAATTATAGTCCTCATAATTAATTAATAATAGAATATATCTTTCAACAAAATGTTTTAGAGACTTGCACAAAAAAAAAATGTTATTAAAATAAGTGAAACCTTGTTTAAGCGATATGAAGAAAACCTAAAGTAAACTGATAATTATATTAGTATATAAGAAAATTGTAAGTAATATGCTTGCGTAGATATGTACTTAATGAGACCCAAGGACAATTACATGGTCATACATTATAAATAATCGCATAATTTTCATAATGGATATCATCACCATGTTTGCGCAAACATCGATGGATTACCCTCATATAATGTAAGTGAATAAAATTATTATGCATAATATAATGAGAACCAAGAAAGAATACTTGTTGTCTCCAGCCATGTAGTTATTATTGGTAGCCCAGAAATGTATTTTTTTTTTGTTTGTTTATATTATTCTATTTACGTTGATTTTGCTTTTCGTTATACCTATCATTATTTAATTTTATTACTTCTTCTTACCCATTTCGCATTAGCATAAATGAAGTTACATATATATAAGTATATATACGCATTGAACATACATATAAGCATATAAACATAGAGAGATAGTAAATATGAGCAAATGAAATCGCTCTCTCTTAATGAAATTTTAGTGTTGAAATATTCTTTCATTTATAATTGTAGAGATGAATAAAGCATAAAGAACTAAGTTTGAGTCTTGTGAGTTAGTTATGTAGTCGGTGAGGGTTCTCTTTGGATGGGTATGGGAGAGGTCAAAATTTAACTCTCAATACAATGGTAGGGCAGGGAGAGAGAGGAGATATGGAGGCGAGATGTCAGCCAAGTCCTCCCACTCACTGGTATCGTGTTGTCTGTTTTGTTTACGCAAGCATTCTAAGGCACAGTAGTTTATAGAAATGATCATGAGAGATCACCAATCATTTTATTAGTAGTTCCCATTCGTTCTTTTGTCTGCAGGTTGTCCGGTAATTTTATTTCTGTGCTGTGTATAAAGAAAATTAGCAAACGTCCGTCCGTAAATGCAGAAGTATGAATCCTGAGTGCAAATAATTATGTTTATTACCTTGGAATAAAGGTAAATCATTGGCTTCGTCCAGTAAGTGCATGATTTTTTTTTGTGTGTACATATATGCTAGGTAGGGTGGAGCAAGGACCCCGAATTCCCGACTGACTGAGCCTGGATAACACAAGCATGCACGCCCGCTCTGAGCCCCCTAGTGTCGGTCCAACACCGTAATAGTAGGTACATTACAAAATAATGGCGCCCAACGTGGGGCACGAAACAATTTCAATAATGTTTTGAGCTTCTAAAACCTTAGTTTTTTTTTAAATGCTGACTGATTAAGTGATGGAATAAGTTTGAATGCGCTTAGTCGTCCATCTTACCAACTGACAATAGTCATGCGTTATATCTTTTATAAATTTTGTCCTGTTATAACATACTTAGGAATAGAGTGTGAATATTTTTTTTATACTTTACCAGGTGTTTACTTGATGGGTTTATAGAAAGCGTGTTTACCCTTTTCATGATCTTGAAAACGTTTTTTTTAATGTTCAGACATGAAATAGTAGATACCTATGATTTTTTTTTGCACCAGTTAACTAAAATTTCCTTCGTAGGCGAAAACAGTTTCAGTTTAAGATACCTTGATTTTATCCACCGACTTACATTGGCTCACAAGACTTAAATATATTTATGTATAAACGCGTATTTCAAATTTTGCTGTAAGGTATTTAACAGACTTTTTTTTTGTAAACTTGGATCTATTCGAAAATGTCCGTGCAACATAGCAACGAACATTTAGCCAACCTTGCTGTTCCTGGCAATATTTGTTCCATTTGCAACGAGGAAACGACGAGCTTTAACTTTATAGCAACGCCATGTATGCATGGTTTCCACCGGTCATGTCTTTCCATTTGGCTTACTGACAATGAGTCATGCCCTTTGTGTCGGAGAGCAGTTGATTCCCAGTCTTTGAGGAGTTTTTCAGAGCAAGAACTCCATCCGCCTGTTGATAATGCATTTTCTCAAGGTGCAGTTTCAAGGCCTACTAACAGTAATGTCAGGGGTCCAACAACACGCTCAAGAGCTGCTCTTAACAATATCCTTGATAGGTCAAATACTGAAGATGTTCAATCCCCTGCCAACGCGCGACGCGGTCGCAATAATAGACAAAATCGAGATGAAGCTCGCCAACCTTATGCTGATTTGCAGCGAATTCAACACATAATTGAAGAAACTTCTCAGCGTCAGCGGGTTAATATAACACGTGAAATTACGGGAGTTATTAGTCAGTTAGTATCTCAGTCAATAGAAACCCAATTCCAAAATCTTAGTTTGCGTAACTCACGAATTCTACAGGACAGGCAAGTGTCAGATAATGTTCCAGACTTACATGATTCAGACATTAGGAGTACTACTGCACCTCAACAACAACAAATTATGAACGATAATACCAATGGTAATCAACCTAATACATATGGTTACCTTCGCAGAAATGGAACCGCACATAATTTATCGCCAGAGGCAATTTCCAAGATAATTATTAACTGGAAGTTAACCTTCGATGGAGCATTGGAAAGCGTTTCAGTAGATGAGTTTATATATCGAATAAATGCTTTAACTGTGTCCTCCATGCGAGGCAATTTTGATGCGCTTTGTCAGAATGCCCATGTTCTTTTCGAGGGCAAAGCAAAGAACTGGTACTGGAGGTATCATCATTCGGTGCGATCGCTTGATTGGTTCGACTTATGCGAAGCTTTAAAAAGCAACTTTAAGGATCCTCGTACAGACTATGATATAAAAGAAAGAATACGCAACAGAAAGCAAAAGACAGGAGAGACGTTTGAACAGTTTTTCGAAGCGGTTATGTCATTGAATGATAGCTTAAAGGTGCAGTTATCGGAACAGGAGTTAGTTGAGACTCTTATTCGTAACATAGTCCCAGAAGTTCGACTAGAGCTTCTCCATTTAGAGATATCATCAATTTCTGCGTTAAGGCGCGCATGTAGACGACGTGAAAATTTTTTTGATACAGTCAAAAACAATTTTCTTAGACCTAATTTTGCACAAAAGCGTCAATTAGCTGAAGTAGGCCTAGTTGACAACAACGACAGCTCTGAATTTTCTATGACGGAAACTCGAGAGTATGTAAATGCTATTGAAAAGAAATGTTGGAACTGTGATGTAGCTGGTCATAGCTATAAGCAATGCCTCAAACCACGTCGAGTATTCTGTTATGGGTGCGGCTTACTTGCTTACTTTTTACCAAACTGTCCGAATTGTAACAAGCAGGAAAACAAGCAGAGGGGTGTCTACAAAACCACCAGCAGCCACCCCAGTCCACCATTGGAGTTAAATCCGAATTAAATATTCTTATAAATACGAGCAGAGAAAATTTACCAGACTTACGTGTACACCCAATTAGACCATTACATCTACGTTTGCAAGAATATGAAGCTAAACGCGAGCAAATCTTCTCCTCCGTACGATCGGCCAGTAGAGCACACACATATTGGAAAAACTTAAAGTCACAGCAAAAATTAGTATCGGCAACATCAATATCTATGCCAGATGACATTCGGCCATATGCTTCCGTAGAGATTTTAGGAGAGAACGTCTTGGGGTTACTAGATTCAGGAGCTTCTATAAGCTGTTTGGGAGCAAAATGGGCGGTCGATATACTTGCTCGCAATTTAAAAATAAAGAAGATTAAGTCCAACGTATGCACGGCAGATGGTACAAAACAGTCCGTGGTTGGCGTTGTTACATTAGATGTACTCTATCGAGATAAAACCTTTCCAATCGACTTCTATGTAGTCCCAACTCTGAGCCAAAATGTGTATTTAGGAGTAAACTTTTGGAAAACATTTCAAATTGCTCCGAATTTAGTTAGCGAGGTAAATATTTCAGAGTCAGATAAAAATGTTCACCCGCTATCCACCAGTCAAAAGGAAAAACTAGTCACCGCAATCCGATGTTTTCCTTCATTTGAAGAGAAAGGACTCGGGCAGACAAAGCTTGTAGAACATGTTATTGATGTTGGCGGTGCCAGCCCCATCAAGCAGCGTCATTATCCAATATCGCCTGCAATAGAAAAACTAATGGGTCAAGAAATTGACCGCATGATTGCTCAAGGGGTGATAGAGGAGTCGAATAGCGCCTGGTCTTCTCCAGTTGTTTTAATAAGGAAGCCTGGGAAATTGCGTCTTTGCTTAGATAGTCGTAAAGTAAACACGTTAACGGTGAAAGATGCTTATCCGTTACCTCACATTGAGGGAATATTAAGCAGGTTGCCTCGCGCAGAGTTCATTTCCAGTTTGGATTTGAAAGACGCTTTCTGGCAAATCCCGCTGGAGAGAGCCTCACGCGAGAAAACAGCCTTCACCGTACCAAATAGGCCACTCTACCAGTTTAAAGTAATGCCATTCGGCTTATGCAATGCGCCGCAGACATTGTGCCGGCTGATGGATAAGGTCATCCCATACTATCTCAAAGAACGCGTATTCGTTTATCTGGATGATCTCCTTTTGATATCGGAAAGTTTTGACTCCCACGTGTCACTATTGCAAGAAGTAGCTCTGCATATCCAAAAAGCGGGGTTAACAATCAACATTGCGAAGAGCAAGTTTTGTTTGAAACAAGTTCGATATCTAGGATATATAGTAGGTAATGGTAGTCTTCAAACAGATCCTGATAAAGTATCGGCAATTAGTGAATACCCACCACCAAAGTCAGTGAGACAGCTACGGCGCTTTTTGGGAATGGCTGGCTGGTATCGGCGGTTTATTGCGAACTTTGCCGCCATCACTCATTCCTTAACAGAATTGC
This sequence comes from Philophylla caesio, assembly GCA_963971545.1. Taxonomy (NCBI): domain Eukaryota; kingdom Metazoa; phylum Arthropoda; class Insecta; order Diptera; family Tephritidae; genus Philophylla; species Philophylla caesio. The sequence goes on along the minus strand of OZ020604.1, from coordinate 88,511,497 downwards.
TTAAGAAAGGCCGAGAATTTGAATGGAACAAGGATGCGCAGGAAGCATTTGAGCTACTAAAGCATCGTTTAACATCTGCTCCCGTTTTGATAAACCCAGATTTTACTAAGCCTTTTCTAATTCAATGTGATGCGAGCCAGAGTGGCATAGGGGCAGTACTCGCTCAACAGAACGAAAACGGTGAGGAAATTCCTGTGGCTTATATGAGCCAGAAACTCAATAAAGCACAGCGGAATTACTCCGTTACAGAGCTAGAATGTCTTGCTGCAATTGTAGCTGTTAAAAAATTCCGACCCTATATCGAAGGGCAAATATTTCGAATTATAACAGATCATGCCAGCCTTCGATGGTTGATGAAACAAACAGACCTCAGCGGGCGTTTGGCGCGCTGGGCAATCAAGCTACAAGCATTTGATTTTACGATCGAACATCGCAAGGGGTCTGCAAATGTAGTGCCAGATGCGCTGTCGCGTGTGAATACAGACAATGTTGAAGCATTAATTCTACCATGTGAAAACGTTCCCGACATAGATCTACAGTCCAAAGAGTTCGATAGCGCTGAATATACGAAGTTAAGAGAAAGGATAAAATGTGATGAAAATCAGTTACCTGACTTTAAGGTTGTAGGAAAGTACATTTATCACCGGACTGAGTTTTATAGCGGAGAAGAAGAACAACAAGAAAATGCATGGAAGCTTACTGTTCCAGAAGCATTGCGCCACCAAGTTTTGTTCAATGCTCATAACGTGCAACAGCAGCCCATGGAGGTGTGGCAAAAACAGTGGAGAAAATACGGCGATTTTTCTATTGGCCCGGTCTTTATCGTTCAGTCCGAGAATATGTATCAGGGTGTGAAATATGCAAAACAACAAAACACCCAACCAAAGTACTAAGGCCTCCAATGGGGAATTTCAAGCCAACTGAACGCATTTTCCAAAGGCTTTATGTAGACCTAATTGGTCCGTTTCCAAGATCGAAAAATGGTCACATTGGTATTTTAATAGTGCTCGACCATATGTCTAAATATACTTTTTTGTGCCCATTAAAGAAATTTACCACCACACCAATAACTAACTTCTTAAAACAACAAGTATTTGATACATTTGGTGTTCCGGAATTTATCGTCAGCGACAACGGTAGTCAATTTCGATCACGCGAATTCGAAAACTTCCTCAATAATTATGGTATCAAGCATATTTGTACGGCGATATACTCTCCTCAAAGCAATAGCTCGGAAAGAGTAAATCGTTCAATTAATGCTGCGCTACGTGCCTACATAAAGAATGATCAACGCGATTGGGACTTGCACTTAAGCAGCATAAACTGTGCGTTAAGGAATTCTGTCCATCAGACAACCACCCAAACTCCATATTTCGTTGTGTTTGGTCAACACATGATAACATACGGAAAAGACTACCAGGTGCTGCGAAACATTTTGATGATCAACGAAGGCAGGGTGAAAACTCATGAGGATAGGCACGATAATTTGACTCGGGTAAGAAACTCTGTTCTCGATAATATTCAGAAAGCTTATGAATCTAATTCAAAAAGATACAATTTGCGAGCACGAACGGTCACCTTCAATATCGGACAAGAAGTCTTAAGAAGGAATTTCACTTTAAGCAGCGCGTCGAAAAAATTCAGCAGCAAGTTAGCGAAAACCTTTTTAAAAGCAAGAGTTCGTGACAAAGTGGGTAAATCTTGTTATTTGTTGGAAGACTTGTCAGGAAAATTGTTAGGAACATTTCATGCGAAAGACATGCAAGCAATGAAGTAATAAACAATAACTTATGCCACTATTCAGATTTCAAATGCGTTTGCCTAACACATTTGAAACCTGTGTTGTGATGGCAATATGTGAAGGAAAAAAAAAAAATCATAATAAAATATTGTCGCAGTAGTAAACACCCTTTCAGGACATAATGCTCAGCATTAAACTCACCACTAGTAAATCTTTAAACTTTACATAATTTTTTTTTGTTACCCAACACTGTTGACACTGGTGAGAAAAATTAGTTAGATTTCTCATCTTCTGTCATAAACTTTGCCTCTGCCATTTCCTGTGAAGATCGGCAGCTAACCACAAGTATAAAATTTTACTTACCGAAAAAAAAAAATATATATATAAAAGAAAAAAAATTTAAACCTTTATTATACGCGAAATCAATAAAAAAGAGAGTAAAAATTAAATCAGTTTATATCTAATATAAAGTTTGAAGCGCGTCAGTGGTGTTATTTCGTGAACATTTTGTTTTGAAGGTTATAAGCGATTTATAGCTTACGTTCGAGAGCCCTATCGGGAGCATACACGCGGATTTCGTGATCCGAATAAAGTCCTGCGCAAACCACAAAACTGCTGCTGGTTTTCAGACGCCGACACTGCGAAAAATAAAAGTACGTTTCCTGAAAACACAACCTCTGGTAAGACGAAATATTTACATACAACCCGTTTAGAAAGCTCATAATTAGTAACCTTAGCGAATTCTCCGCTAGATTTGGGGCAACACCAATATAAATCGTGGTAAGTTCCATCGGGAACATAGTATCCACGTGCTATCCTCAAAGGCAAGGCCAGAATGCCACATGGAGCACCCTACCTAAGCATGCGCATGCACCTACGCACATACATACTCATATAGCTACATAATTGTGTGCATCTAAACTGGTGGAGTAGCATCAGGTAGCTGCCCACGAGTGAGCCTAGCGATATAGCTTCCTACTATGTAGCAAATTCCAAATATGTGAAACCTGAAAAAAAAGGAAAACCATAACCAAATCACACATAATGAAAAGACAAAAAAAAAATGCGTGAAAAGTGTTGTAGTAAAATTTGGCATAAAATAATTTAACATTAATTTCATATCCATCAACGAATACCTGTAAAAACTTTTTTTTATTATTTAAAAATATCGATGCAGTTTACTCCAAAACGTTAATTTATAGTCCTCATAATTAATTAATAATAGAATATATCTTTCAACAAAATGTTTTAGAGACTTGCACAAAAAAAAAAAAGTTATTAAAATAAGTGAAACCTTGTTTAAGCGATATGAAGAAAACCTAAAGTAAACTGATAATTATATTAGTATATAAGAAAATTGTAAGTAATATGCTTGCGTAGATATGTACTTAATGAGACCCAAGGACAATTACATGGTCATACATTATAAATAATCGCATAATTTTCATAATGGATATCATCACCATGTTTGCGCAAACATCGATGGATTACCCTCATATAATGTAAGTGAATAAAATTATTATGCATAATATAATGAGAACCAAGAAAGAATACTTGTTGTCTCCAGCCATGTAGTTATTATTGGTAGCCCAGAAATGTATTTTTTTTTTGTTTGTTTATATTAACTATTTACGTTGATTATGCTTCCTGCGCATCCTTGTTCCATTCAAATTCTCGGCCTTTCTTAAGCAATTCTGTTAAGGAATGAGTGATGGCGGCAAAGTTCGCAATAAACCGCCGATACCAGCCAGCCATTCCCAAAAAGCGCCGTAGCTGTCTCACTGACTTTGGTGGTGGGTATTCACTAATTGCCGATACTTTATCAGGATCTGTTTGAAGACTACCATTACCTACTATATATCCTAGATATCGAACTTGTTTCAAACAAAACTTGCTCTTCGCAATGTTGATTGTTAACCCCGCTTTTTGGATATGCAGAGCTACTTCTTGCAATAGTGACACGTGGGAGTCAAAACTTTCCGATATCAAAAGGAGATCATCCAGATAAACGAATACGCGTTCTTTGAGATAGTATGGGATGACCTTATCCATCAGCCGGCACAATGTCTGCGGCGCATTGCATAAGCCGAATGGCATTACTTTAAACTGGTAGAGTGGCCTATTTGGTACGGTGAAGGCTGTTTTCTCGCGTGAGGCTCTCTCCAGCGGGATTTGCCAGAAAGCGTCTTTCAAATCCAAACTGGAAATGAACTCTGCGCGAGGCAACCTGCTTAATATTCCCTCAATGTGAGGTAACGGATAAGCATCTTTCACCGTCAAGGTGTTTACTTTACGACTATCTAAACAAAGACGCAATTTACCAGGCTTCCTTACTAAAACAACTGGAGAAGACCAGGCGCTATTCGACTCCTCTATCACCCCTTGAGCAATCATGCGGTCAATTTCTTGACCCATTAGTTTTTCTATTGCAGGCGATATTGGATAATGACGCTGCTTGATGGGGCTGGCACCGCCAACATCAATAACATGTTCTACAAGCTTTGTCTGCCCGAGTCCTTTCTCTTCAAATGAAGGAAAACATCGGATTGCGGTGACTAGTTTTTCCTTTTGACTGGTGGATAGCGGGTGAACATTTTCATCTGACTCTGAAATATTTACCTCGCTAACTAAATTCGGAGCAATTTGAAATGTTTTCCAAAAGTTTACTCCTAAATACACATTTTGGCTCAGAGTTGGGACTACATAGAAGTCGATTGGAAAGGTTTTATCTCGATAGAGTACATCTAATGTAACAACGCCAACCACGGACTGTTTTGTACCATCTGCCGTGCATACGTTGGACTTAATCTTCTTTATTTTTAAATTGCGAGCAAGTATATCTACCGCCCATTTTGCTCCCAAACAGCTTATAGAAGCTCCTGAATCTAGTAACCCCAAGACGTTCTCTCCTAAAATCTCTACGGAAGCATATGGCCGAATGTCATCTGGCATAGATATTGATGTTGCCGATACTAATTTTTGCTGTGACTTTAAGTTTTTCCAATATGTGTGTGCTCTACTGGCCGATCGTACGGAGGAGAAGATTTGCTCGCGTTTAGCTTCATATTCTTGCAAACGTAGATGTAATGGTCTAATTGGGTGTACACGTAAGTCTGGTAAATTTTCTCTGCTCGTATTTATAAGAATATTTAATTCGGATTTAACTCCAATGGTGGACTGGGGTGGCTGCTGGTGGTTTTGTAGACACCCCTCTGCTTGTTTTCCTGCTTGTTACAATTCGGACAGTTTGGTAAAAAGTAAGCAAGTAAGCCGCACCCATAACAGAATACTCGACGTGGTTTGAGGCATTGCTTATAGCTATGACCAGCTACATCACAGTTCCAACATTTTTTTTCAATAGCATTTACATACTCTCGAGTTTCCGTCATTGAAAATTCAGAGCTGTCGTTGTTGTCAACTAGGCCTACTTCAGCTAATTGACGCTTTTGTGCAAAATTAGGTCTAAGAAAATTGTTTTTGACTGTATCGAAAAAATTTTCACGTCGTCTACATGCGCGCCTTAACGCAGAAATTGATGATATCTCTAAATGGAGAAGCTCTAGTCGAACTTCTGGGACTATGTTACGAATAAGAGTCTCAACTAACTCCTGTTCCGATAACTGCACCTTTAAGCTATCATTCAATGACATAACCGCTTCGAAAAACTGTTCAAACGTCTCTCCTGTCTTTTGCTTTCTGTTGCGTATTCTTTCTTTTATATCATAGTCTGTACGAGGATCCTTAAAGTTGCTTTTTAAAGCTTCGCATAAGTCGAACCAATCAAGCGATCGCACCGAATGATGATACCTCCAGTACCAGTTCTTTGCTTTGCCCTCGAAAAGAACATGGGCATTCTGACAAAGCGCATCAAAATTGCCTCGCAGGGAGGACACAGTTAAAGCATTTATTCGATATATAAACTCATCTACTGAAACGCTTTCCAATGCTCCATCGAAGGTTAACTTCCAGTTAATAATTATCTTGGAAATTGCCTCTGGCGATAAATTATGTGCGGTTCCATTTCTGCGAAGGTAACCATATGTATTAGGTAGATTACCATTGGTATTATCGTTCATAATATGCTGTTGTTGAGGTGCAGTAGTACTCCTAATATCTGAATCATGTAAGTCTGGAACATTATCTGACACTTGCCTGTCCTGTAGAATTCGTGAGTTACGCAAACTAAGATTTTGGAATTGGGTTTCTATTGACTGAGATACTAACTGACTAATAACTCCCGTAATTTCACGTGTTATATTAACCCGCTGACGCTGAGAAGTTTCTTCAATTATGTGTTGAATTCGCTGCAAATCAGCATAAGGTTGGCGAGCTTCATCTCGATTTTGTCTATTATTGCGACCGCGTCGCGCGTTGGCAGGGGATTGAACATCTTCAGTATTTCACCTATCAAGGATATTGTTAAGAGCAGCTCTTGAGCGTGTTGTTGGACCCCTGACATTACTGTTAGTAGGCCTTGAAACTGCACCTTGAGAAAATGCATTATCAACAGGCGGATGGAGTTCTTGCTCTGAAAAACTCCTCAAATACTGGGAATCAACTGCTCTCCGACACAAAGGGCATGACTCATTGTCAGTAAGCCAAATGGAAAGACATGACCGGTGGAAACCATGCATACATGGCGTTGCTATAAAGTTAAAGCTCGTCGTTTCCTCGTTGCAAATGGAACAAATATTGCCAGGAACAGCAAGGTTGGCTAAATGTTCGTTGCTATGTTGCACGGACATTTTCGAATAGATCCAAGTTTACAAAAAAAAAGTCTGTTAAATACCTTACAGCAAAATTTTAAATACGCGTTTATACATAAATATATTTAAGTCTTGTGAGCCAATGTAAGTCGGTGGATAAAATCAAGGTATCTTAAACTGAAACTGTTTTCGCCTACGAAGGAAATTTTAGTTAACTGGTGCAAAAAAAAATCATAGGTATCTACTATTTCATGTCTGAACATTAAAAAAACGTTTTCAAGATCATGAAAAGGGTAAACACGCTTTCTATAAACCCATCAAGTAAACACCTGGTAAAGTATAAAAAAAATATTCACACTCTATTCCTAAGTATGTTATAACAGGACAAAATTTATAAAAGATATAACGCATGACTATTGTCAGTTGGTAAGATGGACGACCAAGCGCATCCAAACTTATTCCATCACTTAATCAGTCAGCATTTAAAAAAACTAAGGTTTTAGAAGCTCAAAACATTATTGAAATTGTTTCGTGCCCCACGTTGGGCGCCATTACTCATTCCTTAACAGAATTGCTTAAGAAAGGCCGAGAATTTGAATGGAACAAGGATGCGCAGGAAGCATTTGAGCTACTAAAGCATCGTTTAACATCTGCTCCCGTTTTGATAAACCCAGATTTTACTAAGCCTTTTCTAATTCAATGTGATGCGAGCCAGAGTGGCATAGGGGCAGTACTCGCTCAACAGAACGAAAACGGTGAGGAAATTCCTGTGGCTTATATGAGCCAGAAACTCAATAAAGCACAGCGGAATTACTCCGTTACAGAGCTAGAATGTCTTGCTGCAATTGTAGCTGTTAAAAAATTCCGACCCTATATCGAAGGGCAAATATTTCGAATTATAACAGATCATGCCAGCCTTCGATGGTTGATGAAACAAATAGTATGTGCTCTGCGCTTTCAATTTTCCCGTCGCAATGTAAGCAGTAGGGACTATCGGCATATTTATACTTATGTAAATATTGTCGGAAGCAGCCATGCCCATGTGGGTTGACGCCCAGGGAGAAGTAACTCTCATGAGTACTGCTATGCCGCCATAGCAGCATGCACGACTTGCAGCCTCTAGGCTACACCTACTTATGATACTAGACGCCCACCGCGCTGAACTGCCAAAAAGGTATTACCTCAAGGGGTGGATTAGCTTATTTGCTCCTTACGTGTTTCGTTGGCGAAGTCTTGCCATCTCTGCGTTTCTCAGCTCTATGTGAATACGCATTTCGTGAGCGCATATTTCATTTCACTTTTCATTTCACTGAAGCATGGAGTATATGAAGGTTCCTCAGTTCAAAATTGTCAAAATTTGAGGAGCATAGCGCGGGCATTGGAACATAATATGTTCTGCGTCTTTGTCGCTGACTCTGCATGTCGGGAAGCAAGGGGAGCTATCGTGTCTAAATTTGTGTGTATGTGCGCATGCAAACCGCTCACTAGGGTTGCGCGCTTTGTTTGTTGGTTGAAGGAGGGTGGCGATGATATTTAGGCCGAAAGCCTAAACACTATTTCTTCCTCATTAAAGTTAGGAATACCCAGATTGTAGAATAGTTCACCTAATCTGTTTTTCACTTCTTCTATCTTCTGAACCGAGTCGTACAGTGAGTTCCATCTTGTAATGCAAGACCTAACCAGATGAGAAGATATAACTGTAAAGGTTTGTGGTGGTGCCTTGATACGTATTGTAGCACTCTGGATCAGGGGCTTGTGCCCAAGACCGACCATACGTGGCAAAGAGTTACACCCTGCGCAAGGTGCCCCTGCTTTCTACTAAAAATGGCGGATCTAGAGAAAAAACTCGATAAAATCCGAAAGTCCTGGTGTCAATCGTACAGTGACTTGGACTGAATGGCACTCGGTGAGGGTGTCTTCTAACGGTGTACTCCCGTCACGTAGCGCCCTCTGGTTTTATTTAGCCTTTCCGAAGTACCGGCGCTCGGGCTCGGATGACCTCGCTCTTTCCCCATTACTCGAGGTACCAATTATGGAAGACCAAATCAATAATAAACTTTTCAACAACGACTCTGCTTCCGCCTTTAGCGAAGAGCGGTCGTCACATTCAAAGGAGCACTCGATGCCCACAGAAAGGAGTGACACTAGTATCACCCAGTTACCCCAAGGAGTTCTGGTCTCTGCAGCAACTGCAGCTGATCCAGTCCAAGACGCAGAACAAGGACCCCCATACTTACCCGCAAGAAAAGCGTTTGCTGCCCTAATTAGGTTCAGACCCCCATTAAGGCCACATCGAGGACCGGGCAGGGCATTGCAGAGCAGACGAGGGAGGAAAGTGTACTCTTTGGAGGCAACAAAGGGAAGAAAGGAGCCAAGGGGCCCAAAGGCGGTGAAAGAGCCAATCCAATGGCAGACCCCCCAATAAACCCCATTAGGCACATTAGTTGCCTGCAAGTGAACCTCCATCAAGCCAAGGCGGCTTCGGACGTCTTATGCTGGCGGTTCAACAAAGAAAACTTGGATGTCGCATTCATTCAAGAACCATGGGTGTACAATGAGGCTGTCAACTGCCTCAACGAATGTGATGGTAAGCTTATTTATGACACCAACAGCGGAAGTTCCAGGGCGGCCATAGTGATAAGAATTAATACAACCTTTTGTCCCATTTAAAAATTGATACATCAGTACCTTGTGGGCGTGTGGACTGAGGTGCCAACTCATATGGTGGTACAACAGGTTGTACTTGCCTCAGCCTACCTCCCAGGATACAGCAACGAAATTGCCCCACCGGAAGTAATTGCCTTAGAGGCGGCTGAAGTTTGTGTTGGGCTGTGACGACAACGCCAATCAGATCATATGGGGTAGCTCCAGCACTAATGCAAGAGGGGAGTCATTTCTTGATTATTCTCTTAGTAGAAACCTACACATTCTCAACCGGGGTACTGAGCCGACATTTATTAATGCCATTAGATGCGATCTAGAGAAAAATACTCGATAAAATAAGTAAGTCCTGATGTCAATCGTACCGTGGCTTGGACTGAATGGCACTCCGTGAGGGTGTCTTCTAACGGTGTACTCCCGTCACGTGGCGCCCTCTGGTTTTATTTAGCCTTTCCGAAGTACCGGCGCATGGGCTCGGATGACCTCGCTCTTTCCCCATTACTCGAGGTACCAATTATGGAAGACCAATTCAATAACAAACTTTTCAACAACGACTCTGCTTCCGCCTTTAGCGAAGAGCGGTCGTCACATTCAAAGGAGCACTCGATGCCCACAGAAAAGAGTGGCACTAGTATCACCCAGTTACCCCAAGGAGTTCTGGTCTCTGCAGCAACTGCAGCTGATCCAGTCCAAGACGCAGAACAAGGACCCCCATACTTACCCGCAAGAAAAGCGTTTGCCGCCCTAATTAGGTTCAGACCCCCATTAAGGACACATCGAGGACCGGGCAGGGCATTGCAGAGCACACGAGGGAGGAGAGCGTACTCTTTGGAGGCAACAAGTAACAAGTAAACCTCCATCAAGCAAAGGCGGCTTCGGACGTCTTGTGCTGGCGGTTCAACAAAGAAAACTTGGATATCGCATTCATTCAAGAACCATAAGTGTACAATGAGGCTGTCAAATGCCTCATCGAATATGATGGTAAGCTTATTTATGACACCAACAGCAGAAGGCCCAGGGCGGCCATAGTGATAAGAATAAATACAACCTTTTTTCCCATTTAAGAATTGATCATCATAACTTGTGCCCGTATGGACTGAGGTGCCAACTCATATGGTGGTACAACAGGCTGTACTTGCCTCAGCCTACCTCCTAGGATACAGCAACGAAATGGCCCCACGGCAAGTAATTGCCTTAGAGGCGGCTGAAATTTGTGTTGGGCTGTGACGACAACGCCAATCAAATCATATGGGGTAGCTCCAACACTAATGCAAGAGGTGAGTAATTTCTTGATTATTCTCTTAGTATAAACCTACACATTCTAAACCGGGGTACTGAGCCGACATTTATTAATGCCATTAGAGGCGCGATCCCACATCAGAAAATATGCCCGTCGAATATGTCCACATTCATCTCCAGCTAGCATGTCTTAAATAAGGTATCCATGTCAGACCATTTACATATAATGTTTGATATAAAAGCCGCAAGGAAGACAAGCCAGTTTAACAGAAACCCAAAGAAAACAAACTAGGAACTCTTTTATTTCTCTATTGAACAGGAGGCTAATACAGCCTAAGCGGACATGATGTATACTCATGATCTAGACTTTAAATTAATACAACTTCAAAACAATACAACAGCAGCCTTTGAGGTGAGCAGCCCAAAGAAGATGAAAAAATCTCAAAGGGATGTTCCATGGTGGAACATCAATCTCAGCAAACTTCGGACAAAGCATAGAAAACTATTCAATGGGGATATACAGACTGGTGACTTGTCCACATATAAAACAGCCCTAACTACCTATAAAAGGGAGCTAAGAGAGTCCAAAATCGCCACATGGCGGAAGAACTGTGAGGGTTTCTCCACCCTTCCTGTTGGTCAGCGTCTACAAAAGGCAATTAGGCTGGATCAAAAAATTATTAAAAGTCAACGTGAAGTGTGAGCAACTTGAAATGTGCATTTTAATATTCTCGAATTTATTCAGCTATAAAACTGCAAACCCAAATATTTTTTGAACGCTCTTAATAAAAACTTTAAAGTTAGAACGAAAATTTGGTAAATTGCCAAAAATTTTGTATCAAGTTTAAAACTTTAATTTTTATAACATCTTTTAGAGAAGAACTATTTTTTTATAAAAGCATTTCAAAAAATTTTATGATAAAAAACATTGTTTATTTTTTAAAAGAGCAAACATTCCATAATTTTTGCTCGCCAGTGTACATAGAAAATGCAGATAATAAACGCGATTACAAATAATAGCTGTATTGGGGTGAATGACTTCAGATACTTGGCCTTGAATATTTTAAGCTTAGAATAACTAAATAAGTGACAAATGAATAAAAACATATGATCAGCGAATGAAGCGGTGGGGAAATGGGTCGCCCAATAACATCGTCCCTACACGAGGACACTTCTTCAAATAGCGACATCTGTATCTTATACACCGACAACTGATAATCTTTTTTCAAACTATGACATATAGATGGCTCAAATATATGTTAATACAAAAATATAGTGCTTGTGTCAAAAACGTATAATTACAAGCGCCTCAAAGTTTGACAATTTGCAAAGTTGATTCTTGTGGAGTATTTATATATATTTTTCCAATATATTGTTCAACTTAAGTAAACGATTTTGAATAAACTTCTATGTGCAATGTGCACAGGCTTTTAGAATTGGTATCGTGTTTAAAAAATTTAAAAAGGGATTATAAAGGTACGGTTTTATAGTGATATCCCAACTTGGAGACAATGGGCGTAAGGATTAACTTTTTTTAACTTTTGTTAAACTACAGGGGCCGTTGAGTGGAGAATGAAGAACGAGGACGATGCCTCTGAATATGATATAATAGTCATCGCTCCGGACCCTGCCAATGTAAGTGATTAAGAGGAGGTGAATGAAGATGATTTGGTATGCACCACCATTCCAAATGATGTGGCGGGGAAAATTGAGGTAGTTTCACATCGACAAGATGATTCCGAAGGGGATCCAGTTTGGAGACGGGTTACACCGATCTATAGCAATTAATATCACCTCGCTGATGCAGTTCAAAAACGAATAGATAACTTTGGTAATACAATATGTGATTGGACCCAAATTATTGACTTCGGTGTTTTAACAATGAACGAGGATCTAAAAGGATTGTTGGGAATTGTTCTATTAAGTGGTTTCCACCAACTACTCACAGAGCGGGCTTACTGGAGTGTAGATGACGACCTTCGCGTCGCGATGGTTGCAATGCAATGAGTCAAAATAGGTCCTTAGAAATCAAAAGAAATCTGCACCTTGTTGATAACAGATATGTTCAACTGATAAAATGTTCATTTTAAAACCTCTATGTAATCGCATACATATAAACTGTTGGCAATGGGGAGTTCTTCACGAAATACTAACAATTATGAGTCTATGACTAAATACTTTGGCGTCCATCCAGCGAAATAATTTATAATGACGAAACCAGTGAGATTCGGATATCGCTATTGGCAGCAACAAGCTCAGATGGATATTGTTATGATTTCGACGTGTATGTACTTTGGAAAATCAGCAGAGGTAACTAAAGATCCGCTTGGTGAACGAGTTGTCAAGTCGTTACCAGCAAAATTACCTATAGTGCCAAGGGAACATATCGCATACTTTGATAATTTTTTTACCAATTATCACTTGTTATGCGAGTTGAAGCGATTAGGTTACAGAGCTGTTGGTACAATATGAGCTTATAGAACAAAAAGGTGTTCACCCTACCCGTAAAAGAAATGAAGAAAACACGTTCTAAAGCAGCAATCCTTCGGGGGACACGGCTTTTCCTATATATTGTTCCAGGTGATTGCGTTCATTATTAAATCTGTGGCAATCCCTTAGTATGTGCTCTGCGCTTTCAATTTTCCCGTCGCAATGTAAGCAGTAGGGACTATCGGCATATTTATACTTATGTAAATATTGTCGGAAGCAGCCATGCCCATGTGGGTTGACGCCCAGGGAGAAGTAACTCTCATGAGTACTGCTATGCCGCCATAGCAGCATGCACGACTTGCAGCCTCTAGGCTACACCTACTTATGATACTAGACGCCCACCGCGCTGAACTGCCAAAAAGGTATTACCTCAAGGGGTGGATTAGCTTATTTGCTTCTTACGTGTTTCGTTGGCGAAGTCTTGCCATCTCTGCGTTTCTCAGCTCTATGTGAATACGCATTTCGTGAGCGCATATTTCATTTCACTGAAGCATGGAGTATATGAAGGTTCCTCAGTTCAAAATTGTCAAAATTTGAGGAGCATAGCGCGGGCATTGGAACATAATATGTTCTGCGTCTTTGTCGCTGACTCTGCATGTCGGGAAGCAAGGGGAGCTATCGTGTCTAAATTTCTGTGTCTGTGCGCATGCAAACCGCTCACTAGGGTTGCGCGCTTTGTTTGTTGGTTGAAGGAGGGTGGCGATGATATTTAGGCCGAAAGCCTAAACACTATTTCTTCCTCATTAAAGTTAGGAATACCCAGATTGTAGAATAGTTCACCTAATCTGTTTTTCACTTCTTCTATCTTCTGAACCGAGTCGTACAGTGAGTTCCATCTTGTAATGCAAGACCTAACCAGATGAGAAGATATAACTGTAAAGGTTTGTGGTGGTGCCTTGATACGTATTGCAGCACTCTGGATCAGGGGCTTGTGCCCAAGACCGACCATACGTGGCAAAGAGTTACACCCTGCGCAAGGTGCCCCTGCTTTCTACTAAATATGGCGGATCTAGAGAAAAAAACTGGATAAAATCCGTAAGTCCTGGTGTCAATCGTACAGTGACTTGGACTGAATGACACTCGGTGAGGGTGTCTTCTAACGGTGTACTCCCGTCACGTAGCGCCCTCTGGTTTTATTTAGCCTTTCCGAAGTACCGGTGCTCGGGCTCGGCACTAGTATCACCCAGTTACCCCAAGGAGTTCTGGTCTCTGCAGCAACTGCAGCTGATCCAGTCCAAGACGCAGAACAAGGACCCCCATACTTACCCGCAAGAAAAGCGTTTGTCGCCCTAATTAGGTTCAGACCCCCATTAAGGCCACATCGAGGACCGGGCAGGGCATTGCAGAGCACACGAGGGAGGAGAGCGTACTCTTTGGAGGCAACAAGTAACAAGTAAACCTCCATCAAGCAAAGGCGGCTTCGGACGTCTTGTGCTGGCGGTTCAACAAAGAAAACTTGGATGTCGCATTCATTCAAGAACCATAAGTGTACAATGAGGCTGTCAAATGCCTCATCGAATATGATGGTAAGCTTATTTATGACACCAACAGCAGAAGGCCCAGGGCGGCCATAGTGATAAGAATAAATACAACCTTTTTTCCCATTTAAGAATTGATCATCATAACTTGTGCCCGTATGGACTGAGGTGCCAACTCATATGGTGGTACAACAGGCTGTACTTGCCTCAGCCTACCTCCTAGGATACAGCAACGAAATGGCCCCACGGGAAGTAATTGCCTTAGAGGCGGCTGAAATTTGTGTTGGGCTGTGACGACAACGCCAATCAACTCATATGGGATAGCTCCAACACTAATGCAAGAGGTGAGTTATTTCTTGATTATTCTCTTAGTAGAAACCTACACATTCTAAACCGGGGTACTGAGCCGACATTTATTAATGCCATTAGAGGCGAGGTCCTAGACCAGAAAATATGACCGTCGAATATGTCCACATTTATCTCCAGCTGGCATGTCTCAAATAAGGTATCCATGTCAGACCATTTACATATAAGGTTCGATATAAAAGCCGCAAGGAAGACAAGTCAGTTTAACAGAAACCCAAAGAAAACAAACTAGGAACTCTTTTATTTCTCTATTGAACAGGAGGCTAATACAGCCTAAGCGGACATGATGTCTACTCATGATCTAGACTTTGAATCAATACAACTTCAAAACAATACAACAGCAGCCTTTGAGGTGAGCAGCCCAAAGAAGATGAAAAAATCTCAAAGGGATGTTCCATGGTGAAACATCAATCTCAGCATACTTCGGACAAAGGCTAGAAAACTATTCAATGGGGCTATACAGACTGGTGACTTGTCCACATATAAAACAGCACTAACTACCTATAAAAGGGAGCTAAGAGAGTCCAAAAGGGCCACATGGCGAAAGAACTGTGAGGGTTTCTCCACCCTTCCTGTTGGTCAGCGTCTACAAAAGGCAATTAGGCTGGATCAAAATATTATAAAAAGTCAACGTGAAGTGTGAGCAACTTGAAATGTGCATTTTAATATTCTCGAATTGCGACCCAAATATTTTTTGAACGCTCTGATGAGGAAATGTGGTGATTTCCGAAATAGTACTATAACTTCTACCATTTTAAAAACTGTTGTTATTTTTCCAATAAAATCTTCTATTAACTGGCCACGAGCTCAAAAAAAAAATTTTTTCAATTATTTGTTAATTATTAAAAACTTTAAAGTTAGAACGATAATTTGGTAAATTGCCAAAAATTTTGTATCAAGTATAAAACTTTAATTTTTATAACATCTTTTAGAGAAGAACTATTTTTTTATAAAAGCCTTTCAAAAATTTCATGATAAAAAACATTGTTTATTCCATAATTTTTGCTCGCCAGTGTACATAGAAAATACAGATAATAAACGCGATTACAAATAATAGCTGCATTGGGGTGAATGACCTCAGATACTTGGCCTTGAATATTTTAAGCTTAGAATAAGTAAATAAGTGACAGATAAATAATAACATATGATCAGCGAATGAAGCGGTGGGGAAATGGGTCGCCCAATAACATCGTTTAACCCATTAACGCTCACTGTCCCTACACGAGGACACTTCTTCAAATAGCGACATCTGTATCCTATACACCGACAACTGATAATGTTTTTTCAAACTATGACATATGTATAGATGGCTCAAATATATGTTAATACAAACATATAGTGCTTGTATCAAAAACGCAAAGTTACAAGCGCCTCAAAGTTTGACAATTTGCAAAGTTAACTCTTAAGGAGTATTTATATATATTTTTCCAATATATTGTTCAACTTAAGTAAACGATTTTGAATAAACTTGTATGTGCAATGTGCACAGGCTTTTAGAATAGGTATCGTGTTTAAAAAAATTAAAAAGGGATTATAAAGGTACGGTTTTATAGTGATGTCTCAACTTGGAGACATGGGGCGTAAGCATGAACTTTTTTTAACTTTTGTTAAACTACAAAGGCCGTTGAGTGGAGAATGAAGAACGAGGACGATGTCTCTGAATATGATATAAAAGTCATCGCTCCGGATCCTGCCAAAGTGCGCGAAATGCGTTTCGTTCGTCTCTTTTAAGATATTTCATTATTAAGGTGATGATGTCTGCACACTTTTTCCATACATCGTTTTCGGACAACAAGGCCTTCAGCAAGCCTTCGGGGGACACGGCTTCTCCTATATATTGTTCCAGGTGCTTGCATTCATTATTAAATATGTGGCGATCCCTTAGTATGTGCTTTGCGCTTTCAATTTTCCTGTCGCAATGTAAGCAGTAGGGACTATCGGCATATTTGTACTTATGTAAATATTGTCGGAAGCAGCCATGCCCATGTGGGTTGACGCCCGGGGAGAGGTAACTCTCATGAGAACTGCTATGCCGCCCTAGCAGCATGCACGACTTGCAGCCTCTAGGCTACACCTACATTCGATACTAGACGCTCTCCCCGCGGAACTGCCAAAAAGGTATTACCTCAAGCGGTGGATTAGCTTATTTGCTCCTTACGTGTTTTGTTGGCGAAGTCTTGCCATCTCTGCGTTTCTCAGCTCTATGTGAATACACATTTCGTGAGCGCATATTTCATTTATCTTTTAATTTGACTGAAGCATGGAGTATATGAAGGTTCCTCAGTTCAAAATTGTCAAAATTTGAGGAGCATAGCGCGGGCATTGGAACATAATATGTTCTGCGTCTTTGTCGCTGACTCTGCATGTCGGGAAGCAAGGGGAGCTATCGTGTCTAAATTTGTGTGTCTGTGCGCGTGCAAACCGCTCACTAGGGATGCGCGCTTTGTTTGTTGGTTGAAGGGGGTGGTGATGATATTTAGGCCGAAAGCCTAAACACTATTTCTTCCTCATTAAAGTTAGGAATACCCAGATTGTAGAATAGTTCACCTAATCTGTTTTTCACTTCTTCTATCTTCTGAACCGAGTCGTACAGTGAGTTCCATCTTGTAATGCAAGACCTAACCAGATGAGAAGATATAACTGTAAAGGTTCGTGGTGGTGCCTTGATACGTATTGCAGCACTCTGGATCAGGGGCTTGTGCCCAAGACCGACCATACGTGGCAATGAGTTACACCCTGCGCAAGGTGCCCCTGCTTTCTACTTAATAGGGCGGATCTAGAGAAAAAAACTCGATAAAATCCGTAAGTCCTGGTGTCAATCGTACCGTGGCTTGGACTGAATGGCACTCCGTGAGGGTGTCTTCTAACGGTGTACTCCCGTCACGTGGCGCCCTCTGGTTTTATTTAGCCTTTCCGAAGTACCGGGGCTCGGGCTCGGATGACCTCGTTATTTCCCCATTACTCGTGGTACCAATTATGGAAGACCAATTCAATAACAAAATTTTCAACAACGACTCTGCTTCTGCCTTCAGCGAAGAGCAGTCGACACATTTAAAGGAGCACTCGATGCCCACAGAAAAGAGTGGCACTAGTATCACCCAGTTACCCCAAGGAGTTCTGGTCTCTGCAGCAACTGCAGCTGATCCAGTCCAAGACGCAGAACAAGGACCCCCATACTTACCCGCAAGAAAAGCGTCTGCCGCCCTAATTAGGCTCAGACCCCCATTAAGGCCACATCGAGGACCGGGCAGGGCATTGCAGAGCAGACGAGGGAGGAGAGGGTACTCTTTGGGGGCAACAAAGGGAAGAAAGGAGCCAAGGGGCCCAAAGGCGGAGAAAGAGCCAATCCAATGGCAGACCCCCAATAAACCCCATTAGGCAAATTTGGTGCCTGCAAGTGAACCTCCATCAAGCCAAGGCGGCTTCGGACGTCTTGTGCTGGCGGTTCAACAAAGAAAACTTGGATGTCGCATTCATTCAAGAACCATGGATGTACAATGAGGCTGTCAAATGCCTCAACGAATGTGATGGTAAGCTTATTTATGACACCAACAGCAGAAAGCCCAGGGCGGCCATGGTGATAAGAATTAATACAACCTTTTTTTTCACATCGAGGACCGGGCAGGGCATTGCAGAGCAGACGAGGGAGGAGAGGGTACTCTTTGGGGGCAACAAAGGGAAGAAAGGAGCCAAGGGGCCCAAAGGCGGAGAAAGAGCCAATCCAATGGCAGACCCCCCAATAAACCCCATTAGGCAAATTTGGTGCCTGCAAGTGAACCTCCATCAAGGCAAGGCGGCTTCGGACGTCTTGTGCTGGCGGTTCAACAAAGAAAACTTGGATGTCGCATTCATTCAAGAACCATGGATGTACAATGAGGCTGTCAAATGCCTCAACGAATGTGATGGTAAGCTTATTTATGACACCAACAGCAGAAAGCCCAGGGCGGCCATGGTGATAAGAATTAATACAACCTTTTTTTTCACTTAAGAATTGATACATCAGTACCTTGTGGCCGTATGGACTGAAGTGCCAACTCATATGGTGGTACAACAGGTTGTACTTGCCTCAGCCTACCTCCCAGGATACAGCAACGAAATTGCCCCACGGGAAGTAATTGCCTTAGAGGCGGCTGAAATTTGTGTTGGGCTGTGACGACAATGGCAATCAAATCATATGGGGTAGCTCCAGCACTAATGCAAGAGGGGAGTCATTTCTTGATTATTCTCTTAGTAGAAACCTACACATTCTAAACCGGGGTACTGAGCCGACATTTATTAATGCCATTAGATGCGAGGTCCTAGACCAGAAAATATGCCCGTCCAATATGTCCACATTCATCTCCAGCTGGCATGTCTCAAATAAGGTATCCATGTCAGACCATTTACATATAAGGTTCGATATAAAAGCCGCAAGGAAGACAAGCCAGTTTAACAGAAACCCATAGAAAACAAACTAGGAACTCTTCCATTTCTCTATTGAACAGGAGGCTAATACAGCCTAAGCGGACATGATGTCTACTCATGATCTAGACTTTAAATCAATACAACTTCAGAACAATACAACAGCAGCCTTTGAGGTGAGCACCCCAAAGAAGAAGAAAAAATCTCAAAGGGATGTTCCATAGTGGAACATCAATCTCAGCAAACTTCGGACAAAGGCTAGAAAACTATTCAATGGGGCTATACAGACTGGTGACTTGTCTACATATAAAACAGCACTAACTACCTCTAAAAGGGAGCTAAGAGAGTCCAAAAGGGCCACATGGCGGAAGAACTGTGAGGGTTTCTCCACCCTTCCTGTTGGTCTGCGTCTACAAAAGGCAATTAGGCTGGATCAAAAAATTATTAAAAGTCAACGTGAAGTGTGAGCAACTTGAAATGTGCATTTTAATATTCACGAATTGCGACCCAAATATTTTTTGAACGCTCTTAATAAAAACTTTAAAGTTAGAACGAAAATTTGGTACATTGCCAAAAATTTTGTATCAAGTTTAAAACTTTACTTTTTATAACATCTTTTAGAGAAGAACTATTTTTTTATAACAGCATTTCAAAAAATTTTATGATAAAAAACATTGTTTATTTCTTAAAAGAGCAAACATTCCATAATTTTTGCTCGCCAGTGTACATAGAAAATACAGATAATAAATGCAATTACAAATAATAACTGCATTGAAGTGAATGACTTCAGATACTTGGCCTTGAATATTTTAAGCTTAGAATAAGTAAATAAGTGACAAATGAATAATAACATATGATCAGCGAATGAAGCGGTGGGGAAATGGGTCGCCCAATAACATCGGTAACCCATTAACGCTCACGGTCCCTACACGAGGACACTTTTCAAATAGCGACATCTGTATCTTATACACCGACAACTCATAATGTTTTTTCAAACTATGACATATGTATAGATGGCTCAAATATATGTTAATACAAACATATAGTGCTTGTGTCAAAAACGCATAATTACAAGCGCTTCAAAGTTTGATAATTTGCAAACTTAATTCTTGTGGATTATTTATATATATTTTTCCAATATATTGTTCAACTTAAGTAAACGATTTTGAATAAACTTGTATGTGCAATGTGCACAGGCTTTTAGAATTGGTATCGTGTTTAAAAAATTTAAAAAGGGATTATAAAGGTATGGTTTTATAGTGATGTCCCAACTTGGAGACAATGGGCGTAAGCATTAACTTTTTTTAACTTTTATTAAACTACAGGGGCCGTTGAGTGGAGAATGAAGAACGAGGACGATGCCTCTGAATATGACATAATAGTCATCGCTCCGGACCCTGCCAATGTAAGTGATTAAGAGGAGGTGAATGAAGATGATTGGGTATGCACCACCATTCCAAATGATGTGGCGGGGAAAATTGAGGTAGTTTCACATCGACAAGATGATTCCGAAGGGGATCCAGTTTGGAGACGGGTTACACCGATCTATAGCACGAAATGTCACCTCGCTGATGCAGTTCAAAAACGTGTAGATAACTTTGTTAATGCAATATGTGATTGGACCCAAATTATTGACATCGATGTTTTAACAATGAACGAGGATCTAAAAGGATTTTTGGGAATTGTTCTGTTAAGTGGTTTCCACCAACGACCCACGGAGCGGGCTTACTGGAGTGAAGATGACGACCTTCGCGTCACGATGGTTGCAATGCAATGAGTCAAATACACTTTGTTGATAACAGTCCAGCCATATGTTCAACTGATAAAATGTTCATTTTAAAACCTCTATGTAATCTCATTCATATAAACTGTTGCCAATGGGGAGTTCTTCACGAAATACTATTAATTATGAGTCTATGATTAAATACTTTGGCGTCCATCCAGCGAAATAATTTATAATGAGGAAACCAGTGAGATTCGGATATCGCTATTGGCAGCAACAAGCTCAGATGGATATTGTTGTGATTTCGACGTGTATGTACTTTGAAAAATCAGCAGAGGTAACTAAAGATCCGCTTGGTGAACGAGTTGTCAAGTCGTTACTAGCAAAATTACCTATAGTGCCAACGGAACATATCGCATACATTTTACCAATTATCACTTGTTATGCGAGTTAAAGCGATTAGGTTACAGAGCTATTGGTACAATATGAGCTAATAGAACAAAAAGGTGTTCACCGCACCGTAAAATAAATAAAGAAAAGCAGTTCTAAAGCAGAATATGATTATCGCTTTGACAAAAATAACGAAATTACAATGGTACAATGGAAGGACAATAATATGCAACAATTATATCTCAAAGCTCACTATAACCTAAATAAAACGAGCCTTTGGCAGTGCGCGAAATGCGTTTCGTTCGTCTCTACTAAGACATTTCACATGCACACTTTTTTCATACGTCGTTTTCGGACAACAAGGCCTCTAGCAAGCCTTCGGGGGACACGGCTTCTCCTATATATTGTTCCAGGTGCTTGCGTTCATTATTAAATCTGTGGCAACCCCTTAGTATGTGCTCTGCGCTTTCAATTTTCCCGTCGCAATGTAAGCAGTAGGGACTATCGACATATTTATACTTATGTAAATATTGTCGGAAGCAGCCATGCCCATGTGGGTTGACGCCCAGGGAGAAGTAACTCTCATGAGTACTGCTATGCCGCCATAGCAGCATGCACGACTTGCAGCCTCTAGGCTACACCTACATTCGATACTAGACGCTCTCCCCGCGGAACTGCCAAAAAGGTATTACCTCAAGCGGTGGATTAGCTTATTTGCTCCTTACGTGTTTTGTTGGCGAAGTCTTGCCATCTCTGCGTTTCTCAGCTCTATGTGAATACACATTTCGTGAGCGCATATTTCATTTATCTTTTAATTTGACTGAAGCATGGAGTATATGAAGGTTCCTCAGTTCAAAATTGTCAAAATTTGAAGAGCATAGCGCGGGCATTGGAACATAATATGTTCTGCGTCTTTGTCGCTGACTCTGCATGTCGGAAAGCCTAAACACTATTTCTTCCTCATTAAATTAAGAAATACCCAGCTTGTAGAATAGTTCACCTAATCTGTTTTTCGCTTCTTCTATCTTCTGAACCGAGTCGTAAAGTGAGTTCCATCTTGTAATGCAAGACCTAACCAGATGAGAAGATATAACTGTAAAGGTTCGTGGTGGTGCCTTGATACGTATTGCAGCACTCTGGATCAGGGGCTTGTGCCCAAGACCGACCATACGTGGCAAAGAGTTACACCCTGCGCAAGGTGCCCCTGCTTTCTACTAAATATGGCGGATCTAGAGAAAAAAACTCGATAAAATACGTAAGTCCTGGTGTCAATCGTACAGTGACTTGGACTGAATGGCACTCGGTGAGGGTGTCTTCTAACGGTGTACTCCCGTCACGTGGCGCGCTCTGGTTTTATTTAGCCTTTCCGAAGTACCGGCGTTCGGGCTCGGATGACCTCGTTCTTTCCCCATTACTCGTGGTACCAATTATGGAAGACCAATTCAATAACAAACTTTTCAACAGCGACTCTGGTTCCGCCTTCAGCGAAGAGCAGTCGACACATTCAAAGGAGCACTCGATGCCCACAGAAAAGAGTGGCACTAGTATCACCCAGTTACCCCAAGGAGTTCTGGTCTCTGCAGCAACTGCAGCTGATCCAGTCCAAGACGCAGAACAAGGACCCCCATACTTACCCGCAAGAAAAGCGTCTGCCGCCCTAATTAGGCTCAGACCCCCATTAAGGCCACATCGAGGACCGGGCAGGGCATTGTAGAGCAGACGAGGGAGGAGAGGGTGCTCTTTGGAGGCAACAAAGGGAAGGCGGAGAAAGAGTCAATCCAATGGCAGACCCCCCAATAAACCACATTAGGCACATTAGGTGCCTGCAAGTGAACCTCTATCAAGCCAAGGCGGCTTCGGACGTCTTGTGCTGGCGGTTCAACAAAGAAAACTTGGATATTGCATTCATTCAAGAACCATGGATGTACAATGAGGCTGTCAAATGCCTCAACGAATGTGATGGTAAGCTTATTTATGACACCAACAGCAGAAGGCCCAGGGCGGCCATAGTGATAAGAATTGGCCGTATGGACTGAAGTGCCAACTCATATGGTGGTACAACAGGTTGTACTTGCCTCAGCCTACCTCCCAGGATACAGCAACGCAATGGCCCTAAGGGAAGTAATTGCCTTATGGGGTAGCTCCAACACTAACGCAAGAGGTGAGTCATTTCTTGATTATTCTCTTAGTATAAACCTACACATTCTAAACCGGGCTACTGAGCCGACATTTATTAATGCCATTAGAGGCGAGGTCCTAGACCAGAAACTATGCCCGTCGAATATGTCCACATTCATCTCCAGCTGGCATGTCTCAAATAAGGTATTCATGTCAGACTATTTACATATAAGGTTCGATATAAAAGCCGCAAGGAAGACAAGCCAGTTTAACATAAACCCAAAGAAAACAAACTAGGAACTCTTTCATTTCTCTATTGAACAGGAGGCTAATACAGCATATGCGGACATGATGTCTACTCATGATCTAGAATCAATACAACTTGAGAACAGTACAACAGCAGCCTTTGAGGTGAGCACCCCAAAGAGATGTTCCATAGTGGAACATCAATCTCAGCAAACTTCGGACAAAGGCTAGAAAACTATTCAATGGGGCTATACAGACTGGTGATTTGTCCACATATAAAACACTAACTACCTATAAAAGGGAGCTAAGAGAGTCCAAAAGGGCCACATGGCGGAAGAACTGCGACGGTTTCTCCCCCTGTTGGTCAGCGTCTACAAAAGGCAATTAGGCTGGATCAAAAAATTATTAAAAGTCAACGTGAAGTGTGAGCAACTTAAAATATGCATTTAATATTCTCGAATTTATTCATCTATAAAACTGCATACCCAGTTATGTTTTGAACGCTCTTTATAAAAACTTTAAAGTTAGAACGAAAATTTGGTAAATTGCTAAAAATTTTGTATCAAGTTTAATACTTTTATTTTTATAACATCTTTTAGAGAAGAACTATTTTTTTATAAAAGCCTTTCAAAAAATTGTATGATCAAAAACATTGTTTATTTTTTAAAAGAGCAAACATTCCATAATTTTTGCTCGCCAGTGTACATAGAAAATGCAGGTAATAAATGCAATTACAAATAATAACTGCATTGGGGTGAATGACTTCAGATACTTGGCCTTGAATATTTTAAGCTTAGAATAAGTAAATAAGTAACAAATGAATAATAACATATGATCAGCGAATGAAGCGGTGGGGAAATGGGTCGCCCAATAACATCGTTTAACCCATTAACGCTCACTGTGCCTACACGAGGACTCTTCTTCAAATAGCGACATCTGTATCTTATACACCGACAACTGATAATGTTTTTTCAAACTATGAAATATAGATGGCTCAAATATATGTTAATACAAATATATAGTGCTTGTGTCAAAAACGCATAATTTCAAGCGCCTCAAAATTTGACAATTTGCAAAGTTAATTCTTGTGGAGTATTTATATATATTTTTCCAATATATAGTTCAACTTAAGTAAACGATTTTGACTAAACTTGTATGTGCAATGTGCACAGGCTTTTAGAATTGGTATCGTGTTTAAAAAATTTAAAAAGGGATTATAAAGGTACGGTTTTATAGTGATGTCCCAACTTGGAGACAATGGGCGTAAGCATGAACTTTTTTTAACTTTTGTTAAACTACAGGGGCCGTTGAGTGGAGAATGAAGAACGAGGACGATGCCTCTGAATATGATATAATAGTCATCGCTCCGGACCCTGCCAATGTAAGTGATTAAGAGGAGGTGAATGAAGATGATTTGGTATGCACCACCATTCCAAATGATGTGCCGGGGAAAATTGAGGTAGTTTTACATCGACAAGATGATTCCGAAGGGGATCCAGTTTGGAGACGGGTTACACCGATCTATAGCACGAAATGTCACCTCGCTGATGCAGTCCAAAAACGAGTAGATAACTTTGTTAATACAATATGTGATTGGACCCAAATTATTGACATCGATGTTTTAACAATGAACGAGGATCTAAAAGGATTTTTGGGAATTGTTCTGTTAAGTTAATTGTTAGAGGTAACTAAAGATCCGCTTGGTGAACGAGTTGTCAAGTCGTTACTAGCAAAATTACCTATAGTGCCAACGGAACATATCGCATACATTGATAATTTTTTTACCAATTATCACTTGTTATGCGAGTTAAAGCGATTAGGTTACAGAGCTATTGGTACAATATGAGCTAATAGAACAAAAAGGTGTTCACCCTACCCGTAAAAGAAATGAAGAAAACCAGTTCTAAAGCAGAATATGATTATCGCTTTGACAAAAATAACGAAATTACAATGGTACGATGGAAGGACAATAATATGCAACAATTATATCTCAAAGCTCACTCTAACCTAAATAAAACGAGCCTTTGGCAGTGCGCGAAATGCGTTTCGTTCGTCTCTTCTAAGACATTTCATTATTACGGTCGATTTTTCCATACGTCGTTTTCGGACAACAAGGCCTTCAGCAAGCCTTCGGGGGACACGGCTTCTCCTATATATTGTTCCAGGTGATTGCGTTCATTATTAAATCTGTGGCAACCCCTTAGTATGTGCTCTGCGCTTTCAATTTTCCCGTCGCAATGTAAGCAGTAGGGACTATCGACATATTTATACTTATGTAAATATTGTCGGAAGCAGCCATGCCCATGTGGGTTGACGCCCAGGGAGAAGTAACTCTCATGAGTACTGCTATGCCGCCATAGCAGCATGCACGACTTGCAGCCTCTAGGCTACACCTACTTATGATACTAGACGCCCACCGCGCTGAACTGCCAAAAAGGTATTACCTCAAGGGGTGGATTAGCTTATTTGCTCCTTACGTGTTTCGTTGGCGAAGTCTTGCCATCTCTGCGTTTCTCAGCTCTATGTGAATACGCATTTCGTGAGCGCATATTTCATTTCACTTTTCATTTCACTGAAGCATGGAGTATATGAAGGTTCCTCAGTTCAAAATTGTCAAAATTTGAGGAGCATAGCGCGGGCATTGGAACATAATATGTTCTGCGTCTTTGTCGCTGACTCTGCATGTCGGGAAGCAAGGGGAGCTATCGTGTCTAAATTTGTGTGTCTGTGCGCATGCAAACCGCTCACTAGGGTTGCGCGCTTTGTTTGTTGGTTGAAGGAGGGTGGCGATGATATTTAGGCCGAAAGCCTAAACACTATTTCTTCCTCATTAAAGTTAGGAATACCCAGATTGTAGAATAGTTCACCTAATCTGTTTTTCACTTCTTCTATCTTCTGAACCGAGTCGTACAGTGAGTTCCATCTTGTAATGCAAGACCTAACCAGATGAGAAGATATAACTGTAAAGGTTTGTGGTGGTGCCTTGATACGTATTGCAGCACTCTGGATCAGGGGCTTGTGCCCAAGACCGACCATACGTGGCAAAGAGTTACACCCTGCGCAAGGTGCCCCTGCTTTCTACTAAATATGGCGGATCTAGAGAAAAAAACTCGATAAAATCCGTAAGTCCTGGTGTCAATCGTACAGTGACTTGGACTGAATGGCACTCGGTGAGGGTGTCTTCTAACGGTGTACTCCCGTCACGTAGCGCCCTCTGGTTTTATATAGCCTTTCTGAAGTACCGGCGCTCGGGCTCGGATGACCTCGCTCTTTCCCCATTACTCGAGGTACCAATTATGGAAGACCAAATCAATAATAAACTTTTCAACAACGACTCTGCTTCCGCCTTTAGCGAAGAGCGGTCGTCACATTCAAAGGAGCACTCGATGCCCACAGAAACGAGTGGCACTAGTATCACCCAGTTACCCCAAGGAGTTCTGGTCTCTGCAGCAACTGCAGCTGATCCAGTCCAAGACGCAGAACAAGGACCCCCATACTTACCCGCAAGAAAGGCGTTTGCCGCCCTAATTAGGTTCAGACCCCCATTAAGGCCACATCGAGGACCGGGCAGGGCATTGCAGAGCAGACGAGGGAGGAAAGGGTACTCTTTGGAGGCAACAAGGGGAAGAAAGGAGCCAAGGGGCCTAAAGGCGGTGAAAGAGCCAATCCAATGGCAGACCCCCCAATAAACCCCATTAGGCACATTAGTTGCCTGCAAGTGAACCTCCATCAAGCCAAGGCGGCTTCGGACGTCTTGTGCTGGCGGTTCAACAAAGAAAACTTGGATGTCGCATTCATTCAAGAACCATGGGTGTACAATGAGGCTGTCAAATGCCTCAACGAATGTGATGGTAAGCTTATTTATGACACCAACAGCGGAAGTTCCAGGGCGGCCATAGTGATAAGAATTAATACAACCTTTTTTCCCATTTAAAAATTGATACATCAGTACCTTGTGGCCGTATGGACTGAGGTGCCAACTCATATGGTGGTACAACAGGTTGTACTTGCCTCAGCCTACCTCCCAGGATACAGCAACGAAATTGCCCCACCGGAAGTAATTGCCTTAGAGGCGGCTGAAGTTTGTGTTGGGCTGTGACGACAACGCCAATCAAATCATATGGGGTAGCTCCAGCACTAATGCAAAAGGGGAGTCATTTCTTGATTATTCTCTTAGTAGAAACCTACACATTCTCAACCGGGGTACTGAGCCGACATTTATTAATGCCATTAGATGCGATCTAGAGAAAAATACTCGATAAAATAAGTAAGTCCTGATGTCAATCGTACCGTGGCTTGGACTGAATGGCACTCCGTGAGGGTGTCTTCTAACGGTGTACTCCCGTCACGTGGCGCCCTCTGGTTTTATTTAGCCTTTCCGAAGTACCGGCGCATGGGCTCGGATGACCTCGCTCTTTCCCCATTACTCGAGGTACCAATTATGGAAGACCAATTCAATAACAAACTTTTCAACAACGACTCTGCTTCCGCCTTTAGCGAAGAGCGGTCGTCACATTCAAAGGAGCACTCGATGCCCACAGAAAAGAGTGGCACTAGTATCACCCAGTTACCCCAAGGAGTTCTGGTCTCTGCAGCAACTGCAGCTGATCCAGTCCAAGACGCAGAACAAGGACCCCCATACTTACCCGCAAGAAAAGCGTTTGCCGCCCTAATTAGGTTCAGACCCCCATTAAGGCCACATCGAGGACCGGGCAGGGCATTGCAGAGCACACGAGGGAGGAGAGCGTACTCTTTGGAGGCAACAAGTAACAAGTAAACCTCCATCAAGCAAAGGCGGCTTCGGACGTCTTGTGCTGGCGGTTGAACAAAGAAAACTTGGATGTCGCATTCATTCAAGAACCATAAGTGTACAATGAGGCTGTCAAATGCCTCATCGAATATGATGGTAAGCTTATTTATGACACCAACAGCAGAAGGCCCAGGGCGGCCATAGTGATAAGAATAAATACAACCTTTTTTCCCATTTAAGAATTGATCATCATAACTTGTGCCCGTATGGACTGAGGTGCCAACTCATATGGTGGTACAACAGGCTGTACTTGCCTCAGCCTACCTCCTAGGATACAGCAACGAAATGGCCCCACGGCAAGTAATTGCCTTAGAGGCGGCTGAAATTTGTGTTGGGCTGTGACGACAACGCCAATCAAATCATATGGGGTAGCTCCAACACTAATGCAAGAGGTGAGTAATTTCTTGATTATTCTCTTAGTATAAACCTACACATTCTAAACCGGGGTACTGAGCCGACATTTATTAATGCCATTAGAGGCGCGATCCCACACCAGAAAATATGCCCGTCGAATATGTCCACATTCATCTCCAGCTGGCATGTCTTAAATAAGGTATCCATGTCAGACCATTTACATATAATGTTTGATATAAAAGCCGCAAGGAAGACAAGCCAGTTTAACATAAACCCAAAGAAAACAAACTAGGAACTCTTTCATTTCTCTATTGAACAGGAGCCTATGATGTATACTCATGATCTAGACTTTAAATTAATACAACTTCAGAACAATACAACAGCAGCCTTTGAGGTGAGCAGCCCAAAGAAGATGAAAAAATCTCAAAGGGATGTTCCATGGTGGAACATCAATCTCAGCAAACTTCGGACAAAGCATAGAAAACTATTCAATGGGGATATACAGACTGGTGACTTGTCCACATATAAAACAGCCCTAACTACCTATAAAAGGGAGCTAAGAGAGTCCAAAATCGCCACATGGCGGAAGAACTGTGAGGGTTTCTCCACCCTTCCTGTTGGTCAGCGTCTACAAAAGGCAATTAGGCTGGATCAAAAAATTATTAAAAGTCAACGTGAAGTGTGAGCAACTTGAAATATGCATTTTAATATTCTCGAATTTATTCAGCTATAAAACTGCAAACCCAAATATTTTTTGAACGCTCTTAATAAAAACTTTAAAGTTAGAACGAAAATTTGGTAAATTGCCAAAAATTTTGTATCAAGTTTAAAACTTTAATTTTTATAACATCTTTTAGAGAAGAACTATTTTTTTATAAAAGCCTTTCAAAAAATTTTATGATAAAAAACATTGTTTATTTTTTAAAAGAGCAAACATTCCTTAATTTTTGCTCGCCAGTGTACATAGAAAATGCAGATAATAAACGCGATTACAAATAATAGCTGCATTGGGGTGAATGACTTCAGATACTTGGCCTTGAATATTTTAAGCTTAGAATAACTAAATAAGTGACAAATGAATAATAACATATGATCAGCGAATGAAGCGGTGGGGAAATGGGTCGCCCAATAACATCGTCCCTACACGAGGACACTTCTTCAAATAGCGACATCTGTATCTTATACACCGACAACTGATCATCTTTTTTCAAACTATGACATATAGATGGCTCAAATATATGTTAATACAAAAATATAGTGCTTGTGTCAAAAACGTATAATTACAAGCGCCTCAAAGTTTGACAATTTGCAAAGTTGATTCTTGTGGAGTATTTATATATATTTTTCCAATATATTGTTCAACTTAAGTAAACGATTTTGAATAAACTTGTATGTGCAATGTGCACAGGCTTTTAGAATTGGTATCGTGTTTAAAAAATTTAAAAAGGGATTATAAAGGTACGGTTTTATAGTGATATCCCAACTTGGAGACAATGGGCGTAAGCATTAACTTTTTTTAACTTTTGTTAAACTACAGGGGCCGTTGAGTGGAGAATGAAGAACGAGGACGATGCCTCTGAATATGATATAATAGTCATCGCTCCGGACCCTGCCAATGTAAGTGATTAAGAGGAGGTGGATGAAGATGATTTGGTATGCACCACCATTCCAAATGATGTGGCGGGGAAAATTGAGGTAGTTTCACATCGACAAGATGATTCCGAAGGGGATCCAGTTTAGAGACGGGTTACACCGATCTATAGCACGAAATATCACCTCGCTGATGCAGTTCAAAAACGAATAGATAACTTTGATAATACAATATGTGATTGGACCCAAATTATTGACTTCGGTGTTTTAACAATGAACGAGGATCTAAAAGGATTGTTGGGAATTGTTCTATTAAGTGGTTTCCACCAACTACTCACGGAGCGGGCTTACTGGAGTGTAGATGACGACCTTCGCGTCGCGATGGTTGCAATGCAATGAGTCAAAATAGGTCCTTAGAAATCAAAAGAAATCTGCACTTTGTTGATAACAGTCCAGCCATATGTTCAACTGATAAAATGTTCATTTTAAAACCTCTATGTAATCGCATACATATAAACTGTTGGCAATGGGGAGTTCTTCACGAAATACTAACAATTATGAGTCTATGACTAAATACTTTGGCGTCCATCCAGCGAAATAATTTATAATGAGGAAACCAGTGAGATTCAGATATCGCTATTGGCAGCAACAAGCTCAGATGGATATTGTTGTGATTTCGACGTGTATGTACTTTGGAAAATCAGCAGAGGTAACTAAAGATCCGCTTGGTGAACGAGTTGTCAAGTCGTTACCAGCAAAATTACCTATAGTGCCAAGGGAACATATCGCATACTTTGATAATTTTTTTACCAATTATCACTTGTTATGCGAGTTGAAGCGATTAGATTACAGAGCTATTGGTACAATATGAGCTTATAGAACAAAAAGGTGTTCACCCTACCCGTAAAAGAAATGAAGAAAACACGTTCTAAAGCAGAATATGATTATCGCTTTGACAAAAATAACGAAATTACAATGGTACGATGGAAGGACAATAATATGCAACAATTATATCTCAAAGCTCACTATAACCTAAATAAAACGAGCCTTTGGCAGTGCGCGAAATGCGTTTCGTTCGTCTCTTCTAAGACTGTGGCAATCCCTTAGTATGTGCTCTGCGCTTTCAATTTTCCCGTCGCAATGTAAGCAGTAGGGACTATCGGCATATTTATACTTATGTAAATATTGTCGGAAGCAGCCATGCCCATGTGGGTTGACGCCCAGGGAGAAGTAACTCTCATGAGTACTGCTATGCCGCCATAGCAGCATGCACGACTTGCAGCCTCTAGGCTACACCTACTTATGATACTAGACGCCCACCGCGCTGAACTGCCAAAAAGGTATTACCTCAAGGGGTGGATTAGCTTATTTGCTCCTTACGTGTTTCGTTGGCGAAGGCTTGCCATCTCTGCGTTTCTCAGCTCTATGTGAATACGCATTTCGTGAGCGCATATTTCATTTCACTGAAGCATGGAGTATATGAAGGTTCCTCAGTTCAAAATTGTCAAAACTTGAGGAGCATAGCGCGGGCATTGGAACATAATATGTTCTGCGTCTTTGTCGCTGACTCTGCATGTCGGGAAGCAAGGGGAGCTATCGTGTCTAAATTTATGTGTCTGTGCGCGTGCAAACCGCTCACTAGGGTTGCGCGCTTTGTTTGTTGGTTGAAGGAGGGTGGCGATGATATTTAGGCCGAAAGCCTAAACACTATTTCTTCCTCATTAAAGTTAGGAATACCCAGATTGTAGAATAGTTCACCTAATCTGTTTTTCACTTCTTCTATCTTCTGAACCGAGTCGTACAGTGAGTTCCATCTTGTAATGCAAGACCTAACCAGATGAGAAGATATAACTGTAAAGGTTTGTGGTGGTGCCTTGATACGTATTGCAGCACTCTGGATCAGGGGCTTGTGCCCAAGACCGACCATACGTGGCAAAGAGTTACACCCTGCGCAAGGTGCCCCTGCTTTCTACTAAATATGGCGGATCTAGAGAAAAAAAACTCGATAAAATCCGTAAGTCCTGGTGTCAATCGTACAGTGACTTGGACTGAATATCACTCGGTGAGGGTGTCTTCTAACGGTGTACTCCCGTCACGTAGCGCCCTCTGGTTTTATTTAGCCTTTCCGAAGTACCGGCGCTCGGGCTCGGATGACCTCGCTCTTTCCCCATTACTCGAGGTACCAATTATGGAAGACCAATTCAATAATAAACTTTTCAACAACGACTCTGCTTCCGCCTTTAGCGAAGAGCGGTCGTCACATTCAAAGGAGCACTCGATGCCCACAGAAAGGAGTGGCACTAGTATCACCCAGTTACCCCAAGGAGTTCTGGTCTCTGCAGCAACTGCAGCTGATCCAGTCCAAGACGCAGAACAAGGACCCCCATACTTACCCGCAAGAAAAGCGTTTGCCGCCCTAATTAGGTTCAGACCCCCATTAAGGCCACATCGAGGACCGGGCAGGGCATTGCAGAGCAGACGAGGGAGGAAAGGGTACTCTTTGGAGGCAACAAAGGGAAGAAAGGAGCCAAGGGGCCCAAAGGCGGTGAAAGAGCCAATCCAATGGCAGACCCCCCAATAAACCCCATTAGGCACATTAGTTGCCTGCAAGTGAACCTCCATCAAGCCAAGGCGGCTTCGGACGTCTTGTGCTGGCGGTTCAACAAAGAAAACTTGGATGTCGCATTCATTCAAGAACCATGGGTGTACAATGAGGCTGTCAAATGCCTCAACGAATGTGATGGTAAGCTTATTTATGACAACAACAGCGGAAGTTCCAGGGCGGCCATAGTGATAAGAATTAATACAACCTTTTTTCCCATTTAAAAATTGATACATCAGTACCTTGTGGCCGTATGGACTGAGGTGCCAACTCATATGGTGGTACAACAGGTTGTACTTGCCTCATCCTACCTCCCAGGATACAGCAACGAAATTGCCCCACCGGAAGTAATTGTTTTAGAGGCGGCTGAAGTTTGTGTTGGGCTGTGACGACAACGCCAATCAAATCATATGGGGTAGCTCCAGCACTAATGCAAGAGGGGAGTCATTTCTTGATTATTCTCTTAGTAGAAACCTACACATTCTCAACCGGGGTACTGAGCCGACATTTATTAATGCCATTAGATGCGATCTAGAGAAAAATACTCGATAAAATAAGTAAGTGCTGATGTCAATCGTACCGTGGCTTGGACTGAATGGCACTCCGTGAGGGTGTCTTCTAACGGTGTACTCCCGTCACGTGGCGCCCTCTGGTTTTATTTAGCCTTTCCGAAGTACCGGCGCATGGGCTCGGAATACCTCGCTCTTTCCCCATTACTCGAGGTACCAATTATGGAAGACCAATTCAATAACAAACTTTTCAACAACGACTCTGCTTCCGCCTTTAGCGAAGAGCGGTCGTCACATTCAAAGGAGCACTCGATGCCCAGAGAAAAGAGTGGCACTAGTATCACCCAGTTACCCCAAGGAGTTCTGGTCTCTGCAGCAACTGCAGCTGATCCAGTCCAAGACGCAGAACAAGGACCCCCATACTTACCCCCAAGAAAAGCGTTTGCCGCCCTAATTAGGTTCAGACCCCCATTAAGGCCACATCGAGGACCGGGCAGGGCATTGCAGCGCAGACGAGGGAGGAGAGCGTACTCTTTGGAGGCAACAAGTAACAAGTAAACCTTCATCAAGCAAAGGCGGCTTCGGACGTCTTGTGCTGGCGGTTCAACAAAGAAAACTTGGATGTCGCATTCATTCAAGAACCATAAGTGTACAATGAGGCTGTCAAATGCCTCATCGAATATGATGGCAAGCTTATTTATGACACCAACAGCAGAAGGCCCAGGGCGGCCATAGTGATAAGAATAAATACAACCTTTTTTCCCATTTAAGAATTGATACATCAGTACCTTGTGGCCGTATGGACTGAGGTGCCAACTCATATGGTGGTACAACAGGTTGTACTTGCCTCAGCCTACCTCCCAGGATACAGCAACGAAATTGCCCCACCGGAAGTAATTGCCTTAGAGGCGGCTGAAGTTTGTGTTGGGCTGTGACGACAACGCCAATCAAATCATATGGGGTAGCTCCAGCACTAATGCAAGAGGTGAGTCATTTCTTGATTATTCTCTTAGTAGAAACCTACACATTCTAAACCGGGGTACTGAGCCGACATTTATTAATGCCATTAGAGGCGAGGTCCTAGACCAGAAAATATGACCGTCGAATATGTCCACATTTATCTCCAGCTGGCATGTCTCAAATAAGGTATCCATGTCAGACCATTTACATATAAGGTTCGATATAAAAGCCGCAAGGAAGACAAGTCAGTTTAACAGAAACCCAAAGAAAACAAACTAGGAACTCTTTTATTTCTCTATTGAACAGGAGGCTAATACAGCCTAAGCGGACATGATGTCTACTCATGATCTAGACTTTGAATCAATACAACTTCAAAACAATACAACAGCAGCCTTTGAGGTGAGCAGCCCAAAGAAGATGAAAAAATCTCAAAGGGATGTTCCATGGTGAAACATCAATCTCAGCATACTTCGGACAAAGGCTAGAAAACTATTCAATGGGGCTATACAGACTGGTGACTTGTCCACATATAAAACAGCACTAACTACCTATAAAAGGGAGCTAAGAGAGTCCAAAAGGGCCACATGGCGAAAGAACTGTGAGGGTTTCTCCACCCTTCCTGTTGGTCAGCGTCTACAAAAGGCAATTAGGCTGGATCAAAAAATTATAAAAAGTCAACGTGAAGTGTGAGCAACTTGAAATGTGCATTTTAATATTCTCGAATTGCGACCCAAATATTTTTTGAACGCTCTGATGAGGAAATGTGGTGATTTCCGAAATAGTACTATAACTTCTACCATTTTAAAAACTGTTGTTATTTTTCCAATAAAATCTTCTATTAACTGGCCACGAGCTCAAAAAAAAAAATTTTTCAATTATTTGTTAATTATTAAAAACTTTAAAGTTAGAACGATAATTTGGTAAATTGCCAAAAATTTTGTATCAAGTATAAAACTTTAATTTTTATAACATCTTTTAGAGAAGAACTATTTTTTTATAAAAGCCTTTCAAAAATTTCATGATAAAAAACATTGTTTATTTTTTAAAAGAGCAAACATTCCATAATTTTTGCTCGCCAGTGTACATAGAAAATGCAGATAATAAACGCGATTACAAATAATAGCTGCATTGGGGTGAATGACTTCAGATACTTGGCCTTGAATATTTTAAGCTTAGAATAAGTAAATAAGTGACAGATGAATAATAACATATGATCAGAGAATGAAGCGGTGGGGAAATGGGTCGCCCAATAACATCGTTTAACCCGTTAACGCTCACTGTCCCTACACGAGGACACTTCTTCAAATAGCGACATCTGTATCCTATACACCGACAACTGATAATGTTTTTTCAAACTATGACATATGTATAGATGGCTCAAATATATGTTAATACAAACATATAGTGCTTGTGTCAAAAACGCATAGTTACAAGCACCTCAAAGTTTGACAATTTGCAAAGTTAATTCTTGTGGAGTATTTATATATATTTTTCCAATATATTGTTCAACTTAAGTAATCGATTTTGACTAAACTTGTATGTGCAATGTGCACAGGCTTTTAGAATTGGTATCGTGTTTAAAAAATTTAAAAAGGGATTATAAAGGTATGGTTTTATAGTGATGTCCCAACTTGTGTGATGGCAATATGTGAAGGAAAAAAAAAAAAAAAATCATAATAAAATATTGTCGCAGTAGTAAACACCCTTTCAGGACATAATGCTCAGCATTAAACTCACCACTAGTAAATCTTTAAACTTTACATAATTTTTTTTTGTTGCCCAACACTGTTGACACTGGTGAGAAAAATGAGTTAGATTTCTCATCTTCTGTCATAAGCTTTGCCTCTGCCATTTCCTGTGAAGATCGGCAGCTAACCACAAGTATAAAATTTTACTTACCGAAAAAAAAAATATATATATAAAAGAAAAAAAATTTAAACCTTTATTATACGCGAAATCAATAAAAAAGAGAGTAAAAATTAAATCAGTTTATATCTAATATAAAGTTTGAAGCGCGTCAGTGGTGTTATTTCGTGAACATTTTGTTTTGAAGGTTATAAGCGATTTATAGCTTACGTTCGAGAGCCCTATCGGGAGCATACACGCGGATTTCGTGATCCGAATAAAGTCCTGCGCAAACCACAAAACTGCTGCTGGTTTTCAGACGCCGACACTGCGAAAAATAAAAGTACGTTTCCTGAAAACACAACCTCTGATTTGGGGCAACACCAATAGAAATCGTGGTAAGTTCCATCGGGAACATAGTATCCACGTGCTATCCTCAAAGGCAAGGCCAGAATGCCACATGGAGCACCCTACCTAAGCATGTGCATGCACATACGCACATACATACTCATATAGCTACATAATTGTGTGCATATAAACTGGTGGAGTAGCATCAGGTAGCTGCCCACGAGTGAGCCTAGCGATATAGCTTCCTACTATGTAGCAAATTCCAAATATGTGAAACCTGAAAAAAAAGGAAAACCATAACCAAATCACACATAATGAAAAGACAAAAAAAAAATGCGTGAAAAGTGTTGTAGTAAAATTTGGCATAAAATAATTTAACATTAATTTCATATCCATCAACGAATACCTGTAAAAACTTTTTTTTATTATTTAAAAATATCAATGCAGTTTACTCCAAAACGTTAATTTATAGTCCTCATAATTAATTAATAATAGAATATATCTTTCAACAAAATGTTTTAGAGACTTGCACAAAAAAAAAAATGTTATTAAAATAAGTGAAACCTTGTTTAAGCGATATGAAGAAAACCTAAAGTAAACTGATAATTATATTAGTATATAAGAAAATTGTAAGTAATATGCTTGCGTAGATATGTACTTAATGAGACCCAAGGACAATTACATGGTCATACATTATAAATAATCGCATAATTTTCATAATGGATATCATCACCATGTTTGCGCAAACATCGATGGATTACCCTCATATAATGTAAGTGAATAAAATTATTATGCATAATATAATGAGAACCAAGAAAGAATACTTGTTGTCTCCAGCCATGTAGTTATTATTGGTAGCCCAGAAATGTATTTTTTTTTTGTTTGTTTATATTATTCTATTTACGTTGATTTTGCTTTTCGTTATACCTATCATTATTTAATTTTATTACTTCTTCTTACCCATTTCGCATTAGCATAAATGAAGTTACTTATATATAAGTATATATACGCATTGAACATACATATAAGCATATAAACATAGAGAGATAGTAAATATGAGCAAATGAAATCGCTCTCTCTTAATGAAATTTTAGTGTTGAAATATTCTTTCATTTATAATTGTAGAGATGAATAAAGCATAAAGAACTAAGTTTGAGTCTTGTGAGTTAGTTATGTAGTCGGTGAGGGTTCTCTTTGGATGGGTATGGGAGAGGTCAAAATTTAACTCTCAATACAATGGTAGGGCAGGGAGAGAGAGGAGATATGGAGGCGAGATGTCAGCCAAGTCCTCCCACTCACTGGTATCGTGTTGTCTGTTTTGTTTACGCAAGCATTCTAAGGCACAGTAGTTTATAGAAATGATCATGAGAGATCACCAATCATTTTATTAGTAGTTCCCATTCGTTCTTTTGTCTGCAGGTTGTCCGGTAATTTTATTTCTGTGCTGTGTATAAAGAAAATTAGCAAACGTCCGTCCGTAAATGCAGAAGTATGAATCCTGAGTGCAAATAATTATGTTTATTACCTTGGAATAAAGGTAAATCATTGGCTTCGTCCAGTAAGTGCATGATTTTTTTTTGTGTGTACATATATGCTAGGTAGGGTGGAGCAAGGACCCCGAATTCCCGACTGACTGAGCCTGGATAACACAAGCATGCACGCCCGCTCTGAGCCCCCTAGTGTCGGTCCAACACCGTAATAGTAGGTACATTACAAAATAATGGCGCCCAACGTGGGGCACGAAACAATTTCAATAATGTTTTGAGCTTCTAAAACCTTAGTTTTTTTTTAAATGCTGACTGATTAAGTGATGGAATAAGTTTGAATGCGCTTAGTCGTCCATCTTACCAACTGACAATAGTCATGCGTTATATCTTTTATAAATTTTGTCCTGTTATAACATACTTAGGAATAGAGTGTGAATATTTTTTTTATACTTTACCAGGTATTTACTTGATGGGTTTATAGAAAGCGTGTTTACCCTTTTCATGATCTTGAAAACGTTTTTTTTAATGTTCAGACATGAAATAGTAGATACCTATGATTTTTTTTTGCACCAGTTAACTAAAATTTCCTTCGTAGGCGAAAACAGTTTCAGTTTAAGATACCTTGATTTTATCCACCGACTTACATTGGCTCACAAGACTTAAATATATTTATGTATAAACGCGTATTTAAAATTTTGCTGTAA
This sequence comes from Philophylla caesio, assembly GCA_963971545.1. NCBI lineage: Eukaryota > Metazoa > Arthropoda > Insecta > Diptera > Tephritidae > Philophylla > Philophylla caesio. The sequence goes on along the minus strand of OZ020604.1, from coordinate 88,472,729 downwards.
GGTATTTAACAGACTTTTTTTTTGTAAACTTGGATCTATTCGAAAATGTCCGTGCAACATAGCAACGAACATTTAGCCAACCTTGCTGTTCCTGGCAATATTTGTTCCATTTGCAACGAGGAAACGACGAGCTTTAACTTTATAGCAACGCCATGTATGCATGGTTTCCACCGGTCATGTCTTTCCATTTGGCTTACTGACAATGAGTCATGCCCTTTGTGTCGGAGAGCAGTTGATTCCCAGTCTTTGAGGAGTTTTTCAGAGCAAGAACTCCATCCGCCTGTTGATAATGCATTTTCTCAAGGTGCAGTTTCAAGGCCTACTAACAGTAATGTCAGGGGTCCAACAACACGCTCAAGAGCTGCTCTTAACAATATCCTTGATAGGTCAAATACTGAAGATGTTCAATCCCCTGCCAACGCGCGACGCGGTCGCAATAATAGACAAAATCGAGATGAAGCTCGCCAACCTTATGCTGATTTGCAGCGAATTCAACACATAATTGAAGAAACTTCTCAGCGTCAGCGGGTTAATATAACACGTGAAATTACGGGAGTTATTAGTCAGTTAGTATCTCAGTCAATAGAAACCCAATTCCAAAATCTTAGTTTGCGTAACTCACGAATTCTACAGGACAGGCAAGTGTCAGATAATGTTCCAGACTTACATGATTCAGATATTAGGAGTACTACTGCACCTCAACAACAGCATATTATGAACGATAATACCAATGGTAATCTACCTAATACATATGGTTACCTTCGCAGAAATGGAACCGCACATAATTTATCGCCAGAGGCAATTTCCAAGATAATTATTAACTGGAAGTTAACCTTCGATGGAGCATTGGAAAGCGTTTCAGTAGATGAGTTTATATATCGAATAAATGCTTTAACTGTGTCCTCCCTGCGAGGCAATTTTGATGCGCTTTGTCAGAATGCCCATGTTCTTTTCGAGGGCAAAGCAAAGAACTGGTACTGGAGGTATCATCATTCGGTGCGATCGCTTGATTGGTTCGACTTATGCGAAGCTTTAAAAAGCAACTTTAAGGATCCTCGTACAGACTATGATATAAAAGAAAGAATACGAAACAGAAAGCAAAAGACAGGAGAGACGTTTGAACAGTTTTTCGAAGCGGTTATGTCATTGAATGATAGCTTAAAGGTGCAGTTATCGGAACAGGAGTTAGTTGAGACTCTTATTCGTAACATAGTCCCAGAAGTTCGACTAGAGCTTCTCCATTTAGAGATATCATCAATTTCTGCGTTAAGGCGCGCATGTAGACGACGTGAAAATTTTTTTGATACAGTCAAAAACAATTTTCTTAGACCTAATTTTGCACAAAAGCGTCAATTAGCTGAAGTAGGCCTAGTTGACAACAACGACAGCTCTGAATTTTCTATGACGGAAACTCGAGAGTATGTAAATGCTATTGAAAAGAAATGTTGGAACTGTGATAGCTATAAGCAATGCCTCAAACCACGTCGAGTATTCTGTTATGGGTGCGGCTTACTTGCTTACTTTTTACCAAACTGTCCGAATTGTAACAAGCAGGAAAACAAGCAGAGGGGTGTCTACAAAACCACCAGCAGCCACCCCAGTCCACCATTGGAGTTAAATCCGAATTAAATATTCTTAAAAATACGAGCAGAGAAAATTTACCAGACTTACGTGTACACCCAATTAGACCATTACATCTACGTTTGCAAGAATATGAAGCTAAACGCGACCAAATCTTCTCCTCCGTACGATCGGCCAGTAGAGCACACACATATTGGAAAAACTTAAAGACACTGCGAAAAATAAAAGTACGTTTCCTGAAAACACAACCTCTGGTAAGACGAAATATTTACATACAACCCGTTTAGAAAGCTCATAATTAGTAACCTTAGCGAATT